>CAJQUN010000116.1:1200000-1919361 GCA_907163345.1 Haberlea rhodopensis | reverse complement strand
CGAAGGTTAGCCTTAGCAATAAGATAGCTCGGTACTTACTATTGTAAACATGTTTTATGGGTTATTTTGCATATGAGTTTCTATGTTATGCCACATGTTTAATTATCTAACGATGTGGCATTATGAACTGCTTTTGGTGTTGTTATAACCCTTGTGTTTGCAGCATGGCAGCAAATATAGAAGGGGTGACGCCATTAGTGTAAATGCAAGTGCTGGGCGTACGAACCCATTGCCACCACCAGCTTTGGGAGAGGGAACCCTCTGAACAGCAGTTGCTACCTGGGGAATTGAGCTTGGCTCAGTTTATGATGTATCGACCTCCGATGTTCGAGGGAACTGAATCAGGAGAGAAAGCTGAGGAATGGTTTAGAGAGGATCGAACAGATATTTGTGGCAGCGCCTTGTGCAAAGACGGCCGGATCCGATTAGCAGAATTTCAACTGTCCAAGAAGGCATTGATTGATGTGGTGGAAAACCACAGTGATTGAGCAAGAGGCTCTGGGACAGGAAGTAATTGGAAGATTGTCCGAACGCGGTTTTTGAACCGCTATTCTCAGCCGCTGCAAGACAGGCCAAGGGAGGAGGAGAGTTTACCAGTTAAGACAAGGTACCATGCCTGTATCTGACTATGCTCTACATTACTGTTCCTTACTACGATATGTGCCACACATAGCTGCAAGCACTCAAGCGAAGATGCGGAATTTCATGAAGGGCTTGAGGCCTGAACTGTATGACAGGGTGATCACTTATGGCCCTGCCTATTTTGATGATGCACTCTCACGAGCTGAGCTAGCTGAACTGGGAGTCGGTGCATATCCTGATACTGTGGCCTCTCCGGCACCCCTCAGAGATCCACTTCTGACAATTTGAAGCCTAGAGGTGATCAGTTTTAAGCCAAGGGGGAACACTTCGGCATCGAGATTCAGTGGCAAGAGGCCCGAGAATCGATGGAAAGGGAAGGGTAGGAATGATGCTCCATCTGGGAGAGGACAGTCTCAGGGAGACAGATCTGGAAGAGTTCAGTGCACTCTTTGTGGGCAGCCACATTTGGCAAAAGACTGCGTAGGATGTTATGTCTGTGTGCGACAGAGGCCACTTTGCTCGGCGGTGTCCCAACAGGGGAAGACAGCAGAGCTCTACGGGGAGACCTGCGGACAGAACGGCACAACACCGGCCACCCTTTGTGCCAAGACAGTATGGAGGTCAGCCCGCGGGCCACCTCAGGGACAGGTGTATGCTTTGACGAGGGAGCAGGCTACGGCGCCCCGGAGGAAGTTATAAGCGGGTACGTGTCTTTTATTTACGCACCCTGCTCTTATATTGATAGACACAGGTGCGTCAACACTCTTTTGTGTCGACAAGTTTTGTTGAAAGGCACCACATATGCACTTCTCCGTCCCCCCATGCCTCTTATGGTCTCGACCCCCGCTGGGAGAAGTTTGACTACGGATCAGATTGTTATGATGGCCTCATTTATTTTGAGGATAATGAGTTAAGATCAGATTTGATTGTGTTGGGAATGACAGACTTCGATTGCATTGTGGGCATCGATGTTCTGAACAAGTATCAGGCAGTGGTAAATTGCAGGCAAAGGACTGTCCGATTTAGATCTGTATTGGAGTCCAATGGACATTCTATGGGGATGGTTCCCGTCCGAAGATTCCATTAATATCTGCTGTCAAGATGACACAACTATTGGAACGAGGTCATGCGGGATATCTTATCTATGCTGTTGACACGACGGATAAGAGGGAGGAATTGAAGGTTGAAGATGTGCCCGTAGTGGCGGAATTTCCTGATGTCTTTCCGGAGGAGATTCCCGGATTCCCACCGACGAGAGAGGTCGAGTTTGGGATTGAGCTACTACCAGGGACGTCTGCAATTTCTCGCGCCCCGTATAGGATGGCACCAGCAGAGCTAAGGGAGTTAAAGATACAGTTGCAGGAACTCCTTGATAAGGGCTACATACGCCCTAGCGTATCGCCATGGGGTGCGCCTGTCTTATTTGTTAAGAAGAAAGATGGATCGATGCGTCTATGCATTGATTATAGACAGTTTAAACAAAGCTACAGTAAAGAACAAGTATCCACTTCGAGGATCGATGACTTGTTCGATCAGTTGCAGGGTACAAGGCTCTATAGTAAGATCGATCTGAGGTCGGGGTACCATCAGATTCGAGTAAGAGAAGATGATGTTCAGAAGACGGCTTTCAGGACTAGATATGGGCACTATGAATCCTGGTCATGCCTTTGGGGTGACGAATGCCCCAGCTGTCTTCATGAGTTTGATGAACAAGGTGTTCCAGCCATATTTGGATCAGTTCGTCATAGTCTTCATTGACGACATACTTATTTACTCTCGGACTGAAGAAGAGCATGTAAGGCACTTGAGGATAGTACTTCAGATCCTTAGGGATCATCAGCTGTATGCAAGCTTAGTAAGTGCGAGTTCTGGTTGGACAGCGTGGTATTTTTAGGCCATGTCATATCTAGCCATGGGATATCTGTGGATCCAAGGAAGATTGAAGCCGTGATGGAGTGGGCTGCACCCACTTCTGTACCTGAGATAAGGAGTTTTCTCGGTTTGGCAGGATATTACCGACGTTTCGTCGAGGGTTTTTTCGAAGATTGCCAAACCCCTGACGCAGCTGACTCAGAAAGGAGTCCCCTTCTTTTGGTCCGAAGCTTGTGAGGAAAGCTTCCAAGAGCTGAAGCGTCGTTTGACTACAGCGCCTGTACTGGTGATTCCGTCCGAGGATAAGAGGTTCGCCTTGTATACGGATGCGTCATTGCAGGGCTTGGGCTGTGTGTTGATGCAAGATAAGCATGTGGTGGCTTATGCATCGAGGCAGCTGAAGCCACACGAAGCCAGGTATCCAGTACATGATTTGGAGTTGGCGGCCATCATATTCGCCTTAAAGATCTGGAGGCATTATTTGTATGGCACGTCTTTCACTATATATACGGACCATAAGAGCCTGAAGTTCTTATTCACTCAAGCAGAGTTGAATATGAGGCAAAGAAGATGGATGGATTTGCTGAAAGATTATGATTGTGAAATTGAGTACCATCCAGGTAAAGCAAACCTGATAGCAGACGCCTTAAGTCGGAAGGTAAAGAGTACTGCAGAGGATGTTATGTGTTTGTTAGCCTTGATGATGTCTTATTGCCAACTGGGCTATGATTTCGATGTAGACACGTCGCCTGTGTGAGTGTCGACCCTATTGGCGGAGCCAGACATATTTGAGGCAATCAGGAAGGCCCAGAAGTCCGATAGTGAGGTTCAGAGATGGACATCATTGATACTTCAGGGTCAGCCATCCAAGTTCAGAGTGGCTGAGGATAATTCCTTGAGACTGGGCAACCGATGGGTAGTCCCAGATGCACCAGGACTGCGTAAAGGAATATTGGAGCGGGCTCACAGTAGTCGTTTCAGTATCCACCCAGGGGGAAAGAAGATGTACAAAGATCTATGCGATCAATTCTGGTGGAGACGCATGAAGCGTGAGGTAATCATTTTTGTTAAAAGATGTTTGATCTGCCAGCAGGTAAAGGCAGAGAGGCAGAGGCCTGGTGGTGAGCTGAAGAGCTTAGAGGTGCCTGAATGGAAGTGGGAGCATATATCTATGGACTTCGTGACCCACTTGCCAAGGACGACCTCAGGATTTGATGCGATCTGGGTGATCGTAGATAGGCTAACGAAGACGGCTCATTTCATCCCTTATAGTATGTCGTATACATACTTAAAGATGGCCCCAAATGTATATACGGGATGTTGTGAGATTGCATGGTATTCCAGTCTCGATAGTGTCTGACAGAGACCCGAGGTTCACTTCACATTTCTGGGAGGGTCTCCAGGCAGCTTTGGGCACAGAGGTGAGACTGAGTACGGCCTATCACCCTCAGACAGACGGCCAAACAGAGCGTACCATTCAGACGCTCGAAGACATGTTGAGGGCATGTATTTTGGAGTTTGATACTCCATGGCAGGATTCAGTGCCGCTGGTGGAGTTCTCCTATAACAACAGTTATCAAGCGAGCATTCAAATGGCCCCTTTTGAAGCTCTGTATGGACGACGATGTAGATCACCACTGTATTGGGAGGACTTGACTAGCAAAGCGGTCGGAGGACCGGATATGATCAGGGATATGGAAGGTAAGATAAAGTTGATACGCCTGAAGATGAAAGCGGCCCAGGATAGGCAAGCGGCCTATGCCAATAAGCGGCGACGACCGCTAGAATTCATTTTAGGAGACAGGGTCTTTTTAAAGATCTCGCCCTTCAGGGGCGTGGTTCGTTTGGGATGCGGGGAAAGTTATCTCCGAGGTATGTTGGGCCATATGAAGTTTTACAGCGTATTGGTACTTTGGCATACCGTTTGGCTATACCGCCATCTTTGTCTGGCATACACGATGTTTTCCATGTCTCTATGTTGAGGAAGTATGAGCCAGACCCGTCCCATGTCTTACAGCCTACTGAAGTACAGTTAGATTCAGATGTGTCCTACGTTGAACGACCTATCAGAATTCTGGATCGAGAGGATCGCAGACTACGAAGCAAGTTATACCGATGGTCAAAGTTCAGTGGGATCGTCGGGGTGTCGAGGAGGCTACGTGGGAGACGGAACGGCATATGGTGCAGCACTATCCGGAACTATTCTCTGGTATGTTTTTACGTTTAGTTTCGATACGATGATGCATGTGGATTTCGGGGACGAAATCTTATAAGTAGGGGAGTAATGTAATGCCCCCGAAATGTAATATGATTATGTTCTATGATGATGAATTATGACGTGTCTAAGGGTTATGGTGTATTTAAATTGGGGGCCACGAATTATGTTATGATGTTATGATGTGGGGAGCATGTTGGGTATTTTAAGGGATGTATTAATTATATGAAGTTAGAAAATATCGAGTGAGGATATTTTAATACATCGTACTATATACCGGGATACAATTAAACACAACATGGCACCCCAACCCACACCACCTACCCCCAACCCATGCTGCAAGTGGCTGGGTGCCCATGCCTTTTTCCCCCACTCTTTCACCTCACCTCCATCACTCCAATCTTGCCCCATTTTCGTCCAAAACACATCCAGCTCCAGCTTAGCAGGTAGGAAGGAAGAAACTTCAAAATTCTTTGCAAGAAACCTTCCAAAAATCGGAGCAAAGGAGGGTGAGAAACCACATTCTGTTTGGTTTAAGTTTTGTTTGGGTTAATGTTTTTACTTGGTATAAAAATGGCATGCTAGGTTAGGTTTTGTCAAACCTTTAATTCAAGCTCGTTCATGATGTTTTTATGAAGTTCCTAGCATGTTTATATGAGCATGATGTATGCGCTATGTGGTAGATTTGTTGGCTTGAAACTAGGTGTTCGAAATCTGGGCAAGGAAGTGCTCTGTTTTTATGATGCGTAGGGCTTTTATTATGAAGATTTGAAGCATGCTAGCTTAGGTTATAAATAAACCTTTGGCATGATTACATACACGAAAGTTTGGTGAACATGCCAACATATTTGTTTAAGCATAAACTACGGGATATGTAGTAGTTTCATTGCTATAAAGATGTGTGTTCAAGAATTCTGGGCTGTGTATTGTGCCCTGTTTTTCTGAACAAGTTAATTGGGCACTGATAAAGATGGGGTATTTTAATGCTTGCCGGTTTAAGTTATGATTGAACCTTTGACTTTAATACATGAATGGAAGTATGAGGGAGTTATTGATATTTTTTTTAGGCATCTTATGTATGTTATGAAGTAGAAAAGATGGTGTGAAATGAGGTGCTCAAAAATCTGGGAAATCCCGATTTTTTTCAGAGCTCTCGATCGATCGAGATTTGGTCCCGATCGATCGAGCGAGTCAGAAGGTCTAATCATGTTTTCAAAATTTTGGTGCCGATCGATCGAAGGATTTCTCGATCGATCGGTGAAGCTCCTCGATCGATCGGTAAAATGTTCGATCGATCGAGCGAGGCAGGAAACCAAGACACTGTTAGTGCACAGTGTCTCGATCGATCGAGACCTAGGGCCGATCAATCGAGACAGGCAGAAAGTTGAAAAATTTAATGATGTTTTATTTTGTTACGTTTATGATGTAAGATGGTTTTGAGGCATCTAATATGGTATTATGTGGTCT
The DNA here is from genome assembly GCA_907163345.1 of Haberlea rhodopensis. Taxonomy (NCBI): domain Eukaryota; kingdom Viridiplantae; phylum Streptophyta; class Magnoliopsida; order Lamiales; family Gesneriaceae; genus Haberlea; species Haberlea rhodopensis. The sequence goes on along the minus strand of CAJQUN010000116.1, from coordinate 1,913,225 downwards.
TGTAGAACCATCCCAGGTACCGGCACCATCAAGGAGATAAAGTCTGTTGACTCCTCCTCTTTTTGAAAAGGTACGTAAGAAGCGTACAGGCATCGGACGGTAACATACATCTCTATACTACAACTATGCTTTTATTGCATGAGTATTCACGATGAAATGACGGTGTTTATACGATGTTTACATGATGATGTTTATATGATGTTTATATGATGAAGTTCATATGATGTTTATTACTTATACGATGCTTATATAATGACATTTATGTGATGTATGGGGGTAAGATGCCCTACATGGTAAGAGGCCATGCGATGTATTGTGGTAAGATGCCACGGGGTAAGATGCCCTACATGGTAAGAGGCCATGCGATGTATTGTGGTAAGATGCCACGGGGTAAGATGCCCTACATGGTAAGAGGCCATGCGATGTATTGTGGTAAGATGCCACGGGGTAAGATGCCCCATATGGTAAGAGGCTATACGATGATGTTGTGGTAAGATGCCACGGGGGTAAGATGCCCCATATGCATGATTCTAAATCAGGGACAACAATAAGAAGTGAATGTACAACCAGCATATTACTTAACCAATGTTTCATGCATTTACTATGATGTTTATAATGTTAAGTAAGATTATATATGCTCACGATGTGTTGTCCCTGTAGGTACACTCTTGGATGAAAGGACTAAGGGTCGGGTTGAGGCAGTGAGCTACTAGGGACACAGGAATGCATAGGATTCAAGTTATGATTAGTATCTACTCTAGGAGTAGTGTAAATCTAAATGACATTCTTTTAGAATGTAATGAATTATTTTTGAAGTTTTGTAATTGGCCTGTAATCCCGTTAGCTCATGTAACAACCAAAACCTTAAGATGTTACTTTAATGCATATTTAGTCCTTCTTATGTCTATTAATCACTGTTAAGGTGGGAAGACCCCACAACTGAGCCATCCTCAAGTATGTGAATGTCATACTGTACGGAATAAAATGAGCCACTTTGGTCAATCTATCCACAACCACCCAAATGCCATCAAAACCCGAAGTAGTCCTCGGCAAGTGGGTCACAAAGTCCATGGATATGTGCTCCCACTTCCATTCCGGTATCTCCAAGCTCCTAAGCTGGCCAACAGGCCTCTTCCTTTCTGCATTCACCTGTTGGCAGATCAAACACCTCTTAACGAAGCCGTTAACATCACGCTTCATCTGTTTCCACCAAAATTGATCATATAGATCCTTATACATTTTCCTCCTGCCTGGGTGGAAACTAAGTCTACTGCTATGAGCCCGCTGTAATATCCCTTTATGCAACTTCGGTGTACTCGGGACTACCCAACAGTTACCGAGCCTCAAAACCATCCTCATCCACTCTGAATTTTGATGGCTGTCCATGAAGTACAAACGATGACCATCTCTGAATCTCATCATCTGCCTTCTGGGCTCTCCTGGTATTCTCATAAATGCCCGGCTCTGCCAATAAATTCGATATCCGTACCGGTGATGTATCAACATCAAAATCATAGCCTAGATGGCAGTACGAAGTCATCAGAGCCGATAGATGTATGATGTCCTCAGCGGTACACTTCACCTTCCGACTCAAGGCGTATGCTGTCAAGTTTGCCTTTCCAGGATGGTACTCTATTTCACAATCATAATCCTTGAGTAAATACATCCATCTCCTCTGTCTCATATTTAGCTCCGCCTAAGTAAACAAGAACTTCAAGCTCTTATGATCCGTGTAAATGGTAAACGACGTACCATACAAATAATGCCGCAAAATCTCTAGGGCAAATATGATAGCCGCCAGCTCCAAGTCATGGACTGGATATCTAGTGTGATATCCCCGAAATAATTAATTGCAATTTGGTCAGTAATTATGTTCATGTGATTATTAATGGTGATAATTAATATATGTGTTGGCGTTAATTATCTTAGTGAAATACTTAGTCACATGGTAGGCATGACCCGGTAGAGCATTTCAGGGTGCATGTTATGCATGTTGGGTAATTGGGTGTTTTAATGGTTAAATGTGATGGTGGATAATTATTTGGTGAAACATGTATCTAATTGGTATTTTGGTGCATTTTGTATAATGCTTTTAAATATCTTGTTGGGATGTTTTATACACCATGGTAATTGTGGGAGTGCATTTTAATTAAAAAAAACCCACTTATACCCCAACCCCCACTATACCCATCACTTTTCTATTTTTCCCCCAAATCACTCATCCAAACCCTCCTCCTCTTCATTTCGAAATTGGGCAAAAAGTGGAAGAGAAATCCTTCCAAAAACTTGATTTGTGGAATTTGTTGGGAGATTTGGAGTCCCCAAGAGGTATGGATACCTCCTTAATGTTTTTGTTGTGTTTGGAGTGGGTTTGAAATGGTTTTGAATGGTTTTGAAATGGGTTGTTTTGGGTTGGCATTATTTTTGGTTGGATGCTAGGTTTTTGGTTGCTTGATGGTGTTTGTTGAAGGTTTTTAGTGTTTTTGTGTTTTGGGTTTGTTGGTGTAAGTGTTGGTAAGATTGGGGAAGAAATTATGGCTTAAAAATGGAGAAATCGCGTGTACAGGCTGTGGCGATCGATCGCCTGTTATGGCGTGATCGATCGCCGAAGGACAGTGGCAAAAACGCAAGGCAGGCAATCGATCGCCATGCATGGCGCGGTCGATCGCCTTGAGGCAGAAAGATCAGGCGATCGATCGCTAAATCGAAGCGATCGATCGGTAAGGCTCGCGATCGATCGCCTAGTTGTAGCGATCGATCGCCAGCAGCAGAATAATGGGAAATGGATTTTTTTGACAAATTTCTGGTATTTGACTATTATTTGGCTTCTAATATGGGGTTGTGTGATTGTGTAGAACCATCCCATGTGGCGACGCAACCAAGGAAGTGAAGCCATATCAAATTCCACTTTTTGGAAAGGTACGTAGAGGACGTACGGGCACCCAACGGTACATGTATCTATTATACTCATTGGTTATGCATTGTGGATGCGAGTATATGTGGAATTATGCATTGTGGATGCAAATACATGTTAAAATATGCATGATGATTATATGTGCATATGATGATTGTTGGTGCACATCCCATGAGTCGTGGTCATCCCCTTGATGATTTTAATGCTTGCCGCTATTTGTTTGGTGCCGCTCAATGTGAAGCGAGGGGTGGGAGAGCCGCATGTCACATTGAAGTGTGGTTATCATATGAGGCAAGGAAAGAATATTTGCCGCTAAAATGTGAAGCGAGGGGTGGGAGCGCCGCATGTCCATTGAAGCGAGGTTATTCTATGCCGCCTATATGTGAAGCGAGGGGCATTAAAATACATTGTGATGAACAGACTAGGGATTGGTAATTGGTAATTGGTGATAATGGAATGGTGTTATGTCATGACATGTGTGAACCATTAAATAATCTATTGATTATACTCATGAGTTATGGTACAGGGACAACCAAAAAGGAAGCGTTTAAATGCATGGGAAAAACAGGAAGTGTTTTATTATGATTTATGCATTTACGCCTTATATTCATATTGTGTTGAATATGGATTATTATATGCTCATGTTTTGGGGGTTGTCCTTGTAGGTACATTTTGGCATGATAGAAAGGGGCTAAGGCGGGTTGAGACGGTGAGCTTGTGAAGAACGCTTTTGATAGATGAAGGACATGATTGCTTTTGTATAGTGTCTACTCTAGGAGTAGTGTAAAACTATAGTGGATAACATTCATTTGTTTGAGAATGTAATTAATCCATTTGATAGTCCTTAACTTGGCATGTAATTCTTAAGGCTCATAGTCTCAACATGAACATTTATACTCTAATAATGTATGTTAGTCCTAATTATGCCTTTAATCCGCACTTAAGGAACTAGGGTCCTTACATCTAGTCTCATGTGGCTTCAACAGCCTCGATGCATAAGCTACCACATGCTTATCCTGCATCAATACACATCCCCAAGCCATGTAGTGATGCATCAGTGTATAGAACAAACTCTTGTTCTCTGTGGGAATCACTAACACAGGCGTTGTCGTCAATTGGTGCTTCAATTCTTGGAAGCTATGCTCACAAGCCTCAGACCAATAGAATGGTACTCCCTTTTTGAGTCAAATGAGTCAATGGCTTAGCAATCTTAGAAAATCCTTCGACGAAGCGTCGATAATATCCGGCCAAACCAAGAAAGCTTCATATCTCGGGCACAGAAGTGGGTGCAGACCACTCCATCACAGCCTCTATCTTCCTGGGATCCACCGATATCCCACTGCTAGAGATAACATGCCCTAAAAACACCACGCTGCTCAATCATAATTCACACTTACTTAGCTTGGCATACAACTGATTATCTCTGAGGATCTGGAGAACTGTCCGTAAGTGTCTCACATGCTCCTCTCACTCCGACAGTAGATAAGTATGTAGTCAATAAACACTATGACAAACTGGTCAAGATATGGTTTGAATACCCGGTTCATCAAACTCATAAAGACAGTCGGGGCGTTCGTCACACCGAACGGCATAACTAGGAACTCATAGTGCCCATACCGAGTCCGGAATGTTGTCTTCTGAACATCCTCATTCCTGACCCGTATTTGATGTTAACCTGACCTCAAATCAATCCTGCTATACAACTTTGTACCCTGCAACTGATCAAATAAATCATCTATCCTTGGGAGAGGATACTTGTTCGTCACTGTTGCCTTATTCAGTTGCCGGTAGTCGATGCACAAACTCATTGAACCATCCTTCTTTTAACAAATAGAACCGGTATGCCCCAAGGCGATACGCTAGGGAGTATATATCCTTTTCAAGGAGTTCCTGTAACTGCTCTTTCAATTCTCTTAACTCCGTCGGTGCCATCCTATAAGGGGAACGAGAAATAGCGGACGTTCCCGGTAGCAATTCAATCCCAAACTCGACCTCTCTAGTCGGCGGAAACCCTGGGATTTCCTCCGGAAACACATCAGCAAATTCTGCTACCACCGGTACATCCTCAACCCTCAACTCTTTATTCTTTCCCGCCATGTCCACGGCATATATAAGATAGCCCGTGTGTCCACGTTCCAATAATCGGGACATTTTGATCGCCGATATAAACGGAATCTTCACACGAGAACCGTCCCCATAGAAAGTCCACTGAATCCCCATATTAGATCGGAACCGTATCTCCTCTGCCGGCAATCTACCACTGCCTGATATATGTTCAGTACATCGATGCCCACAATGCAATCAAAATATAACATCCCCAAAACGATCAAGCCGTCTTCAATTCATTGCCCTCAAAATAAATGAGGCAGTCAGCTAGAAACCGATCAGCAATAACATTCCTTCCGGTGGGTGCTGAGACCAAAAGAGGCGTGGGTAACAGAGACGTGCACATATGATGTCTCTCCACAAAGTCAGCAGACACAAAGGAGTGCGAAGCACCTGTGCCTATCAAAATAAAGGTGGAATATGTAAATAAAAGGCACGTACCAGCTATCACCACCTCTGGAGCTGCCTCGGCCTGCTCTCTATTCAGTGCCTAAACCTGTCCTTGAGGTGGCCCCATCGCCTGACCTCCCAACTGTCGAGGCACCATCGATTGCCTCTGCTGTACTGTCCCGCTAGTAAACCTTCCTCTGCCTTCCCTGAGATCTATCTGACCATCACTGTTCTGACAAAACCGGGCAATGTGGCTCATTTTGCCACATTTGTGACAAGCCGTACAGTCACTCATGCGATGCGGTCCTCCATAGAAGTGACATTTCACTACTCCGCTCCTACTCACTTGAGTTTGCCCTCTATTTGTAGATACACTACCCCTCCGATTATCAACTCGCCTTCCACCAAACCGAGAAGAAGAAGGAGCCCCATGAGGTTTAAATGATTCTCCCCGCGGCCTCAGATTATTAGATACTAGCCTCGGTGGTGGGACTTGTGGGGGTACAACGTCCGTGTAAGCACTTATTCCTATCTCCGCCAGTTCCGCTCTAGTAAGAGCATCATCAAAAGAGGTGGGGTTGTTGGAGATAACCCGGTCAAATAGTTCTGGCCTCAATCCATTCAAGAAATACCTCATCTGAGCATGCCCATTAGTAGCGATATGAGGGACATACCTCAACAGCGATGAATAATGCATGGCATAGTCCGAGACAGTCATGCTCCCCTGCTTCAGATTGGTGAATTCATCTTCTTTCATCTGTCTAGCAGTACCAGAAAAGTACCGGTTCAGAAACCAGGTTCTGAATAAAGTCCAATCTATCAACATGCCCTGAGCCCTCAACTCCAACACTGTCGTCTTCCACCACATGGAAGACTTCTTAGCCAATTGGAATTCTGCTAGCCTTAACCAAGCCGTCGTGCATACACAAATATCTGCTCAATTCTTTCTAGCCATTCTTCAGCTTCCTCTCCTGTCTCTATCCCCTCAAATCTAGGGGGATGAAAAGTCAAAAACTGCGTCATACTTAGCACCCCAGGTAATAACAACTGTGGTATCTGTTCCACGCCCCCAGCCGGTGGCGGTAAAGGATTCGTCTGAGCAATACTAGCATTGACACTTCCTACATCGCCCACCTCCTCATTGAGGTTCCCCAAATTTATGGCCGTCATGCTGTAATATAACGGTTATTAACAATACCAAAACAATTCATGTATTACACCGTTAGATAACATAAGCAACAATAGGCATGTTAGTATAGCAAGTATATACGCCAATATGCACCACATGCATGAACATGCTCATAAACAAACACCTAGCCAACTTGTTGCTAAGGCTACCCTTCACTCATTCCCGAGTTCTCTAACCACTGCTCTGATACCACTAATGTAAGGACCCTAATACCTTACGCGTGGATTAAAGGCATAAGAAGAGCTAAACATACATCTAACAGAGTATAAAGTTCTTGTTGATGCCCCGAGCTATTAAGATTATAGTGCCAAATAAAATTCAAAAGGATTAATTACATTCCCAACCAATTGAATGTTAATCCTGTAGCTTTACAATCTCCTAGAGTAGAGACTATGCAAAAGAATCATGTCCTGCTATACCAAAAGCACTCCTCACTAGCTCACGCATCAACCCGTCCTTAGCCCTTCCTGCCAAAATGTACCTACATGAACAACCCCAAACCCATGAGCATGTCAAACCATATTCATAATAACATAATTGTAATATAGAAATGCATAAGCCATAAATACGAATCACTTCTTGTATTTAATACATTTAATGCTCCATTTGGTTGTCCCTGTACCACAATCATAATCAATAGATTATAACACCAATAATGTATGTCATGACATGCATCCATTCCATGAATACCATATCCAATTTCCAAGTCTTATTATATCAGTGGCATAATACCCCTCGCTTAGACAATACCAGCGGCAAATATTATCCCTCGCTATAATATGACAGCGGCATGTTCTTCACTTCTACATATTAGCGGCAAATATTCTCTCATTGCAACGGTATGACAGCGGCAAGTATTCACATTGCTGCACCACTGGCGGCAAGTATTCTTCATCACTGGAATATAATCTTGACTTACAATCACATGCACCAATGCATCCAATGAGTATATGCAACCATAATGCATAACCAATGTATGTATGCAACCATAATGCATAGCCCGACAAATATATGCAACCAAAACGCATAGTACAATATGTAAAAATACGTTTTACCATCTGATGCCCGTACGTCTCACTACGTACCTTTGTACCAAAATGTGGTGTGTTGTGGGACTTTATCTCATAGGCTGTGTGGCCACCTGGGATAGTTCTCGCATTCACACAAACCAACATTAGAAGCCAATAATAGTCCGATACCAAAAATCTCACAAAAATTACCAAAATACACATTCTTGGCATCTCGCGATCGATCGCTTATGAGTCCCGATCGATCGCGAGGTCCAGCAGCTTAAAATGCCAAATTCTGCCGATAGGCGATCGATCGCCATTTTTGGAGCGATCGATCGCTCGCCTCACCGACCGATCGCCAAACATTGAATTTTGCTACTGCCCGCGTGCGATCGATCGCTCCATTTTGGGCGATCGATCGCCGCGACCTGCAACCCGAAAAACACCATTTTTCTTCAATTTTTGCACCTCAAACTTTCCCCAAATCCTACCAACTCAAATACCATTAAACCAACAACATGAAAACACCATAAATCTTTAATATACACCTTAATACCACCAAAAATGCAATACCCAACCAAATACAACACAAACCCAAAAACCAACCATTTTTAAAATCCCAAAACCAAATCCATTTCAACACAAATCAAAAGGATAACACAAGGAAGACAGCATACCCCTTTAAAGCTTCAATTCCTTCCAAGAATCCAACCAATGAAGGTTTTGCAAGGATTTCTCCTTCTCTCCAAGGCAAGAAACGAGATGGGGGTTTTTGGGGGAAGGGTTGGGTGATTTTGTAAAGAGTGGTGAGTTATGAGGGGTAATGTGGTATAAGTAGGTGAATTAAAATATGACCTGATATTTAGCATGATGTATAAAATATCCCCAACATGATATTTTAAAAGCATTTTCCAGAAATCACCAAAACCTCAATTAAATACATGCTTTACCAAATAATCTTTACTCACCACAAATAAACCATGCTAACACCCAAATTCCCAACATACATCACATGCACCCTGAAATGCATTACCAGGTCACGCCCACCGCATGACTAAGCATTTCACCATAGTAATTAATTACAACACTAAATTAATTTAACACCATAAATATCACAAAAACATAATTATTGCCCAAATGCACATAATCATTTCAGGGATATCACAGTACTAGTGATCGCAGATACATGTCTTGATCACACTGCACAAGTTTTATTGAGACAAAAGCATTGTTGCATCAAATGTGCATTGATTATTATAATTTGGAAAATACACCAGCCGAGATGATTTTACTATCCACACTTGTAATAGTGAACTGCAGCTTACAATTTGATGATAGTATTTTGGATTTGAATTTAATGGTGTTGCCGAGATATGATTTTGATTGTATCAAGGGCATAGATACTTTGATAAGTTTCGGAGTATTAGAGATGATTTTTATGGTGTAGTGAATTTTCGACCGTATTGTGGCTCCAAATGAAATGTTTACATCCACGAATAGCAAACTAAGATACTGATAGTATCAGCTATGAAAATTTTTGCGGTTGCGATACTTGGAAAATGAGGGAGATTTGATAATAAACAGTTGATGCTGATCAGGAAGAATCGAGGTTGACTGATATCCTAGTGGTAAGAAACTTATCAAGATTTTCTTGAGGAAATAATAGAATCTCCACTAGAGAAGGAATTCGATTTTAACTGTTCGTTGATGCAAAAGAATAGATTCGATATCGAAAGCACTGTACGGAATGGCATCATCAGAGTTGATAGATTTAGAAGAATAGTTACAGAACATCCTCGATAAGGGTACATACGTCTGAGTATGTCACCTTGGGGAAACATCAGTGATGTTCGTGAATAAGAAAGATGGTATTATGAAGATGTGCATTGACTAAGGCAGTTGAACCGGGCTAATGTCAAGAATAAATACCCATTGCCAAAAATCAAGAAGTATTTGATCAGTAGTAAGAAATGTCGAGGTATAAGAAGAATGATTTTTAATCAGGTTACCATCAGTTTGAGTCAGAAGAGAAAATGTTCTCTAGGCAATTGGTCAAACCAGATACAGGCATGTATAGTTTTTGGTGATGCCGCATGGTCCGACAACTTTACCAGTAGAGTTTATTAATTTGATGAATAGAGTATTCTGTAACTGTTTGGTTAGAAGTGCCATAATATTCATCAATGGTATACTCGTGTATTCGAGATCCAAAAGGAACTACACACAAAAATTTACGATTGGTTCTTCAGACGCTTCGCGACGATCAAATTGATGGAAGGATGTTGTAGGATGGCCTGATCTATTAACCATTTGACCAAGAAGAAATTTGAGTTTCGTTTGGTCAGATGATGTCAAAGCAGTTTTCATAAACTGAAACAGTAGTGGACTACAACCCCAGTGTTTATTTTGTTTAACTCGTTCAGGGAGATATGTAGTTTGTGCAAATACGTTGGTCAAAGATATGAGATACATTCTTATGCATAATGAGAAGATGATTGCATATGCTTCGAGATAGTTGAAGCTGAAAGAATCATGATATCCTGTTCATGAATTCGAGCTTGTGGCAATTATTTTTGCCTTGAAGATGTGGCAATGTTATCTGTATGGTGAACAATTCATAATATACTCTGATTTTAGGAGTTTAAAATATCTATTATTCAGTCAGAGTTGAACATGAGATAGAAGCGATAACTAGATTTATTAAAATAATTTGACTATGATAGTCAATATCAATCAGGGAAAATGAAACTATTAGCAGATGCACTGAACCAAAAAGTGCAAGGTGCAATGGTAGCATCAATGTATGCTTTGTAGTTTTAGTCACCTCTGATTTCCAAGATCAGAAATACTCGAAGGACATAATCATACAGATATTGATTGAAGAAATTGGTTCTGTCTCATCAACCAACTAGATTTTAGTAAGCCATTTAGTGCTGGGTTGCGATTGAACAATCAGTAAAATAACATCGAATCCTACCGATTCGAAAGAAGTATTACTGTAGAAAGCACACTATAGATGATAGTGTTATTCTGGGAATGATGAGATGTATCATTCTTGAGATCCTATTTCTGATGGGATGGCATGAAGAAAGAAATTTTTGAATTTTGTGACAAATTGTTTGACATGCCAGCAAGACAAGATAAAAAGACGAGACCTAATGGAATACTACAAAAATTGTAAGTATCACAATGAATTTGAGAAATTTCTAGCTTGAGTTTTATAACTCAATTGTTTAGATTGTGAAACAAGTTGAATCAGAGTTGATTGACTATTCAAGACAAGATATTGATTTCATATTATTATCTGTATGCCTATGAGAAAACGACTTGTTTAAGATGTGGATAATGCGATTTAGTTATAGTGAGTTTCTGTAACAGTTGTATATAATAGAGATTCGAGGATAATATCCGAATTCGAAAATTGTTGTCAGAATGACATGGGTACTAAGTTAGCAATGAGTATTGCTTAACATACCCAGACTGATGGATAAACTGAGAGAATTATCCAGACTTTGAAAGTTATGTCCCAATTAATAGTGATGAATTTAGTGAGAATTGACAGGAATTACTATTCACTAGTAGAATTTCCTGTAAGTTAAGTTCCAAACAACTATCGGGATGGCATCGGTTGAGATTTTGTAGAGCCAGAATTGCCGATCGCTGATATGGTGATATGAAATTGATAATGAGTTTTTGGCATTGAGGAAATGCCAGGAACAATGGATTCTGCGAAAAAGATTGATATGGGCTTAAAGTGAGCAGATTTGCTACACCAACAAGAGAAATATATCGTTAGAATTTCAAGTTGAGAATCAGACTCATATGAAGATTTTACCTTTACGATGATCGATATGATTCGTTCGGTGAGGTACGATGTTGCCTTGATATTTTGAACCTGTGGAGTCATAGAAAAGCTTGGTTCAATGGTATATCGTTGACACTACCACAATAGTTGTCACTGATACATGATGATTCTTATGTATCTATGTTTGAGATTGAGACATCTCATATGATTTAATTTGTTGAGTTATACTCGGTTTTGCGATTTCGAGGATGAAATCATTTTAAGATGGGGAGAAGTGTAAGACCTCGATGCTAATAAATCCGAATTAACGATGATTAAGCAAACCCGGATAATTAAAAGTGCAAACTTTGAATTAAGGTGTCCCGGACTACGATGAGTCAACCAACTAGTGGAACATGTTTTTAGTGCATGAGCATGTGCATGATTAAATGGCACTCGGAGAACACATGCCATTAATTAATTCAACTCATGTTTAATACATGATTTTGGACCATTAATCTTGCAAGATAGTGATGTATTGACACGTGGATTCCACAATACATAAAATAAGTTAAAAACCATGCATCAAAGCATTGTATGCCACACCCATACTCTTAATTTTTCAGATTTATCTCTTATTTTTTGGCTAGTACTTTCTCATATGCCTGATTCCTAAACTCCTCCATCTCATTCAGCTGTAAAAGACGTTTTTCACCTGCAACATGACAATCAAAGTTTAGCCATTTAATAGCCCAATATGCCTTATGTTCAAGTTCAACTGGGAGGTGACATGCCTTACCAAATACAAACCTATAAGGTGATGTGCCAATAGGTGTCTTAAAAGTAGTCCGATAAGCCCATAAGGCATCATGTAAGCGTAAGGACTAATCCTTCTGGCTTAGAGTCACTGTCTTTTCTAAAATACGTTTCAACTCCCGGTTTGAAACTTCTACTTGTCCGCTGGTTTGTGGGTGGTAAGGCGAAGACACTTTGTGGGTGACACCATATTTACTCAAAAGATTTTCAAAGTGTTTGTTGCGAAAATGAGTGCCACCATCACTAATAATTGCTCGAGGGGTGCCAAACGAGTAAAAAAATTTCTTTTCAAAAATTGCACAACCACTCGGGCATCATTTGTGCGTAAAGCTTCCTCCTCAACCCACTTTGACACATAATCCATTGCGACAAGTATGTATTTGTTTGAACATGAACTTGGGAAAGGTCCCATAAAATCTATTCCCCACACATCAAAAAGCTCGCATTCAAGAATATTATTTATGGGCAATTCATTTCTCTAGAGATATTACCGACCCTTTGACATCTATCACATGTGGAAACATACCTGAATGCATCTTTAAACAACGTTGGCCAATAGAAGCCAGAGTCAAGTACCTTAGCCGTTGTTTTGGTTGGGCCAAAATGCCCACCTATCTCTCCACCGTGGCACTGCTTCAAGATAGATTGCATATCCCCTTCGGGGATACATCTCCTTATAATGTTATCTGCACAAACTTTGAACAAATAGGGCTCCTCCCACATAAGATATTAACCTCAGAAAAAAAAATTCTTGGATAAAAAGTCAGATTTTGTGGGAGGATACCACTAGCAATATAATTCGCATAATATGCATACCAAGGTAAAACGTCAGTGTTAAACAATTGCTCATCAGGAAATTTCTCATTAATTTCTTCTACCTCACTTTCAATTGTATCATCTCCAGTTTCAATTCGAGACAAATGATCTGCTACCACATTCTCTACACCCTTCTTATCTCTTATCTCCAAGTCAAATTCTTGCAACAACAATATCCACCTAATCAAGCGTGGTTTGGAATCTTTCTTTGCAAGTAAGTACTTAAGTGCAGCATGATCGGTGTAGACAATAACTTTGGCAAGACATAAATAGGAGTGAAACTTATCGAATGCGAAAACTATGGCTAGAAGCTCTTTATCAGTAGTGGCATAATATATTTGTGCTTCATTCAAGGTGCGACTAGCATAGTAAATGGTATGAAATACCTTGTTCCTCCTTTGGCCTAAAACTGCTCCTACCGCCGTTTCACTAGCATCGCACATTAGTTCAAAGGTTAACTCCCAATCAGGTGCTACCAAGACAGGTGCTATTACCAGTTTCTCCTTCAGAATCTCGAATGCCTGGAATTTCATATTTTCAGTATCATTATATATGTATCACCTAAAAGCGAAAAACTTTTAGGGCCATTCGACAGGACACTTGAAATAAATCCTCCATTGTTTACCCAAATTAATCATTATGTGTTAATTAAACACCACATTAGGATCATGCCCTCACATTATGGTATCAGAGCATAATCTGGGATATGTTCGAACTAGAGTTAGGACACTAAGTCTAGTCACAAATAAAATTATTTGCGCATGTAAATGACTATGTGTTTTTATATGCTCTTGCCTGCTATGCTTACATGCTAGATAATGAAATTTTAGACATGTAATGGATTACTAAGCAGGGACAGCTAGATGGCAAATCTCTGAGTACTTTAATATGCTGAGTTGCATATAATCTGGAGAATTTGAGAATTTTATCTGTTATCACTTACAGTTGCTGATCGGATGATGAGTAAGTGATGAGAACATCTATGACTTGAGATTTGTATATGATGTTTTGGTTTTATGATGAACAGTTAGTGTTTGGACAGGTAACAGTGATATGAACTGTTTAGCTATTTAGCGAACCTGTAGACACTGTAAACTGTTAGTTGAATTATGACTTAGTTATAATGCATCCATTATAGGAAATTTTATTTATCACTTTGGGACTTAATCCTTGTGATTTAGTGTGATGACACTAAAACTAGTGAAAACGCATTTTGTCGATTGACATCATGATTTTGAGTCCGAAAGACCAGGGTAATACGTATAAGTTTACGTCAAAACCTGTGCACGTGGAGATGATGATTTAGAACTTGAGAATATTGGAATTAGTGATATTTCAATTGAAGAATCGAGTATAATTGTTGTGAGAAACAACGAGAATTTGTTTGAATGAGGACTTGGATATGAGGACTGTTGTAATTTAGTTCCAGTTTATGTGTCCGAACTACGAAGAAAAAAAAACTACAATATGAACTCTTTTAGATGAGAATATCTAGAGTAATGGTAGTGATGGAAGATATCGAGGTCACTGTGGATGTAAATATCTACTAATCCATGTGAAAGAATAAGAGGAACTGATACCGATTGTGGCCAGTCAGAGCATGTCCATTACGTTCTCAAGAACAGATACATCCATAACAAGAGAAATATATCGTTAGAATTTCAAGTTGAGAATCAGACTCATATGAAGATTTTACCTTTACGATGATCGATACGATTCGTTCGGTGAGGTACGATGTTGCCTCGATATTTTGAACATTGTGGAGTCATATAGAAGCTTGGTTCAGTGGTATATCGTTGACACCACCACAACAGTTGTCAATGATACATGATGATTCTTATGTATCTATATTTTAGATTGAGACATCTCATATGATTTAATTTGTTGAGTTATACTCGGTTTTGCGATTTCGAGAACGAAATCATTTTAAGATGGGAGAAGTGTAAGACCCCGATGCTAATAAATCCGGATTAACGATGATTAAACAAACCCGGATAATTAAAAGTTCAAACTTTTGATTAAGGTGTCCCGGACTACGACGAGTCAACCAACTTGTGGAACATGTTTTTAGTGCATGGGCATGTACATGATCACATGGCACTTGGAGAACACTGCCACTAATTAATTTAACTCATGATTAATACATGATTTTGGACCATTAATCTTGCAAGATAGTGTTGTATTGACACATGGATTCAACAATACATAAAATAAGTTAAAAACCATGCATCAAAGCATTGTATGCTGATAGGTTGAATATTACGCGTTTTTATGCTATGATATGTATATGTTTTCGTGTTGATTCTTGGATAATTTTATGGTTTATGGTATATATTTCTCTATTTCAGGAATCAATGTTGAAATTCATAAAAGGGGAAGAAATCAAGCTAAAATGATGAAAAAATGAATTAAGTTGAAGAAAATAGGAAGAAACCAGAATCCAAGACACATGTTGCTCCTTTCTCCTCCAATTACTATATGTTCGAGCCATGTTTTGGAAATGTGGTCCATATAAGTTGTAGAACTTTCTCTTATCTTCGCGTGGACAACTGATTCATCAAATTCGGAGTTTGTATGAGAAAGTTACGGCCAAAATACGAAACTCGCCA
Source organism: Haberlea rhodopensis (assembly GCA_907163345.1). Lineage (NCBI taxonomy): Eukaryota > Viridiplantae > Streptophyta > Magnoliopsida > Lamiales > Gesneriaceae > Haberlea > Haberlea rhodopensis. Next base: position 1,897,591 of record CAJQUN010000116.1, on the reverse strand, counting down.
GAAGCTGAAAAAGGCGAAGAAACTTACTGTGAAAGGCGATCAATCGAGAAACCATTTCGATCGATCGAGAAAGGCTGAAAACTGAGCGAAATTCTTACTGGAAGGCTCGATCGCTCGGCCACTTTTTCGGATCGATCGGGACGATGTGTTTTCATAAAAATACCTTCCTTATAGAGTTTGTTTCCAACAAGAAAGTCCTTGGTTCCCTTCCCCTATATATTACAAACGATTTTTACAACCAAAACATCAGATTTTAACCCTAGAACACTCACATCACAGCCTCCATCTCAGCCCCCCTTTTCCTTCAATTCCATCACACGTCCACCCCCTTTCCTTCACCATCCAAACCTCACGCCTCCTTCACATGGCCAGCAGCCATTCACTCCACCATAACCTCCATCTTTCTTCCATACATCACCATCACCAACCTTCAACCCTTCACCCTATGTTTTGGAACGAGCCAACAAGATAATCGAAGAGCACGATCGAGAAAGAAGCGAGGAAGGATCAAGAATCAACGAACGAAGTCGACTTGGGAGTTTGCTTTTACATTTCTATTATTTGTTTTGAATTATTATTGGATTTATTGTGTTTTGAATGATTGAGAAATATTCTAAACATTGTTTTCCTTTAATATTCTTGATTGATTGAATTCATATATCATCTATGAGCATGTGTTATTGTTTTTAATGCTTTTGAAGGATTGATCACCTTTGAATGATATTTTATTATAATTGAGATCGAGAGATGAAATTATAATATAATAATTCATGCCGTGTGTTAAAGATTGAGATCGAGAGATAAGATCACACACGAGTGATAGCTTTGGGTTGTTTAATCTAAAGTTAGTGGTTTTCATAAAGCGCATTCAATATTAAATTGTTAATTATGTGAACGAGAGTCACTAGTTGCAATTTAATGTTAGACTTAATATAGCTCGAGAGAGTATATTGAATTAATTCGGAAAATCTGTCGCCTTAGAGATGTATGGAGAAAAGAATTGTAAGAGTTGGGTTAGGTGAATAATTGTCTTGATACTTTCTTGTGGATTTTTCTCATGATCGTCGACTATTTTGGTTGGATTATAGTAGCTTAATTTTAGTTTAGTTTAATTATTAATTGATTATCGTAGGTTAAATATAGTTAAAAGATATCTTATTTGGTACTTGCTTGTTAGTCCTTGTGGGTTCGACAATCCGTATCTTCCTATCTATACTAAAACTTGACACCGTGCACTTGCGGTCAAAAATCGCTAGATTGGAATTAACTGTTTAAAATAAAAGCGATCAAGTTTTTGGCGCCGTTTTATGCAGCGTGGGGAAGATTCAATGAATTGGCAGACACATTCCGGTATCACAACTTTTCGAACTATACTCTCTTGCAATATTTCTTCAACGGGTTGGATGCACAGACACAAGAATGGGTATTGAGCGGAGCACTGATGACTGGGAGTCCCGTGGTTGATAGAGATGAGGACAGTGTGGTGCACCTATTCAATGATATGGCGGACTTCGATCATCACTGGCATTGTGATCCTTCGCTACAAGGTTGGAGTCACAATTACCCACCGGAGCCTCGCTACCCTATTGATACACCACAACCATTTGAACATCGCGAAGAGAGGAGAGATAGTTCTGCAGAGGTCACGACTCAGTTAGAAGATACCTTAATAAGATTCATGGCATCAACTGAGAACAGTTTGGAGTGCCAAACCAACTCTATGTGTCACCTGGAGCAGCAAATGGCGGTCCTCATCGAAACAATTTCAACTAGATGCCAAGAGGAAGAGATGAGGGCTACAAATCAAGAGGCGATGAATCGAGTTTGGTTATATGATGACGATCACTCAACCAACCAAGTTTGGGGGAGTGATCCTACTAGTGTGGAAAAGTCATGGGAACTTGAGCCTCTTCAAGAGATTGAGACTACTTCAAAGATGTCATCTGAGGAGTTCCCAAGTGAAGATGAGTCGAGTGTGCTGTTGGAGAAGGAAGAAACTTTCGAAGATTCCGATTTGAGCCCATCGATGGAGACATGTTCTATGCCATATGTGGATCCTTATTTTCCATCGATGCCAACTTCACCGCACTACATCCTGAAAGAGATAAAGCCGAGTCAAGAATCATTCTTCCATGCCTACCAATTCAAGAAAGTTGTTGGAGAGACGAGCCTACAATGTTACAATCATTCCAATCTTGAGGGCATACTGAATGAAGACCCATTAGTGGTATCATACGATACTTACTATGGGCGGCAGCCGCTCTTTGATGGTTGCTTCTGATGGTCAAGCCGAAGACTAAAAATCAGCACTTCTTGGGAGGCAACCCAAGCGTATCCTTTTGCTATTTAGTTTTGTTTTTTTTTTAGTTTTTGCATTTAGTTTGTTTATCTCACGTGTCGACTATTTAATTTGCATTCTTCTCTTGCTAGGTACTCAGTTGGAGCGATGAACCCCTACAACAGTGGAGCTTTCAAAAGCAAATCTTCCTCAACCCTCATGCAAGCGTCTTGATCAGGGGAGTTTACTGTTTCCCTTTTGATTCTTTTAAACATTGAGGGCAATGTTTGATTTAAGTTTGGGGGAGTAGTAGCTTGCATGTTTTACTTGTTTTAACCACTTGTTGTGTGCTTAAATGACACTTGAATCGTCCGATTATTATGAGCAAAAATTTTTTTTTACGAGTTCAAACTTGAGAAAAGAATGAATTATAGTAGTGACTATTCAGTGAGGATTTTGATCTCACTATGCATATGAACTTGATTTGTGATTGGACTTGTACATGAATATCCTAATTTGAGTTAGCATGTCAAGAATGAGGAATACTTTGAGCACAATGAGTCATGATCTTGTGGATTGCATGTTGAATAGTGATAATTGTTGTGAACTTGATGATTTGTCTTGAGCATCTTAGAGTTATCCTAGAACTTATTTGATGATGACACTTTGAGGCGAAATTTTATAGTTACAAACTTGACTTGGAAATGATCTAGGCGATCTTTGAAACGTTTGAGCCTTTCAAGCTTACCATGATTCATATCAATCCCTAGTGTCCCATTTGAGCTTTATTGAAAAAAGAATGGTATATGCATTGCATATAATTAGACCCCATTCGACATTCTTGGCAAACTCATTATACTTACCCTTGAGCCTAAATGAAAAAAGTTATCCTTACCCTAAGGGAGTATAATGAATATCATTCGATGCACTTGAATTGTTATATCTTGATGAGCTTATTGAAAAAAATGATGAATGAGAAAAGAAAAAGATAGATAAAAAGCCTTGAGAAAAAGATTGACTAAATAAGACCCAAAGTGGCCAAGGCTATAAAAGAAAAAGAAGAAAAGCTCGATGTGTGCGAAAAATTTGAACTGTAAATGATTATACTCTCTTCTTTGCGCTTATCCTATCTTTTCTTTGAAGCCAACACCAAAGGCCTTACATTACAAGCTTAAAAAGTCCTTTTGATCCAAGTCTAGGGAGTAACTATCATTCGTGGAGAAGTTGTTCGAAAATAGGCTTATAGGGTGCTTGATAATAATCTCGACTTTGAGTTGATTAACATGATTTGATCTTGAATATGTGCATGAAACTTGAGACTGACTATATCACACACACACGTTCCGATTTTGAGATATGTTGCTTGAATTAGGAGAAAACATGTCTTGTCAACTTTTGTATATGTGCATGAGATTTCTGAGAATAAAATAAGTCATGAAATAATTGTTTCAAGTATCACGAATGAACTCTACCTTGTGATTTTAATGCTTAATCGAGGACGATTAAGTGATAAGTTTGGGGGAGTTGATAGGGTTGAATATTACGCGTTTTTATGCTATGATATGTATATTTTTTCGTGTTGATTCTTGGATAATTTTATGGTTTATGGTATATATTTCTCTATTTCAGGAATCAATGTTGAAATTCATAAAAGGGGAAGAAATCAAGCTAAAATTATGAAAAAATGAATTAAGTTGAAGAAAAGAGGAAGAAACCAGAATCCAAGACACATGTTGCTCTTTTCTCCTCAAATTACCATATGTTCGAGCCATGTTTTGGAAATGTGGTCCATATAAAAGTTGTAGAACTTTCTCTTATCTTCGCGTGGACAGCTGATTCATCAAATTCGGAGTTTGTATGAGAAAGTTACGGTAAAACTACGAAACTCGCCAGAAGCTGAAAAAGGCGAAGAAACTTACTGTGAAAGGCGATCGATCGAGAAACCATTTCGATCAATCGAGAAAGGCTGAAAACTGAGCGAAATTCTTACTGGAAGGCTCGATCGATCGGCCACTTTTTCGGATCGATCGGGACGATGTGTTTTCATAAAAATACCTTCTTATAGAGTTTGTTTCCAACAAGGAAGTCCTTGGTTCCCTTCCCCTATATATTACAAACGATTTTTACAACCAAAACATCAGATTTTAACCCTAGAACACTCACATCACAGCCTCCATCTCAGCCCCCCTTTTCCTTCAATTCCATCACACGTCCACCCCCTTTCCTTCACCATCCAAACCTCACGCCTCCTTCACACGGCCAGCAGCCATTCACTCCACCATAACCTCCATCTTTCTTCCATACATCACCATCACCAACCTTCAACCCTTCACCCTATGTTTTGGAACGAGCCAACAAGATAATCGAAGAGCACGATCGAGAAAGAAGCGAGGAAGGATCAAGAATCAACGAACGAAGTCGACTTGGGAGTTTGCTTTTACTTTTCTATTATTTGTTTTGAATTATTATTGGATTTATTGTGTTTTGAATGATTGAGAAATATTCTAAACACTGTTTTCCTTTAATATTCTTGATTGATTGAATTCATATATCATCTATGAGCATGTGTTATTGTTTTTAATGCTTTTGAAGGATTGATCACCTTTGAATGATATTTTATTATAATTGAGATCGAGAGATGAAATTATAATACGATATAATAATTCACGCCGTGTGTTAAAGATTGAGATCGAGAGATAAAATCACACACGAGTGATAGCTTTGGGTTGTTTAATCTAAAGTTAGTGGTTTTCATAAAGCGCATTCAATATTAAATTGTTAATTACGTGAACGAGAGTTACTAGTTGCAATTTAATGTTAGACTTAATATAGCTCGAGAGAGTATATTGAATAAATTCGTAAAATCCGTCGCCTTAGAGATGTATGGAGAAAAGAATTGTAAGAGTTGGGTTAGGTGAATAATTGTCTTGATACTTTCTTGTGGATTTTTCTCATGATCGTCGACTATTTTGGTTGGATTATAGTAGCTTAATTTTAGTTTAGTTTAATTATTAATTGATTATCGTAGGTTAAATATAGTTAAAAGACATCTTATTTGGTACTTGCTTGTTAGTCCTTGTGGGTTCGACAATCCGTATCTTCCTATCTATACTAAAACTTGACACCGTGCACTTGCGGTCAAAAATCGCTAGATTGGAATTAACTGTTTAAAATAAAAGCGATCATATGCCACACCCATACTCTTAATTTTTCAGATTTGGTCTCTTATTTTTTGGCTAGTACTTTCTCTCTCCTTCTTTCCTCAACCAAAAACCACTCCACCTTCTCTCATCTTGTTCGAAATAATCAGCCCTTCTCCCACCAAAATTCTCTTGAAATCTTGAGTGCATGTTACATGCAATTGAAGATTTAGAAGCTACAAGGCAAGGGTGATAGTTAGATGCAAGGATTTTCAAGTTTGAAGCAATTTGGGGGAGTTCAAGCTAAGAATGAACTATGGTGATGGTTTGGAGCTCAAATCTTCAAGAGGAATGAAGGTATAACATCATCTTTTTGTAATTAGCTGAGAAATTATGATTTTGAGTCGAATTTTAGTGCATTGGAATGAAAATAGTAGTGAACTACATGCTGTCAAATGAATCAGCAAAAAGTGTTGTTGCATGCAGTAGATGGGTTTGAACTTTTGTTTTACTTAGATTTCGAATCTGACTTAGATTACCAAATAAAAGTTGTAGATAATTAAGTTGTCTTTCCGTTGGTAAACTTTGACGCGAGTTTGACTTAAAATGAGTGAGTTATGCTCATTTGACCAAGGAGTGCCAGTTTTGGCTCTGCATGTGCTGAAAAACTGCACATGCAGTGTAGAATTCCAAACTTTTGAAGACTTTTCCTTTCGAATTTGCTGACGAACGTCAAATAAAAATTGTAGATATTTTAATTTTATTGAATATAAAAAAAAAAACTAATTCAGACTCATTTTCAATTAGTTATGAATTTTATACTTTAAGTTCTCATTCTGAGCCGTGCATGTGGGCGAAAATACACATGCAGTGTATTCTTCAGATTCCTGAGCATTTTTTACTAAAAATTCTGGAAACTGTTTAGAAATAGGAATTGTTGTGTTTCAAGTTGGCTGTAATTTGCCACTAAAATCACCCAATTTTATTTTAAAATGAATACATTATGATGATTTTACTAAAACCGCTCAATCTGAAAAATAGATTTTCAAAGGCTACGTTTTTAGTGTTCAAACCCCATTTAGATGGTTGGATCAGCTTAACATCGTAATAGATGAAATGTAGTATTTTTAGTTTCTGAACTTTGAGCAATGGAGTCGAGTCGTTTGATGTCGTATGAATTTATAGTGATTTTCTACGAAAATGGGTCAAGTTGAAAATTAAGAAAATCACTAAGGGTCAATATTTAGAAGTTGCAATTGATTCAATGCAATACTTGAACACTTAGTGTCATTTGGAATATACATGACCAGGTTAATAGATTCCGGGGTTGATTCGAGGAGTACTCAGTAGATTAGCTTTGGTTCTGAGGTACTAGAAATGAGTTTTATCATGACGTCTCACGAAGACGTGTAATGATATTATTGTATGATTTTACATGTCATTAATTGATTTATATGATTTAATTATCACTATATGATCCTTATGTGACTACATGATATGTTGAGATACATTGGACTACATGATATGTGAATTACATGATATGTATTGATTTTACATGAGACTGCATGACATAGTGAGTTGCATATGTCATATGATGCATAGATTATTCAAGGGCATATCATATTGATCTATCCATTTCTTTGATATCCTTGATGATTACTGTGTTGATTTACTCTGAGTGTCGGGGACGACGGACACGGCGATGACATGCAGCATAGGTAGCAACTGTAGTCACGCGCGTTGCTACCGGACCTAGACACGGGGGATGACAAGCACAGCACATGATGATTCTCCTAGCGCAAAGTGTGTGTGTTGTCACCCTCTGCTTGAGCGGATATTGATTGATGATACCTTCCTTTGGACTCTGATATTGGTATCTTGAGACTCGATTCTTTATGCCCATTCATACATCACATTCATACATGGTATGCATTGCATGATACATTCTTGACATGATCTATTTATTTCTCGTACTGGGTTCTGACGCCCTTCGCGGGGTGTTGTCATGTCTTTGTTGTATGGGCATGACATGTGGTACATGTGGACTTGTTTGATGTGACTAGAAATAGACACATCTATTGCGCTTAATTGTCTACGATTTGATATATTTTGATAGATAAATTGATACATATGCTACCTAATCATATATTTGTGTAAATGTAGGAATAGGTGAAGAAATCAAGCTAAAATTATGAAAGAAGGAATAAAGTTGAAGAAAAGAGGAAAAACTAGAATCTAAGAGACACGTCGCTCCTTTCTCCTCAAATTTATGTCTGTCAGGCCATGTTTTGGAAATGTGGTCCATAGAAAATTTTAGAACATTCAGTTATCTTTGCGTGGACAGCTGATTCATCGAATTCGGAGTTTGTATGAGAAAGCTATGGCCAAAATACGAAACTCGCCAGAAAAATGTAAGACGTGCGTAATTACGCCATTATGAGGCGTAAATACGCCAAGGCTACAACAATTGCAAAATATGAAAAATTGAAGTAGGCGTATTTACGCCATTCTGAGGCATAAATACGCCATCTACTCGGGAAGACAGAAATTGAACACGTCATCGGCGTATTTACGTCATTTTGAGGCGTAGCTACGCCATCAGAGTTTTGGAAAGTTTGGATTCTTGATTTCTTTCCTCCCCACATGGATTCTAACTTACTCCATCATCCTCCCTATACATATATGGACGAAAATTAGACTAAAGAACAACTAGGTAGAGTAGGTAGAATAGTTTAGACTAGTTTTATATTTTTTCTTTCAATTTTGTTGAAGAAAGCTACGAAGATCGAAACGAAGGCGGGATTGACGACCTCGACGAGCGGAGATTGGATAAGTCTTCTTTCCCTTGTTTTTATTTATCGTTTTTCTTAGATTATGTGTAGCTAGTTTTTAATTCTTGGTTGAGGAAGACAAATCCTTGGAATTATTTATCTTGGGGAGATTCTTATGCTTTAATTATCAATTTTATTGAGTATCAAGAGTTTTTCTTATTTTATTGATATGATTGTTGTGTTTGTTTATTGGATTGACAACCTAGTAACTTGCATGAAATCTAATGCTAAATTAGATATCAAATACGGAATCGTTTGTTCCCTTTAATTTACGAAGCAACTAAGATTGATGAATTTCCGCTTGTGAGTTTGTTAAATTCTTAGGAAGAACACTTGACTAGATTAAACATAGGCGATTGGATTATGTTGTTTAGCTTCATCGATCTCACTAGTTCATATGCTATCATCGATTTAAATATTAATCGCTTGTATTTTGATTGATTGTTTGATAAGGGTTAAACTAGAACGCTTGGGCTACTTAACTAAACGTAATGTGAGATAGGACTTTGATTATTGGATTAAACATCCAATGATAAATATTCATATGAAAAATTGAGTCTCTTGTGAATCTATGAAGTAGATGATAATATCCAAGGAAGAGTCGATCGATACCAAGAATTGTTTTCATTAATTTAATCTTTAGTTTTAATTTAATTAGTATAATTATTCACAACCCATTGTTTAATTTATTGTTTTGCTTTTGATTTTCATTAACACAAGAATTCACACATCCTCGTGGGATCAATCCCTACTCACACTACTACATTATTGTTATCAATCTTGAGGATTTAGTGGGGTTAATATGGGCGTACACGATAAGCGCTACCAAATTTTGGCGCCGTTGCCGGGGAGGCGTTGTTTATTTTTGTGCTAATATTTTCTTTTTTTTTTCTTTCTTTCTTTTCCCCCGCCACTACTCTTGTTTGTTCGTGCTTACAGGTTAATTTCTGAAAACTCGGATCTTATCATGGAGGACTATAGGCGACTAGACGAATTGGCATGACTTGTGCAACAACTTGGCGTAGGGAGTGGACAAAGTGCATCAAACTCAAGTTTGAGTGATCATCCCAATCTCAACTATGACAATCAATGGATTAGCAAACCTTCACCTTACATGCAGTCCTATCTACCACCATACATACCGCAATATCCACCATGGCCGCAACAACCTCAATACCATACCCCTGGTGATTCTTTAGAGGATCTTGTTTCAACACTTAATGATAGTACTTTGCAATTTCAACAGGAATTTAGGGCTAGCACTCAGAATTTGTGTAATCAAATGGAGCAAATAACAGCATCAATCCATGGGATAGGAGAGCAACAAGAGGCACCAAGAGAGACCGTCATTGTAGTCGCCACAAGGAGTGACGAAGAGGTAGAAACCCCGGGGAAGGTGGTTCTGATGCCACCCAAGCTAGAAGAAGTGATACATGTGCCACTAGAGGAAAAGGAGCTTGCACATCCTGCAACTCCAGACGGTATGTCTCTAACTGAGCGTTATGTCAAATATTTAGAAGAATCATGTGCTGTGGAAGAAGGACCGAAGGTCGAATACTGTGATGAAATGGACATGTTTTATGATTTTTTCCGACGATGAGGAGAAGGAAACCCCTACTAAATGCACAGATCCAGGTATGTTCGTTATCCTATGCATGATTGAAAATAATAGAATTGATAAGGCCATGCTAGACTTAAGAGCAGCAATCAAAGTTATGCCGTACTCAATCTATACCTCTTTAGAAATAGGACCTTTGAAAAAAGCTGAAATTGTTATTCAATTAGCAAATAGGTCTACTGTGCACCCTAGGGGAATACTTGAGGATGTCCTAGTGAAAGTTGATAAATTGGTCTTTCCTGCTGACTTCTACGTACTTGACATGGAAAATGATAATAAATGCAGCCATATTCTGTTAGGGAGACCATTTTTGAAAACTTCTAAGTGCATAATAGATGTAAGTGGCGGTGCTTTTACTATGGAGTTTAATGGTGAGGTAGCTAAGTTCAATACTCATAATCCCATTCATCCTTCTACTAATGATTATACTATTGGCATCATACATCACGTATCACTAGAAAAAGCACATACTGTCACTGAGCATGAGCATGAGCATGAGGTCACTACTGATCGACTTGTTGACGAAGGAGGTATGGGAGACTTTTTGACTGATACTTCATGTATTACTACTGCTTTACCAAATTCTTCTTTAAAAACTCTCAAATGTTGAATTGCAGGTACCTGATGTTGAGCTGAAACTTCCTCCTGAACCTCACGATACATCAATAGAAAACGAGGGGATGCGAAAAGGGTTAAGGACCTCCAAGAAGTATAAGGCAAATAGACGAGCTGTCAGAAGGATACTGAGGCGGGAAAAGGTGGCATTGGACACCAAACATGACCCACCATGAGCACGAGCACTAGCGTTGGGACATCGACGTTAAACAGATGCGCTGCTTGGGAGGTAACCCAAGGGGAGTTAGTTTCCCTTATCAATTTTATTTTTATTGCTTTAGTAGTTAGACTTTCTCTTTTCTTGTATTTTTGTCTTACATTGGGGACAATGTAAGATTTATGTATGGGGAATGGATTAGTGGTGTGTTATTGCTGTTCTATTACAAAAATACAAAAAAATCATAAAATTTGAAAAATTTGAGCTCATAGTTAGTAATGAATGCATTCTTAGAATCACTAGGACATGATGAAACCAAATTGATGACATGCATGTTTTTGAACATAGATGAATTGTTAACCTTGAAACACTTTGAACTCTAATGCAAATTGTGCTTTAACTTAGTAGTTGAATATATTGAGCACGATATTGTTATGACTTGTGAAGGGTGCATAACTTAGTGAAGATTGTGTGAATTTTGTGATAGTCTTAAGAAGTCTCTAATACATGCTAGAACTTAACTACATGCTCTTTGAGGCTTATGTCTAGACTACACATGAAAGTGATATAGGCAATCTTTGATGTGTTTGAGCCTTTCAAGCATACCATGTAAGAAAATCAATCACTAGTACCCCTTTTGAGTCTTAATGCAAAAGAATGGTTGTATGCTAAGCATACAAACAACCCCCATTCGACATTCTTTGACTAGCTTATCATCCTTCCCTAATAAGCCTAAATATGAATTATATCCATACCTTTGAAGGGAGTATGATGTGTTTCATTCACATGCACTTATCTTATCAATGATTTATATATGTTTCGTGAGCTATATTGTCAAAAGAATGAAAAGCATGGAAGAAAAGGGATGCCCTGAGAAAATAAATAAAAATATGACTCCAATGGGAGCCAAGTTACAAAAGAGAAAAAGATTGAGTTAAACCTTGCAAAAATAAACAAGGTTTGGAAAAAATCATGCAAGAAGATAAGTTTAAATTTTGCATAACATTATACTCTCTTGTTTGATATTTCATACCCTTTCTTTCATAAGTCAATACCTAGTCCAAGCTACAAAAGACCTACTTGATTTATGTTTGCAAAGTGGCTAAGATAGTGGAGAAGAGTGTGCAAGTGAGCTTATACTTGTGTTAGTGTATGACTTGAGCTATTAAATGTGCATCTATTGGATCAAAAACTTGTACATGATACTTGTGTATGACCACACACGCACGTTCACTGCTTTGTTGGGTACGAAATGTTTAGGGATTGAACTTGTTCCACTGTTAATTTTTCTCCGCCTTTCATTATTATGCATGTTTGAGAATGTTGAGGCATTAAAGTGAGGACAAGTTAGTTTGTTATGAGGCTATGAGCCAACAAAAAAATTGTAGTTTTGTCTGATTTACTCGAGGTCGAGTAAATAGTAAGTATGGGGGTGTTTGATGTGACTAGAAATAGACATATCTATTGTGCTTAATTGTCTACGATTTGATATATTTTGATAGTTAAATTGATACATATGCTACATAATCGTATATTTGTGTAAATGTAGGAAAAGGTGAAGAAATCAAGCTAAAATGATGAAAGAAGGAAAAGTTGAAGAAAAGAGGAAAAAATCAGAATCTAAGACACATGTTGCTCCTTTCTCCTCATATTTATATATGGTGAAGCCATGTTTTGGAAATTTGATCCATAGAGCAGTTGTAGAACTTTCAATTATCTTCGCGTGGACAGCTTATTCATCAAATTCGAAGTTTGTATGAGAAAGTTATGTCCAAAATATGAAACTCGCCAGAAAAATGGAAGACGTGCGTAATTACGTCATTATGAGGCGTAAATACGCCAATGCTACGGCAATTGCAAAATCTGAAAAATTGAAGTAGGCTTATTTACGCTATTCTGAGGCATAAATATGCCATCTATGTGGGAAGGCAGAAATTGAACACGTCATCAGGCGTATTTACGCCATTTTGAGGGGTAGCTACGCCAGCAGAGTTTTGGAAAGTTTGGATTCTTCATTTCTTTCCTCCCCACATGGATTCTAACCTACTCCATCAGCCTCCCTATACATATATGTATGAAAATCAGACTAAAGAACAACTAGGTAGAGTAGGTAGAATAGTTTAGACTAATTTTATATTTTTTCTTTCAATTTTGTTGAAGAACGCTACGAAGATCGAAACGAAGGCGGGATTGACGACCTCGACGAGCGAAGATTGGATTAGTCTTCTTTCCCTTGTTTTATCATTTTTCTTAGATTATGTGTAGCTAGTTTTTAATTCTTGGTTGAGGAAGACAATCCTTGGAATTATTTATCTTGGGGAGATTCTTATGCTTTAATTATCAATTTTATTGAGTATCAAGAGTTTTTCTGATTTTATTGATATGATTGTAGTGTTTGTTTATTGGATTGACAACCTAGTAACTTGCATGAAATCTAATGCTAAATTAGGTATCAAATACGGAATCAATTGATCCCTCTAATTTACGAAGCAACTAAGATTGATGAATTTCTGCTTGTGAGCTTGTTAAATTCTTAGGAAGAACACTTGACTAGATTAAACATAGACCATTGGATTATGTTGTTTAGCTTCGTCGATCTCACTAGTTCATACGTTATCATCGATTTAAATCTTGATCGCTTGTATTTTGATTGATTGTTTGCAAACAAGACGGGTGCACCCCAAGGCGACACATTGGGGCGTATGTATACCTTGTCAAGAAGCTCCTGCAATTGAACCTTCAGTTCTCTTAACTCCGCCGGTGCCATTCTATAAGGGGCACTAGAAATGGCGGACGTGCCTGGCAATAGCTCAATCCCAAATTCAACTTCCCTACTCGGCGGAAAACCTGGAATTTCCTCTGAAACACATCGGTGAATTCCGCAACCACGGGTATTTCCTCAATCCTCACCTCTTTCTTCTTCTCCGCAATATCAATGGCATAGATGTAAGGCCCCAACCCATTAACTCGTCATTAGTGCATTTATGACGTCGTATGAGTATAAAAATTTCCATTCTTTAAAAGAATCATTACATGCTTCTATGTTCTCCATGACATAAATAATAACAGCAAGGAATGATCACTTCTACCAGCAATAAAACTCAAGGTTCACCCATTATCATCACCATTGCACCACTTTACATTGTCGGTTTTTATAGAAATTTGGGCTTAGTCTCCCCATAAATTGAGCTACCCCAAAATAAAAACACATTACCAAAGTAACTCCCAGCCAGGGAATAACACAATACTTAAAAGAAAACAAAACCCTAAATAAGTTCCTAGCCAGGGAAAACACCATACTAAGAAGACATCAAAAGTGGGCTTCAACACCCTTATACAGTCCATATACATGCTTCCAGTTGCTCACATACGAGCAACAAATAAATGAATACCACTCTAACTAAATAAATAGCGTATCCTATTTACCCACACTCATATACGCTTCTGGAAGCGGCATGATTCCAACAAAGCTCGGACCAATAACCCAAACTAGCTTAGTATCTGTTGTACCTGTTTCAACAGAAACAGCCCCCACACAGGGTGAGCATACTCCAACTCAATAATCATTCACACATCAATATACGAAATTGTAAAGCAACAATTAAGGTTATTGAAAATCTATAAAATATACTCCCTGTACAATTCCAAACTGGCATAGCCATCACGAACTGTTCCTGTTCAATCTTATACACTTTCATAAACATCAAGTTCAGTATCATTATTCAAAATCTGGTAGTCATCAATGCAATAAATTCAGTATAATCACAATTTAACCTTTTTATGCTCAATCACAACGAATCTCATATCGAAGGCAACTATGCCTATCAATTAACCTCATTCTCAACCATTTCTCATATCGATCGTGCCAAATGCATCAATATTCAACTCGTATACCCGGATCACGTACATCTACGTATCCACCATTCCACGTATATTAAACTCAATTCTCATACTCAAATACTTAATCTTAGACGACACATTCAACAATACATGTATTCAGAATATATAAGTACTGGGTATACATGCTCGCATGTCACCACGTACCTTAAAGTCGACGACATGATAGACTATCCCGCCTTCAGGAGAATCATGAAGAATTTATATTCAAATCATCACTCATTATTAGCTCATTTGCAATCCAACCGATATCGATCGTATCAATTCAATATCTTAATTCAACAACTCAATATTATCATTAATAATTCATTAAAGTTATACAAATCACCAAGTCATGCTATGGCACATAATCAAGCATATTGCCCGATACGCTTTACTACATTTTAGCACACCTATTAACACGTATCCAATTCATCCATTCACACACTACACATGCTTCAAAAGTAAAACAACTCCTCCCATCCCCAACACCCACTAAGTTTTAAAGTTGGAATTTGTAGGTTTTCACCACCAATTGGTCAAGGTTTTGACCAACACTTGAACTACATTAAAGCATATTAACAAACACCTTCCATTTTATTCTTTATCTTTTAACCAACAACAATACTAAGCCAAGGCAAAACTCAACAATTTATTTTCAGAAATCAGCCATTCAACAAAGTAAGCTATAATTAGATCCCTAACAATCCATATCAATAGCCCTAATCCATAGCATATACACATCCCAATACATGTTATTATAGACATAGCACCTACACATCATATAAGTTGGAGCACATCCAAACAACATAATTTTGATTCTATTCAATAGCTAAATTCAACCCTTTTCAGTAGTATATTTGAATCATTTCAGCATCATCTCTATACATTTCAGCAAGTCTACTAATTCAACCCAAGACATCAGCATACTTACACCATTTGCAACAGAGGAATCGAGTCATACACAGCAAAGGATTAAACCCAATGCAGAAGAAAAATCAAGCTAAACATTGCAACAGATTTTCGAATTCAAAAAGCCATAGAATTCGAACCAAAACAGCAAGCTTTTTCGAATCAAAACCAGTTTAAGTTTTCGTCCAAACAGCAGCATATTTTGGCCTAAAATTAGCTACATAACTAGACCAAGGATAACAAAATAAATCGGTCCAAGAACAGCCCAAAATCTCGAACCAACAGTCAGCATTCTCGATCCCAAAAAGCACAAAATTTCGAACCCAATGAGCGGGAAATTCGAACCCAAACAATAGCAAGATTTTTGAACTTTAATGCAAGCAGATTACAAAACAAATCGACCATAATACCTTACAAAAATAGCAGCACTAATGGAGTTCATACTAAGACGAAAATAAAATGAATAACCAAGTAAAGAGGGGGGGGAAATCGTTCACAACCTGAAGAATTCTTTCAAAAAATTTGTTGGAATCACTGTGCTTTTCTTCGCTGCTGTGGTCGTGAGATGGGAAGGGGAAAAATGGAAGAAGTCGATCCAAGTTAGAGAAGGGGAGGGAAGTGAAGTCATTAATTCTCAACCCTAGATTAAATCTACACCATCTAATTATCTTCTCATCCCTTTAATTATAATTTTAATATAAACCTACTAATTTATTATTGTGAGAAACCCCCTTGGATTTAATTTATGATATAAGTTCAACCCCGAATTATTTATTCAAATCCGGGATCAAAATGACATTTCCAAGAATTTAATAATCTCCTTGAATTTAATTAACATTGTAAATTCGATCCCGAAATTATTTATCCCAACTCCGCTCCGAAATTCGATACCCAAGAATTTAATTCTGAGATATCATAAAAATATCATAATTAAATCCATTTGACAATTAATAATTATCCCGGACAT
The DNA here is from genome assembly GCA_907163345.1 of Haberlea rhodopensis. Lineage (NCBI taxonomy): Eukaryota > Viridiplantae > Streptophyta > Magnoliopsida > Lamiales > Gesneriaceae > Haberlea > Haberlea rhodopensis. Next base: position 1,881,197 of record CAJQUN010000116.1, on the reverse strand, counting down.
CACAATTCTTCCCAACTAATAAAATTTCGACCCCAAAATTTAAACGCATGCTTACAATTAAAAGACAATAGTAAAATTTACGTACCGTTATAGAGCTCAAATCTGTAGGACAACATCATTCGAATCATCATGGCTCGTAAACGTGGCGTACCACACCAACGATCTCGTGACTGCAAGTCACATCACTTTACTACATCCCAACATTAGTATTTAATAATCTATCATATGAATTCCTCTTTTCATGTAAATCAATACGAGGTTAACATCTTACTTGCCAGTGTTTAGCAATCAATCATTTCTTGTCATACTTCGGTACCTGTGTAGTCGCATTGGTACAGTTTCCTTGCACAAGATCTAAATCCGTCACAGTTTACTTTCATCATAGTACACATCATAAATCGTTAAATCATGCAATCCATGCATATCACGTGTATATAAGAATGTATGACAATACACCAACCCTTATCGTATAAATAACTTCATACCTGTGTTGTTGCAAATGTATGCAACTTATACCAACATCACCACCATTGTCCGTATGAAATAGTGGAACTCTTGAGCCCTTATACATCAACCTCTTATATATCATCTCCTGGTTATTATCTGGTGCAAAGTAATTACTAGAAAACCCATTAGTAATTCTCACACATCATACGCACCAACAGCCACAGATCATCAATATCAAATCATGATGAATGGCATAACATCAATATTCCTATGTCAAGATTATACTCCATCTAAAACAAGGCATCAACATCAATATCGAATAATTCATGTCATACCTTTATAGATGGAATCATCTACAATACACAATAGCATCATAGTATCATGCTCATCACAGTACTCACATGCTCTTAAGTATCAACCTTTCAACATTATATCACCCAACTGTCATCTGCCATGGGACAAGTACAAAATAAACTCATTAGTATTTCTCAAACACTCATAACATAACCACGTACCTTGTCATTTATGCATTTCGATGTTCATAATGTTTCCATCATCAAACATCAATTCCCTGCGTCAAAAGTTTCACGCAATCCTATACACATCATACTACAGTATACTATCACATATCTGTGTGATTGAAGTTCAACATAAGAATCAATTACATGCCTCAATGGCGCAATTCATTTCAATCTTTAACTCATCCTCGAAACATAATAATTTATTAATCATGAATGTTCACAATGATCACATGTCCACACACGACATTCACAGTGATCCCACGTCATCCTGTGACGTACCCATTAATCTCATGTCAACATGATCACGTTCACCTACTAATCCTACAATATACCAATCTAGCATACTTTTCACAGTAATAAATACCATCTCAAGCGATTATCATTTTCTGTTATTCCATCTGTATAATGATTCTGAGAATTATTATGACTCAACAGAGATAATGCAATCAGCATCTATCAACATATATTAATATATATTCACCTGTCGAACCAAACATAATGGTTTACCTCAACTCCTTGTTCCTCTGGTTTCAATATCCTCTTGGGCCTACATCTCATGTACCCAAGGAACAACAATAACCCAAGGTTCGCAGCTATCTGAAATGAACACATCATCAATATACAAACCTAGCATAATAACAGCACACTAATACTCATGCTAACATAATAGCAACACATCAATATTCATCGCCAACACTGGCATGCATAATCTCATCGTCACTACGGCATTCATATAATATCCACAATCACAATGAATAAAATTACATTCTCATGACAATAAGATGTAATAACACTTACTGTCACAGGGGATCCACACTCTGTAAGGACCCTAGTTCCTTAAATGCGGATTAAAGGCGTAAATAAAATTTTCATGCATAAACGGAGTATAAAAGTTGTGTTGGTGCCTTGAGCTATTAGATTACAGTGCCAAATAAAGTTCCAAAAGGGGTTAATTACATTCCCAACCAATGAATGTTAATCATATAGCTTTACACTACTCCTAGAGTAGATACTACACAAAAGAATGTGCCTGCTACCAAGAGAACTCCTCACTAGCTCACCGCACCAACTCGCCTTAGCCCGTCCGCCCAAAAGTACCTACAGTAACAACCACAAAACCATGAGCATGTACAAAATCATATTCACAATAATATGATAGCAATTCAAATGCATAAATCGTAAATGTGATTCACTTCCTGTATGTAATACATTTACAAGCTCCCTTTGGTTGTCCCTGTACCACAATCATAATCAATGGATTATAATACCAATAATTTATGTCATGACAAGCACTCATTCCATGTATACCAATGGCCAGTTCCAGTCTTATTATATCAGTGGCATAATACCCCTCACGTTTACATGACAGGGGCATTAATACCCCTCGCTTCGACATATTAGCGGCATAATATCCCTCGCATCAACATGACAGCGGCATTATCCTTCGCTTCGACATGTTTGCGGCAAATATTCTTCATCGCTAATATGACAGCGGCAAGTATTCTATCATCGCTTCGACATGAAGGCGGCAAGTATTCTCCATCACTGTAATATAATCTCGACTCATAATTACATGCAACCATAATGCACATTCCAACCATGTATGCAACCATAATGCATAAACAAGACCATATATGCAACCATAATGCATAACCAATTCAAAGCGTAATAAATATGTTTTACCGTCCGATGCTCGTACGTCTCACTAGGTACCTTAGTTCCAAAAGTGGAGATATCGTGGACTTTATCTCCTAGCTGTGTGGCCACCTGGGATGGTTCTACACATTCACACAAATCAATATTAGGAGCCAATAATAGTCCAATATCGAAAATTCCACAAAAATATCCAAAAACACCAAATTTTGCCTTTCGCGATCGATCGCCTGGGGCGGGCGATCGATCGCGAGACCCTACTGCCCGATTGTGAAATTTCCTTGCTTTGGCGATCGATCGCCACAAATGGCGCGATCGATCGCCAGCCTCGCCGATCGATCGCCCAAGATTGGCGATCGATCGCCATGCACTCCAAAAGCGCACTGCCAGCGCGCGATCGATCGCCTGAAATGGGCGATCGATCGCCAATGTCTGTAACCCGAAAAACCACCATTTTTGCTCCAAAATTCTTTTCCAATCCATACCAACTCTCCTACCTTCAAACCAACAACATCAAACACATAATAACCTTCAAAAAAATACACTTTAAACTTCCCAAAAATCCATCATTCAACCAAAATAATACCAACCCATAAAACCCATTTCAAAACCATACAAAACCACAACAAATCCAATCCAAACACAACAAAAACAACAAGGAGGTATCCATACCTCTTGGGGACTCCAAATCTCCCAACAAACTCCACAAATCAAGCTTTTGGAAGGATTTCTCTTCACCTCTTTGCCCAATTTCGAAAATTTAAGGAGGAGAAGGGTTTTGGATGAGTTATTTGGGAAAGTAGAAAAGTGATGGTATATTGGGGATTGGGGGGTATAAAGTGGGTTGTTTTAAAATAAATTGCACTCCACAATTTCCATGGTGTATAAAACACCCTAACATGATATTTTAAAAGCATTTTCCAAAATGCATCAAAACCATAATAATACATGTTTCACCAAAAATTACAAACCAACTCATTTAAACCATTATAACACCCAATTTCCCAACATGCATAGCATGCACCCCGAAATGCACCACCAGGTCACGCATACCATGTGACTAAGCATTTCACCAAGATAATTAATTCCAACACATATATTAATTATCATCATAAAAATCACACAAACATAATTAATGCCCAAATTGCATATAATTATTTCGGGGATATCACACACTCGATCCTTTAAACTGCCCCTGTTCTCAACATAAATATTCCACGAAATATAATTTCATATCAATACACAATTGATATACTCATCATCAATAACATGACCGTCCAAAAATACTCATTGCCTCGACATATCAGCGGCATGAAACATCGTCATAGGACCAGCGACACAAACCCTCGCTATAGAATCAGCGGAATAGATCATCACTATAGATATCCGGCGGTATGAACCATCGCCATATAATCAGCGGAACAATCGTGGACTCAAGAGGTACTCACATGCATGTAGCACTTTGTTCCTTTCGGACCCAAGAGGTGTCTCACATTACATGCAGCACTTTGTTCCCGACCGCGTCGCTACGTCATGACATCGGCATCATCACTTCGACGTGACAACGGCATGTATCATCGCTTCGACACGACAGCGGCATCATCGCTTCGACATGACGGTGGTATCATCGCTTCGACGTGACAGCGGCATGCACATCGCTTCGACACGACAGCGGCAAAATCAGAATATATCGCCTTGTTCCGCAGGCCCAAGAGGCCCTCCCATGTATGTACCACATGCCCTATAGACGCAAAAGGTGACCCCGTACCATGCACGTGTCACATGCCCCGTAGGCGCAAGAGGTGACCCCGTACAATACACGTGCCACATGCTCCGTATGCGCAAGAGGTGACAATGTACATTGTCCCTATCTCATACGTTCCTGCAATCACTATGGTTAGCAATAATAACAATTTCCATCATTTCATATCATACTATGCACATATGCATATAAATATCTTGTCACACTTACACAAAACCGCAATCATGCATAAATCACGTGATATATATGCCTATTAACACATCCCTAGGCCCTTAAACATCCCAAAGAGCTAACCACTACTCTGATACCACTAATGTAAGGCCCCAACCCCTTAACTCGTCATTAGTGCATTTATGACGTCGTATGAGTATAAAAATTTTCCATTCTTTAAAAGAATCATTACATGCTTCTATGTTCTCCATGACATAAATAATAACAGCAAGGAATGATCACTTCTACCAGCAATAAAACTCAAGGTTCACCCATTATCATCACCATTGCACCACTTTTACATTGTGGGTTTTTATAAAAATTTGGGCAGAGTCTCCCCATAAATTGAGCTACCCCAAAATAAAACACATCACCAAAGTAACTCTCAGCCAAGGAAAAACACAATACTTAAAAGAAAACAAAACCCTAAATAAGTTCCCAGCTAGGGAAAACATCATACTAAGAAGACATCAAAAGTGGGCTTCAACACCATCATATAGTCCATATACATGCTTCCAGTTGCTCACATACGAGCAACAAATAAATGAATACCAATCTAACTGAATAAATAGCGTATCCTATTTACCCACACTCATATACGCTTCTCGAAGCGGCATGATTCAACAAAGCTCGAACCAATATCCCAAAGTAGCTTAGTATCTGTTGTACCTGTTTCAACAGAAACAGCCCCCACACAGGGTGTAAGGACCCTAGTTCCTTAAGTGTGGATTAAAGGCATAATTAGAGCTAATATAAATGATCAGAGTAAAATAATCGTGTTGAGTCTATGAGCCTTAAGAATTACATGCCAAAATGAGGACTATCAATGGATTAGTTACATTCCCAAATCAAATGAATGTTATCAATTATAGCTTTACACTACTCCTAGAGTAGATACTATACAAAATTAATCCTGTCCTTCCTTTCTCAAAAGAATTCTTCACAAGCTCACCACCTCAACCCGCTTAGCCCTTCTTATCATGCCAAAAGTGTACCTACAAGGACAACCCCCAAACATGAGCAATAATAACTTTCATATTCAACACAATATGAATATAAAGCGTAAATGCATAAATCACAATAAAACACCTCCTGTCCCATGCATTTCAAAACGCTTCCAGTTTGGTTGTCCCTGTACCATAACTCATGAGTATAATCAATAGATTATTTAATGGTCTAGACATGTCATGACATAACACCAGCTCATCAATACCAAAAACCAATAACCAATCCCTAGTCTATCCATCACAATGTATTTTAATGCCCCTAGCTTATTTACATATAGGCGGCATAGAATAACCTCGCTTCAATGGACATGCGGTACTCCCACCCCTCGCCTCACATTGAGCGGCAAATATTCTTTCCTCGCCCTATATGATAACCACGCTCAAATGTGACATGCGGCGCTCCCACCCCTCGCTTCACATTTAGCGGAAACAAACCAAATAGCGGCAAGCATTAAAACCATCAAGGGATGACCACGACTCATGGGATGTGCACCAATAACCATCATATGCATATACAATCATCATACATAATTCAACATGTATTTGCATCAACAATGCATAATCACATATATACTCGCATCCACAATGCATAACAATGAGTATACTAGATACATGTACCGTTGGGTGCCCGTACGTCCTCTACGTACCTTTCCAAAAGTGGAATTGATATGGCTTCAGTTGCGTTGCTACCTGTGATGGTTCTACACAATCACACAACCCCATATTAGAAGCCAAATAATAGTCAAATACCAAAAATTCGACAAAAGAAATCATTTCTCAAAATTCCACAGTTGGCGATCGATCGCTTCGCTGAGGCGATCGATCGCCTCAAATTTTTCTTCGCGGCGATCGATCGCGCCAAACATGGCGATCGATCACCTAACCCATGAATTGGCTACTGCCTCTCGGCGATCGGTCGCCTCATTTCAGGCGATCGATCGCCTGCCCTGCGATTTGCCTACTGCCCATAGGCGATCGGTCGCCTCTTTTCAGGCGGTCGATCGCCTCGCACAGACACGCGATTTTTCACCATTTTTGCACCAAAATTCCTTCCAATCCATACCAACACTTAAACCATCAAACCAACAACATAAATAACAACATATACCTTCAAAATACACCTCAAAACAAACATAGATCCAACCCTCAACCAAAACCACAACAACCCAACACAAACCCATCTTAAAAATCATTCAAAACCATTTCAAAACTACACCAAACACAACAAAAATGACATGGAGGCATCCATACCTCTTGGGGACCTCAAATCTCCCAATAAACTCCAAAAATCAACTTTTTGCAAGAATTTCTCTTCACCCTTAAGCTCAAAAACGAAAATGAAGAGAAAAGGAAGGGTTTGGGTGGTGGTTTGGTAAAGGTAAAAATGATTTGGTAAAGGTGAAGGTTGGGGTATAAGGGTTTGAGTTTAATTAAAATGCATTCCACAATCCCATGGTGTATAAAACACCCCAACATGATATTTTTAAAAGCATTAATCCAAAATGCACCAAAATATCAATTAAACTCATGATTTCAAATTAATTGCTAGCCATGGCAAATAAATCATGCTAATAACAATTTTCCCAACATGCCCAACATGCACCCTGAAATGCTCTCCCGGGTCACTCTATCATGTGACTAAGCATTTCAACACATTAATTAAATCCAGCACATAATCAATTAATTACCATCATAATTAATCATATAAACATAATTAATGTCCAAATTGCAATTAATCATTTCGGGGATATCACAATACTCCCCTACTTATAAGATTCCCTCCTCGAAATCACATGCACTTACCCCAAAAGAAACTAAACATAATCACATACCAGAGAATAGTTCCGGGTAGTGCTGCACCATATGCCGCTCCGTCTCCCACGTAGCCTCCTCGACACCCCTGCGATCCCACTGAACCTTGATCATAGGTATCACTTTATTCCGAAGTCTACGGTCTGCTCGATCCAGAATTCTGACAGGCCGTTCCACATAAGACACATCGGAATTCTAACTGAACCTCAGAAGGCTGCAACACATGAGATGGATCCGGCTCATACTTCCGCAGCATCGACACATGAAACACGTCATGTATACCAGATAAAGAAGGCGGCAAAGCCAGTCGGTAAGCTAAGGTGCCAATGCGCTGCAAAATCTCGTACGGTCCAACATACCCCGGAGACAGTTTCCCGCGCATCCCAAATCGCACAACGCCTCTGAAAGGCGAGATCTTCAAAAAGACCTTATCTCCCAACTGAAATTCCAACGGTCTCCGCCGTCTATTCGCATAAGCTGCATGCCTGTCCTGGGCTGCTTTCATTTTCTGTCTTATCATCTGTATCTTTTCTTCCATCTCCCGAATAAACTCCGGTCCTCCGACCGATTTACGGTCCAAATCATCCCAACACAAGGGTGATCTACACCGTCTGCCATAAAGAGCTTCAAAAGGAGCCATCTGAATGCTCGCCTGGTAGCTATTATTATAGGAGAATTCTACCAAGGCCACTGAATATTGCCAAGAGACATCGAACTCCAATACACAAGCTCTCAACATGTCCTCGAGCGTCTGGATAGTACGCTCGGTCTGGCCATCCGTCTGAGGATGATATGCAGTGCTCAATCTAACTTCAGTTCCCAAGGCTGACTGAAGGCCTTCCCAAAAATGAGATGTAAATCGCGGATCTCGATCCGACACTATGGAAATGGGGATCCCATGCAATCTCACCACATCTCTAATATACAGTTGAGCCATCCTCAAAAAGGTGAAAGTCATGCTATAGGGGATGAAATGAGCTACCTTAGTCAATCGATCCACAATCACCCAAATAGCATCAAAGCCTGAAGCACTCCTCGGCACTTGAGTCACGAAGTCCATGGAAATGTGTTCCCACTTCCACTTCGGTATCTCCAAGCTCCTCAACTCGCCGCCAGGTCTCTGTCTCTCTGCCTTAACCTGCTGGCATATCAAACACCTCTTAACAAAAGTGACGACATCAAACTTCATCATTTTCCACCAAAACTGACCACGCAGATCTTTATACATCTTCTTTCCGCCTGGGTGGATGCTAAGTCTGCTACTATGAGCTCGCTCCAAGATCCCTCTACGCAACTCCGGCGTACTCGGAACCACCCAACGGTTTCCCAATCTCAGGGACCCGTCATCGGCCACTCTGAATTTCGTTGGCTGACCGAGATGTACTAAAGATAACCACCTCTGAACCTCATCATCTGACCTATGAGCTCTCCTGATGTTCTCGTAGATATCCGGCTCAGCTAACAAGGTCGATACATACACAGGTGATGCATCTATGTCAAAATCATAGCCCAGATGGCAAAAGGAGGTCATCATAGCCGACAAATGGATGACGTCCTCAGCAGAACTCCTCACTTTCCGGCTCAAAGCATCTGCTGTCAAATTAGCTTTTCCGGGATGGTACTCAATCTCACAATCATAGTCTTTGAGTAAGTCCATCCACCTCCTCTATCTCATGTTCAGCTCCGCCTGAGTGAATAAAAACTTGAGGCTCTTGTGATCCGTGAATATGGTAAATGAAGTACCATACAATAGTGTCTCCAAATCTTCAGGGCGAAAATGATAGCCGCCAATTCCAAGTCATGGACTGGGTATCTCGTCTCATGCGGCTTCAACTGCCTCGATGCATAAGCTACCACATGCTTATCTTGCATCAGTACACACCCAAGGCCCTGAAGTGATGCATCGGTATACAAAACAAATCTGGAGTTCTCCGTAGGGATCACTAACACTGGCGCCGTCGTCAAACGGTGCTTCAACTCCTGGAAGCTCTCCTCACAAGCTTCTGACCAAAAGAATGGTACTCCCTTCTGGGTCAACTGTGTCAACGGCTTGGCAATCTTCGAAAATCCCTCGACGAAGCGTCGATAATAACCGGCCAAACCAAGGAAACTCCGAATCTCGGGCACAGAAGTGGGTGCAGCCCACTCCATCACAGCTTCAATCTTCCTGGGATCCACTGATATTCCGCTGCTCGATATGACATGCCCCAGAAATACTACACTGCTCAACCAAAACTCACATTTACTGAGCTTGGCATACAACTGGTGATCTCGGAGAATCTGGAGCACTGTCCTCAAGTGTTTCACGTGCTCTTCCTCGCTCCGGGAATAGATGAGAATGTCGTCGATGAACACGATGACGAACTGATCAAGATACGGCTGAAATACTCTGTTCATCAAGCTCATAAAGACCGCTGGAGCATTCGTCACGCCGAACGGAATCACTAGGAATTCATAATGTCCATATCGAGTCCGGAATGCTGTCTTCTGTACATCTTCCTCCCTGACTCGAATCTGGTGATACCCGGATCTCAAATCGATCTTGCTATAAAGTCTGGTACCTTGCAACTGATCAAATAAATCGTCAATCCGTGGGAGAGGATACTTGTTCTTTACTGTGGCTTTATTCAGTTGCCGGTAATCGATGCACAACCGCATCGAACCATCCTTCTTCTTTACAAAGAGAACCGGTACGCCCCATGGTGATACGCTCGGGCGTATATATCCCTTGTCAAGGAGCTCCTGCAACTGCTCCTTCAATTCTCTCAACTCTGCCGGTGCCATCCTGTAAGGTGCACGAGAGATAGCGGATGTCCTCGGTAACAACTCGATCCCAAACTCAACTTCTCTAGCCGGTGGAAATCCTGGAATCTCCTCTGGGAATACATCAGCAAATTCTGCTACCACTGGCACATCCTCAACTCTCAGTTCTTTATTCTTCCCAGACGTGTCCACGGCATAGATGAGATAGCCCGTGTGGCCACATTCCAACAGTTGAGTCATCTTGATTGCTGAAATCAATGGAATCTTCGCACGAGAACCGTTGCCATAAAAAGTCCACTGAACTCCCAAATCAGATCTGAACCTCACTGTTTTCTGCCGGCAATCTACCACTGCCTGATATCTGTTCAGAATATCAATACCCAGAATGCAGTCGAAGTCTGACATGCCCAACACGATCAAGTCTGCCTTCAACTCGTTGCCCTCAAAATAAATGAGGCAATCTGCCATAAACTGATCAGCAACGACATTTCTTCCAGTGGGTGTCGAGACCAAGAGAGGCGTGGGTAGAGAAGACGTGCGCATATGGTGTCTCTCCACAAAGCCCACAGATGTATCTATCAAAATAAAAGCAGGGTACGTAAATAAATGACACGTACCGGCGATCACCTCCTCTGGGGCTGCCTGGGCCTGCTCTCTAGTCAGCGCATACACCTGTCCCTGGGACGGTCCCACTGTTTGACCTCCCGATGGTCGAGGCACAAACTGCTGCCTCTGGTGTACTGTCCTGTCATCAAATCTCGGCCTGTTGCCCTGAAACTCTGACTGTCCTCCCCGGGTGGGGCAATACCGAGAGATGTGGCCCATCTTGCCACAGCTATAACAGGCAGGGCACTTATTCGAAGAATGTGGCCCTCCACAATTGTCGCACCTTGGCTCCCCCGATCTATTTACCTGCGTAGACCCTCGGTTGGCGGACCAATTGCTCTTCTTGCTCTCCTGCTTTTGACCAAAGAATTTCTTCCCACCGAACCGTGAAGATAAAGAGGCACCACGAGGTTTAAATGACTCTCCCCGGGGCCTCAAGCTGTCATTAGCTTGCCTCTGTTGTGGTACTTGTGGTGGCACAGCACTAGGATAAGCTCCTACTCCAATCTCGGCAAGCTCCGCTCTTGTGAGAGCATCATCAAAAGAAGTTGGGTTATTGGTGATAACCCGGTCAAAGAGCTCCGGTCGCAACCCCTTCATAAAATTTCTCATCTTTGCGTGCCCATTGGTGGCAATGTGGGGAACATACCTCAGCAACGATGAGTATCGCATGGCATAGTCCGACACTATCATGTTCCCCTGTTTCAAACTTGCAAACTCATCCTCCTTTGTCTGTCTCGCCGCTGCGGAGAAGTACCGGTTCAGAAACCGGGTCCTGAAAAGTGTCCAATCAATCACAGCGCCCAGTGCTCTCAGTTCCATTACCGTGCTCCTCCATCACATCAAAGGTTTCTTTGCCAACTGGAACTCCACAAGCCTCAGCCAAGCTGTAACAGCACAAGGAGCCGATACAAATATTTGCTCAAGTCATTCTAGCCACTCCTCAGCCTCCTCTCCTGATTCTGTTCCCTCAAAGCGGGGCGGGTGGTAAGACAGAAACTGAGTCAAGCTAATCTCACCAGGTAGCAATAACTGAGCCACCGGTTCCATGCCTACTGCTGGTGGAGGTAGAGGGTTTGCCTGACCAATGCTAGCGTTAACACTGCCCACATCGCCAACTTCTTCATTAAGGTTCCCCGCATTCATAGCAGCCATGCTGTAACACAAAGGTTAACAACAATTCCAAAACAAATATATATGTTATGCCGTTAGATAACAGAAATGATAATAAGCATGTTAGTATAACAGGATATACATCAATATGCACCACATGCATAAACATGCTTCAAATGTAAGCACCTAGCCAATCATGCTAAAGCTACCCTTCACTCGTTCCCGGGTTCTCTAACCACTACTCTGATACCACTAATGTAAGGACCCTAGTTCCTTAAGTGCGGATTAAGGGCATAATTAGAGCTAATATAAATGATCAGAGTAAAATAATCGTGTTGAGTCTATGAGCCTTACGATTACATGCCAAAATGAGGATTATCAATGGATTAGTTAATGGTCTAGACATGTCATGACATAACACCAGCTCATCAATACCAAAAACCAATCACCAATCCCTAGTCTGTCCATCACAATGTATTTTAATGCCCCTCGCTTATTTACATATAGGCGGCATAGAATAACCTCGCTTCAATGGACATGCGGTACTCCCACCCCTCGCCTCACATTGAGCGGCAAATATTCTTTCCTCGCCCAATATGATAACCACGCTCAAATGTGACATGCGGCGCTCCCACCCCTCGCTTCACATTTAGCGGAAACAAACCAAATAGCGGCAAGCATTAATCATCAAGGGATGACCACGACTCATGGGATGTGCACCAATAACCATCATATGCATATACAATCATCATGCATAATTCAACATGTATTTGCATCCACAATGCATAATCACATATATACTCGCATCCACAATGCATAACAATGAGTATACTAGATACATGTACCGTTGGGTGCCCGTACGTCCTCTACGTACCTTTCCAAAAGTGGAATTGATATGGCTTCAGTTCCTTGGTTGCGTTGCTACCTGGGATGCTTCTACACAATCACACAACCCCATATTAGAAGCCAAATAATAGTCAAATACCAAAAATTCGACAAAAGAAATCATTTCTCAAAATTCCACAGTTGGTGATCGATCGCTTCGCTGAGGCGATCGATCGCCTCAAATTTTTCTTCGCGGCGATCGATCGCGCCAAACATGGCGATCGATCGCCTAACCCATGAATTGGCTACTGCCTCTCGGCGATCGGTTGCCTCATTTCAGGCGATCGATCGCCTGCCCTGCGATTTGCCTACTGCCCATAGGCGATCGGTCGCCTCTTTTCAGGCGGTCGATCGCCTCGCACAGACACGCGATTTTTCACCATTTTTGCACCAAAATTCCTTCCAATCCATACCAACACTTAAACCATCAAACCAACAACATAAATAACAACATATACCTTCAAAATACACCTCAAAACAAACATAGATCCAACCCTCAACCAAAACCACAACAACCCAACACAAACCCTTCTTAAAAATCATTCAAAACCATTTCAAAACTAAACCAAACACAACAAAAATGACATGGAGGCATCCATACCTCTTGGGGACCTCAAATCTCCCAATAAACTCCACAAATCAACTTTTTGCAAGAATTTCTCTTCACCCTTAAGCTCAAAAACGAAAATGAAGAGAAAAGGAAGGGTTTGGGTGGTGGTTTGGTAAAGGTAAAAATGATTTGGTAAAGGTGAAGGTTGGGGTATAAGGGTTTGAGTTTAATTAAAATGCATTCCACAATCCCATGGTGTATAAAACACCCCAACATGATATTTTTAAAAGCATTAATCCAAAATGCACCAAAATATCAATTAAACTCATGATTTCCAATTAATTGCTAGCCATGGCAAATAAATCATGCTAATAACAATTTTCCCAACATGCCCAACATGCACCCTGAAATGCTCTCCCGGGTCACTCTATCATGTGACTAAGCATTTCAACACATTAATTAAATCCAGCACATAATCAATTAATTACCATCATAATTAATCATATAAACACAATTAATGCCCAAATTGCAATTAATCATTTCGGGGATATCACACAGGGTGAGCATACTCCAACTCAATAATCATTCACACATCAATATACGAAATTGTAAAGCAACAATTGAGGTTATTGAAAATCTATAAAATATACTCCCTGTACAATTCCAAACCGGCATAGCCATCACGAACTGTTCCTGTTCAATCTTATACACTTTCATAAACATCAAGTTCAGTATCATTATTCAAAATATGGTAGTCATCAATGCAATAAATTCAGTATAATCACAATTTAACCATTTATGCTCAATCACAACGAATCTCATATCGAAGGCAACTATGCCTATCAATTAACCTCATTCTCAACCATTTCTCATCTCGATCATGTAAGGACCCCAAGCCCTTAACCCTTGATTAGTGTATTAATCATTATGTGTGGCACATGCTTTCAATAAAATCAATCGGGAAACACAGATGATACTTTACCATTGAATGGCAATTACAAATTTCTTTAATATTCAACATTAAGATCATCTCTACCAATAAATAGACTCATAGATTCCGCCCATTTCCATCCCCATTACACCACTTTTTACATGGTGGACTTTTATAAAAATTTGGGCAGAGTCTCCCCATAAATAGAGCCATCCCGAAATAAAAGCACATCACAATATATAGTTCCCGGCCAGGGAAAACACATACTCAACAGAATACAGCAATGCTAAGTAAACTCCCATCCAGGGAAGACACCACACATAAGACAACATAAATGGGTTTCAACACCCACATAATACACACATGACTCTCATATCATTAGCAATTCTACTCTTAATTGCATGCAACATAGAATGAAAGAGAGAAAGGCTCATGCCTTTATATACAACCCATATACAAGCATAACCGTGCTCACATGCGAGCATCATAAATATGTATATAACCTTCGGGTGTATATAAGTACTCTGTACGATACCGTGCTCCATCAAGCCCTGGTACCACGATCCTGGGAGTACATCCAATCAACAGCTCGAGCACAGCTCCACAGCCATCGATGTACCTGTTCACCTGCCCCAACAGAGACAGCCCCCAACGGGGTGAGCATACCAATACACAAAATCCCATAATCACAATAATGAAATTCATAATTTACAACAAAAGTAAATACTAATGAATTTTAAACGATACTCCCTGGATGGCAACGTCCTCATCCGGGATTCCGTGTACTGTCCCTGTTCTCACAATCATCAAACTCATCAAATCTCAAAAATCAGTAAATCAACACATTGATTTAACTCATAGCATGCCTGATTCTCAAGTATCAATAATTAATGATTCCAAATTCATTATACATACAAATATAGATATCTCGATATCTAATACTGATTTTCAACTTTGCTACCAATCACAGATAGCTCAAATGCCTAGCATTTATTTTACAAATTCTCCATTATACTTAGACATCTCACATGTCTTATAATGAATACATGATTCCACGATCATTCTCAGGCATCTCAAAATGCCCTACAATAGTCATATAAACCCAGTACCACATATCTCTTATAAGGTCATACTACTCTAGTATCACGCACGCTTGTGGCGGCGATGTCAAGGTTGGGTCGTTCCATAACTATATCAACACATATATATAACCATACGCACAACCCTCAATGCAATCAAAATACATTATGCATTTCACAAATGCTCTCATAT
This sequence comes from Haberlea rhodopensis, assembly GCA_907163345.1. Classification (NCBI taxonomy): domain Eukaryota; kingdom Viridiplantae; phylum Streptophyta; class Magnoliopsida; order Lamiales; family Gesneriaceae; genus Haberlea; species Haberlea rhodopensis. Next base: position 1,865,665 of record CAJQUN010000116.1, on the reverse strand, counting down.
AAAGTAATGCTCGTACGTCGCACGTACCTTAAATCTCCGAAGTCCGGGCCAAACCTTGCTCGAGTTCCATGCCCCAAGGAACGATGTGCTAACACGATAAATTAATTCACAATTATTTACAAACATGCAACCCATGCTCAAGCACACCCATAACCCTCAAAAATATTGTCAACACACGACAATTAACCATTATCGAAAATTGCTCAAGAACTCCCCACAAATTTTCGAACCTTCACAACACAAATCGAACCCAAACTAAGCACCATAATACATCTAAAACATGAATTAATCGATCAATAGCAAGAATCATCACCCCTTGCCAAAACCCCCAAAATTCGAACATAAACCCCACGCAAACAGCATTCAAATTCGAACCATTAAGCCACAAATTTTCGAACCATTAAAGTCTGAAATTTTCGACCCAACAACAGCACAAAAACGCCCCAAAAACACCGGAAGAAAAGCCCCAAAAACGTACCAAAAATCTAGCCCCAAATCGGACAGAATCCAGTTTCGAACCCTAGCGCTTTTCTGGCAAATCCGAACGTGATTCTCGACGAAACTTCAAATTGATGGTATGGAGAGGTGCGCCTGGAAGAGACGAAGCTATCGGTGGGTCGGACGCGGCGAACGGCGGCCGGACGGCGGCGGGCGCACGCCTGGAAGCGGCGAGGGTCAAAGGGGATCGGAAAGCAGCGTGCGCGAGGAGAGAGAGGGAAGGTGGGGAAATGGTTCCAATAATTATAATCTCGGGTTCAACTGGTATTTATAGCAAAAATACCCCGAAATACTAATAGCCCCACAAATACATCATGATTCATTAAAAATCATCTGTTTTCAAAAATTCTCTCTCTAACTCCAAAACCCCCTACCGGTACCCACCCAAAGCACCCGAGATTCCGAGTCACACTAAAAACCCAACTCATAGGTTTCCACCGAAATGAGAATACGATCTCAACCTCGGGATCCAACGATCCCAACTACTCAAATAGACGAGCCCGGAAGGCCCAACACCTCGATTAAACTCCAAATCACCACGTAAAACAACTTTAGGGGTTATTAACACTCCGATATTAACATCCCTATCTCTGGTCATCACAGATCATGCCAAATGCATCAATATTCAACTCGTATACCCGGATCACGTACATCTACGTATCCACCATTCCACGTATATTAAACTCAATTCTCATACTCAAATACTTAATCTTAGACGGCACATTCAACGATAAATGTATTCATGAATATATAAGTACTGGGTATACCTGCTCGCACGTCATCACGTACCTTAAAGTTGACGACATGATATGCTATCCCGCCATCAGGAGAATCATAAAGAATCTATATTGAAATCATCACTCATTATTAGCTCATTTGCAATCCAACCGATATCGATCATATCAATTCAATATCTTAATTCAACAACTCAATATTATCATTAATAATTCATTAAAGTTGTACAAATCACCAAGTCATGCTATGGCACATAATCAAGCATATTGCCCGATACGCTTTACTACATGTTAGCACACCTATTAACACGTGTGATGCCTCGAAATTAATTAATTGCAAGTAAGGCATTAGTTATGTTTATATGATGTATCATGTGTTGATGGATTTATGTGTTGGGTATTAAGGTGTTAACATGATTTAATTGTGTTAATTATTAAATATGAGGAGGATGTGATTTTAGATAAAAATTTGGAGCATTTATGTAAAATGCTTTTAAAATACTATGTTGGAGCATTTTATACATCATGTTAAGTTTGGGGTACAATTTTTAATTAAGTTAAAGTAAACCCCCCTTTTTAAATCCATCACTTTAACCCCTTTACCCTTCACTTTATTAAAAATCCCCAAATCACTTCCCAAACCCCAAACCCTACCCATTTTCGAGTTCCACCAAAAGAGGAGAAGAAAAGTTCCACAAAAACTTTGTTTGTGTGATCTTTGCTAGGATTTGGAGCCTACAAGAGGTATGGAACCATTCCTTTAAGTTTTATGATGTTTGGTGTTGAAATGGGTTAAGTTTTTGATATTTATGTGGGTTTGTTTGGGTATGTGTTGTTTATGGTTGGGGTATGATTTTTGAAGTGTTTTATGTGGGTTTTAGTGGGTTATGATGTTATTGTTGTTGTTGGGAAGTTTGGTGTTGAAAGGGTTGAAGATGAGCTTGCAAAATGCACATGGAAATGGTGAAATCGCGGCCACTGTAAGTGGCGATCGATCGCTACAAAAGCAGCGATCGATCGCCGAGAAGCAGTGCGCGAAGAAGAGCTTAGGCGATCGATCGCCTCAAATGGCGCGATCGATCGCCAACGTCCAGTAGCCATTTAAGCATCAGGCGATCGATCGCCTCATTTTGAGCGATCGATCGCCGCTAAGTGAAAAATCAGGCGATCGATCGCCTCATTTTGAGCGATCGATCGCCACTGTTCAAAAGATGAAAATGTTGATTTTTGTTGAATTTTTGGTATTGGGCTATTGTTTAGCTTCTAATATCAATTTGTATGGTTATGTAGAACCGTCTCAGGTACCCACGACTTCAAGGAGATAAAGTTTACGATTTCTCCTTCTTTTGGAATTAAGGTGCGTAAGAGACGTACGAGCATCGGACGGTAAACCATACCCTTACATATTATGATGATGTTTAAGATGATGTTTATGATGATGATGTTTAAGATGATGTTATGATGATGATGTCTATGATGATATTATGATGATGATGCTTATGATGATGTTACGATGATGATGTTTATGATGATGTTACGATGATGATGCTTATGATGATGTTACGATGATGATGCTTATGATGAGGGTACGATGATGATGCTTATGATGATGTTTATGATGATGATGCTTATGATGACATCTATGATGATGAAGTTTATGATAAGGTCATACGACGTGTATGATTGGGTAAGACGCCCACGTGGTAAGATGCCACCCAAAGTATGTGAGCGGGTAAGATGCCCCGTGGTAAGAAGCCACGCAATGTTTATGATATGGTAAGACGCCATATGATTGGGTAAGATGCCCACGTGGTAAGACGCCACACGATGGTTATGATATGGTAAGATGCCATACAATGGGGTAAGACGCCCTAATATATGAATAAGAGTCAGGGATAACAAAGGAAGTCGAAGGACGACCAATAAACCTTTACTTAACTATGATGTTATGCATTATTGTATGTTTTTATATAATGTTAAGTAAATATGTGTATGCTCACGATGTGTTATCCCTGTAGTTACACTTTTGGACCAAGGGCCTAGGGTCGGGTTGAGGAAGTGAGCTAAAGGGAGCATGATGAATGTAGAATGCAGGATTTTGATAGTCTCTACTCTAGGAGTAGTGTAAATCTATAGCTTTAACATTCTTTATTGGGAATGTAATTAAATAGCTCTTGGAAACTTTATTTTGGCCTGTAATCTACTTAGCTCAAGCTGCAACCGGAACCCTTAAGAGGTTATGAATGCATGTTTTATCCAATTTAAGTGTACTAAATGATCTTAAGGTAGGAAGACCCTACATTAGTGGTATCAGAGCAGTGGTTAGATAACCCGGGAATGAGTGAAGGGTAGCCTTAGCAATAAGTTAGCTAGGTGCTTACTTTCGAACATGTTTTGTGCATAAGTTGCATATGAAGTATATGATGTTATGTTAACATGTTTTGTTTATCTAACGAAGTATTATACGAACTGCTTTTGGATCTTGTTGTTAATCCTTGTGTTGCAGTATGGTAGCAAATGTGGAGGTAGGCGACGCAGTGAGCGTCAATGCAAGTGCGTGGCGTACGAATCCCCTACCCCCGCCAGCTTTCGATGATGAACCGGCCGAACAACAGTTGTTGCCAGGAGAGCTAAGCTTAACTCAGTTTCTCGCTTACCGACCCCCAACCTTTGAAGGAACCGAAACTGGGGAACGAGCTGAGGAATGGTTAGAAAGAATAGAGCAGATCTTTGTGGCAGCCCCATGTGCGAAGACAGCATGGATACGGTTAGCAGAGTTCCAGTTGGCCAAGAAGGCGCTAATGTGGTGGAAGACCACTGTAGTAGAGCAAGAGGCTCAAGGTCATGAAGTTAACTGGAAAATGTTCCGAACTCGCTTTCTGAACCGTTATTTCTCGGCTGCAGCACGACAGGCTAAGGAAGATGAATTCACTCACCTCAAGCAAGGTAATCTGTCAGTATCAGATTATGCTCTTCAGTTTTGCTCCTTGCTCAGATATGTGCCTCACATTGCCACGAGCACGCAAGCAAAGATGAGGAATTTCATGAAAGGTTTGAGGCCGGAGCTATACGATAGGGTGATCACTTATGGCCCTACTTGCTTTGACGATGCACTCTCACGTGCCGAGCTGGCCGAACTAGGAGTGGGTGCATACCCTGATGTTGTACCATCGTCGGCACCCTCTCAGAAATCCACTCCGGATAATTTGAAGCCAAGGAATGATCAGTTCAAGTCAAGGGGGAACTCATCGGCGTCAAGGTTCAGTGGTAAGAGGTCTGACAATAGATGGAAAGGGAACCGAAGGAGTGATGCCCCATCTGGAAGGGGGCAGTCTCAGGGAGACAGATCCGGGAAGATCCAATGCACACTTTGTGGGCAACCACATCCGACGAAAGATTGTGTGGGGTGCTATGTTTGTGGCGACAAGGGCCACTTTGCTAGACAGTGTCCCAACAGGGGAAGTCAACAGGGTTCTGCGGGGAGGCCTGCGGATAGGACGGCACAGCACAGACCCCCATTTGTGCCGCGTCAGCATGGAGGTCAGCCCATGGGGCCACCTCAAGGACAAGTCTATGCATTGACAAGGGAGCAAGCTTCAGCGGCTCCGGAGGAGGTTATAGCGGGTACGTGTCTTTTATTTACGCACCCTGCTTTTATTTTGATCGACACAGGTGCGTCACACTCTTTTGTGTCAACAAGTTTTGTGGAGAGACACCACATATGCACTTCTCCGTCGCCCACGCCTCTTATAGTCTCGACCCCCGCTGGAAGAAGTATGATTACTGATCGGATCGTCTACAATGGCCTCATTTATTTTGAGGATAAAGAACTAAGATCAGATTTGATTGTTCTGGGAATGTCAGATTTTGACTGCATTCTGGGCATCGACGTTCTGAATAGGTATCAGGCAGTTGTGAACTGCAGGCAAAGAACAGTACGGTTCAAATCCGATATGGGAATTCCATGGACGTTCTATGGGGATGGTTCTCGCTCAAAGATTCCATTGATATCTGCTGTCAAGATGGCACAGTTATTGGAAAGAGGCCACACATGATATCTCATATATGCCGTTGATGTTACGGAAAAGAAAGAAGAAGTAAAAGTTGAGGATGTGCCCGTAGTGGCGGAATTTCACGATGTCTTTCCGGAGGAGATTCCCGGATTCCCGCCGACGAGAGAGGTCGAGTTTGGGATTGAATTATTACCGGGGACGTCTGCCATTTCTCGTGCCCCTTATAGGATGGCACCAGCGGAGCTAAGGGAATTAAAGATTCAGTTGCAAGAGCTCCTTGATAAGGGCTATATACGCCCTAGCGTATCGCCCTGGGGAGCACCAGTTTTATTTGTGAAAAAGAAAGATGGTTCGATGCGTTTGTGCATCGATTACAGACAACTGAACAAAGCTACAGTGAAGAATAAGTACCCACTCCCGAGGATCGATGATTTGTTTGATCAGTTGCAGGGTACGAGGCTCTACAGTAAGATCGATCTGAGGTCGGGGTACCATCAGATTCGAGTAAGAGAAGAGGATGTTTAGAAGACAGCCTTCAGGACGAGGTATGGGCACTATGAATTCCTAGTCATGCCTTTTGGGGTGACAAATGCCCCGGCTGTTTTCATGAGTTTGATGAACAAGGTGTTCCAGCCAATTTTGGACCAATTCGTCATAGTTTTCATTGACGATATACTCATCTACTCTCGGACCGAAGAAGATCATGTACGGCACTTGAGGACACTACTTCAGATCCTCAGGGATCATCAGTTATATGCAAAGCTTAGCAAGTGCGAGTTCTGGTTGGACAGCGTGGTATTCCTAGGCCATGTCATATCTAGCCAAGGGATATCTGTGGATCCCAGGAAGATTGAAGCTGTGATGGAGTGGGCAGCACCCACTTCTGTACCCGAGATACGGAGTTTTCTTGGCTTAGCAGGTTATTACCGACGTTTTGTCGAGGGATTTTCTAAGATCGCTAAGCCATTGACACAGCTGACTCAGAAAGGAGTCCCATTCTTTTGGTCCGAAGCTTGTGAGGAAAGCTTCCAAGAATTGAAGCGTCGTTTGACGACAGCGCCAGTGTTGGTGATTCCGTCTGAGGATAAGAGGTTTGCCTTGTACACGGATGCATCATTGCATGGTTTGGGCTGCGTATTGATGCAAGACAGACAAGTGGTAGCCTATGCTTCGAGACAGTTGAAGCCTCATGAGACCAGATACCCAATCCATGATCTGGAACTGGCGGCTATCATTTTCGCCTTAAAGATTTGGCGTCATTATCTTTATGGTACTACGTTTACCATCTTTACGGACCATAAGAGCCTAAAGTTTCTATTCACTCAGGCTGAACAGAATATGAGGCAAAGGAGGTGGATGGATTTACTCAAGGATTATGACTGTGAAATTGAGTACCATCCTGGTAAAGCAAATTTGATAGCAGACGCCTTAAGTCGGAAGGTGAAGTGTACTGCTGAGGATGTTATGTGTTTATCAGCTTTGATGACTTCCTATTGCCATCTGGGCTATGACTTCGATGTGGACACATCGCCGGTACGAGTGTCGACCTTATTGGCCGAACCAGACGTATTTGAGGCTATCAGGAAAGCCCAGAGGTCGGATGGTGAAGTGCAGAGATGGTCATCAATAGCACTTCGAGGTCAGCCAACAAAGTTTAGAGTGGCTGAAGATGATTCATTAAGACTGGGCGACCGATGGGTGGTCCCAGATACACCAGAGTTACGTAAAGGAATTTTAGAACGGGCTCACAGTAGTCGGTTCAGTATTCACCCCGGAGGAAGAAAGATGTATAAGGACCTGAGTGGTCAATTCTGGTGGAGACGCATGAAGCGTGATGTGATCAGTTTTGTTAAGAGATGTTTAATCTGCCAACAAGTAAAGGCGGAAAGACAGAGGCCTGGTGGTGAGCTGAAGAGCTTGGAGGTACCTAAGTGGAAGTGGGAGCATATATCTATGGACTTCGTGACCCACTTGCCAAGGTCGGCCTCTGGATTTGATGCGATCTGGGTGATCGTGGATAGGCTGACGAAGGTGGCTCATTTCATCCCTTACAGTATGACTTTCACGTATCTAAATATGGCCCAATTATATGTACGGGATGTAGTGAGGTTGCATGGGGTTCCAGTCTCGATCGTGTCTGACAGAGACCCAAGGTTTACTTCTCATTTCTGGGAGGGTCTCCAGACCGCTTTGGGCACCGAGGTGAGACTGAGTACAGCTTATCACCCTCAGACAGATGGCCAACGGAGCGTACTATACAGACGCTCGAAGATATGCTGAGGGCATGTGTTTTGGAGTTTGATACTCCGTGGCAGGAATCTATACCACTGGTAGAGTTCTCATACAATAACAGCTATCAGGCGAGCATTCAAATGGCCCCTTTTGAAGCTCTTTACGGACGACGATGTAGGTCACCGCTGTATTGGGAGGACTTGACGAATAAAGCGGTCGGAGGACCGGATATGATTAAGGACATGGAAGAAAAGATTAAGATGATACGCTTAAAGATGAAAGCGGCCCAAGATAGGCAAGCAGCCTATGCAAATAAGCGGCGACGGCCGCTAGAATTTCAAGTGGGAGACAAGGTCTTCTTGAAAATCACACCCTTCAGGGGTGTTGTTCGATTTGGTATGCGGGGGAAGTTATCCCCGAGGTATGTTGGACCGTATGAGGTGTTACAGCGTATCGGCACTTTGGCTTACCGATTGGCTCTACCGCCGTCTTTATCTGGGATTCATGATGTTTTCCATGTTTCTATTCTACGGAAGTATGAGCCAGATCCGTCTCATGTTTTACAGCCTACTGAAGTGCAGTTAGACTCAGATGTATCCTACGTTGAACGACCGGTCAGAATTCTGGATCGTGAGGATCGCAGACTACGAAGTAAAGTTATACCGATGGTCAAAGTTCAGTGGGATCGTCGGGGTGTCGAGGAGGCTACGTGGGAGACGGAGCGGCATATGATGCAGCATTACCCCGAACTATTTTCTGGTATGATTTATGTTTAGTTTCTTTTGGGTAAGTGCATGCGATTTTGAGGACGAAATCTTGTAAGTAGGGGAGTAATGTGATGCCCCGAAATTATTTAATTGCAAGTAAGGCATTAGTTATGTTTATATGATGTATCATGTGTTGATGGATTTATGTGTTGGGTATTAAGGTGTTAACATGATTTAATTGTGTTAATTATTAAATATGAGGAGGATGTGATTTTAGATAAAAATTTGGAGCATTTATGTAAAATGCTTTTAAAATACTATGTTGGAGCATTTTATACATCATGTTAAGTTTGGGGTACAATTTTTAATTAAGTTAAAGTAAACCCCCCTTTTTAAATCCATCACTTTAACCCCTTTACCCTTCACTTTATTAAAAATCCCCAAATCACTTCCCAAACCCCAAACCCTACCCATTTTCGAGTTCCACCAAAAGAGGAGAAGAAAAGTTCCACAAAAACTTTGTTTGTGTGATCTTTGCTAGGATTTGGAGCCTACAAGAGGTATGGAACCATTCCTTTAAGTTTTATGATGTTTGGTGTTGAAATGGGTTAAGTTTTTGATGTTTATGTGGGTTTGTTTGGGTATGTGTTGTTTATGGTTGGGGTATGATTTTTGAAGTGTTTTATGTGGGTTTTAGTGGGTTATGATGTTATTGTTGTTGTTGGGAAGTTTGGTGTTGAAAGGGTTGAAGATGAGCTTGCAAAATGCACATGGAAATGGTGAAATCGCGGCCACTGTAAGTGGCGATCGATCGCTACAAAAGCAGCGATCGATCGCCGAGAAGCAGTGCGCGAAGAAGAGCTTAGGCGATCGATCGCCTCAAATGGCGCGATCGATCGCCAACGTCCAGTAGCCATTTAAGCATCAGGCGATCGATCGCCTCATTTTGAGCGATCGATCGCCGCTAAGTGAAAAATCAGGCGATCGATCGCCTCATTTTGAGCGATCGATCGCCACTGTTCAAAAGATGAAAAATGTTGATTTTTGTTGAATTTTTGGTATTGGGCTATTGTTTAGCTTCTAATATCAATTTGTATGGTTATGTAGAACCGTCCCAGGTACCCACGACTTCAAGGAGATAAAGTCTACGATTTCTCCTTCTTTTGGAATTAAGGTACGTAAGAGACGTACGAGCATCGGACGGTAAACCATACCCTTACATATTATGATGATGTTTAAGATGATGTTTATGATGATGATGTTTAAGATGATGTTATGATGATGATGTCTATGATGATATTATGATGATGATGCTTATGATGATGTTACGATGATGATGTTTATGATGATATTACGATGATGATGCTTATGATGATGTTACGATGATGATGCTTATGATGAGGCTACGATGATGATGCTTATGATGATGTTTATGATGATGATGCTTATGATGACATCTATGATGATGAAGTTTATGATAAGGTCATACGACGTGTATGATTGGGTAAGACGCCCACGTGGTAAGATGCCACCCAAAGTATGTGAGCGGGTAAGATGCCCCGTGGTAAGAAGCCACGCAATGTTTATGATATGGTAAGACGCCATATGATTGGGTAAGATGCCCACGTGGTAAGACGCCACACGATAGTTATGATATGGTAAGATGCCATACAATGGGGTAAGACGCCCTAATAATATGAATAAGAGTCAGGGATAACAAAGGAAGTCGAAGGACGACCAATAAACCTTTACTTAACTATGATGTTATGCATTATTGTATGCTTTTATATAATGTTAAGTAAATATGTGTATGCTCACGATGTGTTATCCCTGTAGGTACACTTTTGGACCAAGGGCCTAGGGTCGGGTTGAGGAAGTGAGCTAAAGGGAGCATGATGAATGTAGAATGCAGGATTTTGATAGTCTCTACTCTATGAGTAGTGTAAATCTATAGCTTTAACATTCTTTATTGGGAATGTAATTAAATAGCTCTTGGAAACTTTATTTTGGTCTGTAATCTACTTAGCTCAAGCTGCAACCGGAACCCTTAAGAGGTTATGAATGCATGTTTTATCCAATTTAAGTGTACTAAATGATCTTAAGGTAGGAAGACCCTACAACACGTATCCAACTCATCCATTCACACACTACACATGCTTCAAAAGTAAAACATCTCCTCCCATCCCCAACACCCACTAAGTTTTAAAGTTGGAATTTGTAGGTTTTTCACCACCAATTGGTCAAGGTTTTGACCAACAGTTGAACTACATTAAAGCATATCAACAAACACCTTCCATGCATGATTTTAGTCTTTATATTTTAACCAACAACAATACTAAGCCAAGGAAAAACTCAACAATTTATTTTCAGAAATCAGCCATTCAACAAAGTAAGCTATAATTATGTAAGGACCCCATATACTTAACCCTTGATTAGTGTATTAATCATTCTGTGTGGCACATGCTTTCAATAAAATCATTCGGGAAACTCAGATGATACTTTACCATTGAATGGCAATTACAAAATTTTCTTTAACATACGTTGTTATAAGTTCATCATCCTAACAACAATGGACTCATAGAGTTCGCCCATTACACCACTTTTTACTTTGTGGACTTTTATAAAAATTTGGGCAGAGTCTCCCCATAAATAGAGCTATCCCGAAATAAAAGCACAACACATAACATAATTCCCGGCCAGGGAAAACATAATACTCATCAGAATATAGCAATATTAAGTAAATTCCCAGCCAGGGAAGACACCACACATATGGCAACAAAGTGGGTTTCAACACCCACAATACACCAATGACTCTCATAACCTTTAGCAATTCTACCTCTAATTGCATGCAACATAGAATGAAAGAGAGAAAGGCTCATGCCTTTATATACAACCCATATACAAGTGTAATCGTGCTCACATGCGAGCATCATAAATATGTGTATAACCATCATGGGTATATATATATATAGGTACTCTATACGATACCGTGCTCCATCAAGCCCTGGTACCACGATCCTGGGAGTACATCCAATCAACAGCTCGAGCTCATCTCCAAAGCCATCGATGTACCTGTTCACCTGCCCCCAAAAGAGACAGCCCCCAACGGGGTGAGCATACCAATTCCACAATTTCATAATCATAATGACATAATACATAATTTACGAAAATGTAAATATTGTGGAACATATGTGACACTCCCTGGATGATATCATCCTCATCCTAGCGTACCCCTGTAATAACCCTGTTCTCAAAACAGATAAATCATCAAATCCTGAATATGCAGTTAATCATCATATTGGTTAATCCTAACCAGTTTCGAATTAACAACATTTCATAGCATCTTTCTTTATCTAGCAATTATCATAATTCTAGATATCATATTGAGATTTCCTTAACTTCCGATACTAGTTAATCACTTCTCTGATTAACTACGCCTCTGTTCCTATTCATTACCAATAGGGAATAAAATACAGATATCCTAGATATCTAATCAATACCACATTTTCATTTCTTACTTCAAAGTAGCGTCATACTACTGGTGTTCTCTCCGTAGCGACCACACCCATCATTTGCTCGCTTCATAGCGGCACCAAGCATTTCATCATGTGAATCAAAATAACGTAACCAAGTCCCGGTGCCATCATAGTAAAACATTTCATGTATTTTAATTCATGCATCATACTTGTAAAACATCATTTAAGCTATGCTCGTACGCTAAACGTACCTTAAATCCTCGAAGTCCGAGCCAAACCTTGCTCGAGTTCCATGCCCCGAGGAATGATGTGCTAACACGATAAATAATTCACGATTATTTACGAACATGCAACCCATGCTCAAGCACACCCATAACCCTCAACATATCGTCAACACGCGACAATAAATCATTTAAGAGACCCGGGGCAGGGTACATGCAGGGAGGGAAAACGAATGCGACATATCGAAAAATCGCCCAAGAACACCTTCAATAATTCGAACCCTAGCATCACAATTCGAACCCAACCAAGCATCATAAATCATCTAAAACATGAATTGATCGATTAACAACAAGAATCATCAACCCATAGCCAAAACCCCCAAAATTCGAAATCACACCCTACAAAATTCGAAATAATTTTCGAACTAATCCAACACAAAAAGGCAGGGAAATAACTTCACAAACATGGAAAAGGGGTAAGGAAGGTTACCCAATCGAAAATCGGAAGAAATCGGACGAAAATCGAAGAACCCTAGAAATTGGGGATCAGCGCTTTCTGCCAAAATCCGAACGAGAAACGCGACCAAACTTCAAATTGCCGGAGGGGATAGCTGCGCCTCGACGAGACGAAGCCGGCGGCGGGTCGCACGCGCCGAACGGCGGCCGGACGGCGGCGAGCGAGGCGTTTTCGTGCGCGGGGCTGGGGGGAAAATCGGGAATCGGCGGGAGAGAGAGAGGGAGGCGGGTTGGAGGCTAAAAATGGGATTTTTAATAAAAATCTCGGGTTCAACTTGTATTTATAGCAAAATACCCCGAAATACTTATAGCCCCACAAATACATCGTGATTCATTAAAAATCATCTGTTTTCAAAAACTCTCTCTCTAACCCCAAAACCCCCTACCGGTGCTCACACAAGCACCCGAGATTCCGAGACACATTAAAAACCCAACTCTTAGGTTTTACATCGTAATGTGAATACAATCTCATCCTCGGGATCCAACGATCCCAACTACCCAAATAAACGAGTCCGGAAGGCCCAACACCTCGATTAAACTCCAATTGCCACGTAAAACAACTTTATGGGTTATTAACACTCCGGGATTAACATCTCCAATCCCAGGTCTTCACAATATCCCCCAATAAAAGGATTTCGTCCTCGAAATTAGCACCGGTGTATCACGTAACACCCGGGCTACACAACAACATTGAGCCATAACCTCGATTCTTGATCATAACAGAATCGTATTAATAAACGCGAGGATACTTACCTCTCATCAAACTCTGAAACAGGGCGACTTACCCAAAACCAATATATCACCCAAGAGGCAAAACGTACCTCGATGCGGGTCATCCCAAAAGTCAGTCCCTCATGACTGCAAAACAACCGATACTTACGACTGTAGATCGGACAGTCATCCTTAGTTCTAATACAACTAGTAAGAACGCATCATAAATGACACCTCAACCGTGAGAATGTTGACCTCGTGTCAACTCTGAAGTGGAATAGACTTCCAAATCCATCATAACGTCAAAAAGCGTCAGCGCAACCCAACGCTAACAATCCAAAAGCAGTTAGTCAACTGAAACTGCGAGGATCCGAATCGCTCCCGATTCCATCGTAGATATCATTCAATGATATCTCTTATCATGACTCACGATGTCTAACATACATCGTTACGAGGGAAACACTGTATTCCACGGTGTACACACACCAAACCTGGTTTCCACTTTCAAACCTCCTCTATCGAAGGAGCAGTCGCATCATTGCAACTCAAATTGGGCAACTCACGGCCACAGATTCACACAAAAGTTATCTCATAAGATGTCCACCTCTGGATATCCCAAGAACCACATCCTTGTCATAAACAAACAATCGAGACTCCTCAGAGTTTCAAACTTGAAAGGACATGCAATAAACCCATTGCATCCCAAATACATGGATCCCAGATATCAACGACGACTGATGACTCTCTTGTTGGTACTCCAACATTATGAGCTGTCACAGACAAGTCTCACCAAGATTAAACATAACGTATACACGTTTCAGTGAGGCATGCACAACCTCAACCTCAACCTCGATGACATGGTGACTACTAGAGTCCACCACAATCCACATCGTATCACCTTACGATTTGCCACACTTGGTTCCTACGAGCAGTATAACAGCTCTAACAAGCCCCTCTTGGTGCTGCACACACACGGCAGACAAACTAGTCGCTGCCTCTCTAGGTTCACCTCAAACCTACCAATAAGATGGACGTTCCCGCACGGCATACCATACTGTGGGAAGAAAATCAATAGAGTAGTGGGTCTTTACCCAACATTCCTCTAATGCTTATACACCCTGGACACTCCAATGTCCCTGTTTCATAGCCATGCATATAGTCATTAATTCTTGACATGAATGATTAAAATCATCATCTTATAATTATCACCATCTTATAACATCTTCATCATATGAGCATCATCATTTCATAAATATCATCATCTTATAACATCATCATCACATAAGCATCGTCATCTTATAGCATCATCATCTTATACATCATCATCATATAAGCATCATCATCTTATAGCATCATCATCTTATACATCATCATCTTATAGCATCATCATTTTATAGCATCATCATCTTATAGCATCATCATCTTATACATCATCATCTTATAAGCATCATCATCTCATAGCATCATCATCTTATACATCATCATCTTATAGCATCATCATCTTATACATCATCATCTTATAGCATCATCATCTTATACATCATCATCTTATACATCATCATCTTATAGCATCATCATCTTGTACATCATCATCATATAAGCATCATTATCTTATACATCATCATCTTATACATCATCATCATATAAGCATCATCATCTTATACATCATCATCATATAAGCATCATCATCTTATACATCATCATCTTATAAGCATCATCATCTTATACATCATCATCTTATAGCATCATCATCTTATACATCATCATCTTATAGCATCACCATCTTATACATCATCATCTTATAAGCATCATCATCTCATAGCATCATCATCTTATACATCATCATCTTATAGCATCATCATCTTATACATCATCATCTTATAGCATCATCATCGTAACATCATCATATATGTAAGGGTATGGTTTACCATCCGATGCTCGTACGTCTCTTACGTACCTTCCTTGCTTGAACATTACATGAACAAACGCATTAGTATATTCAATAATAATTGAGACCATACCGAAGTATTCCACTGTCGGTTGTCTACCCAGTCTGTCATCAGACAATACATCATACCTTTCTTTTCCCTGATTTTCTTCCAAAATCAGGTTCCTTGGCACGTAGCATATAGAGTGTTAGACATCGCTATTAATGCCATCCTATCGTGTTCCACACGATTCCCGCAACCACAATGGTTAGCAATACCACTTTTCATATCATATAAGCACATAAACAATTAGTCATGTCGTATAACATTAATGCCATCATGCATAAATATGTGCTATCAATAACTTCCTAGGCCCTCAACAGCCCCAATGAGCAACCACTGCTCTGATACCACTAATGTAAGGACCCCATATACTTAACCCTTGATTAGTGTATTAATCATTCTGTGTGGCACATGCTTTCAATAAAATCATTCGGGAAACTCAGATGATACTTTACCATTGAATGGCAATTACAAAATTTTCTTTAACATACGTTGTTATAAGTTCATCATCCTAACAACAATGGACTTATAGAGTTCGCCCATTACACCACTTTTTACTTTGTGGACTTTTATAAAAATTTGGGCAGAGTCTCCCCATAAATAGAGCTATCCCGAAATAAAAGCACAACACATAACATAATTCCCGGCCAGGGAAAACATAATACTCATCAGAATATAGCAATATTAAGTAAATTCCCAGCCAGGGAAGACACCACACATATGGCAACAAAGTGGGTTTCAACACCCACAATACACCAATGACTCTCATAACCTTTAGCAATTCTACCTCTAATTGCATGCAACATAGAATGAAAGAGAGAAAGGCTCATGCCTTTATATACAACCCATATACAAGTGTAATCGTGCTCACATGCGAGCATCATAAATATGTGTATAACCATCATGGGTATATATATATATAGGTACTCTATACGATACCGTGCTCCATCAAGCCCTGGTACCACGATCCTGGGAGTACATCCAATCAACAGCTCGAGCTCATCTCCAAAGCCATCGATGTACCTGTTCACCTGCCCCCAAAAGAGACAGCCCCCAACGGGGTGAGCATACCAATTCCACAATTTCATAATCATAATGACATAATACATAATTTACGAAAATGTAAATATTGTGGAACATATGTGACACTCCCTGGATGATATCATCCTCATCCTAGCGTACCCCTGTAATAACCCTGTTCTCAAAACAGATAAATCATCAAATCCTGAATATGCAGTTAATCATCATATTGGTTAATCCTAACCAGTTTCGAATTAACAACATTTCATAGCATCTTTCTTTATCTAGCAATTATCATAATTCTAGATATCATATTGAGATTTCCTTAACTTCCGATACTAGTTAATCACTTCTCTGATTAACTACGCCTCTGTTCCTATTCATTACCAATAGGGAATAAAATACAGATATCCTAGATATCTAATCAATACCACATTTTCATTTCTTACTTCAAAGTAGCGTCATACTACTGGTGTTCTCTCCGTAGCGACCACACCCATCATTTGCTCGCTTCATAGCGGCACCAAGCATTTCATCATGTGAATCAAAATAACGTAACCAAGTCCCGGTGCCATCATAGTAAAACATTTCATGTATTTTAATTCATGCATCATACTTGTAAAACATCATTTAAGCTATGCTCGTACGCTAAACGTACCTTAAATCCTCGAAGTCCGAGCCAAACCTTGCTCGAGTTCCATGCCCCGAGGAATGATGTGCTAACACGATAAATAATTCACGATTATTTACGAACATGCAACCCATGCTCAAGCACACCCATAACCCTCAACATATCGTCAACACGCGACAATAAATCATTTAAGAGACCCGGGGCAGGGTACATGCAGGGAGGGAAAACGAATGCGACATATCGAAAAATCGCCCAAGAACACCTTCAATAATTCGAACCCTAGCATCACAATTCGAACCCAACCAAGCATCATAAATCATCTAAAACATGAATTGATCGATTAACAACAAGAATCATCAA
The DNA here is from genome assembly GCA_907163345.1 of Haberlea rhodopensis. Lineage (NCBI taxonomy): Eukaryota > Viridiplantae > Streptophyta > Magnoliopsida > Lamiales > Gesneriaceae > Haberlea > Haberlea rhodopensis. The sequence goes on along the minus strand of CAJQUN010000116.1, from coordinate 1,848,555 downwards.
CCCATAGCCAAAACCCCCAAAATTCGAAATCACACCCTACAAAATTCGAAATAATTTTCGAACTAATCCAACACAAAAAGGCAGGGAAATAACTTCACAAACATGGAAAAGGGGTAAGGAAGGTTACCCAATCGAAAATCGGAAGAAATCGGACGAAAATCGAAGAACCCTAGAAATTGGGGATCGGCGCTTTCTGCCAAAATCCGAACGAGAAACGCGACCAAACTTCAAATTGCCGGAGGGGATAGCTGCGCCTCGACGAGACGAAGCCGGCGGCGGGTCGCACGCGCCGAACGGCGGCCGGACGGCGGCGAGCGAGGCGTTTTCGTGCGCGGGGCTGGGGGGAAAATCGGGAATCGGCGGGAGAGAGAGAGGGAGGCGGGTTGGAGGCTAAAAATGGGATTTTTAATAAAAATCTCGGGTTCAACTTGTATTTATAGCAAAATACCCCGAAATACTTATAGCCCCACAAATACATCGTGATTCATTAAAAATCATCTGTTTTCAAAAACTCTCTCTCTAACCCCAAAACCCCCTACCGGTGCTCACACAAGCACCCGAGATTCCGAGACACATTAAAAACCCAACTCTTAGGTTTTACATCGTAATGTGAATACAATCTCATCCTCGGGATCCAACGATCCCAACTACCCAAATAAACGAGTCCGGAAGGCCCAACACCTCGATTAAACTCCAATTGCCACGTAAAACAACTTTATGGGTTATTAACACTCCGGGATTAACATCTCCAATCCCAGGTCTTCACAAATTAGATCCCTAACAATCCATATCAATAGCCATAAACCATAGCATATACACATCCCAATACATGTTATTATAGACATAGCACCTACACATCATATAAGTTGGAGCACATCCAAACAACATAATTTTGATTCAATTCAATAGCTAAATTCAACCCTTTCAGTAGTATATTTGAATCATTTCAGCATCATCTCTATACATTTCAGCAAGTCTACTAATTCAACCCAAGACATCAGCATACTTAAACCATTTGCAACAGAGGAATCGAGTCATACACAGAAAAGGATTAAACCCAATGCAGTAGAAAGCTAAACATTGCAGCAGATTTTTGAATTCAAACAGCCATAGAATTCGAATCAAAACAGCAAGATTTTTTGATTCAAAACCAGCGTAAGTGTTCGTCCAAACAGCAGCATATTTTGGCCTAAAATTAGCTACATAATTAGACCAAGGATAACAAAATAAATCGGTCCAAGAACAGCCCAAAATCTCGAACCAAAAGTCAGCATTCTCGATCCCAAATAGCATAAAATTTCGAACCCAATGAGCAGGAAATTTGAACCCAAACAATAGCAAGATTTTTGAACTTTAATGCAGCAGATTACAAAACAAATCGACCATAATACCTTACAAAAATCGCAGCACTAATGGAGTTCATACTAAGACGAAAAGAAAACGAATAACCAAGAAAAGAGGGGGGAAATCGTTCACAATCTGAAGGATTCTTTCAAAATTTTGTTGGAATCGCTGTGCTTTTCTTCGCTGCTGTGGTCGTGAGATGGGAAGGGGAAAAATTGTAAGGACCCTAATCCTTAAGTGCGGAATCAAGGCATAATAGAGCTAATATAAAAGATCAGAGTGTAAAAGAACGTGTTGAATCTATGAGCTTAAGCATTACATGCCAAAAATAAGGACTACCAAATGGATTAATTACATTCCAATCAATGAATGTGTTCAACTATAGTTTTATACTACTCCTAGAGTAGATACTATCCAAAATAATCCTGTCCTTTCTGCCTCAAAAGAATTCTTCACGAAGCTCACCACCTCAACCCGTTCAAGCCCTTCTATCATGCCAAAAAGGTACCTACAAGGACAACCCCCAACATGAGCAATAATAATCATTCATATTCAACACAATATGAAGATAAAGCGTAAATGCATAATCATAATAAAACACTTCCTGTTTTCCCCATGCATTTCAAACGCTTCCCGTTTGGTTGTCCCTGTACCATAACTCATGAGTATAATCAATAGATTATTTTTAATGGTCTAAACATGTCATGACATATACCATCTCATCAATACCAAATACTGATCCCCAATCCCTAGTCTGTCCATCACAATGTATTTTAATGCCCCTCGCTTATTAACATATAGGCGGCATAGGATAACCTCGCTTCAATGGACATGCGGGACTCCCACCCCTCGCCTCACATTGAGCGGCAAATACCCTTTCCTCGCCCTATATGATAACCACGCTCAAATGTGACATGCGGCGCTCCCACCCCTCGCTTCACATTTAGCGGAACCAAAACAAATAGCGGCAAGCATTAAAATCATCAAGGGATGACCACGACTCATGGGATGTGCACCAATAATCATATGCATCTATAAACATCATGCATAACATGTATTTGCATCCACAATGCAATACCACATATATACTCGCATCCACAATGCATAAACAATGAGTATATAAGATACATGTACCGTTGGGGTGCCCGTACGTCCACTACGTACCTTTCCAAAAGTGGAATTGATCTGGCTTCAGTTCCTCGGTTGCGTTGCTACCTGGGATGGTTCTACACAATCACACAACCCCATATTAGAAGCCAAATAATAGCCAAATACCAAAAATTTGACAAAAGAAACCATTTTCCAAAATTCCACAGGCGGCGATCGATCGCTTCCCTCAGGCGATCGGTCGCCTCAAAATTTTCACTGCGGTGATCGATCGCGCCAAACATGGCGATCGATCGCCTATCCTTTGATTTGGCTACTGCCTCTCGGCGATCGATCGCCTCATTTTAGGCGATCGATCGCCTAACCCGCAAAAATGCTACTGTCCCTTGGCGATCGGTCGCCTCTTTTCAGGCGATCGATCGCCTCGCACAGACATGCGATTTTTCACCATTTTTGCTCCCAAAAACCTTCCAAACCATACCAACACTTAACCCAACAAACCAACAACATCAAATGCAACATAAACCACCAAAATATACTTCAAAACAAGTATAAATCCAACATATAACCAAACCCACAACAACCCAACACAAACCCATTTCAAAATCCTTCAAAAACATACCAAACTTGAACAAAACCTTACAAAAATAACCATGAGGTATCTGTAAGTAACCCCCATGAGCATACAACGCAGCGGAATAAAATTTGGGATTACAAACCAGCGATCTATACATAGGGAATCATATCGGATTAGAGAATTACAAGTGTCTTACCCTTGTAGCGTGTTTGAAGCCGAATCCACGGAGCTGCACCACGTCCTACGCCTTCTCCGAGTCACTAAGCAAAACTCGATTGGTTTTGCCTCAACGGTATCCACACGATCAAATCGAGTGAAGGGATAGTTTAATATCAGGTTGCTAGACATGATATTAAACCGGAACCAAAAACCACACTTTGATTCACAATCAAATTGGCACAAACTCACTCTAGAACCACACGGCTATTGGTGGCCGAGAGCTCAAGATGGTGGTGGCGGCCGAGAGTGATTCTTGTGTGCTAGGTTTTATGTTATGAATTGTGTCTTACAATTAAACACCTTGTAATCACTTTTATATAATTAATTAAAGGCTTTCTCAAAGCTTTATGGGCTTAAGCCCATGATTTAATTAATCCTTATGATTATTAATTAAGACTCCTCTTAATTATTTAATTCATCCCATGAATTTAATTTCCCTTCTCGATTTAATCTTTTGTGCGACCCGATAGGATCTTGTAATGTTGGCAGTGACATAAAATCTCATTTTACGTCTCAAGCATTGAGCGGTATCTAGCAACACATCAATGCTCCCCAAATTACAAGAATGTCAATGACTCGACATAACCTTTAGAACTTGTGATAATATTAACCATGTAACTAATCCCTTTGTCCTTTGTGTTTAGATTGAACACGAGTCATGGAATAGTCATACTCGTATATCCAATCTTTATTTCTTGATCCCCAAGTAGAACTAGAATAAACGAATAAGCTCGATATCTCATATCGACTCATTCGAGCATGGCCATGCATTTTAGTTCTCACTTGATCAAGGGCCAAACACATCTCCTGTTATATAGGAGGGACAAATCCTATCTCGATCAGTCAACATCCCTCTACATAATTCGTAGTGTATCAATAATCGTCTTTATAGTATACCCTGTTACGGGTAACGTTTGACGATATCAAGATACATAACTCCTTATGTTGGGATCTCTGATGATCACAAGTCGTAAGGATTGTATACATTATTATCACTATGAGAATTGCATATGACGATCATATAACTATCCATGTTGCATTCTCATGGTGGGTCTGTCCAGTACATCGTTCTCTAACATGTACCCATATGTTGATTTGATATCTCATATCAATGAACAATTCATCGATCAACATATACTAGTCTCTACGTATTATCATTATCCCTATTCATGATAATACTTGACTAGGGACATCTTTAAGAATAATACAATATTATTCTAAGGACATTAACATATATATTAATTCACAATGCACAGTTAAAAGAATAATATATAATAATGAATTGCCATTCATAAATCCATAAACATTGTATGTCTTAAACAATCATCTAATGACTTGTCTTAGGGCATATCCCAACAAATCTCCCACTTGCACTAAGACCATTCAGACATATACCTAATGCCTAGAGATCTAGTATGACGATCATGCTTCTGCTGTGACAGTGGCTTCGTCAATGGGTCAGATACATTATCATCTGTTGGTACTTTGCATATTTTAACATCTCCCCTTTCAACGATTTCTCGAATGAAATGGAAACGCCTAAGTATGTGCTTGGATCTTTGGTGAAATCTTGGTTCCTTAGCCAATGCGATCGCTCCATTGTTGTCACAATAGAGTTCTATCGGATTTTTAATGCTAGGCACCACTCCAAGTTCAGAAATGAACTTCCTCATCCAAACAGCTTCCTTTGCTGCATCCGAGGCAGCAATATACTCAGCTTCCGTTGTAGAATCGGCTACTGTTTCTTGCTTTGAACTCTTCCAGCTCACAGCACCTCCATTCAGGCAATACACATATCCAGATTGCGATCGAAAATCATCTTTGTCGGTTTGGAAGCTTGCATCAGTGTAACCCATTACATTGAGCTCTTCCTCACCTCCATAAATCAAGAATGTATCCTTAGTCCTTCTCAAGTACTTTAGGATATTCTTGACAGCAATCCAGTGACCTTCACCTGGATCAACTTGATATCTGCTCGTCATGCTCAAAGCATACGATACATCGGGACGAGTACATATCATTGCATACATGATAGATCCAATAGCTGACGCGTATGGAATCTTACTCATGCGTTGTCTCTCATCTGGTGTTGAAGGACACTGTTCCTTCGAGAGATAAATACCATGTGTCATAGGCACGAATCCTTTCTTGGATTCTTGCATGCTAAACCTTTTAAGCACCTTGTCTATGTATGTACTTTGACTTAGACCAAGAAGCCTTCTCGATCTATCTCTATAGATCTTGATTCCTAATACATAGGTGGCTTCTCCTAAGTCTTTCATCGAAAAGCAATTCCCTAGCCAAATCTTTACAGATTGCAAGGCAGGGATATCATTTCCAATAAGAAGTATGTCATCTACATACAACACTAGGAAAATGATTACGCTCCCACTGACCTTCTTGTAGACACAAGGTTCATCTTCATTTTTGATAAAACCAAACTCTTTGATTGCATCATCAAAACAAAGATTCCAACTCCGAGAAGCTTGCTTCAATCCATAAATGGATCGTTGTAGCTTGCATATCTTTCCAGCATCCTTTGGATCGACAAAACCCTGGGGCTGTGTCATGTACACATCCTCGAGCAGATTTCCATTAAGGAAAGCTGTTTTGACATCCATCTGCCAGATTTCATAATCATGAAATGCAGCTATTGCAAGTAAGATCCTTATGGATTTAACCATGGCCACTGGCGAAAAGGTTTCATCATAGTCAATACCATGAATTTGTTTGAATCCTTTTGCAACCAGCCGACCTTTATAGGTTTGTACGTTACCATCCATATCGGTCTTTTTCTTGAAAATCCATTTGCACCCTATGGGTCGTACCCCTTCAGGTGGATCAACCAAAGTCCATACTTGGTTTGCATACATGGATTCCATCTCAGATTTCATGGCCTCTTGCCATTTCTCAGAATCATTGCCCATTATAGCTTGTTGATAAGATGACGGCTCATCCTCATCAATAAGTAGTAAGTCACCTTGTTGAGTCACAAGAAATCCATATCTCTCTGGCTCCCGGTGTACTCTTACAGACCTACGCTGGGCTTGTGTCTCTTGAGCAGGTGCTTCTTCCACAACAGCTTGTGGTGCCTGCTCTGTTTCCATCTCAATTTCAGGTTCATTGTTTTCTTGTGGTTGAACTTCACTAAGTTCTATTTTTCTCCCACTGGTTTTTCTAGAAATAAATTCTCTTTCAAGAAATACACCAGTCCGAGCAACAACTACTTTGTTCTCGGTGGGATAATAGAAATAGTATCCTTTCGTTTCCTTAGGATACCCCACAAATAAACACTTATCAGATTTGGGTCCAAGTTTGTTAGTGGCGTGACGTCTAACGAAAGCCTCACAACCCCAAATCTTCATAAAAGACATACTAGGACGCTTCCCAGTCCATATCTCATATGGTGTCTTTTCCACTGATTTAGATGGAACACGGTTCAGTAAGAAAATCGCTGTTTCTAGAGCGTGTCCCCAAAATGATATCGGAAGATTTGCATGACTCATCATTGATCTAACCATGTCTAACAAGGTTCGATTTCTCCTCTCGGATACACCATTCCATTGTGGAGTATACGGAGGAGTGAGTTGTGGGACTATCCCACACTCCTTTAGATAGTCATGAAACTCTTGGCTTAAGTATTCACCTCATCGATCTGATCGAAGGATTTTGATGCTTTTGCCAAGTTGGTTTTGTACTTCATTCTTGAAATCTTTGAACTTTTCAAAGGTTTCATGTTTATGTTTCATTAGGTACACATACCCATATCTACTGAGGTCATCAGTAAATGTAACGAAGTATTGAAAACAACCTCTAGCTTGTGTACTTATTGGTCCACATACATCACTATGTATTAGTCCCAATAAAACATTTGCCCTTTCAACATGTCCCTTGAAAGGGGCTTTAGTCATCTTGCCCATTAAACAAGATTCGCATGTTTCATATGATTCAAAATCAAATGAATCTAATACTCCATCCTTATGAAGTTTAGATATGCTGTTCTCGTTTATGTGGCCCAAGCGACAGTGCCAGAGATAAGTCGGATTACAATCATTATTTTTAATCCTTTTAGTATTTATGTTATAGATAGGCATATCAAGATTTAATACATAAAGACCATTCACCATTTGTGCACTACCATAAAACATATCATTTAAATAAATAGAACAACAATTGTCCTTTATTATAAATGAAAAACCATACTTGTCTAAACAAGAAATAGAAATAATGTTTTTAGTAATTGAAGGCACAAAATAACAGTCTTTTAAAATCAGTGATAAACCAGAAGGTAAAGCTAAATGATAATCTCCTATAGCTAATGCAGCAACTCTTGCTCCATTTCCAACTCGGAGATCAACTTCACCTTTTGCCAATGTCCTACTCCTTTTGAGATCCTGCACATTTACACAAATGTGAGATCCACATCCAGTATCTAATACCCATGATGAAGAAGTAGATAAATTGACTTCTATAACAAAAATACCTGAAGCGGAAGTCACACTTCCTTTCTTTAGATCCTCCAGATATACTTTGCAGTTCCTTTTCCAATGGCCGGTCTCACCGCAATGGAAACAGTTCCCTTCCTTTGCTATCCCTCCCTTTGGCTTTAGTGCAGAAGACTTTGGCTTAGATTTAGCAAAGACTTTCTTTGCTTTCTTGTTGCCTTTAGCTTTGGCCCTTCCTTTGCCTTTATTCACAATAAGGACATTTGTGGCCTTAGTCTTCTTAGTGTTTGCTTCATATGTTCTCAACATACCAAGCAACTGGGGCAGAGTCTTTTCCATATCAGTCATATTGTAATTTACTACAAATTGACTGAAGCTCTCCGGCAACGATTGCAAGATTACATCGGTGGCCAACTCTTGGTCCAATGGAAAACCTAGCTTGTCCAGATTCTCAATGTACCCAATCATCTTGAGCACATGAGTTCCAACTAAGCTTCCTTCTACCATCCTGCACTGGAATAACGCTTTAGAGACGTCATACCTCTCTTGTCTAGCTTGCTGTTGGTATAACTGCTTTAAGTGTTCGATCATATCGAACGCCTTCATTTCCTCATGTTGCTTCTGAAGCTCAGAGTTCATAGTGGCAAGCATGAGGCACCCAACATCAAGTGCGTCACTCTGATGCTTCTTGTAAGCATCTTTTTCAGCTCTTGTAGCTGTTAGGGGAGGTTCCTCAGCGAGCAAGGGTTCCTCTAGAACATATTGTTTCTTTTCTTGTTTGAGGACTATCCTCAAGTTCCTATGCCAGTCTAGGAAATTTGTCCCATTTAATTTGTCCTTCTCAAGGACCGATCGCAGTGATAAAGTGCTAGTAACGTTGTTAGTTGCCATGGATATCTACAATATAAATATGCAAAATAAGTTTATGATTTAAATCATTTAACATGGTCTTATATTAAATGATACTCCCACTATTTTGTTTGAAAAATATCAACCCTCGTTACTTTTAGTGGGCCAAGATCCATATTTCGCCTAATCTTGAGTTAGCTTTGGCTAATCGCCCAAGACTCGGTTATTTAGGTAGACAACACTTTGTCAATTACATCACATATAATTCTTGGATAGTTGGACGAACAACACTTTGTTCAATTCATCAAATGAATTATGATCCAACCCATGCCTCTAGGTTCCCAATCCTATTGAGATAACCTAGTTAAGTCGTACCCAATTAAAGTATAACGGATATCACTTTTATCCTTTCGCGCCTTACTAAGATTGCCACGGTGCTTTGCTTTGGCAAACCCACACATGTACAATCGAAGTTATTGACGAGTACTTTTATTTGGAAGGCATCTAAAACTTAATATTTTAGAGGGATTTATTGATCTCATGATTAATTTGATAATTTAAAATATGTCCACTACATATAGTTGTATACATATCTACATATATGTGTAATACTATTATCAAACTAAAACATAAGATAAATCATGCATCAACATACATAATTAAAACGTGACATGGTTATAGCCCCTACTAATGAGTTTCTCAAGCCAATGAGAAACTCCTATGAGTCAACCTAAGGTAACTTCATAAGCACCTTCCTTTGGCTCTAATTTGTGAATGGCCTCCTCATCCCGGCACGATGCTCCATCTTCATTGATGACCATCAATAAAATAAACTACACTATTTTACAAGATATAGAATTCCTCGATTCACATTCGAGGGGAACATAGGGGAGGGATTACATTTAGAATGAAATAGAGAAAGGCACGACTCGCAGGTCGTATTATACAATCATTCACAAATCCTATCTAATAGGTCAAAGGGCTATAACCACGCACCATGCTCAAACAACACATAAAGCATGCATTAACATTTAATTAATTAAATTCTAAACATTTTAAATTTAATTCTAATTAAAACTGTAAAATAATTTTGAAAAATTATCGTACGCTCGGGACATCACATGCCACGAACTAAAGCGACTAAAACACGAACCACCATGGTTCGAACCAAAACCCACGGCTGGACCAATAGTGGGCCTAGGGTTCGAAACCCTAGCCCATGGCCGAGCCATGGTCCATGCGGCGGCTTGGGTGCGGCGCTGCTAGGGTTCCAAACCCTAGCCGCCTTGCACCATGTTGATTCTATCGAGCCAACTTGCACCTTCTCAATACTTTATCGAGCCAATAGAGTTCAAAACCCTAGATAGTGCGACGGCTTGACCCATGCTCGAGCCAGGGTCCGAACCCTAGCCCTTAAGCGGCGGCCGAGAGGCTTATTTGACTAGGGTTCAAAAACCCTAGCCTCTTTGATGCGGCGGCCGAGCCATGGTGACTAGGGTTCGAAACCCTAGCACCTAGGTGGCGTCGGCCGTGAGCCTACACGAACCAATGTTCCGGTTTTTTATCACGAATTATCATATATTTCGATCCGTCAATTATATCATATATATTATCATACGATGATTTTCACAAAATCGATTTTTCCATATCATATATGAAAATACAGTTTTAAATAGCATGCAATATAAATTCTAACATGATTAAACTATTTAACCACATAAAATCCGATATGAGCCTTGTACACGGCTCTGATACCACTGTAAGTAACCCCATGAGCATACAACGCAGCGGAATAAAATTTGGGATTACAAACCAGCGATCTATACATAGGGAATCATATCGGATTAGAGAATTACAAGTGTCTTACCCTTGTAGCGTGTTTGAAGCCGAATCCACGGAGCTGCACCACGTCCTACGCCTTCTCCGAGTCACTAAGCAAAACTCGATTGGTTTTGCCTCAACGGTATCCACACGATCAAATCGAGTGAAGGGATAGTTTAATATCAGGTTGCTAGACATGATATTAAACCGGAACCAAAAACCACACTTTGATTCACAATCAAATTGGCACAAACTCACTCTAGAACCACACGGCTATTGGTGGCCGAGAGCTCAAGATGGTGGTGGCGGCCGAGAGTGATTCTTGTGTGCTAGGTTTTATGTTATGAATTGTGTCTTACAATTAAACACCTTGTAATCACTTTTATATAATTAATTAAAGGCTTTCTCAAAGCTTTATGGGCTTAAGCCCATGATTTAATTAATCCTTATGATTATTAATTAAGACTCCTCTTAATTATTTAATTCATCCCATGAATTTAATTTCCCTTCTCGATTTAATCTTTTGTGCGACCCGATAGGATCTTGTAATGTTGGCAGTAACATAAAATCTCATTTTACGTCTCAAGCATTGAGCGGTATCTAGCAACACATCAATGCTCCCCAAATTACAAGAATGTCAATGACTCGACATAACCTTTAGAACTTGTGATAATATTAACCATGTAACTTAATCCCTTTGTCCTTTGTGTTTAGATTGAACACGAGTCATGGAATAGTCATACTCGTATATCCAATCTTTATTTCTTGATCCCCAAGTAGAACTAGAATAAACGAATAAGCTCGATATCTCATATCGACTCATTCGAGCATGGCCATGCATTTTAGTTCTCACTTGATCAAGGGCCAAACACATCTCCTGTTATATAGGAGGGACAAATCCTATCTCGATCAGTCAACATCCCTCTACATAATTCGTAGTGTATCAATAATCGTCTTTATAGTATACCCTGTTACGGGTAACGTTTGACGATATCAAGATACATAACTCCTTATGTTGGGATCTCTGATGATCACAAGTCGTAAGGATTGTATACATTATTATCACTATGAGAATTGCATATGACGATCATATAACTATCCATGTTGCATTCTCATGGTGGGTCTGTCCAGTACATCGTTCTCTAACATGTACCCATATGTTGATTTGATATCTCATATCAATGAACAATTCATCGATCAACATATACTAGTCTCTACGTATTATCATTATCCCTATTCATGATAATACTTGACTAGGGACATCTTTAAGAATAATACAATATTATTCTAAGGACATTAACATATATATTAATTCACAATGCACAGTTAAAAGAATAATATATAATAATGAATTGCCATTCATAAATCCATAAACATTGTATGTCTTAAACAATCATCTAATGACTTGTCTTAGGGCATATCCCAACAGTATCCATACCTCTTGGGGATCTCAAATCACCCAATAAACTCCACAAATCAAGATTTTTGAAAGGTTTCTCTTCACCCCAAAGCTTGAACTCGAAAATGGAAGGAAGAAGGGTTTGTGGATTTGATTTTGGTAAAGTGAATGAATTGGTAAAGGTGGGATTTGGGTATAAAAGGGGATTGGGTTTAATTAAAAGCATTCCACAATCCCATGGTGTATAAACACCCCAACATGATATTTTCCAAAGCATTAAACCAAATGCACCAAAATATCAATTAAACACATGATTTCTAATTAATTGCTAACCAAGGCAAATAAATCATGCTTCCAACCATAATTCCCAACATACCCAACATGCACCCTGAAATGCTATCCCGGGTCACTCTAACACGTGACTAAGCATTTCAACATAATAATTCCAACACATAATTAATTACCACATAATTAATCATATAAACTTAATTAATGCACCAGATTGCAATTAATCATTTCAGGGATATCACAAAAATGGAAGAAGTCGATCCAAGTGAGAGAAGGGGAAGGAAGTGAAGTCATTAATTCTCAACCCTAGATTAAATCTACAACATCTAATTATCATCTCATCCCTTTAATTATTATTTTAATATAAACCTACTAATTGTTTTTTTCAAGAAACCCCCTTGGATTTAACTTATGACATAAGTTCAACCCGGAATTATTTATTCAAATCCGGGATCAAAATGACATTTCCAAGAATTTAATAATCTCCTTGAATTTAATTAACATTGTAAATTCGATCCCGAACTAATTTATCCCAACTCCGCTCCGAAATCGGATACCCAAGAATTTAATTCTGAGATATCATAAAAATATCATAATTAAATCCATTTGACAATTAATAATTATCCCGGATGTAAGGACCCCAAGCCCTTAACCCTTGATTAGTGTATTAACCACTATGTGTGGCACATGCTTTCAATACAAATCAAACGGGAAGCTCAGATGATACTTTACCATTGAATGGCAATTACAAAATTCAATGTTATAAGATCATCATCCTAACAAAAAAATTAGACTCTTTGTGCCACTTTTCACATTGTGGACTTTTATAAAAATTTGGGCAGAGTCTCCCCATAAATAGAGCTATCCCGAAATAAAAGCACAACACATAACACAATTCCCGGCCAGGGAAGCACAATACTCAATAGAATGCAGAAATTCTAAGTAAATTCCCAGCCAGGGAAGGCACCACACAAGAGGACAACAAAGTGGGTCTCAACACCCACATAATACACCAATGACTCTCATATCATTTAGCAATTCTACCTCTAATTGCATGCAACATAGAATGAAAGAGAGAAAGGCTCATGCCTTTATATACAACCCATATACAAGTGTAATCGTGCTCCCATGCGAGCATCATGAATACGTATATAATCCTCAGGTGTATATAAGTACTCTATACGATACCGTGCTCCATCAAGCCCTGGTACCACGATCCTGGGAGTACCTCCAATCAACAGCTCGAGCTCAGCTCCACAGCCATCGATGTACCTGTTCACCTGCCCCAACAGAGACAGCCCCCAACAGGGTGAGCATACCAATACACAAAATCCCATAATCACAATAATGAAATTCATAATTTACAACAAAGGTAAATACTAATGAATTTAAATGATACTCCCTGGATGGCAACCTCATCCGGGATTCCATGTACTGTCCCTGTTCTCACAATCATCAAACTCATCAAATCTCAAAAATCAGTAAATCAACACATTGATTAACTCATCGCATGCCTAATCCTCGAATATCAACAGATAGTGATTGCAAACTCATTAAACATGCAAATATAGATATCTCAATATCTAATACTGATTTCACAACCTCGCTATCAATCACAGATAGCTCAAATGCCTAGCATTTATTTTACCAATCCTTCATTATACCTAGACATCTCAAATGTCTTATAATGAATACATGATTCTACGAACTTAGACATCTCAAATGTCTTATAATGAATACATGATTCTACGATCATCCTCAGGCATCTCAAATGCCCTACAATAGTCATATAAACCCAGTAACCCTTATATCTTGTAAGAGTTATCCTACTCTAGTGTCACGCACGCTACAAGCGACGATATCAAGATTTGGTCGTTCCTTAGTTATATCAACATATATATATAACCATACACACAATATTCAATGCAATCAAGAATACCTTATGCATTTCACAATGCTCTAATATATATAGTAATGCTCGTACGTCGCACGTACCTTAAATCTCCGAAGTTCGAGCCAAACCTTGCTCGTGTTCCATGCCCCGAGGAACGATGTGCTAACACGATAAATAATTCACAATTATTTACGAACATGCAACCCATGCTCCAGCACACCCATAACCCTCAAAACATTGTCAACACACGACAATTAACCTTTTAAAAGACCCGGGGCAGGGTACATGCAGGGAGGGGAACGAATGAGACAATATCGAAAATTGCTCAAGAACACCCTACAAAATTCGAAAATAATTTCGAACCAAAACCACCAATTTCAGTAGGGAAATACACGAGAAGCATGAAAAAGGGGTAAAGGAGGTTACCCAATCGAAAATCGGAAGGAAAATCGACCGAAATCGAAGAACCCTAGCTTTTGGGGATTGACGCATTCTGCCAAAATCCGAACGAGAAACGCGACCAAACTTCGAATTGATGGTGTAGAAAGGAGCGCCTGGACGAGACGAAGCCACCGGTAGGTCGGACGCGCCAAACGGCGGCGGGCGCACCGCTTTTGCGCGCGGTGGCTGGGGTAGACGGGAAGGGGCGACGCGAGGAGAGAGAGGGAAAAGTGGGGCTGAAATGAAAATATCCTTAAAATCTCGGGTTCAACTGGTATTTATAGCAAAAATACCCCGAAATACTAATAGTCTCACAAATACATCATGATTCATTAAAAATCATCTGTTTTCAACAATTCTCCCTCTAACTCAAAAACCCCCTACCGGTGCCCACACAAGCACCCCAGATTCCGAGACACATCAAAAACCCAACTCTTAGGTTTTTCACCCAAATGAGAATACAATCTCAACCTCGGGATCCAACGATCCCAACTACCCAAATAAACGAGCCCAGAAGGCCCAACACCTCGATTAAACTCCAAATCGCCACGTAAAACAACTTTAGGGGTTATTAACACTCCGGGATTAACATCTATAATCCCTGGTCATCACAATATCCCCCACTAAAAGAATTTCGTCCTCGAAATTAACACCGGTGTATCACATAACACCCAGGCTACACAACAACATGAAGCCATAACCTCGATTCTTGACCATATCAGAATCGTATTAATAAACGCGAGGATACTTACCTCTCTTCAACTCTGAAACAGAGCGACTTACCAAAACCAACATATCACCTAAGAGGCAAAACGTACCTCGATGCGGGTCATCCTAAAAGCCAGTCCCTCATGACTGCGAAACAACCGATACTTACGACTGTAGATCGGACAGTCATCCTTAGTTCTAATACAACTAGTAAGAACGCATCCTGAATGACACCTCAACCGTGAGAACGTTGACCTCGTGTCAAACTCTGGAGTGGAATAGACTTCCAAATCCATCATAACGTCAAAGAGCGTCAGCACAACTCAACGCTAACAATCCAAAAGCAGTTAGCCAACTGAAACTGCAAGGATTCGAATCGCTCCCAAAAACATCGTAGATATCATTCAATGACATCTCTATCATGACTCACGATGTCTAACATACCTCGTTACGAGGGAACCATTAGTATACCATGGTGTACACATACCAAACCTGGTTTCCACTTTCAAACCTCCTCCATCGAAGGAGCAGTCGCATCATTGCAACTTAATTTGGGCAACTAACGGCCACAGATTCAAACAAAAGACATCTCACAAGATGTCCACCTCCGGATGTCCCAAGAACCACATCCTGGTCATAAATAAAAATCGAGACTCCACAGAGTTTCAAATTTGAAAGGACATGCAATAAACCTATTGCATTCTCAACGCTTGTGTCGTCAGCGACACCCAACAAATCCAAAATTCCTGCCATCCCTTGATAATCCTAGGATTTAACAATCCAAACTTGGGAAGGCTATCACATAACTCGGAGTAAAACACCAATAAGGAAATACCTTAACCCAAACAAGATAATCCCTCCTCAAAGGGAGTCAACTAACTTCACGATTGTTCCTCATAATTATCGTGCCATGGAGATTCCAAATCTCAAGGTGTTCCATATCTCTCATCAGAGATTTAACCATCCTAAAATAGCATAACTCTATGCTTGACAGAAAGGAAATCAATAACTGGCATCCGTATACTCACCGGTATACCTGCCTATGCACTGACATCGCATGCATACTCAATGCACTTGGCTCGGGTATCTACAACCTACCCCTAAGCCCCAAACACAACCGTCAATTCTGAGGCATTCCCTACCCAGTGGAGAACGAAAATCAACGATCAACAACACGGTGTGATTCCCAAAATCAACACCCCACGTACCAACTCACCGAATCTTTCAAAGATTCTCAAATAGGTATAATACTACCTCCTTCCTCACAAGGGAAGTGCCATCGAACTCGAGATCCACTAGTCTCGAACCACCGTTCGGAAAAACTGGATACAATAACACCCATTGTATCCCTAATACACGGGTTCCCTTAGATTGAGTCAATAACGACCTGATGACTCTCTTGTTGGTACTCCAACATCCTGAGCTGTCCCAGACAAGTCTCACCAAGATTAAACATAAACGTATACACGTTTCAGTGAGGCATGCACAACCTCAACCTCGAATGACATGGTGACTACTAGAGTCCACCAAAATCCACATCGTATCACCTTACGATTTGCCAACTTGGTTCCAACGAGCAGTATAACGGCTCTAGCAAGCCCCTCATGGTGCTGCACACACACGGCAGACAAACCTCTAGGTTCACCTCAAACCTACCAATAAGACGGACGTTTCCACATGGTATATCATACTATAGGAAAAAAACTCAATAGAGTAGTGGGTCTTTACCCAACAATCCTCAAATGCCGATACACCCTGGACACTCCAATGTCCCTATGTACTTAACATAACCTGATCCTATGTGATGCCCCGAAATTAATTGATGGCAATCTGAATATTAATTATGCTTATATGATGATTTATTACGATGATTAAGATATGTGTTGGAAATGAAGAAGTAACATGATTTAAGGATGTTAATTTTAATTATGAGGATGATATGGGTTTAATGAAGTTGGTTGCATTTTGTAAATGCTTATCATGTTAATGTATTTTATATACATCATGTTATTATTGGGGTACAAGTTAAATGTAAGAATTTAATACTTAACCCACCACTTTTACCTCACCTCACCTTTACACTCAAATCCCCAAAATCACTTTCCCAAAACCCTCTTCCCCTCATTTTCGATTTTTGACCTAAAGGTGGGAAGAAATCCTTGTAAAAGCTTTGTTCTTGCACTTCTTGGTAAGATTTAGTGCCCATGATGTTTATATATCACTTATTGATGTTCTTGAAGTGTTGATTGAGTTTTGGAAGGGTTTTAAAAAGGGTTTTAAAATGGGTTTGTTTGGGTTAGTGTGATTCTTGGTGGGATGTTGGATTTTTAGTGGTTTTATGATGTGTGTTGAAGGTTTTGAGTGTTTTAATGTTTATGAGTTGTTGGTATAAATGATGGTTGAGGTTGGTGAGGTTTAAATGTGCAAAAATGGAGTTTTTCGTGGTACAGAGGCTGGCGATCGATCGCCCGTTTTTGGCGATCGATCGCGAGCAGCAGTAGGCTCCAGAAGCCTTTGGCGATCGATCGCCACTTTTGGGCGATCGATCGGTGACGATGGCGATCGATCGCGCCAAGTATGGCGATCGATCGCCGAAGAAGGAAAATTTCACCCCCCGTCCAGTGTGATCTCGCGATCGATCGCTCCTGGGCGGCGATCGATCGCGAGATGTAATAAATGGGTATTTTGATTTTTTGTGGGATTTTTGAATATTGGACTATGATTAGCTTCTAATATTGAATTGTATGGTTGTGTCGAACCATCCCAAGGACCCACGACTTCAAGAAGATAAAGTACTACGATTTCACCACATTTTGAAAAGGTACGTAAGAAACGTACGGGCATCAAACGGTAACATATTCCTAAACTATGACTTTGCACTAATTGCATAAGTATTTATGATGATGATTATGATGATTATGATGAATAAGTTTATGATAATGATGTTGTGATAAACGAAAATGATATGATGTTATGATGACAATTATGATAGGATGATGATGTTTGAAATGATGATGCTTATAAGATGATGACGCATGTTTGACTATGCTACTTAGAATGGTTGAATGTCCGGTGACTATTATGGGCAAGCGAGGAAGGTCTTGCCGCTCACATAACTGAGCGATGGGGTACATCCGCTATCAAGGTGTAGCGATGGGTATCATCCGCTGAGCGATGGGGTACATCCGCTATCAAGGTGTAGCGATGGGTATCATCCGCTGAATAAGGGATACATCCGCTATCAAGGCGTAGCGATGGGTATCATACGATGAGTTATGTCGAGCGAGGGGGCCAATTGTGCCGCTGTCATAATAGAACCCGGATAGTCCCATTTCTAATTAACATGGATTGTTGTGAGCTTATATACGAAATATGATGTTAATCATTCATGTCTTGAACTAATGATGATATGCGTAATTATGACACAGGGACAACCAAGGAAGGATAGTACTATTAAACAGGAAGTATATGTTATCAATTATTTCCATGCATTATTTCTATGCCAGTAACTCATGATGTTAAGTAACGATGTACATGCTCACGATGGGTTGTTCCTGTAGGTACGCTTTTGGACCGAGTCTAAGGGTCGGGTTGAGATGGTGAGCTACAGGAGCATAAGAAGATAGACACAGGATTTTTGTTAGACTTAACATTCATTTTGGGGAATGTAATTAACTAACTACTGAAGTCTCATTTTGGCCTGTAAATTACATTGAGCTCACATAGCAACCAGAACTCTAAGATGTCTCTAATACATGTTTAGTTCATAATACGCTATTAATATGATGTTAAGGTAGGAAGACCCTACATTAGTGGTATCAGAGCAGTGGTTAGATAACCCGGGGATGAGTGAAGGGTAGCCTTAGCAGTAGGTTGGCTAGGCGCTTACTTTTGACATATTATGTTGCACATGAAGTATATGGGTGTTATGATAACATGTTATGGCTTTCTAACGATGTTTATATGAATTGCGTTTGGATCTTGTTGTTAACCCTTGTGTTGCAGTATGGCAGCAAATATCGACATTGGTGATGCGGTAAGTATGAACGCTAGTGCGGGGCGTACGAATCCCCTACACCCGCCAGCCCTAGGCGAAGAGCCGTCCGAGCAACAGTTATTGCCGGGAGAGTTGAGTTTGACTCAGTTTCTAGCGTATCGGCCCCCGACTTTTGAAGGGACTGAAACAGGGGAACGGGCCGAAGAATGGCTAGAAAGATTAGAACAAATATTTGTGGCAGCCCCGTGTGCAAAGACGGCCTGGATAAGGCTAGCAGAGTTCCAATTAGCCAAGAAAGCACTGATGTGGTGGAAGACCACCGTGATTGAACAGGAAGCACAGGGTCAAGAGGTAAACTGGAAGCTGTTTAGAACTAGATTCCTGGCCCGATACTTTTCAGCGGCTGCACGTCAAGCTAAAGAGGATGAGTTTACTAAGTTGAAGCAAGTACCATGCCGGTGTCAGATTATGCCCTCCACTACTGTTCTCTACTCAGATATGTACCTCATATCGCCGCCGACACTCAAGCAAAAATGAGGAACTTTATGAAGGGCTTGAGGCCAGAACTCTATGATAGGGTGATTACATATGGCCCTACCTGCTTTGACGATGCACTTACACGGGCTGAGTTAGCCGAACTGGGGGTAGGTGCATACCCTGATGCTGTACCACTTCCAGCACCCCCTCAGAGATCTACTCCCGACAATTTAAGGCCAAGGGGTGATCGGTTCAAGTCTGGGGGGAACACTTTTGCGTCAAGATTCAGTGGTAGGAGGCCCAAGAACCGATGGAAAGGTAACCGCAGGAATGACGCCCCACCAAGAGGAGGACAGTCTCGAGGAGGTAATGTTGGGGAGGGTCAATGCTCTCTTTGTGGGCAACCACATCTGACGAAGAATTGTGTGGGATGTTATGTTTGTGGCGAGAGAGGCCACTTTGCTCGACAGTGTCCCAACAGGGGAAGGCAGCAGAACTCTACTGAGAGGTCTACGGTCAGAACAGCACAGAACAGACCCCCATATGTACCGAGGCAGTTTGGAAGTCAGCCTACGGGGCCACCTCAAGGGCAGGTGTATGCATTGACAAGGGAGCAGGCCACAGCGGCTCCGGAGGAGGTTATAGCGGGTACGTGTCTTTTATTTACGCACCCTGCTTTTATATTGATCGACACAGGTGCGTCACACTCTTTTGTGTCGACAAGTTTTGTGGAAAGGCACCACATATGCACTTCTCCATCGCCCACGCCTCTTATAGTCTCGACCCCCGCTGGAAGAAGTATGATTACTGATCGGATTGTCTACGATAGCCTCATTTATTTTGGGGATAAAGAACTAAGGTCAGATTTGATTGTTCTGGGAATGTCAGACTTTGACTGCATTCTGGGCATTGATGTTCTGAACAGGTATCAGGCAGTTGTGAACTGCAGGCAGAGGACAGTGCGGTTCAAATATGATATGGGAGTTTCATGGACGTTCTATGGGGATGGTTCGCGTTCAAGGATTCCGTTGATATCCGCGGTCAAGATGACACAATTATTGGAACGAGGCCATACAGGATATCTTATTTATGCTGTTGATGTTTCTGGAAAGAAGGAAGAGCTAAAGGTTGAAGATGTGCCCGTAGTGGCGGAATTTCCTGATGTATTTCCTGAAGAGATTCCTGGATTCCCACCGGCGAGAGAGGTCGAGTTTGGAATCGAATTGCTACCGGGGACGTCAGCCATTTCTCGTGCCCCGTACAGGATGGCACCAACAGAGCTAAAGGAGTTAAAGGTTCAGTTGCAAGAACTCCTTGACAAGGGCTATATACGCCCTAGCGTATCGCCCTGGGGTGCACCAGTTTTGTTTGTCAAGAAGAAAGATGGCTCGATGCGTTTGTGCATCGATTACAGACAACTGAACAAAGCCACAGTAAAGAACAAGTATCCACTTCCGAGGGTCGATGATTTATTTGATCAGTTACAGGGTACGAGACTCTACAGTAAGATCGATCTGAGGTCGGGGTACCATCAGATTCGGGTAAGGGAGGATGATGTGCAGAAGACAGCTTTCAGGACCAGATATGGGCACTATGAGTTCTTAGTTATGCCCTTTGGGGTGACGATTGCCCCAGCTGTTTTCATGAGTTTAATGAACAGGGTATTCCAGCCATATTTGGACCAGTTCGTCATAGTCTTCATTGATGATATACTTATTTACTCCCGGACTGAAGAAGAACATGTTGAGCACTTGAGGACAGTACTTCAGATCCTTAGAGATCATCAATTATATGCAAAGCTTAGCAAGTGCGAGTTTTGGTTGGACAGTGTGGTATTCTTGGGCCACGTTATATCTAGCAGTGGGATATCTGTGGATCCCAGAAAGATTGAAGCTGTTATGGAGTGGGCTGCACCCACTTCTGTGCCCGAGATACGGAGCTTCCTTGGTTTAGCAGGTTATTACCGACGTTTCGTCGAAGGATTCTCTAAGATTGCTAAGCCATTGACACAGCTAACTCAGAAAGGAGTACCGTTCTTTTGGTCCGAAGCTTGTGAGGAAAGCTTCCAAGAATTGAAGCGTCGTTTGACGACAGCACCAGTATTGGTGATACCTTCTGAGAATAAGAAGTTTGCCTTGTACACGGATGCATCATTGCAAGGTTTGGGTTGTGTGTTGATGCAAGATAAGCACGTGGTAGCTTATGCTTCGAGGCAGTTGAAGCCTCATGAGACCAGATACCCAGTCCATGACCTGGAACTGGTGGCCATCATTTTCGCCTTGAAGATTTGGCGTCATTATCTCTATGGTACGACGTTTACCATCTTTACAGACCACAAGAGCTTGAAATTCTTATTCACCCAAGCAGAACTGAATATGAGGCAAAGAAGATGGATGGACTTACTCAAGGATTATGATTGTGAATAGAGTACCATCCGGGTAAAGCAAATATGATAGCAGATGCCTTAAGTCGAAAAGTGAAGAGCACCGCTGAGGATACTATGAGCTTATCAGCTATGATGATTTCTTATTGCCATTTAGGCTATGATTTTGATGTAGACACGTCGCCAGTGCGAGTGTCGACCTTATTGGCTGAGCCAGACATATTTGAGGCTATTAGGAAAGCTCAGAAGTCGGACAATGAAATTCAGAGATGGTCATCAATAGTACTCCAAGGGCAACCATCAAAGTTCCGAGTTGCTGAGGATGGTTCCTTGAGACTTGGCAACCGTTGGGTGGTGCCAAGGATGCCAGAATTACGCCAAGGAATCTTGCACCGTGCCCACAGTAGCCGGTTCAGTGTCCACCCAGGAGGAAGGAAGATGTACAAGGACCTATGTGGTCAGTTTTGGTGGAGACGTATGAAACGCGAGGTAATTGCTTTTGTTAAGAGATGTCTGATCTGCCAGCAAGTAAAGGCAGAAAGACAGAGGCCTGGTGGTGAGTTGAAGAGCTTAGAGGTACCTAAATGGAAGTGGGAGCATATATCTATGGACTTCATGACCCACTTGCCAAGGTCGGCCTCTGGATTCGATACGATCTGGGTAATCGTGGATAGGCTGACGAAGGTAGCCCATTTCATCCCTTACAATATGACTTTCACATATTTGAAGATGGCTCAACTATATGTGCGGGATGTAGTGAGATTGCATGGCATTCCAGTCTCGATAGTGTCTGACAGGGACCCGAGGTTCACTTCACATTTCTGGGAGGGTCTCCAGACAGCTTTGGGCACGGAGGTAAGACTGAGTACAGCCTATCACCCTCAGACAGACGGTCAGACAGAACGTACCATACAGACGCTCGAGGATATGTTAAGGGCATGCGTTTTAGAGTTTGATACTCCGTGGCAGGATTCAGTACCACTGGTGGAGTTCTCCTATAACAACAGCTATCAGGCGAGCATTCAAATGGCTCCTTTTGAAGCTCTTTATGGACGACGATGTAGATCGCCGCTGTATTGGGAGGACTTGACTAGTAAGGCGGTCGGAGGACCGGATATGATTAAAGATATGGAAGAAAAGATCAAGACGATACGCTTAAAGATGAAAGCGGCCCAAGATAGGCAAGCGGCCTATGCCAATAAGCGGCGACGACCGCTAGAATTCCAAGTAGGAGATAAGGTTTTCTTGAAAATCTCACCCTTCAGGGGTGTGGTCCGTTTTGGCATGCGGGGAAAGTTATCTCCGAGGTATGTGGGGCCGTATGAAATATTACAGCGCATCGGTACTTTGGCCTACCGTTTGGCGCTACCACCGTCCTTATCCAGCATTCATGATGTCTTTCATGTTTCCATGTTGAGAAAGTATGAACCCGATCCCTCTCATGTATTGCAACCTTCAGAGGTTCAGTTGAGTTCAGATGTATCCTATGTTGAACGACCGGTTAGAATTCTGGATCGTGAAGATCGCAGGCTACGAATTAAGATTATACCGATGGTCAAAGTTCAGTGGGATCGCCGGGGTGTCGAGGAGGCTACGTGGGAGACGGAACGGCATATGGTGCAACACTACCCGGAACTATTTTCTGGTATGATTTATGTTTAGTTTCTTTTTGGGTAAGTGCATGTGATTTCGAGGACGAAATCTTATAAGTAGGGGAGCAATGTGATGCCCCGAAATTAATTGATGGCAATCTGAATATTAATTATGCTTATATGATGATTTATTACGATGATTAAGATATGTGTTGGAAATGAAGAAGTAACATGATTTAAGGATGTTAATTTTAATTATGAGGATGATATGGGTTTAATGAAGTTGGTTGCATTTTGTAAATGCTTATCATGTTAATGTATTTTATATACATCATGTTATTATTGGGGTACAAGTTAAATGTAAGAATTTAATACTTAGCCCACCACTTTTACCTCACCTCACCTTTACACTCAAATCCCCAAAATCACTTTCCCAAAACCCTCTTCCCCTCATTTTCGATTTTTGACCTAAAGGTGGGAAGAAATCCTTGTAAAAGCTTTGTTCTTGCACTTCTTGGTAAGATTTAGTGCCTATGATGTTTATATATCACTTCTATGCCTATGGTAAGATTTAGTGCCTATTTGGTAAGATTTACCATACAGATAGTGCCTCCAAATCTTCATGGCAAAGACAATAGTCGCCAACTCCAAATCATGGACCGGGTATCTAGCCTCATGCGGCTTCAACTGCCTCGATGCATAAGCTACCACATGTTTATCTTGCATCAATACACAACCCAAGCCCTGCAGTGATGCATCAGTATAAAGGACAAACCTCTGATTCTCCGTAGGAATCACCAATATCGGCGCCGTCGTCAATCGGTGCTTCAACTCTTGGAAGCTCTCCTCGCAAGCCTGTGACCAAAAGAAGGGTACTCCCTTTTGGGTCAACTGTGTCAGTGGCTTGGCAATCTTAGAAAATCCCTCGACGAAGCGTCGGTAATAACCCGCCAAACCAAGGAAACTCCGTATCTCGGGCACAGAAGTTGGTGCAGCCCACTCCATCACAGCCTCAATCTTCCTGGGGTCCACTGAAATCCCAATGCTAGATATGACATGCCCCAGAAACACTACACTGCTCAACCAAAACTCACACTTGCTGAGCTTGGCATATAATTGGTGATCTCTGAGGATCTGGAGCACCGTCCTCAAGTGTTTCACATGCTCTTCCTCGCTCCGGGAGTAGATGAGTATATCGTCAATAAACACAATGACGAATTGATCCAGATAGGGTTGGAACACCATATTCATCAAGCTCATAAAGACAGCTGGGGTGTTCGTCACACCGAACGGCATTACTAAGAACTCGTAGTGCCCATACCGAGTCCGAAATGCTGTCTTTTGTACATCCTCCTCCCTGACCCGTATCTGGTGGTACCCGGGATCAAATCAATCTTGCTATACAGTTCCGTACCTTGCAACTGATCAAATAAATCATCAATCCTCGGGAGAGGATACTTGTTCTTTACCGTGGCCTTATTCAATTGCCTGTAGTCGATGCACAAACGCATCGAACCATCCTTCTTCTTCACAAAAAGAACCGGTGCGCCCCAAGGCGATACGCTAGGGCGTATATATCCTTTATCAAGGAGCTCCTATAACTGCTCCTTCAATTCCCTCAACTCCGCCGGTGCCATCCGGTAAGGTGCACGAGAGATAGCGGATGTCCCCGGTAATAATTCAATCCCAAACTCGACTTCCCTAGCCGGTGGGAATCCTGGAATCTCCTCCGGGAACACATCAGCAAATTCTGCTACCACAGGCACCTCCTCAACTCTTAACTCTTTACCCTTTCCCGACGTGTCCACGACATAGATGATATAACCCGTGTGTCCACGTTCCAATAATTGGGACATTTTAATTGCCGAAATCAACGGAATCTTCGCACGAGAACCTTGCCATAGAAAATCCACTGAACTCCCAAATGAGATCTAAACCGTACTGTCCTTTGTCGACAATCTACCACCGCCTGATATCTGTTCAGAATGTCGATGCCCACAATGCAGTCGAAATCTGACATACTCAAAACAATCAAATCTGCCTTTATCTCATTGCCCACAAAATAAATGAGGCAGTCCATCAGAAACTGGTCCGCAACAACTTTCTTTCCGGTGGGTGTCGACTCCAATAGAGACGTGGGTAACAGAGACGTGCACATATGATGTCTCGCCACAAAATCCGCAGACACAAAGGAGTGCGAAGCACCTGTGTCTATCAAAATAAAGGCGGATTATGTAAATAGAAGGCACGTACCAGCTATCACCTCCTCTGGAGCTGCATCGGCCTGCTCCCTGGTCAACGCATAGACCTGTCTCGGAGGTGGCCCCATCGCATGTCCTCCCATCTGTCGAGGCACCATCGGCGGCCTCTGCTGTACTGTCCCGGTAGAAAACCTCCCTCTGCCTCCTCTAAGATCCACCTGACCATCACCATTCTGACAGAACCGAGATATGTGGCCCATCTATCCACATTTATAACAAGCCGTACAGTCTCTCATGTGATGTGGTCCTCCACAAAAGTGACACTTCACCACTCCACTCCTACTCGCTTGAGTCTGCCCTCTGTTGCTAGGCGCACCACCCCTCCGGTTATCCATTCGTCTCCCACCAAACCGAGAAGATGAGAAAGAAGCCCCACAAGGTTTAAATGATTCTCCTCGTGGCCTCAGATTATTAGACACTCGCCTCGGTGGTGGGACTTGTGGGGGTGCAACGTCCGGGTAAGCACTGACTCCGATCTCTGCTAGCTCCGCTCTAGTGAGAGCATCATCAAAAGAAGTGGGGTTGTTGGAGATAACCCGATCAAAAAGTTCCGGTCGTAGCCCCTTTAGAAAGTGCCTCATCTTGGCATGCCCATTTGTTGCAATGTGGGGAACATACCTCAACAAAGACGAGTAATGCATGGCATAGTCCGAAACTGACATGCTCCCCTGTTTCAGGCTCGTGAATTCATCCTCCTTTGTTTGCCTAGCCGCCGCAGAAAAGTATCGGTTTAGAAACCGATTCCGAAATAAAGTCCAGTCAATCACCATACCCTGAGCTCTCAGTTCCATTACCGTCGTCTTCCACCACATAGAAGACTTCTTCGCCAGTTGGAACTCCGCCAACCTCAGCCACGCTGTCCTAGCACAAGGAGCGGACACAAATATTTGCTCTAATCTCTCGAGCCACTCCTCAGCTTCTTCTCCTGTCTCCGTCCCCTCAAACATGGGCGGGTGGAAAGTTAGGAACTGACTCAGACTAAGCTCCCCTGGTAAAAGAAACTGAGCTACCGGCTCTACGCCCACAACAGGTGGAGGTAAATGATCTGCCTGACCAATACTAGCGTTCACGCTCCCAACATCACCAACCTCTTCATTAAGGTTCCCCGCATTCATAGCAGCCATGCTGTAAAACAAGGGTTAACAACAATTCCAAACAATATACATGTTATGCCGTTAGATAACATGAACGATAATAAGCATGTTAGTATAACAATTTATACACCAACATATACTACATGCATAAACATGCCCAAATGTAAACACCTAGCCAACCATGTTAAGGCTACCCTTCACTCATTCCCGGGTTCTCTAACCACTGCTCTGATACCACTAATGTAAGAACCATAGTTCCTTAAGTGCGGATTAAAGGCGTAAATAAAAATTTACATACATAAATAGAGTATAAAGACTGTGTTGATGCCTTGAGCTATTAAATTACAGTGCCCAAAATAAAGTTTCAAAAGGGATTAGTTACATTCTAACCAATGAATGCTAATCCTATAGCTTTACACTACTCCTAGAGTAGAGACTATACAAAATAATTAAGCCTGCTATGCCAAAAGCACTCCTCACTGGCTCACCGCATCAACCCGCCTTAGCCCGTCCGCCCAAAAGTACCTACAGGAACAACCCCAAAACCATGAGCATGTACAAAATCATATTCACAATAATATGATAGCAATTCAATGCATAAATCGTAAATGTGATTCACTTCCTGTATGTAATACATTTAAAAGCTCCATTTGGTTGTCCCTGTACCACATCATAACCAATAGATTATATTACCAATAATGTATGTCATGACATGCACCGATTTCCATATATTCCGTGTTCAATTCCCAAGTCTCATTATATCAGTGGCATAATACCCCTCGCGTTAACATGACAGCGGAAATACCTCTCGCTTAGACAATACCAGCGGCACTAATATCCCTCGCTATAAATATGACAGCGGTCGTGTTCTTCGCTTCATATTAGCGGCAAATATTCTCTCATCACTATGGTATGACAGCGGCAAGTATTCACATCGCTACGCCACTAGCGGCAAGTATTCTCTATCACTGGAATATAAATCCCGACTCACAATCATATGCAACAATGCATCCAATATACACATGCAACCAAAATGCATGACCAAACCATGTATGCAATCCATGACAAGACCCCATATGCAACCACAATGCATAATCAATTCCATGTGTGCAACCATAATGCATAACCAATTCAAAGCGTAATAAATACGTTTTACCGTCCGATGCCCGTACGTCTCACTACGTACCTTAGTTCCAAAAGTGGAGATGTCGTGGGACTTTATCTCCTTTGTTGTGTGGCTACCTGGATGGTTCTACACCATTATATGAATCCATGTTAGAAGCCAATAAATGAACCATTACCAAAAACATCATCATTTAGAACAAAATCCCAAAACTCACATTTTATGCCTTGCGATCGATCGGTCCCCAAGCCCCGATCGATCGCTAAGTGAAGAAAAAAATAGGCATCCAAGTACTGCCTCCACCGATCGATCGAGATTTTGTCTCGATCGATCGAGACATCACACT
Source organism: Haberlea rhodopensis (assembly GCA_907163345.1). Lineage (NCBI taxonomy): Eukaryota > Viridiplantae > Streptophyta > Magnoliopsida > Lamiales > Gesneriaceae > Haberlea > Haberlea rhodopensis. The sequence goes on along the minus strand of CAJQUN010000116.1, from coordinate 1,820,190 downwards.
TCGATCGATCGGAACTTTTTCCCGATCGATCGGTGAGCTCGTTTCAAGCCTTGTTCAGGCTCTGCCCTGCTCGATCGATTGGACCCATTTTTCGATCGATCGAGCAGCCCTGTTCCTGAGAGAAACTTCCATGAATGAGCTTCCAACAACACCTAAACTCATATACAACCAAGATCAACCACCCAACACATCATTAAACCCACAACACAACATGAAAATACATCCTCCAAACATAAACAACATGTTGGACCAAGATCCACCCTTTTAACCCCAAAAACAAGCTACAAACTCAACCAAAACTCAACAAGACTTCACCATAATGAAAGCTTACCACTTGAGCTTTAAGTTTTTAGCAAGAACTCCCAAAAAGACCCCTTTTTCAAAGCTTTCTCCTCCTCTCTTGTTTCAGAAACGAAAATGGAGCTTTTGGATAATGGAGGGGGTTGTAGGGACATAAAGTTGATAGAGAGGAGTGATGGGATGTAAAGGTGTGTGCAAGTGGCTCCCTTGCCATGGTATGTGATTTAAATGTGTATCAAAACACAAGCATGATGTATAGAATACCCCAACATGGTATTTTAAAAGCATTTTACCACAATGCATCAAAATCCCTATTAAAATCATGATTTACCAAATAAACACAACCCACTTCATTTAAGCCATTAAAATACCCAAACACCCAACATGCATAATATGCATCCTGAAATGCTCTACCGGGTCACGCCTACCATGTGACAAGCATTTCACCAAGATAATTAGTCCCAACATAGAATCTAATTATCACCATAAGATCACATAAACATAATTAATGCCCAAATTGCAATTAATTATTTCGGGGATATCACACCCTCGGCGATCGATCGCTGCTTTTGTAGCGATCGATCGCCACATCCAGTGGCCGCGATTTTCACCATTTTTGCACATTAAATCCTTCACCAACCTCAACAACACCTATACCAACAACTCAAAAACATTAAAACACTTTAAACCTTCTATACACATCATAAAACAACCCCAAAATCCCACACCCAACCACAAATCACACCAACCCAAATAAACCCATTTTCAAACTCCAAACATCAACCCAAATTCACAATAAACTTCACAAAACAACAAGGAATGATATATATATATACTTCCTAGGCCTCAAATCTTACCAAGAATCACAAGAATAAAGTTTTGCAAGAACTTCTCTTCCACCTTGGAGTCCAACTCGAAAATGAGAGGAGAAGGGTAGGGTTTGAAGAGTGTTGGGGTTGAATAATGTGAGGGGGGGTAAAGTGGATAAAAGGTTATAGTGGGTTATGAGAGTTTTAATTAAATTTTGCACCCCACTTCTTATCATGATGTATAAAATACCCCAACTTGGTATTTTGAAAGCATTTCACCAATATGCACCCAAAAACCCAATTAAAAACATGTCTCACCAAATAATTAATCACCATCACAATTAAGCCATTAAAACACCCAAATTCCCCAACATGCATAACATGCACCCTGAAATGTTCTACTGGGTCACGCCCACATGTGACTAAGCATTTCCACATGGCAATTAATTCTAACACATAAGGCAATTATCACCATAATTAATCATATGAACACAATTAATGCCTTAAATGAAATTAATCATTTCGGGGACATCACAATACTCCCCTACTTAAAATATTTCGTCCTCGAAATCGCATGCACTTACCCCACAAGAAACTAAACATAAATCATATACCAGATAATAGTTCCGGGTAGTGCTGCACCATATGTCGTTCCGTCTCCCACGTGGCCTCTTCGACACCCCGATGATCCCACTGAACCTTGACCATCGGTATAACTTTGCTTCGAAGTCTGCGATCCTCTCGATCCAGAATTCTGACTGGTCGTTCAACATAGGATACATCTGAACCCAACTGAACCTCTGAAGGCTGCAAAACATGAGACGGGTCTGGCTCATACTTCCTCAACATAGAAACATGGAAGACATCATGTATACCAGACAATGATGGTGGTAGGGCCAGACGGTAAGCCAAAGTGCCTATGCGCTGCAATACCTCATATGGCCCAACATACCTCAGAGACAACTTCCCGTGCATACCAAAATGAACTACACCTCTGAAAGGTGAGATTTTCAAAAAGACTCTGTCTCCCACTTGGAATTCCAATGGTCGCCGCCGTTTATTAGCATAGGCCGCTTGCCTATCTTGAGCCGCTTTCATTTTCTGACGGATCACTTTGATTTTCTCTTCCATTTCTCGAATCAATTCCGGTCCTCCGACCGTCTTACTAGTTAAGTCTTCCCAGTACAACGGTGACCTACAGCGTTGACCGTAAAGAGCCTCGAATGGAGCCATCTGAATGCTCGCCTGATAACTGTTATTATAAGAGAACTCCACTAGTGGTACTGAATCTTGCCACGGAGTATCAAACTCTAGAACACATGCCCTCAATATGTCCTCAAGCGTCTGTATGGTACGCTCTGTCTGACCATCTGTCTGAGGGTGATAAGCGGTACTCAGTCTCACCTCTGTACCCAAAGCTGATTGAAGGCCTTCCCAAAAGTGCGATGTGAACCGCGGGTCTCTATCAGATACAATCGAGACTGGGATACCATGTAATCTCACTACGTCCCGTACATACAACTGGGCCATCTTTAAGTATGTGAAAGACATACTATAAGGGATGAAGTGAGCCACCTTCGTCAGTCTATCCACGATCACCCAGATCGCATCAAATCCCGAGGCAGTCCTTGGCATGTGGCTCACGAAATCCATAGAGATGTGCTCCCACTTCCACTCTGGTATCTCTAAAATCTTCAACTCACCACCGGGCCTCTGCCTCTCTGCTTTCACTTGTTGGCAAATCAGGCACTTCTTAACAAATGTGATAACGTCTCTTTTCATCCGCCTCCACCAAAATTGGTCACACAAGTCCTTGTACATTTTCCTCCCACCTGGATGTATGCTAAATCTGCTGCTATGAGCACGATGCAAGATTCCTTGACGCTACTCCGGTGCCCTCGGCACTACCCAATGGTTACCAAGCCTCAAGGAACCATCTTCTGCCACCCTGAACTTTGATGACTGACCCAGCCGCAAATATGACAACCATCTCTGCACCTCCATGTCTGTCATCTGAGCTTTCCTGATAGATTCAAAGATGTCTGGTTCTGCCAATAGGGTCGATACATGTACCGGCGATGCATCTAAATCAAAGTCATATCTCAGATGACAACAAGAAGTCATCATGGCCGATAACTGAATAACATCCTCTGCGGTATACTTTACCTTCCTACTCAAGGCGTCAGCTGTCAGGTTCGCCTTCCCGGGATGGTATTCTATCTCGCAGTCATAATCCTTGAGCAAGTCCATCCACCTCCTTTGTCTCATGTTCAAATCTGCTTGAGTGAATAGGAACTTCAAGCTCTTATGGTCCGTGTAAATGGTGAAAGAAGTACCATAGAGATAATGTCGCCAAATTTTCAAGGCGAAAATGATGGCCGCTAGTTCCAAATTATGAACCGGGTATCTGGTCTCATGAGGCTTCAACTGTCTTGAAGCATAAGCCACCACGTGCTTATCCTGCATCAGCACACAGCCCAAACCCTCCAGTGATGCATCTGTGTACAAGGCAAACCTCACGTTCTCCGAAGGGATCACCAGAATAGGTGTTGTAGTCAAACGGTGCTTCAACTCTTGGAAGCTCTGCTCACAAGCCTCAGACCACAAGAACGGAACACCTTTCTGAGTCAACTGCGTCAACGGCTTAGCGATTTTATAGAATCCCTCGACGAAACGTCGGTAATAACCCGCTAAACCGAGAAAGCTACGGATCTCGGGTACAGATGTAGGCGTGGACCAATCCATCACTGCTTCCACCTTCCTGGGATCCACAGATATCCCATCACTAGAGATCACATGCTCCAAAAATACCATGCTGCTCAACCAAAATTCACACTTGCTTAGCTTGGCGTACAACTGATTGTCCCTAAGAATCTGGAGTACCGTCCTCAAATGATTCCTGTGTTCTTCCTCGCTCCGAGAATAGATAAGTATATCGTCAATAAATACAATGACGAATTGATCCAGATAGGGTTGGAACACTCGGTTCATCAAGCTCATAAAAACAGCCGGGGCGTTTGTCACTCCAAACGGCATGACCAAAAACTCATAATGACCATAACGGGTCTGGAATGTTGTCTTCTGCAGATCATCCTCTCTAACTCGGATCTGGTGGTACCCCGACCTCAAATCAATCTTACTGTACAACCTCCTGCCCTGCAACTGGTCAAACAAGTCATCGAGCCGCGGAAGAAGGTACTTATTCTTCACCGTGGCCTTATTCAATTGCCTGTAATCGATGCACAAATGCATCGACCCATCTTTCTTTTTCACAAATAATACAGGCGCACCCCAAGGCTATACGCTGGGGCGTATGTAACCCTTATCAAGGAGTTCCTGTAATTGCTCTTTCAACTCCATCAACTCTGCCGGTGCCATCCTGTAAGGGGCACGAGAAATAGCGGATGTCCCCGGTAACAATTCGATCCCAAACTCGACTTCCCTAGCTGGTGGAAATCCTGGAATCCCCTCCGAAAATATGTCGGCAAACTCCGCGACTACCGGTACATCCTCGACTCTTAACTCTTCCCTCTTATCAGCAATATTAATGGCATAAATAAGATAACCCATATGCCCACGATCTAATAACTGAGTCATATTTAATGCCGATATTAATGGGATTCTTGAGCGGGAACCATCCCCATAAAAAGTCCACCGAACCCCTATATCAGATCTGAACCGTACTGTTCTGTGACTGCAGTCCACTACTGCCTGATATCTGTTCAACACATCAATACCCACAATGCAGTCGAAGTCTGACATCCCCAAAACAATCAAATCTGACTTCAACTCGTTGCCCTTAAAATAAATGAGGTCATCATCAACGAACCGATCTGCAAGCACACTCTTTCCATCGGGTGTCGAAACCACAAGAGGCGTGGGTGACGGAGACGTGCATATACGGTGCCTCTCCACAAAACTCGCACAAAGGAGTGTGACGCACCTGTATCTATCAAAATATAAGCAGGGTGCGTAAATAAATGACACGTACCCGGTACCACTTCCTCTGGAGCTGCTGTAGCCTGCTCCCTGGTTAGGGCATACACTTGCCCTTGAGGTGGCCCCAACGGCTGTCCTCCCAATGGTCTCGGTGCAAATGGTGGTCTCTGTTGCATTGGCCTGTCTGAAGGTCTCCCCATAGTGTTCTGTGGCCCTCCCCGGTTAGGACAATTCCGGGCCAAGTGACCATGTTTACCACATTCATAGCAAGCGGAGCATCCTTTCACTGAATGAGGTCCTCCGCACAGAAAACACTTAACTTTTCCGAAACTGCTAGCCTGAGACTGTCCCCTATGAGGCGGGCCATCACTTCCACGATTTCCCTTTCCACGAGCATCCGACCATCTACCACTGAATCTGGAAGATGATGAGTTCCCCCTTGGTTTAAAATGGTCGCCCCTTGGTTTCAAGTTTTCAGGGGTCGACCTCTGTGGTGGTGCTGAAGGCGGTGCTACAGTCGAATATGCACCCACTCCTAATTCTGCCAGCTCAGCCCGTGCCAGGGCGTCATCAAAACAAGTAGGGCCATAAGTGATCATCCTATCATACAACTCCGGCCTCAAGCCTTTCATGAAGTTCCTCATCTTTGCTTGAGTGCTGGTGGCGATATGAGGTACATATCTGAGTAAGGAATAGTACTGGAGAGCATAGTCTGACACCGGCATAGTACCTTGCTTTAAGCTAGTAAATTCATCCTCTTTAGCCTGCCGTGCCGCAGCTGAGAAGTATCCGGTCAGAAATCGAGTTCTAAACAGCTTCCAGTTTATTTCCTGACCCTGGGCCTCCTGTTCAATCACTGGGGTCTTCCACCACATCAGCGCCTTTTTGGCCAATTGGAACTCTGCTAGTCGTATCCAGGCTGTCTTTGCACACGGGGCCACTACAAATATTTGTTCTATCCTCTCTAGCCATTCCTCGGCCTTTTCCCCTGTTTCAGTCCCTTCAAATGTCGGGGGTCGATATGCTAGAAATTGAGTCAAACTCAATTCTCCCGGCAATAACTGCTGTTCGGACGGGGATTTGTGTGCCCAGCACTAGCATTAACACTTACTGCGTCTCCAATGTCGATATTTGCTGCCATACTGCAACACAAAGGTTAACAACAATATCCAAAAGCAGTTCGTATAGTACATCGTTAGAAAGCCATAACGCGTTAGCATAACAATCATATGCCACATATGCACAAAACATGTTCACAAGTAAACACCTATCAACTTATTGCTAAGGCTACCCTTCACTCATTCCCGGGTTCTCTAACCACTGCTCTGATACCACTAATGTAAGGCCTCTCTACCTTAATAGAGTAATTGTAAGGACCCCCGTGCCCTTAAACCGATATTAGTGTATTAACCACCGTGCTTAGTGCATACTATCATGTTAACAAGGGGAAAGTAATTACATGCAACTCTAGCATAAATGCCATCTATAAAATTCCTTTACATTATCGTATAATGTCTATACTTTTCCAACATATTCCATAAAACATGTCATGCACCTTTCAACATACACTAATATGCTCTCAATTCATTTAGCAATTCCACATTTAATTGCATGCTAACCGTAAATGAATAGAGAAAAGCCGTAGCCCATTTATACATTCCATATACACGTAATATGTACTCACATAAGAGCACCCAATGAATAAGCGTGTATCTAATGTATAAAATACTCTACTGGATACCGTTACTAGTGCTTCGATCCTGGAAGCACCTCTCAAGCGCAACTCGATCTCGACTCTGGATCTGAGTGCCTATCCATCCAGCTCTGGTACCTCAATCCTGGAAGTACTTCAATCAACAGCCCGAGCTCAACTCCAAAGCTGCTGCTACACCTGTACCACCTGCCCCAACAGAGACAGCCCCCACACGGGGTGAGCATACAAATATCCCAAATCCCATGATCAAAATAATGCAATTCATAATTTACGATATGTAAATGCTATGAAATATAAAAGATACTCCCTGGATGGCATCATCCTCATCCGGGATCCCCTGTGCTGTCCCTGTTCTCAAAATAACTGAAACCATCAAATTCTCAAATGCCAGTTAATCATTACATTGATTAACGAATTTACTAGCCATATACCGGTATCATAATCAACACTATCAAATCATTAAACAATGATTACAAATTCCCCATATATTTCACTTATGGTTCCATAATTCTATTTCATAGCTCGCTCTACAATAGCGGCGTTCCATTTCCACGCATACTCAACAGCAGCGGCGTCATAATCGATGTTCGCTCACAGGCGACAACATCCCAATCATTGCTCGCTCAAAAGCGGCACCATGCAATTCTCAATGCATATATAGACATTTGAAGCAAGTACCATAAACCATGCATTTCAATCTACGTTTATTGCTAATACCATGTGTCATGCATTTCCACACACATTCATTGCAATACAGTGTACCAAGCACTCAACAATTGCAATTATATTAAAGGGCTATGCTCGTATGTCATACGTACCTTATATTTTCCGTAGTTCAAGTCCAAACCTTGCCTTGGTCCCGTGACCGAAGAATTAAATGCTAAACACGATAATAATCCACAATTAATCTCAAGCATGCAATCACATTGTGATGTCCGGGGATTTATGGCGTTAATCCCGGTGTGGTATTAATCCTTGATGGATTCTTAATTGTGGCAATTAGGAATTAATTGCGGTTTTGTGTCTCCCGAGGTTGTTAAATCGGGCATTTGGGATCGTTGGATCCAAAGGATGAGATTGTATTCTCATTTTGGTGAAAAATCTATGAGTTGGGTTTTTAGTGGGACTTGGTGTCCGGGGTGCCTTATGTTGGGGCCAGTCTGGGGATTTGATGTTGGAGAGAGAGTTTTTGAAAACATATAATTTTTAATGAATCATGATGTATTGGTGAAGGTATTGGTATTTTGGGGCATTTTTGCTATATATACTAGTTGGACTCGGGTTTCCATCATTTGGAATCCATTTCTCTCCTCTCCTCTCCCTCTCACGCCTCTCTCACCCCAAACCCTTCCCCCTTTTCCTTTGATGAGCAAATCGTTGGAGGCTCGTCCTAGGAGCCGGATTTCTCGAAGATAAGTTGGTAAGTTTCTTCCCCTCGTATTTGTCTTCGATTTGAATGTGGTTTTGTGTGGTTTGGTTGCTTTATGGGTTGGGTTTGAGTTTTGGAATTTTAAAGAAGTTTGGGTTGGTTGGTTTGAGGAGTTTTTATGGTGTTTATTTTGAGGTTTAATGTTGTAAGGGGTGTGAGGATTGTTGTCGGGAAAATTTTGCAAGAAAAACGCCATTTTTGGCTTTTACAGGTCGAGGCGATCGATCCCTAGGGCAGGGCGATCGATCGCCGCGACGTTGTTGGAAATTTCAGGAAGATGAACAGTGAGGCGATCGACCGCCTCAAATGAAGCAATCGATCACCATGAGGCAGTGGCCATTTACGCTAAGAGGCGACCGATCGCATGAAAAGGAGCGATCGATCGCCTGTTCCTATTTTGGCAAGGCGATCGATCGCCTGAAATCATGCGATCGATCGCCAATGCCTTATTTTGGGGAATTATTTCGTGTTGAGTTTTCGATGCATGCTTCGCCCGGGGCCTTTTTGAATTGTTAATCGTCATGGATGACGATATATTTGGGGTTTGTGAACGTGCTTGGACACGTGATTGCATGCTTGAGATTAATTGTGGATTATTATCGTGTTTAGCATATAATTCATCGGTCACGGGACCAAGGCAAGGTTTGGACTTGAACTACGGAAAGTATAAGGTACGTATGACGTACGAGCATAACCCTTTAATATAATTGCAATTGTTGAGTGCTTGGTACACTGTATTGCAATGAATGTGTGTGGAAATGCATGACACATGGTATTAGCAATAAACGGAGATTGAAATGCATGGTTTATGGTACTTGCTTCAAATGTCTATATATGCATTGAGAATTGCATGGTGCCGCTTTTGAGCGAGCAATGATTGGATGTTGTCGTCTGTGAGCGAACATCGATTATGACGCCGCTGCTGTTGAGTATGCGTGGAAATGGAACGCCGCTATTGTAGAGCGAGCTATGAGATATATGGGGAATTTGTAATCATTGTTTAATGATTTGATAGTATTGATTAAGATACCGGTATATGGCTAATAAATTCGTTAATCAATGTAATGATTAACTGGCATTTGGGAATTTGATGGTTTCAGTGTTTTGAGAACAGGGACAGTACAGGAAGCCCCGGATGAGGATGATACCATCCAGGGAGTATATTTTGTATTTCATAGCAATTTACATTGTTGTAAATTATGAATTGTATTGTTTTGGTTATTGGATTGGGATATTGGTATGCTCACCCCGTGTGGGGGCTGTCTTTGTTGGGGCAGGTGGTATAGGTGTAGAAGCGGCTTTGGAGTTGAGCTCGGGCGGTTGATTGAAGTACTTCCAGGATTGAGGTACCAGAGCTGGAAGGATAGGCGCTCAGATCCAGAGTCGAGATCGAGTTGCGCTTGAGAGGTGCTTCTAGGATCGAAGCACCAGTAATGGTATCCCGTGGAGTGTTTTATACATTAGATACACGCTTATTCATTGGGTGCTCTTATGTGAGTACATATTACGTGTATATGGAATGTATAAATGGGCTACGGCTTTTCTCTATTCATTTACGGTTAGCATGCAATTAAATGTGGAATTGCTAAATGAATTGAGAGCATATTAGTGTATGTTGAAAGGTTCATGACATGTTTTATGGAATATGTTGGGAAAGTATAGACATTACACGATTAATGTAAAGGAATTTTATAGATGGCATTCATGCTAGAGTTGCATGTAATTACTTTCCCCATGATTTATGAAAATATGCACTAATGGTATGGATTAATGCACTAATTACTGAATAAGGGCACGGGGGTCCTTACATTAGTGGTATCAGAGCAGTGGTTAGCTCTTTGGGGCTGTTGAAGGCCTGGAACACGCTGATAAGGATGGGTAGCACATATTTATGCATGATAGTAGTTAGTGTTGTGTGGCACAACTATTTTGCTTATGTGCATTTGTGATATATGATCATAGTGAAACAATTATATGTCATGACATCTATAGAATCATAATATAATCTGTTGATTATGATTGTGAGTTGTGACACAGGGACAACCAAATGGAGCATGTTGAAATGCATTGGGATACACGAAGTTTTGTACTCATAGTTTATGCATTTACTCATTATAATCATATTGTGGGGAATATGGATTATCGTATGCTCATGGTTTGGGATTGTTCCTGTAGGGACACTATGACGCGAAAGGCTAAGGCCAGGGTTGAAAGACACGAAACGGTAACCTGCGTTTTATATACATCATGGAATTATGCATTGTGGTTGCATGTGTACAATGGAGTGATGATTTTAATGCTCTGTCGCCAAATGTGAAGCAAGGGGTGGGAGTGCCGCATGTCGCATTTGAGCGAGGTGCATTAAAATACACTCATGCTGATGTATGTTGGAATATGGATTATGCTTTGTCATGCAGGTATAGATGAAATACTTGGCGAATATCCCATGAGTCATTGTTATGGATGAGTGATGATTTTAAATGCTTGCCGCTAATTATTGTTTTGTGCCGCTAAAATGTGAAGCGAGGGGTGGGAGCGCCGCATGTCACATTGAAGCGTGGTTATCATATGAGGCGAGGAAAGAATATTTGCCGCTAAAATGTGAAGCGAGGGGTGGGAGCGCCGCATGTCCATTTAAGCGAGGTTATTATATGCCGCCTATATGTGAAGCGAGGGGTGGGAGTACCGCATGTTTTATTTGAGCGAGGGGCATTAAAATACACTACCGTGACAATGACTAGGGATCGGCTATTCTATGGCGATGGTTTATGCCTCCAGGTATATTGATAGCGACGGTTCATTCCGCTATATTGATTGGCGATGGTTCATTCCGCCAGATGTATTGATTGGCGATGGTTTATGCCGCCAGGTATATTGATAGCGAGAGTTCATTCTGCTATATTGATTGGCGATGGTTCATTCCGCCAGATGTATTGATTGGCGATGGTTTATGCCGCCAGGTATATTGATAGCGACGGTTCATTCCGCTATATTGATTGGAGATGGTTCATTCCGCCAGATGTGTTGATTGGCGATGGTTTACGCCGCCAGGTATATTGATAGCGATGGTTCATTCCGCTATATTGATTGGCGATGGTTCTTGCCGCCAGGTATATTGATAGCGACGGTTCATTCCGCTATATTGATTGGCGATGGTTCTTGCCGCCAGGTATATTGATAGCGACGGTTCATTCCGCTATATTGATTGGCGATGGTTCTTGCCGCCGGATATATTGATAGCGATGCCTCATTCCGCTATTTTATTGGCGATGGTTCATGCCGCCGGGTATTCCATTGACGATGATTCGTGCCACCGGATATTACATAGCGACAATCATTCCGCTACACCTATGGCGATGATTCATACCGCCGGATATCTATAGCGATGTCTTATGCCGCTAACTCTATGACGAGAGATCATGCCCCTGATTCTATAGCGATGGGTTATACCGCTATGTGTGTAGCGCTGGATTATGTCGCCTACGAGCGATGGGTGCTGCTTGTGTACCGCTGGTGGACGATGGATACAGGTATTCCGCTATCTTGATAGCGATGAGGTATGGCATATTACTTTTGTTAGCATTATTGTGGATACTACGTGTTGCTATATACGTCATGTGTTTAACGATGAGATTATGGATGTCGTGTATTGACATGTATCGTCATATGTTTGACGATGTTAATTGGATGTCATATGTTGACATATGCCGTCACGGGATGACGATGACATAGTTGATGTTCTATGTAGACATGTAGCGTCGTTATGATGATTAATACATTTGTGTTTATGTATTGAGTTGTATGGTTTGAGTGCCATTGGTGGGCACATGGTAGTGTCTGGGTCACTAGTTGATGAGACCATTAGGCCGAGCAAATTGCTCGAAGAATTATTGGGTGCACCGTACAGGGATTGTACCGCAGCACATAATTGGAGTATATATTGTTCGAGTAATGATACCCTTGGGTACACTCGCTAGTTTGGCTTGGGCCAAGTGATTGGTGGTAAGAGTAGTCATTGAGGAAACTACTCGCTTGTTGTTGTGATCCGCGGTAGGCGTGGTCACACCCACCCTGAGGGTGTGGGATAAGTCCTAATGGGTTAGTATTGCTTCGTGGTTGAGCAAGGACACCGGGATGTCCATTATGCTTGGTGTTTTAGAGATATGTGGGTGATGACCCACAACTCGAATGGTTTGTACGGTATGGTATACCGAAATAGGACGCGTGTCACGTTGATAGGTTGGTATGAACCTAAGGGACCAGAGAATTGTTAGCCAGGTATTGTTTCAGTGTTATAGTGTGCTTGTGATAGCCATTATACTGCTTGTGTGATTCGAGTTCAGTGAATCGTATGATGATACGATGAGGACTTTTGGTAGACTCTTGTAGTCTCTTTGTGGCATGATAATTGAGGCAGAGAATACCTCACGAAGACGTTTATACGTCAAATGTTTTTAAGAGACTTGTTTTGGGACAACTCAATTTTGTTGGAAATACCAACGTGAGCGTCGACAAGTCGTTGTTAGCTCTGGTTGAGCATCTTTGCATATGGTATGCGACGGAAGTCACAATTGAAATTGTGTGGTATAGTTAGTGGAGTGACACTACTATATTGACTTTATCTCTTGGAGAGATTTGGATTGTACTGTCATGGAGGCAGCTAGTATTGGTTGAGGGTTGATCGTGAATCAACCAGGGTAAGCCCTACTAGTGTTGGACTAGGTGATGGCTTCGTACTTCCAGTGAGACGTTCGAGGAGACGTCTCCGGGGGATGCTCGAGTTGTGTAGTACTATGACAATAGTACAGGGCATCGTTGGTTGAGTATACCTGTCATACGAGTTTCAATTTGATGATAGTGGCTTCGATGCACTATTCTGAACCAATTGCATATTTTGGTTCCGAGATATATATTGGTATGTATATATCCAGTTTTCCGGACGGTGGTTCGAGGTTGGAGGGTCATGGATTCATGACACTATCCTTTTGGGAAAGACGGTATTGATATATCTGCCGGTTGAATCTTTTGGGAGATTCGTTGCTTTGGTTGTGTGGTGTTGATGTTGAAATCACACCCTTTGGCTTTGGTCTGTCGACCACTATTCTCCGTGGAGTGAGAATATTCGAGGTTTGACAGCAGGTTTTGGGACTTTGGGTATGCTTGGAGATACCCGAACCTTTTGCTTCGAGTGTGCCTGTTGTGTTGGTGCTTAGACATGTATACCCGTGTGTGTATACGAATGCCAACTCTATTTCGTTCCTTGTTGAACGTCGGGTTAGTGTGCTTGGTTTGATGAATCTCCGGTGGGAGATTGTGGCAATTCGAGATTGGTAATCTCGATGGCACGATGTATTCTGAGGAATAATCGTGAGGTCCGTTTGACTTCCCCTGACGAGGGATTGTCGTGTTTTGGAACCATGGTAGTTCTTGTTGAATAATTCGATAGCCTTCCTGTTTTAGGATTGTTGAATCCCAGGATAAATGAGGGATGGCCAGGATTCGGATTTTTTTAGTGTCACGGTCGACACGTGTTTGGGAATGCAATTGTTTGTCTTGCATGTCCCCTGTGGAACTTGAGACCTTGTAGAGTCTCGATAGTGTGTTTTGGACCAAGATGGGACTTCTTGGGACACATGGTTGTAGACATCTGTAGTGATGTGTTTTGTGTGGATTAGTGACCGTGGTTTACCCGATCCGGATTGCAAGTGGTGCAACTACTCCTTTGGAGGAGATGGACCGGGAAGCGAAAACCGGATTTTCTGTGAGTATACTGTTAACTAATGGTCCACATCATGACGATGCTTGTCAAGCATCGTGGGCGAGTAGTGGATATCATGAAGAGATATCTATGTTAGAACCAATGGGGTTTTGATTGATTTGCAGTCATGATGGACTGACTTCCGGGAGGATTCACATCGAGGTATATTGTTATCTTTCGGGTTTGCATTGGTTTTGGCGTTTGCTCTATTGTAGAGCTTGGTGCGAGATTGGTGTTCTCGCAGTTGATGATTCGATTCTAATGTGGTCCAGAATTGGGGTTGTGGCGTTACTTTGTTTGTGTAGTCCTGGTGTTACGTAGAGTATACCAGTGCAAATTTCGAGGTTGAAATTTTATTAGTGGGGGATAATTGTGATGTCCGGGGATTTATGGCGTTAATCCCGGTGTGGTATTAATCCTTGATGGATTCTTAATTGTGGTTTTGTGTCTCCCGAGGTTGTTAAATCGGGCATTTGGGATCGTTGGATCCAAAGGATGAGATTGTATTCTCATTTTGGTGAAAACCTACGAGTTGGGTTTTTAGTGGGACTTGGTGTCCGGGGTGCCTTATGTTGGGGCCAGTCTGGGGATTTGATGTTCGAGAGAGAGTTTTTGAAAACAGATGATTTTTAATGAATCATGATGTATTGCTGAAGGTATTGGTATTTTGGGGCATTTTTGCTATATATACCAGTTGGACTCGGGATTCCGTCATTTGGAATCCATTTCTCTCCTCTCCTCTCCCTCTCACGCCTCTCTCACCCCAAACCTTTCCCCCTTTTCCTTTGATGAGCAAATCGTTGGAGGCTCGTCCTAGGAGCCGGATTTCTCGAAGATAAGTTGGTAAGTTTCTTCCCCTCGTATTTGTCTTCGATTTGAATGTGGTTTTGTGTGGTTTGGTTCCTTTATGGGTTGGGTTTGAGTTTTGGAATTTTAAAGAAGTTTGGGTTGGTTGGTTTGAGGAGTTTTTATGGTGTTTATTTTGAGGTTTAATGTTGTAAGGGGTGTGAGGATTGTTGTTGGGCAAATTTTGCAAGAAAAACGCCATTTTGGGCTTTTACAGGTCGAGGCGATCGATCCCTAGAGCAGGGCGATCGATCGCCGCGACGTTGTTGGAAATTTCAGGAAGATGAACAGTGAGGCGATCGACCGCCTCAAATGAAGCGATCGATCGCCATGAGGCAGTGGCCATTTACGCTAAGAGGGGACCGATCGCCTGAAAAGGAGCGATCGATCGCCTGTTCCTATTTTCGCGAGGCGATCGATCGCCTGAAATCATGCGATCGATCGCCAATGCCTTATTTTGGGGAATTATTTTGTGTTGAGTTTTCGATGCATGCTTCGCCCGGGGCCTTTTTAAATGGTTAATCGTCATGGATGACGATATATTTGGGGTTTGTGAACGTGATTGGACACGTGATTGCATGCTTGAGATTAATTGTGGATTATTATCGTGTTTAGCATATAATTCATCGGTCACGTGACCAAGGCAAAGTTTGGACTTGAACTACGGAAAGTATAAGGTACGTATGACGTACGAGCATAGCCCTTTAATATAATTGCAATTGTTGAGTGCTTGGTACACTGTATTGCAATGAATGTGTGTGGAAATGCATGACACATGGTATTAGCAATAAACGGAGATTGAAATGCATGGTTTATGGTACTTGCTTCACATGTCTATATATGCATTGAGAATTGCATGGTGCCGCTTTTGAGCGAGCAATGATTGGGATGTTGTCGCCTGTGAGCGAACATCGATTATGACACCGCTGCTGTTGAGTATGCGTGGAAATGGAACGCCGCTATTGTAGAGCGAGCTATGAGATATATGGTGAATTTGTAATCATTGTTTAATGATTTGATAGTATTGATTATGATACCGGTATATGGCTAATAAATTCGTTAATCAATGTAATGATTAACTGGCATTTGGGAATTTGATGGTTTCAGTGTTTTGATAACAGGGACAGTACAGGAAGCCCCGGATGAAGATGATACCATCCAGGGAGTATATTTTGTATTTCATAGCAATTTACATTGTTGTAAATTATGAATTGTATTTTTTTGGTTATTGGATTGGGATATTGGTATGCTCACCCCGTGTGGGGGCTGTCTCTGTTGGGGCAGGTGGTACAGGTGTAGCAGCAGCTTTGGAGTTGAGCTCGGGAGGTTGATTGAAGTACTTCCAGGATTGAGGTACCAGAGCTGGAAGGATAGGCGTTCAGATCTAGAGTCGAGATCGAGTTGCGCTTGAGAGGTGCTTCCAGGATCGAAGCACCACTAATGGTATCCCGTAGAGTGTTTTATACATTAGATACACGCTTATTCATTGGGTGCTCTTATGTGAGTACATATTACGTGTATATGGAATGTATAAATGGGCTACGGTTTTTCTCTATTCATTTACGGTTAGCATGCAATTAAATGTGGAATTGCTAAATGAATTGAGAGCATATTAGTGTATGTTGAAAGGTGCATGACATGTTTTTTGGAATATGTTGGGAATGTATAGACATTACACGATTAATGTAAAGGAATTTTATAGATGGATTCATGCTAGAGTTGCATGTAATTACTTTCCCCATGATTTATGAAAATATACACTAATGGTATGGATTAATGCACTAATTACTGAATAAGGGCACGGGGGTCCTTACACACGTGCCCAAGCACGTTCACAAACCCCAAATATATCGTCATCCATGACGATTAAACATTTTAAAAGGCCCCGAGCGAAGCATGCATCGAAAACTCAACACGAAATAATTCCCCAAAATAAGGCATTGGCGATCGATCGCATGATTTCAGGCGATCGATCGCCTCGCGAAAACAGGAACAGGCGATCGATCGAAATTTGCACCGGCGTACTCTACGTAACACCAGAACTACACAACCAAAGTAAAGCCACAACCCCGACTCTGGACCACACTAGAATCGAATCATCAACTGCGAGAACACCAATCTCGCACCAAGCTCTACAATAAAGCAAACGCCAAAACCAATATAAATCCGAAAGATAACAACATACCTCGATGTGAATCGTCCCGGCAGTCAGTCCATCATGACTGCAAATCAATCAAAACCCCATTGGTTCTAATATAGATATCTCTCCATGATATCCACTACTCGCCCACGATGCTTAACACACATCGTTAAGATGGGAACCACTAGTATACAATCAGTATACTCCCGGGAAAAATCCGGTTTCGCTTTCCCGATCATCTCCTCCAAAGGAGTAGTTGCACCACTTGTAACCCGGATTGGGTAATCCAAGGTCATTAATCTACACAAAACACATCACTACACATGTCTACAACCATGTGTTCCAAGAAGTCCCATCTTGGTCCAAAACACACTATCGAGACTCTACAAGGTCTCAAGTTCCACAGGGGACATGCAAGACAAACAATTGCATTCCCAAACACGTGTCGACCGCGACACTAAACAAATCCGAATCCTGGCCATCCCTCATTTATCCTGGGATTCAACAATCCTAAAACAGGAAGGCTATCGAATTATCCAACAAGAATTACCATGGTTCCAAAACACGACAATCCCTCCCCAGGGGAAGTCAACAACCCTCACGATCGTTCATCAGAATGCATCGTGTCATCGAGATTACCGATCTCGAATTGCCACAATCTCCCACCGGAGATTCATTAAACCAAGCACACGAATCCGACGTTCAGCAAGGAACGAAATAGAGTTGGCATTCGTATACACACACGGTTATACATGTCCAAGCACCAACACAACAGGCACACTCAAAGCAATAGACTCGGGTATCTCCAAGCATACCCAAAGTTCCAAAGCCTACTGTCAAACCTTGATTATTCTAACTCCACGGAGAATAGTGGTCGACAGACCAAAGCCAAAGGGTGTGATTTCAACATCGACACCACACAACCAAAGCAACGAATCTCCCAAAGATTCAACCGGCAGGTATATCAATACCGCCTTTCCCACAAGGATAGTGTCATGAATCCATGACCTTCCAACCTCGAACCACCGTCCGGAAAACTGGATATACACATACCAACATATATCCCGGAACCAAAATATGCAATTGGTTCAGAATAGTGCATCGAAGCCACTATCATCAAATCGAAACTCGTACACGCCAGGTATACTCAACCAACGATGCCCTGTACTATTGTCATAGTACCACACAACTCGAGCATCCCCCGGAGACGTCTCCTCGAACGGCTCACTGGAAGTACGAAGCCATCACCTAGTCCAACACTAGTAGGGCTTACCCTGGTTGATTCACGATCAACCCTCAACCAATACTAGCTGTCTCCATGACAGTACAATCCAAATCTCTCCAATACATAAAGTCAATATAGTAGTGTCACTCCACTAACTATACCACACAATTCCAATTGTGACTTCCGTCGCATACCATATGCAAAGATGCTCAACCAGAGCTAACAACGACTTGTCGACGCTCACGTTGGTATTTCCAACAAAATTGAGTTGTCCCAAAACAAGTCTCTTAAAACATTTGACGTATAAACGTCTTCTCGAGGTATTCCCTGCCTCAATTATCATGCCACAAAGAGACTACAAGAGTCTACCAAAAGTCCTCATCGTACCACCATATGATTCACTGAACTCGAATCCAACGAGTCAAAAGCACGCTATAACATTGCCACGATATCTGGCTAACAAGCGCTGCCTCCAAAGGCTCATATCAAGCCTACCAACGTCTCATATGTTCCACCTGGTATACCATACCGTATCATCCATTTAGAGTAGTGGGTCATCACCCAATATTTCTCTAAATCCAAAGCATAATGGACATCCCGGTGTCCTTGCTCAACCACGAAGCAATCCTAATCCATTAGGACTTATCCCACACCCTCAGGGTGGGTGTGATCACGCCTACCGCAGATCACAACAACAAGCGAGTAGTTTCCTCAATGACTACTCTTACCACCAATCACTTGGCATAAGCCAAATGGTAGCGTTTATCGTGTACGCCCAAATTAACCCTTCTTCAGTTAATGACAAAAATATGCAGTAGTGGAAGTAGGGATCGATCTCACAGGGAAGGTAAATTTATTTCGTGCCAAAAACGAATAGTAACAAGGGGGTTTTAGGATGAACGATTACTACTAAGCAAATTCTATAATTAAACTAATTAACGAGATTAACTAAGATGATTTAAACTTATGAGAGTGAAGCGATTCTTGGTTTCCAGGTAACCTTACTTTTGGAAAATTATCTTTTAGTCATCAAATCAAAACATTCGAATTCTTTCAATTATCTATCGATTGGAAATTCAATTCCTACTCATCTTACTCGTAGTCAAAGAGAAAACAGCATTCAATTCAACCCTTACCAAATCTCTAATCACCACTACAGACGTTAATGATTAAATCAATGATAGTTTCAAAACTAATGAGTTCGATAAATCTAATCAATGAAAACTACAGCCGTTAAAATTGATTACTCAACCGTTTCTCCTAAGAATTCAATAACACCTACAGCCGGTTAATTATTGATCTTAGTTGTTTCTTAACAAACTATCGATTATGCAATTGAATATTAGGTGATCGGTCTAATACACAAACACAACAATCATGGAATTCGAAATTTGAGAAACAAATTGAAATTGAAATCTAATTCAACAATCAAACCAAATTCTCATAAAAGATTTGAATCCAAAAGTAGGTATCCCTTCAACCAAGAATCGAAGGGTTTTAGCCTAGCATAATTAAATCTAAAATCAATAAAAATTCAATGGAAAACATTAAATAAATAAAGGAAAAGAAATTACTAATATAAATCACGATTCCGGCTTGTCGATTCCGGTTCCGTTCTTCGTTGTTCTTGAAGAAAACTTGAAAGCAAATTAATCTAAAATCTCCAAAAATTCTAAGAGTATGAAAAACTATCAAAAACTGCTGCTAATGAGGCTTCCCTTCGAGTTTTAGGGTATGGAAGTGATAAATATGGGATACAATCTTTTAAACATGGTAAAAGACTCAATTTCCAAATTTCCGGACTCTTCGGCGATCGATCGCCTTGAATGTGGTGATCGATCGCTGCATTCTTTTTTTCGGAAACATCCTTGAGGCGATCGATCGCTATAAAGTGGTGATCGATCGCCGAGCTCCAGTAGACTTTGGCGATCGATCGCCACTTCTTCGCGATCGATCGCTGACTCTTCAAATTTGATGAAAATGTTTCTGTCCATAGGCGATCGATTGCCACTTCCGGGCGATCGATTGCCACTTCCAAAATTACGTTTTTGCCCTTTTCTTGATCAACTTTGAGTCCTTGTCATGTCCATGTCTCTTCTTGGTCTTTACACATCATTTTTAGCTCGTTTTCTTCGATTGTACCTATAATTACACAAATATACGATTAGGTAGCATACGTATCAATTTATCCATCAAAACCTACCAAATCGTAGACAATTAAGCACTAAAGATGTGTCTATTTCTAGTCACATCAAACTCCCCCATACTTACTCTTTACTCGACCTCGAGTAAACAAATAAAACTACAATATTTTTGGTTGGCTCAAAGATTCATAACAAAGCAACTTGTCCTCACTTTAATGCCTCAACAATTTTAACATGCATAATAATGAACGGCGGTGAAAAGTTAACAGTGGAACAAGTTCAATCCCTAAACATTTCGTACCCAACAAAGTAGTGAACGTGTGTGTGTGGTCATAAACAAGTGTTGTGTACAAATTATAGATCCAAAATATGCAAAGCCATAATAGTTCAAGTCATAAACTAACACAAGTATAAGCTCACTTGCACACTCTTCTCCACTATCTTAGCTACTTTGCAAACACAAATCAAGTAGATCTTTATTAGCTTGTAGCTTGGCCTAGGTATTGGCTTATGAAAGAAAGGGTAAGGATATTCAAACAAG
Organism: Haberlea rhodopensis; assembly: GCA_907163345.1. Taxonomy (NCBI): domain Eukaryota; kingdom Viridiplantae; phylum Streptophyta; class Magnoliopsida; order Lamiales; family Gesneriaceae; genus Haberlea; species Haberlea rhodopensis. The sequence goes on along the minus strand of CAJQUN010000116.1, from coordinate 1,799,345 downwards.
AGAGTATGATGAAATGCACACTAAAGCTTCTCTTCTTGTATGAATTTTTCAACTTTGTTCTTTTTTACAAGGTTTATTTCAACACTTTTCTTCTTTTGTGCCTTGGCTCCCCTTGGAGTCATATTTTTATCTATTTTTTTTTTCAAGGCATCCCTTTTTCTTTCATGCATTCCATTCTTTTGACAATTAAGCTCACAAATATACTTCAATGATTCCCAAGTGCATTTGAATGAAATACATCATACTCCCTTAAAAGGTATGGATTAAAATCACATTTAGGCTTAAAGGGTAGGATGATAAGCTAGTCAAGAAATGTTGAATGGGGGTCTTTAGTACGCTTAGCATACTACCATTCTTTTACATTTAAGGCTCAAAATAGGTACTAGAGAATGATTTTGTTTACATGGTAGGCTTGAAAGGCTCAAACGCATCAAAGATTGCCTATATCACTTTCATGTTTGCAAGTAGTCTAGACATACGCCTCAAAGAGCATGTAGTTAAGTTCTAGCATGTATTAGAGACTTCTTAAGACTATCACAAAGTTCACACAATCTTCACTAAGCTATGCACACTTCACAAGTCATGACAATAATGTGCTCAAAATATTCAACTTACTAAGTTAAAGTACACTTTGCATTAGAGTTCAAAGTGTTCCAAAGTTACCAATTTACCTATGTTCAAAAGCATGCATGATATCAATTATGTTTCATCATGGGCTAGTGATTCTAAGCATGTGTTCATTACTAACTATGAACTCAAAATTTTAAATTTTTCGATTTTTTTGTATTTTTGTAATGGAAAAGCAATAACACGCTACTAATCCCTCCCCCATACTTAAATCTTACATTGTCCCCAATGTAAGGCAAAAAGACAAGAGAAAAGAAAAGTTCAACTATGAAAGCAATAAAAATAAAAGGGTAAAAGGGAAACTAACTCCCCTTGGGTTGCCTCCCAAGCAGCGCCTCTGTTTAACGTCGGTGGCCCGACGCTATCCCTCTATCAAGGTTGTTGATGCAGTGTTGCTCTATCCTTCCTTAACCACCTCAATATCTTCTTTACTCCTCGGTATGTCGGCTTGTTGCTCTTTGAGTGGTCGTTCCCAGTCTTTGTTACTCCTCCAGCATTTGTTGCTTGCTTTGGTCGATCCGGAGGGTGCTTCTTTCCAATGGTATGATCCTGCAAGTTAGAAAAGAGAGTGTAAGGACCCCAAGCCCTTAACCCTTAATTAGTGTATTAACCACTATGTGTGGCACATGCTTTCAATAAAGACTCAATCGGGAAGCTCAGATGATACTTTACCATTGAATGGCAACTACAAAATTTCTTTAATATTCAACATTATAAGATCATCATCCTAACAATTAGACTCATAGAGTTGCCCATTACCATCCTCATTTTGCCACTTTTCACATTGTGGACTTTTATAAAAATTTGGGCAGAGTCTCCCCATAAATTGAGCTATCCCAAAACACAAGCACATCACATAATATAATTCCCGGCCAGGGAATACACAATACTCAACAGAATATAATACACAAGGTAAATTCCCAGCCAGGGAAGACACCACACACATGACGACACAAATGGGTCTCAACACCCACACAATACACCCATGAACTCTCATATCATTAGCAATTCTACTCTTAATTGCATGAAACATAGAATGAAAGAGAGAAAGGCTCATGCCTTTATATACAACACATATACAAGCATAATCGTGCTCACATGCGAGCATCATGAGTACTCTATACGATACCGTACTCCATCAAGCCCTGGTACCATGATCCTGTGAGTACATCCAATCAACAGCTCGAGCCCATCTCCATAGCCATCGATGCACCTGTTCACCTGCCCCAACAGAGACAGCCCCCAACGGGGTGAGCATACCAATACACAAAATCTCATAATCACAATAATGAAATTCATAATTTACAACACAAGTAAATATTAATGAATTTTAAATTATACTCCCTGGATGGCAACATCCTCATCCGGGATTCCGTGTACTGTCCCTGTTCTCACAATCATCAAACTCATCAAATCTCATAAATCAGTAAATCAACACATTGATTTAATTCATAGCATGCCTGATTCTCAAGTATCAATAGTTAATGATTCCAAATTCATTATACAAGCAAACATAGATATCTCAATATCTAATGCTGATTTTTAACTTTGCTACCAATCACAGATAGCTCAAATGCCTAGCATTTATTTTACAAATACTCTATTTCACTTAGACATCTCACATGTCTTTCAATGAATACATGATCCCACGATCATTCTCAGGCATCTCAAATGCCCTACCCTTTATTTTACAAATTCTCATTTATACTTAGACATCTCACGTGTCTTACAATAGTCACATAACCCAGTACCCCATACCTCTTATAAGGTCATACTACTCTAGTGTTACGCACACTTGTGGCAGTGATATCAAGACTAGGTCGATCCATAGTCATATCAACACATATATGTAAATATAGCCATACCCACAACCATCTAATGCAATTACAACACAATATGCATTTCACAATTGCTATCACATAAAGTAATGCTCGTACGTCGCACGTACCTTAAATCTCCGAAGTCCGAGCCAAACCTTGCTCGATTTCCATGCTCCGAGGAACGATGTGCTAACACGATAAATTCACGATTAATTACGAACATGCAACTCATGCTCAAGCACACCCATAACCCTCAAAAATATTGTCAACACAAGACAATAAACCAATATCGAAAATCGCTCAAGAATACCCCACAAATTCTCGAACCTTCACAACACGAATCGAACTCAATTAAACACCATAATTCATCTAAAATATGAATTAATCAATCAACAACATGATTAATCGCTCCACATGCCAAAACCCCAAATTTTCGAATTCAAACCCCTAAAATTCGAACACAATAATCATCCTTATACAACTAAAACATGCAATAATCAATCACTAACAAGATTCACCACACCTCTGCCCAAAACTCACAATTTCGAACCTAAACCCACGAAAAAAGCATAAATTCGAACCAATCCCACCAAGAGCAATAATTCGAACAAATCGAACACAAAAATGGCAGGGAATTACACAACAACGACGAAAAAGGGGCAAGGGAGGTTACCCAATCGAAAATCGGAAGAAATCGGACCAAAATCGAAGAACCCTAGAAATTGGGGATCGGCGCACTTCCGCAAAATTCGACTTCAAAACGCGATGAAACTTCGAATTGATGCAGGGGAAAGCTGCGTCTCGTCGGGACGAAGCCGGCGGCGGGTCGCACGCGCCGAACGGCGGCCGGACGGCGGCGGCCGAAGCGTCTGAAGCGGCGGGGGCTGGGGAAAATCGGGAATGGGGCGCGGCTGCGGGAGGGAGAGAAGGAAAGAGCTGAAATGATTTTCTAATTAAAGATTCCGGGTTCAAATGGTATTTATAGCAAAAATACCCCGAAATACTAATATCCCCACAAATACATCATGATTCATTAAAAATCATCTGTTTTCAAAAATTCTCTCTCTAACTCAAAAATCCCCTACCGGTGCCCACACACAGCACCCGAGATCCTGAGTCACACTAAAAACCCAACTCCCAGGTTTTCACCGAAATGAGAATACGATCTCAACCTCGGGATCCAACGATCCCAACTGCCCAAATAAATGAGCCCAGAAGGCCCGACACCTCGATTAAATTCCAAATCGCCACGCAAAACAACTTTAGAGGTTATTAACACTCCGGGATTAACATCCCTAATCTCAGGTCATCACAATATCCCCCACTAAAAGAATTTCGTCCTCGAAATTAGCACCGGTGTATCACTTAACACCTAGGCTACACAACAACATGAAGCCATATCCTCGATTCCTGACCATATCAGAATCGTCTTAAAAGCCGCGAGGATACTTATCTCACAACAACTCTGAAACAGAGCGACATACCAAAACCAACATATCACCCAAGAGGCAAAACATACCTCGATGCGGTTTATCCCAAAAGTCAGTCCCTCATGACTGCAAAACAACCAATACTTACGACCGTAGATCGGACAGTCATCCTTCGTTCTAATACCACTAGTAAGAACGCATCATGAATGACACCTCAACCGTGAGAACGTTGACTTCGTGTCGAACTCTGGAGTGGAATAGACTTCCAAATCCATCATAACGTCAAAGAGCGTCAGCACAACTCAACGCTAACAGTCCAAAAGCAGTTAGTCGACTGAAACTGCAAGGATTCGAATCACTCCCGATTCCATCGTAGATATCATCCAATGATATCTTTATCATGACTCACGATGTCTAACACACATCGTTACGAGGGAAACATTAGTATACCACGATGTACACATACCAAACCTGGTCTCCACTTCCAAACCTTTTCCATCGAAGGAGCAGTGGCATCATTGCAACTCAATTTGGGCAACTCACGGCCACAGGTTCACACAAAAGACATCTCACAAGATGTACACCTCCGGATATTCCAAGGATTACATCATGATCATAAATGAACCATCGAGACTCCACAGAGTTCAAGTCCTGGAAGGACATGCAATAAACACATTGCATCCTCAACGCTTGTGTCGACAGCGACACCCAATAAATCCGAATTCCTGCCATCCCTTGATAATCCTAGGATTTAACAATCCAAACTTGGGAAGGCTATCGCATGACTCGAAGGAAACACCAGCAATGAAACACCTCCACCTACACAAGATAATCCCTCTTCAAGGGAGTCAACTAACTCCACGATTGTTTCTCATAATTTATCGTGCCATGGAGATTCCCAATCTCAAGGTGTTCAATATCTCTCATCAGAGATTTAGTCATCCAAAATAGCATAACTCTATGCTTGACAAAAATGGAATCAAAAACTAGCATCACATGCATACTCAATGCACTTGGCTCGGGTATCTCCAACATACCCCTAAGCCCCAAACACAACTGTCAATTCTGAGTTATTCCATTGCAGTGGAGAATGATAATCGACGATCAATAACACGGCGTGATTCCCAAAATCAACACCACACGTACCAACTTACCGAATCTTTCAAAGATTCCCAAATAGGTATAATACTACCTCCTTCCCCACAAGGGAAGTGCTATCGAACTCGAGATCCACTAGTCTCGAACCACCGTTCGGAAAAACTGGATACAATAACACCCATTGCATCCCAAGTACACGGATTCCCCAGATCGAGACAATAACGACCTGATGACTCTCTTGTTGGCACTCCAACATTATGAGCTGTCCCAGACAAGTCTCACCAAGATTTAACATCAACGTATACACGTTTCAGTGAGGCGTGCACAACCTCAACCTCAAATGACGTGGTGACTACTAGAGTCCACCCCAATCCACATCGTATCACTTTACGATTTGCCAAACCTGATTCCAACGAGCAGTATCATGGCCCCAACAAGCACACTATATCATCACTACGATATCTGGCTAGCAAAGTGCTGTCTCCATAGGTTCATATCAAGCCCACCAACAAACCATATGTTCCATCTCGGTATCCTATACCGTACAAACCGTTAGAGTAATGGGTCATCGCCCAACATATCTCTAAAATACCAAGCACAATGGACAACCCGGTGTCCTTGTTCACTTATAATACAATCATAATCCGTTAAGACTTATCCCACACCCTCAGGGTGGGTGTAACCATGTCTACCCTACATCACAACACAAGCGAGTAGTTTCCTCAATGACTACTCTTACCACCAATCACTTGGCCCTAGCCAAATTAACGAGCATACCCAAGGGTATCATTGCTCGACGAAAGGTCTCGTCAACTAGTGACCCAGACTCTACCATGTGCTCACCATCGGCACTCAAACCATACGACTAAACACATAACATAAATGTATTAATCATCAAAACGACGCTACACGTCTACATAAAACATCAACTATGTCATCGTCATCCCGTGACGGCATATGTCAACACATGACATTCAATTAACATTGTCAAACATACGACGTTACCTGTCAATACACGACATCTATAATCTCATCATCAAATGCATGGCATATATAGCAAATCAACACATACTATCCACAATAGTGCTAAATAAACAGTAATATGCCATACCTCATCGCTATCAATATAGCGGCATACCTGTCTCCGTCGCTCGGTAATAGTGCGTAGTCAGCACCCATCGCTCGAAGGCGGCAAAATCCTGTGCTGAGCACATAGCGGCACAATCCATCGCTATAGAATCGACGGCATGATACCTCGTCATATGATAAGTGGCACGAAACCTCGCTATACACCTGAGCATGAATCATCGTCCACATAATAGCGGAAAGAGGCATCGCTAGCAATATATCCGGCGGCAAGAACCATCGCCAATCAATATAGCGGAATGAGACATCGCTATCAATATATATCCGGCGGCAAGAACCATCGCCAATCAACATAGCGGAATGAACCATCGCTATCAATACATATGGCGGAATGAACCATCGCCAATCAATATAGCGGCATGAACCATCGCTATCAATACATCTGGCGGAATGAACCATCGCCAATCGATATAGCGGCATGAACCATCGCTATCAATACATCTGGCGGAATGAACCATCGCCAATCGATATAGCGGCATGAACCATCGCTATCAATACATATGGCGGAATGAACCATCACCAATCAATATAGATACTGTGGTTGTTCCGGTCCTGTTATAGCAGCGGAATTTTAGGACCCCTCGCTTCGACATATAGCGGCATCATATGATATCCCTCGCTTCGACAATGACAGCGGCATGTTACCTCGCTTAGACATGACAGCGGCAAATATCATATTACCATCGCTTCATATGACAGCGGCAAGTACCTCCCTCGCTCGAATATAACAACTACCGGAACTCCCACTAGCTCCATGTACCTGCATCCAGGTTAATACCACAGTTCACAATATAATGATCAATATCACTTTTCAGTTATAACCACAATATTCCACAATAATCACAATATTCCACTTTAATCACTAGAATTGTGACTGTTCCGGTCCCAATACAACAGCGGAATGTTAGGACCCCTCGCTTCGACAATGACAGCGGCATGTTACTTCGCTCAGTCATGACAGCGGCAAGTACCTCCCTCGCTCGGAGATAAAGGCTACCGGAACATTCATCAATTCTATCACAATAATCAAGCACAACAGTTGATTCCATTATCACAATATATCACTATCATTTCACATATACCATCACATGTAAGGGTTCACTACCCACGATATACATAATCAAAGGTGTAACACGTTTTACCGTCCGAAGCCCGTACGTCTCACCTTTCCACATAATACATGAAGGGCCAGACATCACCATTAATGCCATCCCATCTCATGCTACAGGATTCCTGCAATCACAATGATTAGCAACACCACTTTTCATATCATAAAAGCACATAACAACTAGTTGTGTCATACAACATTAATGCCATCATGCATAAATATGTGCTATCAATAACTTCATAGGCTCTTAACAGCCCCAAAGAGCTAACCACTGCTCTGATACCACTAATGTAAGGACCCCAAGCCCTTAACCCTTAATTAGTGTATTAACCACTATGTGTGGCACATGCTTTCAATAAAGACTCAATCGGGAAGCTCAGATGATACTTTACCATTGAATGGCAACTACAAAATTTCTTTAATATTCAACATTATAAGATCATCATCCTAACAATTAGACTCATAGAGTTGCCCATTACCATCCTCATTTTGCCACTTTTCACATTGTGGACTTTTATAAAAATTTGGGCAGAGTCTCCCCATAAATTGAGCTATCCCAAAACACAAGCACATCACATAATATAATTCCCGGCCAGGGAATACACAATACTCAACAGAATATAATACACAAGGTAAATTCCCAGCCAAGGAAGACACCACACACATGACGACACAAATGGGTCTCAACACCCACACAATACACCCATGAACTCTCATATCATTAGCAATTCTACTCTTAATTGCATGAAACATAGAATGAAAGAGAGAAAGGCTAATGCCTTTATATACAACACATATACAAGCATAACCGTGCTCACATGCGAGCATCATAAATTTGTATATAAACCTCGGGTGCATATGAGTACTCTATACGATACCGTACTCCATCAAGCCCTGGTACCATGATCCTGTGAGTACATCCAATCAACAGCTCGAGCCCAGCTCCATAGCCATCGATGCACCTGTTCACCTGCCCCAACAGAGACAGCCCCCAACGGGGTGAGCATACCAATACACAAAATCTCATAATCACAATAATGAAATTCATAATTTACAACACAAGTAAATATTAATGAATTTTAAATTATACTCCCTGGATGGCAACATCCTCATCCGGGATTCCGTGTACTGTCCCTGTTCTCACAATCATCAAACTCATACAAATCTCATAAATCAGTAAATCAACACATTGATTTAATTCATAGCATGCCTGATTCTCAAGTATCAATAGTTAATGATTCCAAATTCATTATACAAGCAAACATAGATATCTCAATATCTAATGCTGATTTTTAACTTTGCTACCAATCACAGATAGCTCAAATGCCTAGCATTTATTTTACAAATACTCTATTTCACTTAGACATCTCACATGTCTTTCAATGAATACATGATCCCACGATCATTCTCAGGCATCTCAAATGCCCTACCCTTTATTTTACAAATTCTCATTTATACTTAGACATCTCACATGTCTTACAATAGTCACATAACCCAGTACCCCATACCTCTTATAAGGTCATACTACTCTAGTGTTACGCACACTTGTGGCAGTGATATCAAGACTAGGTCGATCCATAGTCATATCAACACATATATGTAAATATAGCCATACCCACAACCATCTAATGCAATTACAACACAATATGCATTTCACAATTGCTATCACATAAAGTAATGCTCGTACGTCGCACGTACCTTAAATCTCCGAAGTCCGAGCCAAACCTTGCTCGATTTCCATGCTCCGAGGAACGATGTGCTAACACGATAAATTCACGATTAATTACGAACATGCAACTCATGCTCAAGCACACCCATAACCCTCAAAAATATTGTCAACACAAGACAATAAACCAATATCGAAAATCGCTCAAGAATACCCCACAAATTCTCGAACCTTCACAACACGAATCGAACTCAATTAAACACCATAATTCATCTAAAATATGAATTAATCAATCAACAACATGATTAATCGCTCCACATGCCAAAACCCCAAATTTTCGAATTCAAACCCCTAAAATTCGAACACAATAATCATCCTTATACAACTAAAACATGCAATAATCAATCACTAACAAGATTCACCACACCTCTGCCCAAAACTCACAATTTCGAACCTAAACCCACGAAAAAAGCATAAATTCGAACCAATCCCACCAACAGCAATAATTCGAACAAATCGAACACAAAAATGGCAGGGAATTACACAACAACGACGAAAAAGGGGCAAGGGAGGTTACCCAATCGAAAATCGGAAGAAATCGGACCAAAATCGAAGAACCCTAGAAATTGGGGATCGGCGCACTTCCGCAAAATTCGACTTCAAAACGCGATGAAACTTCGAATTGATGCAGGGGAAAGCTGCGTCTCGTCGGGACGAAGCCGGCGGCGGGTCGCACGCGCCGAACGGCGGCCGGACGGCGGCGGCCGAAGCGTCTGAAGCGGCGGGGGCTGGGGAAAATCGGGAATGGGGCGCGGCTGCGGGAGGGAGAGAAGGAAAGAGCTGAAATGATTTTCTAATTAAAGATTCCGGGTTCAAATGGTATTTATAGCAAAAATACCCCGAAATACTAATATCCCCACAAATACATCATGATTCATTAAAAATCATCTGTTTTCAAAAATTCTCTCTCTAACTCAAAAATCCCCTACCGGTGCCCACACGCAGCACCCGAGATTCTGAGTCACACTAAAAACCCAACTCCCAGGTTTTCACCGAAATGAGAATACGATCTCAACCTCGGGATCCAACGATCCCAACTACCCAAATAAATGAGCCCAGAAGGCCCGACACCTCGATTAAATTCCAAATCGCCACGCAAAACAACTTTAGAGGTTATTAACACTCCGGGATTAACATCCCTAATCTCAGGTCATCACAGAGAGGGTCAGCAGTATCATGAGTAGATAAAGTAGCAATCATATGAAAAGTAGGAAAAGAGATTGAATCTATACCTCTCTTATCGTTAAGGCCATCAGTAGCCTTTTCCATCTCCCACAACTCATCATTATCAAAATCAGAATCATAATCATCATGTACATCAATAGCGTAACTAGAATGCTCAAGAAGTTTAATGGGTTCATACATGTTGAATTTTTCAATTTCACCATTTGACTCCATGGTTATCAAGCCGCTATTTAAATTTATCACTGATTTTGATGTTTTCAAGAATGGTCTTCCTAAGATAATTAGACTAGAAGGATCACCATTTCCCATGTCTAAGACATAGAAATCGGCTGTGAAGACCAAGTTCTTTACATGCACAACTACGTCCTCTACTATCCCCTTAGGTATGACCGTGGATTTATTAGCTAAGTGAATAACTGCACTATTTCTTTTTAAAGGTCCCATCTTCAGTTGAGAGTACATTGAGTAAGGCATGACATTTATGGACGATCCTAAATCGAGCATAGCCTTCTCAATCCTAATAGACCTAATCTCACATGGGATAAAGAACATACCTGAGTCCTTTCATTTAATGGGGATGCTTCTTCGGTTGTCCGCCGAAACATTGTCATTGAGCTCGACCTTGGGCTGCCCTTTTGTTCCTTGCTTTGATCCTCTTTCACGGTCTCATGCAATGGGGCTTGCTCTTTGCAGCGTGTACTCATCTTGTAGAGCCCTTTAAGTCCGGTATCTTTCCTATTGTCCTTCAATGCTTGTGGGAAATGGGGTGGTAATTTATATTCAGAAAGTTTAGGGAACTCACCTCGTGGTTCCTCCCCTTGCATTGACTCTTCAACATCTGTCTCTGTCTCCGTCATCTCTTCTTTTTGGGGTGGCGTCAGTACCACCTTTTCTTCAGCTGCATCTTCATTCACATTCACTGTGATAGCACTCACATTTTCCCGGGGGTTCATCTCTGGTTGTGACGGTAGTCCATTTGCAATCATTGTTTCGATCTTGCTGATTGAAGTTGCCAATTGTCCCATCTGCGTCGTCAAGCTCTGGATGCTCGCCCTCGTCTCCTGTTGAAATTGTAAGCTATTTTCAGCAATAATTTTAATGCTATGTTCTAACCTGTCAGAAGGAGGGTGCACTGGAGGTGGTGGAGGTCTCTGATATGGCGGTCCGTAGGGTTGAGGTTGGTGCATCTGTGGGTTCCCATAGCCTTGGTTCGGATGGTCCCTCCACCCTTGATTGTAGTTGTTTTGTGGATGGTCATAATTCCTTTGTGGGGGGCCTGGGAATCCTCCTGCAGCATTTACGTTCTCCGTGGTTGTCTCTTGTAGTGAGGGGCATGCGTCTGTGGAATGGTTCGCAGCCAAACAGATTCCACACGGCTTTGTCTTTCCTACATTTCCACCTGTCATACCACGCACAAGAAAAGTGAGGTCTATCAGTTGTTGTTCTAAGTTTGATACGTTTACCTCTTTTCTTTGCAGTTGTCCATGGCGCACAGATCTGAATTGTTGGGAGTTGGCCGCCATGTTAGCTATCAACCTTCTAGCTTCCTCCGCTGTTTTATCTATAAATGCTCCTCCGCTTGACGCATCCACTAAGTTCCTGTCAGAAGAAAGTAAACCTTCATAAAAGTATTGGATGAGAAGGTGTTCACTTATCTGGTGTTGTGGACAACTTGCGCACAACTTCTTGAATCTCTCCCAGTACTCATGTAGTGATTCCTCGTAGAGCTGCTTCACACCATATATCTCTTTCCTCAAGTTCGTTGCCCTTGAAGCTGGGAAGTACTTTTCTAGGAATACTCTTTGTAAGTCAGTCCATGTGGTGATCGATCCGGATGGTAAGTAGAAGAGCCAGTCTTTTGCAGCGTCCTTTAGAGAAAACGGGAACGCTCTTAGCTTTATTTGATCCTCAGTGATTCTGGTCGGCTTCATGGTAGTGCACACCACGTGGAACTCCATCAGATGCTTATGCGGGTTTTCTCCTGCAAGACCATAAAAAGCTGGCAATAAGTGAATTAAACCAGATTTAAGTTCGAAGTTTACGTTATTGGCCAGAGCAGGGAAACTGATGCAGAGCGGTTGTTGATCCAAGTTAGGATTCGCCAACTGCCTCAAGCTTTGATTTGCAGCCATGTTGTTCCTTTCTTCCTCTTCAAGCAGCCTTGCTTCTCTCCTTCTCTGATGTAGCGTCCTCTCAATCTCAGGATCGTAGTGAAAGTTATCTTCATGATTGAACGATCCACCTGTACTCATTAACAAACCAAAGTAGTAATGCGGGATAGAAATAAAAAAAAATCGACACAAATAAACGTTGCCTTCCCCGGCAACGGCGCCAAAATTTGGTAGCATTTATCGTGTACGCCCAAATTAACCCTTCTTCAGTTAATGACAAAAATATGCAGTAGTGGAAGTAGGGATCGATCTCACAGGGAAGGTAAATTTATTTCGTGCCAAAAACGAATAGTAACAAGGGGGTTTTAGGATGAACGATTACTACTAAGCAAATTCTATAATTAAACTAATTAACGAGATTAACTAAGATGATTTAAACTTATGAGAGTGAAGCGATTCTTGGTTTCCAGGTAACCGTACTTTTGGAAAATTATCTTTTAGTCATCAAATCAAAACATTCGAATTCTTTCAATTATCTATCGATTGGAAATTCAATTCCTACTCATCTTACTCGTAGTCAAAGAGAAAACAGCATTCAATTCAACCCTTACCAAATCTCTAATCACCACTACAGCCGTTAATGATTAAATCAATGATAGTTTCAAAACTAATGAGTTCGATAAATCTAATCAATGAAAACTACAGCCGTTAAAATTGATTACTCAACCGTTTCTCCTAAGAATTCAATAACACCTACAGCCGGTTAATTATTGATCTTAGTTGTTTCTTAACAAACTATCGCTTATGCAATTGAATATTAGGTGATCGGTCTAATACAGAAACACAACAATCATGGAATTCGAAATTTGAGAAACAAATTGAAATTGAAATCTAATTCAACAATCAAACCAAATTCTCATAAAAGATTTGAATCCAAAAGTAGGTATCCCTTCAACCAAGAATCGAAGGGTTTTAGCCTAGCATAATTAAATCTAAAATCAATAAAAATTCAATGGAACACATTAAATAAATAAAGGAAAAGAAATTACTAATATAAATCACGATTCCGGCTTGTCGATTCCGGTTCCGTTCTTCGTTGTTCTTGAAGAAAAACGTGAAAGCAAATTAATCTAAAATCTCCAAAAATTCTAAGAGTATGAAAAACTATCAAAAACTGCTGCTAATGAGGCTTCCCTTCGAGTTTTAGGGTATGGAAGTGATAAATATGGGATACAATCTTTTAAACATGGTAAAAGACTCAATTTCCAAATTTCCGGACTCTTCGGCGATCGATCGCCTTGAATGTGGCGATCGATCGCTGCATTCTTTTTTTTCGGAAACATCCTTGAGGCGATCGATCGCTATAAAGTGGCGATCGATCGCCGAGCTCCAGTAGACTTTGGCGATCGATCGCCACTTCTTCGCGATCGATCGCTGACTCTTCAAATTTGATGAAAATGTTTTTGTCCATAGGCGATCGATTGCCACTTCCGGGCGATCGATTGCCACTTCCAAAATTACGTTTTTGCCCTTTTCTTGATCAACTTTGAGTCCTTGTCATGTCCATGTCTCTTCTTGGTCTTTACACATCATTTTTAGCTCGTTTTCTTCGATTGTACCTATAATTACACAAATATACGATTAGGTAGCATACGTATCAATTTATCCATCAAAACCTACCAAATCGTAGACAATTAAGCACTAAAGATGTGTCTATTTCTAGTCACATCACCAAACCAGCGAGTATACCCAAGGATATCATTACTCGAACAATATATACACCAAATATGTGCTGCGGTACAATCCCTGTACGGTGCACCCAATAATTCTTCGAGCAACCTGCTCGGCATAGTGGTCTCGTCAACTAGTGACCCAGACATTACCATGTGTTCACCAAAGGCACTCGAACCATACAACCAAATACATAAACATAAATGTATTAATCATCAAAACGACGCTACACGTCTACATAGAACACCCGCTATGTCATCGTCATCCGGTGACGGCATATGTCAACATATGACATCCAATTAACATCGTCAAACATATGACGGTACATGTCAATACACGACATCCATAATCTCATCGTCAAACACATGACATATATAACAACACGTAGTATCCAAAATAGTGCTAACAAAAGTAATATGCCATACCTCATCGCTATCAAGATAGCGGAATACCTGTATCCATCGTCCACCCGCGGTACACAAGCAGCACCCATCGCTCGTAGGCGACATAATCCAGCGCTACGCACATAGCGTGTGATGACCAGGGATTATAGATGTTAATCCCATAGTGTTAAAAATCCCTAAAGTTGTTTTACGTAGCGATTTGGAGTTTAATCGCGATGTTGGGCCTTCTGGGCTCGTTTATTTGGGTAGTTTGGATCGTTGGATCCCGAGGTTGAGATTGTATTCACATTACGGTGTAAAACCTAAGAGTTGGGTTTTTGATGTGTCTCGGAATCTCGGATGCTTGTGTGAGCACCGGTATGAGGTTTTGGGGTTAGAGAGAGAGTTTTTGAAAACAGATGATTTTTAATGAATCACGATGTATTTGTGGGGCTATTAGTATTTCGGGGTATTTTGCTATAAATACCAGTTGAACCCGAGATTTTTATTAAAAATTCCATTTTAACCTCCAACCCGCCTCCCTCTCTCTCCCCGCCGATTTCCGACTCCCCCCAGCCCCGCGCACGAAAACGCTTCGCCCGCCGCCGTCTGGCCGCCGTTCGGCGCGTGCGACCCGCCACCAGCTTGGTCTCGTCGAGGTGCAGCTATCCCCTCCGGCAATTGAGAGTTTCGTCGCATTTTGAAGTCGGATTTTACAGGTAAGCGTCGATCCCCAATTTCTAGGGTTTATCGAATTTCGACCGATTTACTTCCGATTTTCGATTGGGTAACCTTCCTTACCCCTTTTCCATGCTTGTCATGTAATTCCCTGCTTAACTTGATGGTATTGTGAATTATTGTTTCGAATTCCCCCAAATTCGTAGTGTTTATGTTCGAATTTTTGGGGGTTTTAGG
This sequence comes from Haberlea rhodopensis, assembly GCA_907163345.1. NCBI lineage: Eukaryota > Viridiplantae > Streptophyta > Magnoliopsida > Lamiales > Gesneriaceae > Haberlea > Haberlea rhodopensis. The sequence goes on along the minus strand of CAJQUN010000116.1, from coordinate 1,784,065 downwards.
CAAGGGGTGTTGATTCTTGCTTTGATGGTTTAATTCACATTTTAGATGTATTATGATGCTTAACTGGGATCGAATTGAGATGTTATGGTTCGAATTTTGCCCTAATTTGGTGAGGGTTTGATTTCGAATTTTGGGGGTTTTGGCTATGGGTTGATGATTCATGTTAGGGATCGTTTATTACATGTTTTAGATGATTTATGATGCTTGGTTGGGTTCGAATCGTGATGCTAGGGTTCGAATTATTGAAGGTGTTCTTGGGCAATTTTTCGATATGTCGCATTCGTTTTCCCTCCCTGCATGTACCCTGCCCCGGGTCTTTTAAATGATTTATTGTCGTGTGTTGACAATATTTTGAGGGTTATGGATGTGCTTGAGCATGGGTTACATGTTCGTAAATAATTGTGAATTATTTATCGTGTTAGCACATCGTTCCTCGGGGCATGGAACTCGAGCAAGGTTTGGCTCGGACTTCGAGGATTTAAGGTACGTTTAGCGTACGAGCATAGTTTAAATGATGTTATACAAGTATGATGCATGATTTAAAATACATGAAATGTTTTACTATGATGGTACCGGGACTTGGTTACGTTATGTTGATTCACATGGTGAAATGCTTGGTGCCGCTATGAAGCGAGCAAATGATGGGGTGTGGTTGCCACGGAGTGAACACCGATAGTATGACGCTACTTTGAAGTAAGAAATGAAAATGTGGTATTTGATTAGATATCTAGGATATCTGTATTTTATTCCCTATTGGTAATGAATAGGAACAGAGACGTAGTTAATCAGAGAAGTGATTAACTAGTATCGGAAGTTAAGGAAATCTCAAATGATATCTAGAATTATGATAATTGCTAGATAAAGAAAGATGTTATGAAATGTTGTTAAATTGAAACTGGCTAGGGTTAACCAATATGATGATTAACTGTATATTCAGGATTTGATGATTTATCTGTTTTGAGAACAGGGTTATTACAGGGGTACGCTATGATGAGGATGATACCATCCAGGAAGTATCACATATGTTCCACAATATTTACATTTTCGTAAATTATGTATTATGTCATTATGATTATGAAATTGTGGAATTGGTATGCTCACCCCGTTGGAAATGAGCACGAGCTGTTGATTGGATGTACTCCCAGGATCGTGGTACCAGGGCTTGATGGAGCACGGTATCGTATAGAGTACTTATATACCCATGAGGGTTATATACATATTCATGATGCTCGCATGTGAGCAAGATTATACTTGTATATGGGTTGTATATAAAGGCATGAGCCTTTCTCTCTTTCATTCTATGTTGCATGCAATTAGAGGTAGAATTGCTAAATGATATGAGAGTCATTGGTGTATTGTGGGTGTTGAAACCCACTTTTGTTGTCATATGTGTGGTGTCTTCCCTGGCTGGGAATTTACTTGATATTGCTGTATTCTGATGAGTATTATGTTTTCCCTGGCCGGGAATTATGTTAGGTGTTGTGCCTTTATTTCGGGATAGCTCTATTTATGGGGAGACTCTGCCCAAATTTTTATAAAAGTCCACAATGTAAAAAGTGGTGTAATGGGCGAACTCTATGAGTCTATTGTTGTTAGGATGATGAACTTATAACATTGTATGTTAAAGAAAATTTTGTAATTGCCATTCAATGGTAAAGTATCATCTGAGTTTCCCGAATGATTTTATTGAAAGCATGTGCCACACATAATGATTAATACACTAATCAAGGGTTAAGTATATGGGGTCCTTACATAGCGGTATAACCCATCGCTATAGAATCAGCGGCATGATCCCTCGTCATAGAGTCAGCGGCATAAAACATCGCTATAGATATCCGGCGGTATAAACCATTGCCATAGGTGTAGCGGAATGACCCGTCGCTATGTAATATCCGGTGGCACGAATCATCACCAATAGAATACCCGGCGGCATGAACCATCGCCAATCAATATAGCGGAATGAACCGTCGCTATCAATATATCTGGCGGCAAGAACCATCGCCAATCAATATAGCGGAATGAACCGTCGCTATCAATATATCTGGCGGCAAGAACCATCGCCAATCAATATAGCGGAATGAACCGTCGCTATCAATATATCTGGTGGCAAGAACCATCGCCAATCAATATAGCGGAATGAACCGTCGCTATCAATATATCTGGCGGCATAAACCATCGCCAATCAATACATCTGGTGGAATGAACCATCGCCAATCAATATAGCGGAATAAACCGTCGCTATCAATATATCTGGCGGCAAGAACCATCGACAATCAATATAGCGGAATGAACCGTCGCTATCAATATATCTGGCGGCATAAACCATCGCCAATCAATACATCTGGCGGAATGAACCATCGCCAATCAATATAGCGGAATGAACCGTCGCTATCAATATATCTGGCGGCATAAACCATCGCCACTAGAATAGCCGGTCCCTAGTCATTGTCACGGTAGTGTATTTAATGCCCCTCGCTCAAATAAAACATGCGGTACTCCCACCCCTCGCTTCACATATAGGCGGCATAGAATAACCTCGCTTAAATGGACATGCGGTGCTCCCACCCCTCGCTTCACATTTTAGCGGCAAATATTCTTTCCTCGCCTCATATGATAACCACGCTTTAATGTGACATGCGGCGCTCCCACCCCTCGCTTCACATTTCAGCGGCACAAAACAATTAAATGGCGGCAAGCATTTAAAATCATCACTCATCCATAACAATGACTCATGGGATATTCACCAAGTATTTCATCCACACCTGCATCACAAAGCATAATCCATATTCCAACATACATCATTACGAGTGTATTTTAATGCACCTCGCTCAAATGCGACATCATTACCGTTTCGTGTCTTTCAACCCTGGCCTTAGCCTTTCGCGTCATAGTGTTCCTACAGGAACAATCTCAAACCATGAGCATACTATAATCCATATTCACCACAATATGATTATAATGAGTAAATGCATAAACTATGAGTACAAAGCACTTCATGTATCCCAATGCATTTCAAAATGCTCCGTTTGGTTGTCCCTGTGTCACAACTCACAATCATAATCAACAGGTTATATTATGAATCTATAGATGTCATGACATATAATCGTTTCACTATGATCACATATCACAAATGCACATAAGCAAAATAGTTGTGTCACACAACACTAACTACTGTCATGCATAAATATGTGCTACCCATCCCTATCAGCATGTTCCAGGCCTTTAACAGCCCCAAAGAGCTAACCACTGCTCTGATACCACTAATGTAAGGACCCCCGTGCCCTTAACCCGATATTAGTGTATTAACCACCGTGCTTAGTGCATACTATCATATTAACAAGGGGAAAGTAATTACATGCAACTCTAGCATAAATGCCATCTATAAAATTCCTTTACATTATCGTATAATGTCTATACTTTTCCAACATATTCCATAAAACATGTCATGCACCTTTCAACATACACTAATATGCTCTCAATTCATTTAGCAATTCCATATTTAATTGCATGCTAACCGTAAATGAATAGAGAAAAGCCGTAGCCCATTTATACATTCCATATACACGTAATATGTACTCACATAAGAGCACCCAATGAATAAGCGTGTATCTAATGTATAAAACACTCTACTGGATACCGTTACTAGTGCTTCGATCCTGGAAACACCTCTCAAGCCCAACTCGATCTCGACTCTGGATCTGAGCGCCTATCCATCCAGCTCTGGTACCTCAATCCTGGAAGTACTTCAATCAACAGCCCGAGCTCAACTCCAAAGCTGCTGCTACACCTGTACCACCTGCCCCAACAGAGACAGCCCCCACACGGGGTGAGCATACCAATATCCCAAATCCCATGATCACAATAATGCAATTCATAATTTACGATATGTAAATGCTATGAAATATAAAAGATACTCCCTGGATGGCATCATCCTCATCCGGGATCCCTTGTACTGTCCCTGTTCTCAAAATAACTGAAACCATCAAATTCTCAAATGCCAGTTAATCATTACATTGATTAACGAATTTACTAGCCATATACCGGTATCATAATCAACACTATCAAATCATTAAACAATGATTACAAATTCCCCATATATTTCACTTATGGTTCCATAATTCTATTTCATAGCTCGCTCTACAATAGCGGCGTTCCATTTCCACACATACTCAACAGCAGCGGCGTCATAATCGATGTTCACTCACAGGCGACAACATCTCAATCATTGCTCGCTCAAAAGCGGCACCATGCAATTCTCAATGCATATATAGACATTTGAAGCAAGTACCATAAACCATGCATTTCAATCTCCGTTTATTGCTAATACCATGTGTCATGCATTTCCACACACATTCATTGCAATACAGTGTACCAAGCACTCAACAATTGCAATTATATTAAAGGGCTATGCTCGTACGTCATACGTACCTTATAGTTTCCGTAGTTCAAGTCCAAACCTTGCCTTGGTCCCGTGACCGAAGAATTAAATGGTAAACACGATAATAATCCACAATTAATCTCAAGCATGCAATCACGTGCCCAAGCACGTTCACAAACCCCAAATATATCGTCATCCATGACGATTAACCATTTTAAAAGGCCCCGGGCGAAGCATGCATCGAAAACTCAACACGAAATAATTTCCCAAAATAAGGCATTGGCGATCGATCGCATGATTTCAGGCGATCGATCGCCTCGCGAAAACAGGAACAGTCGATCGATCGCTCCTTTTCAGGCGATCGGTCGCCTCTTAGCGTAAATGGCCACTGCCTCATGGCGATCGATCGCTTCATTTGAGGCGGTCGATCGCCTCACTGTTCATCTTCCTGAAATTTCCAACAACGTCGCGGCGATCGATCGCCCTGCCCTAGGGATCGATCACCTCGACCTGTAAAAGCCAAAAATGGCGTTTTCTTGCAAAATTTTGCCCAACAACAATCCTCACACCCCTTACAACATTAAACCTCAAAATAAATACCATAAAAACTCCTCAAACCAACCAACCCAAAATTCTTTAAAAATCCATTTCTTTAAATCCAACACAAAACCTTCCCAAACACCACAAAACCACCATCAAAACGAAGATAAATGCGAGGGGATGAATAATACCTTATTATCTTCGAGAAATCCAGCTCCTAGGATGAGCCTCCGTCGATTTGCTCATCAAAGGAAAAGGGGGAAGGGTTAGGGGTTAGAGAGTGGCGTGAGAGGGAGAGGAGAGGAGAGAAATGGATTCCAAATGACGGAATCCCGAGTCCAACTGGTATATATAGCAAAAATGCCCCAAAATACCAATACCTCCACAAATACATCATGATTCATTAAAAATCATCTGTTTTCAAAAACTCTCTGTCCAACATCAAATCCCCAGACTGGCCCCAACATAAGGTACCCCGGACACCAAGTCCCACTAAAAACCCAACTCATAGGTTTTCCATCAAAATGAGAATGCAATCTCAACCTTTGGATCCAACGATCCCAAATGCCCGATTAAACAACATCGGGGAATGCCAAACCGCAATTAATTCCTAATTGCCACAATTTAAAATCCATCAAGGATTAATACCACACCGGGATTAACACCATAAATTCCCGGACATCACAGTAATTAAGACATAAATAGAACTAAACATGCATTAAAGACCTCTTAGGGTTCCGGTTGCTACGTGAGCTTAATAAGGTTCGCGGCGATCGATCGCTTCCTTTGAGGCGATCGATCGCCTGCTGGGCAAAATCGCTACTGGCCATCGGCGATCGATCGCGCCATTTGAGGCGATCGATCGCTGCTTTTGTAGCGATCGATCGCCACAACCAGTGGCCGCGATTTTCACCATTTTTGCACATTAAATCCTTCACCAACCTCAACAACACACTTTAAACCTTCTATACACATCATAAAACAACCCCAAAATCCCACACCCAACCACAAATCACACCAACCCAAATAAACCCATTTTCAAACTACAAACATCAACCCAAATTCACAATAAACTTCACAAAACAACAAGGAATGATATATATATATATACTTCCTAGGCCTCAAATCTTACCAAGAATCACAAGAATAAAGTTTTGCAAGAACTTATCTTCCACCTTGGAGTCCAACTCGAAAATGAGAGGAGAAGGGTAGGGTTTGAAGAGTGTTGGGGTTGAATAATGTGAGGGGGGGTAAAGTGGATAAAAGGTTATAGTGGGTTATGAGAGTTTTAATTAAATTTTGCACCCCACTTCTTATCATGATGTATAAAATACCCCAACTTGGTATTTTGAAAGCATTTCACCATTATGCACCCAAAAACCCAATTAAAAACATGTCTCACCAAATAATTAATCACCATCACAATTAAGCCATTAAAACACCCAAATTCTCCAACATGCATAACATGCACCCTGAAATGTTCTACTGGGTCACGCCCACATGTGACTAAGCATTTCCACATGGCAATTAATTCTAACACATAAGGCAATTATCACCATAATTAATCATATGAACACAATTAATGCCTTAAATGAAATTAATCATTTCGGGGACATCACAGAACACCTATCCAACTTGTTCACTAACTCTACCTTCTCTAACCACTGCTCTGATACCACTAATGTAAGGCCTCACTACCTTAAGTGTGGATTTAGTGTCATAAAGAGAACTAAACATACATTCATCATAGTATAAGGGTTTATGTTGATGCATTGAGCTTAAGGATTACAGTGCCAAAATAAAATTTCAAAAGAATATAATTATATTCCCACTAAATGAATGTAAAGGCTATAGATTTACTATACCCTGTGTAGAAATTATACAAAAGAATTATTGTCCTTCTATACAAGTAGCATTCCTCACACAGCTCACTGTATCAACCCTAGCCTTAGCCCTCCATGCCAAAAGCACCTGCAGGAACAACCCCAAACCATTAGCATATAATAAACAATATTCACAACAATATGATTATAATGTATAAATGCATAAACCGTAAATACAAAGCACTTCATGTATTCATGCATTTAAAATGCTTCCATTGGTTGTCCCTGTACCACAACTTATATTCATAATCTTTAGATTATAACACAGTTAATAAATGTCATGACATATATCCGTTCCATCAATAACGATAACCAATCACAGTCTTGTTATACTAGTGGCATTCTAATGCCCATCGCTTCGACATCACAGAGACATTAATACTCTTCGCTTCGACATACCAGGGGATTTAATATCCCTCGCTTCAATATGACAGCTGTATTTACCACCGCTTCGATATATTAGCGGCAAATATTCGTTCATTGCTACTATATGACAACGACAAGTATTCTATCATCGCTTCGACATGACAACAGCAAGCATTATAATCATCACTCGAATATAACAACGACTCATAATTATATGCACCAACCACCCAATACATGCAACCATAATGCATAATCCAAAACGTAAAAATACATTTTACCGTTCGATGCTCATACGTCTCTCTACCTACCTTTCTTCCAAAATGTGGGATGGTTGCAGGACTTTATCCCCTGCGTTGTGCTGCCACCTGGGAAGACTCTACACATTTTCACAACTCAAAGCCAAATAATAGTCCAATGCCAAAAATCCCATCAAAATAATCAAAATCCAACTCTTTCACTATTCATGTGTAAGGACCCTAGTTCCTTAAGTGCGGATTAAAGGCATAAGTAGAGCTAACATGTATAATCAGAGTATAAAAGTTCGTGTTGAGGCCTTGAGCCTTAAAAATTTCATGCCAAGTTAAGGACTTCCAAATGGATTAATTACATTCCCTACAAAATGAATGTTAATCACTATAGCTTTACACTACTCCTAGAGTAGAAACTATACAAAATAATCATGTCCTTCCTTATCAAAAGCACTCTTCACAGGCTCACCGCCTCAACCCGTCCTTAGCCCCTTTTATGCCAAAATGTACCTACAAGGACAACCCCCAAATCATGAGCATATAATAATCCATATTCAACATAATATGATTATAAGGCGTAAATGCATAAACAGTAATTATAAAACACTTCTTGTTTTCCAATGAATTTTAAACGCTCCCTTTTTGGTTGTCCCTGTACCATAACTCATGTGTATAATCAATGGATTATATAATGGTTCCATAAATGACATGACATATCACCATTTCATTATATCCAATCACCAATCACTAATCACCAATCCCTAGTCTGTTATAACAGTGTATTTTAATGCACCTCAATTGTCATGACAGCGGCACTAATACCCCTCGCTTCGACATATTAGCGGCATTGAATAACCTCGCTCAAATGCGACATGTGGCAATACCCTCGCTTCAACATTTGGCGGCAAATATTCTTTCCTCGCTATAATATGACAGCGGCAAGTATCCTATCATCGCTTCAAGTGACAGCGGCAAAGCAATAAAATCATCAGTCAAGTATAACCATGACTCATGGGATGTGCACCAAGTATACAACATACACATATGCAATCATAATGCATAATTAAACATGTATTTGCATCCACAATACACAATTCAATATATACATGCATCCACAATGCATATTCCAACGAGTATATAAAATACATGTTACCGTTGGGTGCCCGTACGTCTCTCTACGTACCTTTCCAAAAGTAGGATTCGGTAGGACTTTACTTCCTTGGCTGTGTTGCCACCTGGGATGGTTCTATACAATCACAACAACCAATATTAGAAGCCAATAATAGTCAAATACCAAAAATCCGACAAAAAAAAACCAAAATATCAAGTTTTGGTGACTTGCAATCTATCGCTACAAAGCCCCGATCGATCACGAGATCACACTGCCCGAGCCAACATTTTTCTGTCTTCGGCGATCGATCGCCATGTTTGGCGCGATCGATCGCGAGACCCACCGATCGATCGCCAAACATGGCGATCGATCGCCAAGTGCTTCTGCCGCGCACTGCTTGCGCACAATCGATCGCCAAAAACAGGCGATCGATCGCCGCTACCTGTTACCCGAAAATCACCATTTTTACACCATTTTTCTTCCCCAATCCATGCCAACACAAATAACCACAAACCCACAACATCAAAACACTATAAACCTTCAATAAACACCTTAATACCACCAAAAATCCAACACCCAACCAAATACAACACAACCCCAAAATCAAACCATTTTTAAATCCCAAAATCAAACCCATTTCAAAATAAGACCTCATAAAAACAACAAGGAGGGATCCATACCTCTTATGGACTTCAAATCCTACCAAGAATCACACAAATAAGAATTTTGCAAAGGTTTCCTCTCCTCCTTGGCACCAAAATCGGGTTTGGGGGTTTGGGGATAGGGTTGGGAGTGAAATTGATTGGTAAAGAGTGATGGGAGGTGTGGGGGTAGTGGGGTATAAGTGGAGTTAATTAAAACATGTACCCCAATAATTAGCATGATGTATAAAATATCCCAACATGATATTTTATAAGTATTTTCCAGAAATGCACCAAAACTTGAATTAAATACATGCTTTGCCAAATAATCATTAACCATCAGAATTAAACCATGTTAACACCCAATTTCCAAACATGCATAGCAAGTACCCCGAAATGCATTACCAGGTCACGCCCACCATGTGACTAAGCATTTCCCATATTAATTAATTCCCACACTAAATTAATTAACACCATAAATAATCACATAACCATAATTAATGCCCAAATGCATATAATTATTTCGGGGATATCACAATACTCCCCTACTTATAAGATTTTGCCCTCGAAATCGCATGCACTTACCAATCCGAAACTAAACATAAATCACATACCAGAAAATAGTTCTGGGTGGTGCTGCACCATATGCCGCTCCATCTCCCACGTGGCCTCCTCGACACCCCTGTGATCCCACTGAACCTTGACCATCGGTATCACTTTGTTCCGAAGTCTGCGATCAGCTCTATCCAGAATCCTGATTGGCCTTTCCACGTAGGACACATCAGAATCTAACTGCACTTCAGAAGGCTGCAACACATGTGACGGTTTCGGCTCATACTTCCGCAACATATATACATGGAATACGTCATGAATACCAGACAATGACGGTGGCAAAGCCAAACGAGAAGCCAAGATACCTATGCACTGCAAAATTTCATATGGCCCAACATAACTCGGAGATAGCTTTCCATGCATTCCAAACCGTACAACACCTCTGAAAGGTGAGATTTTTAAAAAGACCATATCTCCCAACTGAAACTCCAACGGTCTCCGCCGTTTATTTGCATAGGCTGTCTGCCTATCCTGTGCTGCCTTCATCTTCTGTCGGATAACCTTTATTTTATCCTCCATCTCCCAAATCAATTCGAATCCTCCAACTGACTTACTGGTCAAGTCATCCCAGTACAATGGTAACCTACAACGCCGGCCATACAGAGCCTCAAATGGAGCCATCTGAATACTCGTCTGATAGCTATTATTGTATGAGAACTCTACCAAGGCCAATGAATCTTGCCATGAAGAATCTGTAAGGAATCCAACAAGCAAGTACGCAGCGGAAATAAAATTTTGGATTCCTAACCGAGGACCTATACAAAGTATTCATATCGGAATGTAAAGGAGTCTTACCCTTGTAACGTGTTTGATGCAGAATCGATGCCAAACCACGAGCAAAACCTCCAAGATCTTGCCTCTACGGTATCCACGCGATCAAATCAAAAAAGGATTTAAGAACAAGTTGCTAGACTCGTTCTTAAACCGGAACTAAACTCACGGTTCAAAACCGATCAATGGCGGCCGTCAAACCACCACTATTCACGGCGGCGGCGTGAAGGAGGGCGAGAGTAGGCGGCGGCCGAGAGCAAGTCCAAGGAAGTGATTAGGTTTTGTGATAGATGGATTGATCTCAATTAACCTTGTTTTCAAATAATATATGTTAGATTTAATTAAAGGCTTTCTTAAAGCCTCATTGGCCCATACCAATAATTAATTAAATCCATACATCTATAATTAAGACTCTTCTTAATTAATTAATTCATCCAATGAATTATATATCCCTTTATCGATTTAATCTTTTGTGTGACCCGATAGGATCTTGCAATGTTGGCAATGACATAAAATCTAATTTTATGTCACAAGCAATGAGCGGTATCTAGCAACACATCAAGGCTACCCAAATTACAAGAATGTCATTGACTCGACATAACCTACGAACTGCGATAATATTAACCATGTAACTTAATCCCTTTATCCAATGTGTTTAGATTGAACACGAGTCATGGAATAGTCATACTCGTATATTCAATCTTTATTTCTTGATCCCCAAGTAGAACTAGAATAAAACGAATAAGCTCGATATCACATATCGACTCATTCGAGCACGGCCATGCATTTTAGTCTTACTTGATCAAGGGCCCAAACACTTCTCCTGTTATATGGGAGGGACAAATCCTTTCTTGATCACTCAACATCCCTCTACATAATTCGTGGTGTATCCAATGATTGTCTTTATAGTTTACCATGTTACAGGTAACGTTTGACAATATCAAGATACATGACTCCTTATGTTGGGATCTCTGGTGATCTCAAGTCGTAAGGATTACATACATTATTATCACTATGAGAATTGCTTATGACGTTCATATAACTATCCATGTCACATTCTCATGGTGGGTCTGTCCAGTACATCGTTCTCTAACATGTACCCATGTGTTGGTTTGATATCTCATATCTATGAACAATTCATCAATCAAAACATACTAGTCTCAATGCATTATCATTATCCCGATTCATGATAATACTTGACTAGGGATAATCTCTAAGAACAATATAATATTATTCTAAGGACATTAACTTATATATTAATTCATATTACACAGATACACGAATAATATATAATAATGAATTGCCATTACCAAAATCATAATACAGTGTATGTCATAAACAATCATCTAATGAGTTGTCTTAGGGCATATCCCAACAAATCTCCCACTTGCACTAAGACCAATCAGACATATACTTAATACATAGAGATCTAGTATGACGATCATGCTTCTGCTGTGATAGTGGCTTCGTCAGTGGGTCAGATACATTATCATCAATTGGTACTTTGCATATTTTTACATCTCCTCTTTCAACGATTTCTCGAATGAAATGAAATCGCCGAAGTATGTGCTTGGATCTTTGGTGAGATCTAGGTTCCTTAGCCAATGCGATGACTCCATTGTTGTCACAATAGAGTTCAATCGGATCTAGTTTGCTAGGCATCACCCCAAGTTCAGAAATGAACTTCTTGATCCAAACAGCTTCCTTTGCTGCATCTGAGGCAGCAATGTGTTCAGCTTCAGTTGTAGAATCGGCTACTGTCTCTTGCTTTGAACTCTTCCAGCTTACAGCACCTCCATTTAGGCAAAACACATATCCTGATTGTGATCGGAAATCATCTTTGTCGGTTTGGAAGCTTGCATCAGTGTAACCTATTACATTGAGCTCTTCCTCACCTCCATAAATCAAGAATGTATCCTTAGTTCTTCTCAAGTTCTTCAGGATATTCTTGACTGCAATCCAGTGACATTCACCTGGATCAACCTGATATCTGCTCGTCATGCTCAAAGCATCCGAGACATCGGGACGCGTAATGGCATACATGATAGATCCAATAGCAGACGCATATGGAATCTTACTCATGTGTTGTCTCTCATCTGGTGTTGAAGGACACTGATCCTTCGAGAGATGTATTCCATGTGTCATAGGCACGAATCCTATCTTAGATTCTTGCATGCTAAACCGTTTTAGCACTTTGTCTATGTATGTACTTTGACTTAGGCCAAGTAATTTTCTTGATCTATCTCTATAGATCTTGATACCTAATACATAGGTGGCTTCACCTAAATCTTTTATAGAAAAGCAATTCCCTAGGCAAATATTTACAGATTGTAAGGCAGGGATATCATTCCCAATTAGAAGTATGTCAGCTACATACAATATTAGGAAGATAATTATGCTCCCACTTACCTTCTTATAGACACAAGGTTCATCTACGTTTTTGATGAAACCAAACTCTTTGACTGCATCATCAAAACGAAGATTCCAACTTCGAGAAGCTTGCTTCAATCCATAAATGGATCGTTGTAGCTTGCATATCTTTCCAGTATCCTTTGGATCGACAAAACCCTCATGTTGTGTCATGTACACATCCTCAAGTAAATTTCCATTAAGGAAAGCTGTTTTGACATCCATCTGCCAGATTTCATATTCATGAAATGCAGCTATTGCAAGTAAGATCCTAATGGATTTAACAATGGCAACTGGCGAAAAAGTTTAATCATAGTCAATACCATGAATTTGTTTGAAACCTTTTGCAACCAGTCGACCTTTAAAGGTTTGTACATTACCATCTATGTCGGTCTTCTTTTTGAAAATCCATTTGCACCCTATGGGTCTTACCCCTTCAGGCGGGTCAACCAAAGTCCATACTTGGTTTGCATACATGGATTCCATCTCAGATTTCATGGCTTCTTGCCATTTCTCAGAATCCGTGCCCATTATAGCTTCTGGATAAGATGACGGTTCATCATCATCAATAAGTAGTAAGTCACCTTGTTGAGTCACAAGAAATCCATATCTCTGTGGCTCACGGTGTTCTCTTACAGACCTACGCTGGGCTTGTGTCTCTTGAGCAGGCAATTCATCCACAACAGCTTGTGGTGTTTGCTCTGTTTCCATCTCAATATCATGTTCAATGTTTTCTTGTGGTTGAACTTCACTAAGTTCTATTTGTCTCCCACTGGTTCTTCTCGAAATAAATTCTCTTTCAAGAAAGACACCAGTCCGAGCAACAACTACTTTGTTCTCGGTGGGATAATAGAAATAGTATCATTTCGTTTCCTTAGGATACCCCACAAATAAACACTTATCAGATTTGGGTCCAAGTTTATTGGGCGTGACGTCTCACGTAAGCCTCACAACCCCAAATCTTCATAAAAGACATACTAGGACGCTTCTTAGTCCATATCTCATATGGTGTCTTTTCTACTGATTTAGATGGAACACGGTTCAGTATAAATATCATTGTTTCTAAAGCATGTCCCCAAAAGGAAGTCGGAAGATCTGCATGACTCATCATTGATCGAACCATGTCCAACAAAGTTCGATTCCTCCTTTCGGATACACCATTCCATTGTGGAGTATACGGAGGAGTGAGTTGTGGGACTATCTCACACTCCTTTAGATAGTCATGATACTATTGGCTTAGGTATTCACCTCATCGATCTGATCGAAGGGTTTTGATACTTTTGCCAAGCTGGTTTTGTACTTCATTCTTGAAATCCTTGAACTTTTCAAAGGTTTCATGTTTATGTTTCATTAGGTACACATACCCATATCTACTGAAGTCATCAGTAAATGTAACGAAGTATTGAAAACCACCTCTAGCTTGTGTGCTTATTGGTCCACATACATCACTATGTATGAGACTCAATAAATCATTTGTCCTTTCAACGTGTCCCTTGAAAGGAGCTTTAGTCATCTTGCTCATTAAACAAGATTCACATGTTTCATATGATTCAAAATCAAATGAATCCAATACTCCATCCTTATGAAGTTTTGATATGCGATTCTCGTTTATATGGCCCAATCGACAATGCCAGAGATAAGTTGGATTTGAATCATTATTCTTAATCCTTTGAGTATTTATGTTATAGACAGGCATATCAAGATTTAATACATAAAGACCATTAATCAATTGTGCACTAGCATAAAACATATCATTCAAATAAATGGAACAACGCTCGTCCTTTATAATAAATGAAAAACCAATCTTGTCCAAACAAGAAATTGAAATAATGTTTCTAGTAATAGATGGCACAAAATAAGAGTCTTGTAAATCTAATAATAAACCAGAAGGCAAAGTTAATGAATAATCTCCAATAGCTAATGCAGCAACTCTTGCTCCATTTCCCACTCGGAGATCAACCTCGCCTTTCGCCAACAACCTACTCCTTTTGAGATCCTGCACATTAACACAAATGTGAGAACCACATCCAGTATCTAATACCCATGATGAAGAAGCAGATAAATTGACTTCTATAACAAAAATACCTGAAGCCGAAGTCACACTTCCTTTTGTCTTCTTAAGATCTTCCAGATATAATTTGCAGTTCCTCTTCCAATGACCGGTCTCACCGCAATGGAAACAGTTCCCTTCCTTAGACACTCCTCCTTTTGGCTTGAGCGCAGAAGCATGAGGCTTAGACTTAACAAAGACTTTCTTATTCTTCTTGTAGCCTTTTGCTTTAGTCTTTCCTTTGCTCTTATTCACAATAAGAACATTAGTAGGCTTAGACTTCTTTGAATTTGCTTCATATGTTCTCAACATACCAAGCAATTGTGTTAGTGTCTTCCAGATATAATTTGCAGTTCCTCTTCCAATGACCGGTCTCACCGCAATGGAAACAGTTCCCTTCCTTAGACACTCCTCCTTTTGGCTTGAGCGCAGAAGCATGAGGCTTAGACTTAACAAAGACTTTCTTGTTCTTCTTGTAGCCTTTTGCTTTAGTCTTTCTTTTGCTCTTATTCACAATAAGAACATTAGTAGGCTTAGACTTCTTTGAATTTGCTTCATATGTTCTCAACATACCAAGCAATTGCGTTAGTGTCTTTTCGATTTCAATCATATTGTAATTCAAGACAAATTGACTATAGCTATCAGGCAACGATTGCAAGATCACGTCTGTGGCCAACTCTTGGTCCAATGGAAAACCTAGCTTTTCAAAATTCTCAATGTACCCTATCATCTTTAGTACATGAGTTCCAACAAGGCTTCCTTCTACCATTCTGCACGGGAATAACGCTCTAGAGACGTCATACCTCTCTTGTATAGCTTTTTGTTGATAGAGTGGCTTTAAGTGTTCGATCATATCGAACGCCTCCATTTCCTCATGTTGCTTCTGAAGCTCAGAGTTCATGGTGGCAAGCATAAGGCAACCAACATCAAGCGCGTCATTCTGATGCTTCTTGTAAGCATCCTTATCGATTTTAGCAGCCGTTACGGGAGGTTCCTCAGCAGGTAAGGGTTCCTCTAGGACATATTGCTTTCTCTTGTTTGAGGACAATCCTCAAATTCCTATACCAGTCTAGGAAATTAGTCCCATTCAGTTTGTCCTTCTCAAGGACCGATCGCAATGACAGTGTGCTAGTTACGTTTTTTGATGCCATGGATATCTACAATATAAATATGCAAAATAAGTTTACGATTTTAATCATTTAATAAGGTCTTATATTAAATGATACTCCCACTATTTTGTTTAAAATATCAACCCTTGAAAACTTAGTGGGCCAAGATCCATATTTCACCTAATCCTGAGTTAGCTTTGGCTAATCACCCAAGACTCGGTTATTTAGGTAGACAACACTTTGTCAATTACATCACATGTAATTCTTGGATGGTTGGACGAACAACACTTTGTTCAAATTCATCTAATGAATTATTATCCAACCCTATGCCTCTAGGTTCCCAATCCTATTGAGATAGCTCTAGTTAAGTCGAGCCCAATTTTAAAATAACACGGATATCACTTTATCCTTTCGCGCCTTACTAAGATTGTCACGGTGCTTTGCTTTGGCAAACCCACACATGTTCAATCGAAGTCTTGACGAGTATTTTTAATTGGAAGGCATCTAAAACTTAATATTATAAGAGGGATTTATTGATCTCATGATTTTGTTAATATTGAAAATATGTCTGGTACATATATGAATATATACATTTCTACATATATGTATATCAAGCATCAATATTATATAAAACGATAAACATGCATCTCATACATCAACATAAAATAAACGTGACATGGTTATAGCCCCAACTAATTATTTTCTCAAGCCAATGAGAAAATACTAGAAGGTCAACCTAAGGTAGCTTCTCCAAGCACCTCTTTGGCTCCCTTTTGTGAATGGTCTCCTCATCCCGGCACCTTGATCCATCATCATTGATCTCCATCAACTAAATAAACTATACTATATAACAATTACATGATATAGAGAATTCCTCGAGTTACATTCGAGGGGAACGTATGGGAGGGATAACATTTAGAAAAATAGAGAAGGCACGACTCGCAGGCCGTATTAAATTACAAACATTCACAAATCCTATCTAATAGGTCATAGGGCTATAACCATGCACCATGCTCAAACAACCACATAAAACATGCTATAACAATTAATGAATTAAATTCTAAACATTTTAAAATTTAATTCTAATTAAAACTGTAAAATAAAATTTTAGAAAATTATCGTACGCTCGTGACATCACATGTCACGGATCCTCTTTGCGTCACAAGCCATGGACCAAAAAGGTTCAAAGACCCTAACCACACGGCTGGAGCATGCATGAGCCTAGGTGATAGGGTTGAATATTACGTGTTTTTATGCTATGTTATGTATATGTTTTCGTGTTGATTCTTGGATTATTTTATGGTTTATGGTATATATTTCTCTATTTCAGGAATCAATGTTTAAATGTAGGGAAAGGTGAAGAAATCAAGCTACAATGATGAAAGAATGAATAAAGTTGAAGAAAAGAGGAAAAAACCAGAATCCAAGACACATGTTGTTCATTGCTCCTCACATTACTATATGTTAGAGCCACGTTTTGGAAATGTGGTCCATATAGAAGTTGTAGAAGTTTCTCTTATCTTCGCGTGGACAGCTGATTCATCAAATTCGGAGTTTGTATGAGAAAGTTACGGCCAAAATACGAAACTCGCCAGAAGCTGAAAAAGGCGAAGAAAACATTCTGGTCTAGCCGATCGATCGAGCAAGCATTTCCGATCGATCGAGAAAGGCTGAAAAAGCCACAAAATTCTTACTGTGAAGCTCGATCGATCGGCCCTTCTGTCCCGATCGATCGGCGGAAGGCATTTTCAGAAAAATAACTTCCTTATCGAGTTTGTGTCCAACAAGGAAGTCCTTGTTTCCCTTCCCCTATATATTATACACGAAAATTACAACCCAAATAAGATTTTGAACCCTAGGAATAGCCTCCACACCTCCATACTCCATATCACCTTCATCCATCTTCACCTATTCATCCTAGGAATTGGAACAACCCAACAAGGCGATTAAAGAGACGATCGAGAAGGAAGCAAGAGAAGGAGCGAGGATCTACAACCGGAGTCGACGCTGGGAGATTATTCTTACTTTTAAACTTTAGTTTTGTTTTGTTTTGCTTTTATCATGCTTGGATTGTTGCAAGACATGTTTGAGTATTGTTATTTATTTATTTATGAGTATGAACTAAGTTTATTTATCGAGCTAGGCGAATCCTTTGTTATGAACCTTCAATTTGATGATTTAATGATTGAATTCTTATAGTTCTTTGCGTATGTTTTATGTTCTTCATGCTTTTAGAGGATTTATCACCTTTGAATGATGTTAGTATCGTAATTGAGATCGAGAGATGATTTTATGATACTGAATTAATAACTCATACCATGGATTTCAGACCGAGATCGAGAGATGACGTCAAATACATGCGTGATAGCCATAGATATCTAGTAATTGAAAGCTAGGAGTTTTCATGGATCTTATGCAACATTGAATTGTTAAATAAGCGAACGAGAGTTACTTATTGCAATTCGGTGTTAGGTTTAATATAGCTCGAGAGAGTAGTATTAGATAAATTGGGAGAACTCGTCACCTTAGAAATATTTGAATATTCAATCGAGAATTGTAGGGAATTGCATTGGTGAGCCAAAGTCTCGATAATCTTCTCTAGTGGATTTTTCTCGTTTACTTTTATTGACTTGGTTGGATTAGTAGTTTATATTAATTAATTAGTTGTTAATTATAAATTAATTATTGTAGGTTAAAGATAGTTAAAAGACATCTTATTTGGTACTTGCTTGTTAGTCCATGTGGGTTCGACAATCCGTATCTTCCTATCTATACTAAAACTTGACACCGTTCACTTGCGGTCTAAAATCGCTAGATTGGAATTAATTGTTTAAAAAATATGTGATGCCCCGAAATTAATTATATGCAATTTGGGCATTAATGATGTTTATATAATCAATTATGATGATAATTGATTTATGCGTTGAAATTAATTATCTTGTTGAAATGCTTAGTCACATGGTAGGCGTGACCTGGGGGTTACATTTCAGGGTGCATGTTATGCATGTTAGAAAATGGGGTGTTAACATGATTTATTTGTATTGGTTGTTAATTATGTGTTAATTATGTGGAAGATATGAATTTAGTGGAAGTTTGGTGCATTTTTGTAAAATGCTTTTAAAATACCATGTTGGGGTATTTTATACATCATGTTAAGTTTGGGGTGCTATTTTAATTAACTTTATAACCCCTTTTCCCCACTATACCCACCTCACTTTACCCATCACTTTTAAATCCCCAATTTCACTCTCAAACCCTAACCCACCTCTCATTTTCGATTTTGAGCAAAAAGAGAAGAAAAAATCTTCTCAAAACTTTTGTTTGTGAGATCTTTGTTAGGATTTGGAGTCCTCAAGAGGTATGGAACCCTTCCTAAAGTTTTAATGATGTTTAGTTTTGAAATGGGTTAGCATTTTGGGATTTTTGTAGATTTGTTTTTGGGTATATGTTGTATGTGGTTGGGATATGATTTTTGAAGTGTTTTATGTGGGTTTTAGTGAGTTATGATGATGTTTGTGTTGTTGGAAAGTTTTGGTTTGAAGGGTATGAAGTTGAGCTTGAAAAATGCTCAAACATGGTGAAGAATCGCGCACCAGCAGGTGGCAATCGATCGCCATATATGAGGCGATCAATCGCCGAAGGCCAGTAGCAAAAAAATGCTACAGGCGATCGATCGCCATATTTGAAACGATCGATCGCCGCGAGACAAAAAGTCAGGCGATCGATCGCCGCGAGACAAAAAGTCAGGCGATCGATCGCCATCAGCTTAAAAATGGCAAATGATGTTTTTTGTTGAATTTTTGGTATTTGGCTATTATTTAGCTTCTAATATTGATTTGTATGGTTGTGTAGAACCACCTCAGGTACCAACAACATCAAGGAGATAAAGTTCTTCAACTTCTCCACTTTTGGGAATTAAGGTACGTAAGAAACGTACGGGCATCGGACGGTAAAACACATTCCTATGCTATGACTACGCCATGATTGCATAAGTATTTACGATGTTTATGATGATGATTATGATAAGTAAGTTTATGATGATGATGTTTATGATGATGATATGATGTTTATGAGGACGTTTATGATAAGATGATGATGTTTATAAGATGATGATGTTTACAAGATGATGATGTTTATAAGATGATGATGTTTATGATATGATGATGATGATGTATGTTTAACTATGTTATGGAGAATGGTAGAGTGTTCTGGTAGTTGTTATGGGAAAGCGAGGAAGGTACTTACCGCTGACATAGCTAGCGAGGAGATACATCCGAGGGGTATCACAGTACCGCTATATGTCGAAGCGAGGGGGCCAGTTGTTCCGCTGACATAACAAGGCCAGAAGCATCCCCATTTCTAAATAACATTGTTGATTATGAGCATATAAGTGAAGTATGATTTTAATCATTTATGTCAAGAACTAATGATTATATGCATGACTATGAAACAGGGACAACCAAAGTGGGTTAATACGATTAACCAGGAAGTATATGTTACGATTATTTTCATGCATTTATTTATATGCCATTACCTTATGATGTTAAGTAATGATGTACATGCTCCTGATGGGTTGTTCCTGTAGGTACACTTTTGGACTGAAGGGCTAAGGGTCGGGTTGAGGCAGTGAGCTAAAAGAAGCATGAAAGAATATAGGATACATGATTTTGGATAGTCTCTACTCTAGGAGTAGTGTAAATCTATAGCTTTAACATTCATTATCGAGAATGTAATTCTTAAGTTTTGAAATTTTATTTTTGGCCTGTAATCTTATTAGCTCAAAGCTACAACCGGTACCCTAATATGTTATTAATGCATGTTTAGTCCATAATACGTTATTAGTATGATGTTAAGGTAGGAAGACCCTACATTAGTGGCATCAGAGCAGTGGTTAGAAAACCCGGGAATGAGTGAAGGGTAGCCTTAGCAATAAGTTGGCTAGGTGCTTCTTTTTAAACATGTTTTGTGCATATGTTGCATATGAAGTGTATGACTATTATACTAACATGTTATGGTTTCTAACGATGTATTATATGAACTGCTTTTGGGTATTGTTGTTAACCCTTGTCTTGCAGCATGGCAGCAAATATCGATATAGGAGATGCAGTGAGTGTTAATGCAAGTGCTGGGCGTACCAATCCCCTACCACCGCCAGCCTTGGGCGAGGAACCCTCTGAGCAACAGTTACTACCTGGGGAGCTAAGTTTGGCTCAGTTTCTGACATACCGACCCCCGATGTTCGAAGGAACTGAGACAGGGGAACTGGCCGAAGAATTGTTAGAGAGGATAGAGCAGATATTTGTAGCAGCTCCTTGTGCGAAGTCAGCATGGATAAGGCTAGCGGAGTTCCAACTGGCCAATAAGGCATTGATGTGGTGGAAGACCACAGTAATAGAGCAAGAGGCTCAGGGACAGGAAATAAATTGGAAGTTGTTCAGAACTCGGTTTCTGACCCGCTACTTTTCAGCTGCTGCACGACAGGCTAAGGAAGATGAGTTTACTAACCTCAAGCAAGGTAACATGCATGTGTCAGATTATGCTCTTCATTACTGTTCTTTGCTCAGATATGTACCTCACATCGCCGCAAGTACTCAAGCAAAGATGAGGAACTTCATGAAAGGGTTGAGGCCGGAACTGTATGACAGGGTGATTACTTATGGCCCTGCTTGCTTTGATGACGCCCTTTCACGGGCTGAGCTAGCCGAACTGGGAGTTGGTGCATATCCTGATGACGTACCACCTCCAGCACCCCCTCAGAAATCTACTTCCGATAGTTTGAAGCTGAGGGGTGATCAGTTCAAGCCAAGGGGGAACACATCAGCTTCGAGGTTCAGTGGTAAGAGGCCCGATAATCGTTGGAAAGGAAGCCGTAGGAATGATGCCCCGTCAGGAAGAGGACAGTCTCAGGGAGGCAGAGTTGTGAAGGTCCAGTGCTCTCTTTGTGGGCAACCACATTCGACGAAAGACTGCGTCGGTTGTTATGTTTGTGGCAATAAGGGCCACTTTGTTCGGCAATGTCCCAATCGGGAGGGACAACAGAACTCTACGGGGAGGCCTGCGGACAGAGCAGTACAGCACAGGCCACCGTTTGTATCGAGGCAGTATGGAGGTCAGCCTATGGGGCCACCTCAGGGGCAAGTTTATGCTTTGACAAGGGAGCAGGCTACAGCAGCTCCGAAGGAAGTGATAGCGGGTACGTGTCTTTTATTTTCGTACCCTGCTTTTATATTGATAGACACAGGTGCGTCACACTCTTTCGTATCGACAAGTTTTGTGGAAAGGCACCACATATGCACTTCTCCGTCGCCCACGCCTCTTGTAGTCTCGTCACCCGCTGGAAGAAGTTTGATTACTGATCGGATTATCTATGACGGCCTCATTTATTTTGAGGGTAACGAGCTAAGGTCAGCTTTGATTGTTCTGGGAATGTCAGACTTTGAATGCATTGTGGGCATTGATGTTCTGAACAAGTATCAGGCAGTTGTGAACTGCAAGCAGAGGACTGTCCGATTCAGGTCTGATACGGAGTCCAGTGGACATTCTATGGGGATGGTTCCCGTTCAAAGATCCCGTTGATATCTACTGTCAAGATGGCACAGTTGTTGGAACGGGGCCATGCAGGATATCTCATCTATGCTGTTGATATTACTGAAAAGAGGGAAGAATTAAAAGTCGAGGATGTGCCCGTAGTGGCGGAGTTTGCTGATGTTTTTCCGGAGGAGATTCCCGGATTCCCACCGACGAGAGAGGTCGAGTTTGGGATTGAGTTACTACCAGGGACGTCTGCCATTTCTCGTGCCCCGTATAGGATGGCACCATCGGAGTTAAGGGAGTTGAAGGTTTAGTTGCAAGAGCTCCTTGATAAGGGTTACATACGCCCTAGCGTATCGCCCTGGGGTGCACCAGTTCTATTTGTCAAAAAGAAAGATGGTTTGATGCGTCTGTGCATCGATTATAGGCAACTGAACAAGGCCACAGTGAAGAATAAGTATCCACTCCCGAGGATCGATGATTTGTTTGACCAGTTGCAGGGTACGAGGCTCTACAGTAAGATCGATCTGAGGTCAGGGTATCATCAGATTCGGGTAAGGGAAGATGATGTTCAGAAGACAGCTTTCAGGACTAGGTATGGGCACTATGAATTCTTAGTCATGCCTTTTGGGGTGACAAATGCCCCAGCTGTCTTTATGAGTCTGATGAACAGAGTATTTCAACCATATTTGGATCAGTTTGTCATTGTTTTCATTGACGATATACTCATTTACTCTCGGACCGAAGAGGAACACGTGAAGCACTTCAGGACAGTACTCCAGATCCTTAGGGATCATCAGTTATATGCAAAGCTCAGCAAGTGCGAGTTCTGGTTGAGCAGTGTGGTGTTCTTGGGTCATGTTATATCTAGCAGCGGATATCTGTAGATCCCAGGAAGGTTGAAGCTGTGATGGAGTGGGCAGCACCCACTTCTGTACCCGAGATACGGAGCTTCCTTGGTTTAGCAGGTTATTACCGAC
Organism: Haberlea rhodopensis; assembly: GCA_907163345.1. Lineage (NCBI taxonomy): Eukaryota > Viridiplantae > Streptophyta > Magnoliopsida > Lamiales > Gesneriaceae > Haberlea > Haberlea rhodopensis. Next base: position 1,760,436 of record CAJQUN010000116.1, on the reverse strand, counting down.
GTTTCGTCGAGGGATTCTCTAAGATCGCTAAGCCGTTGACACAGCTGACTCAGAAAGGAGTCCCGTTCTATTAGTCCAAAGCTTGTGAGGAAAGCTTCCAAGAATTGAAGCGTCGTTTGACTACGGCACCTATATTGGTGATTCCTTCTGAGAATAAGAGGTTTGTTTTGTACACGGATGCATCATTGCAGGGTTTGGGCTATGTATTGATGCAGGATGTAAGGACCCCATATACTTAACCCTTGATTAGTGTATTAATCATTAGGTGTGGCACATGCTTTCAATAAAAAGCCAATCGGGAAGCTCAGATGATACTTTACCATTGAATGGCAACTCTAAAATTTCTCTAATGATCAACGTTATAGAATCATCTCTACTAACATATAGACTCATAGAGTTGCCCATTACCATCCCATTTTGCCACTTTTCACATTGTGGACTTTTATAAAAATTTGGGCAGAGTCTCCCCATAAAATTGAGCTATCCCAAAACACAAGCACATCACATAATATAATTCCCGGCCAGGGAATACACAATACTCATCAGAAAGCAGTAATACAAGTAAATTCCCAGCCAGGGAAGACACCACACATATGACGACAAAAGTGGGTTTCAACACCCACATAATACACCAATGACTTTCTTATCATTTAGCAATTCTACCTCTAATTGCATGCAACATAGAATGAAAGAGAGAAAGGCTCATGCCTTTACATACAACCCATATACAAGTATAATCGTGCTCACATGCGAGCATCATGAATATGCATAAAACCATCATGGGTATATGGGTACTCTATACGATACCGTGCTCCATCAAGCCCTGGTACCACAATCCTGGGAGTACATCCAATCAACAGCTCGAGCTCATCTCCAAAGCCATCGATGTACCTGTTCACCTGTCCCAACAGAGACAGCCCCCAACGGGGTGAGCATACCAATTCCACAATTTCATAATCAAAATGACATAATACATAATTTACGGAATGTAAATATTGTGGAACATATGTGATACTTCCTGGATGGTATCATCCTCATCATAGCGTACCCCTATAATAACCCTGTTCTCAAAACAGATAAATCATCAAATCTTAAATATGCAGTTAATCATGATATTGGTTAACCCTAGCCAGTCTCAAATCAGTAACCTTTCATAACATCTTATTTTATTTGGCAATGATTAGTAACATTTCATAACATCATTTCATAACATCGTTTCATAACATCGCTTCATAACATCTTTTCATAACATCTTACTTAATCTAGCAATGATCATAATTCTAGATATCGTATTGAGATTTCCTTAACTTCCGATACTGGTTAATCACTTCTCTGATTAACTACGTCTCTGTTCCTATTTATTACCAATAGGGAATAAAATACAGATATCCTAGATATCTAATCAAATACCACCTTTTCATTTCTTACTTCAAGGTAACGTCATACTTTCGGTGTTTGCTCCGTAGCAACCACACCTCATCATTTGCTCGCTTCATAGCGGCACTAAGCATTCCACCATGTGAATCAACATAACGTAACCAAGTCCCGATACCATCATAGTAAAACATATCGTATATCTTAAATCATGCATCATACTTGTAAAACATCATTTAAACTATGCTCGTACGCTAAACGTACCTTAAATCCTCGAAGTCCGAGTCAAACCTTGCTCGAGTTCCATGCCCTGAGGAACGATGTGCTAACACGGTAAATAATTCACAATTATTTACGAACATGCAACCCATGCTCAAGCACATCCATAACCCTCAAAATATTGTCGACACACGACAATTAAACATCTAAAAGACCCGGGGCAGGGTACATGCAGGGAGGGAAAACGAATGCGGCATATCGAAAAATTGCCTAAGAACACCTTCAATAATTCGAACCCAACCAACACAAATCAAACCCGAATAATCACCATAATTCATCTAACACATGAATTAATCAATTAACAACAACAATAATCGCCCCACATGCCAAAACCCCCAAAATTCGAATTCAAGCCCTAACTTCAAATCCGATTCCTCAATTTCGAACACAGTCAAGCATCATAATGCATTTAAACATGAAATAATCGAATAACAACAAGAATCATCATCCTCATACCAAAAACCCAAATTTTCGAAACCCTAAGTCACGAAATCAGTGTTCAAATTCGAAACCATAAGCAACAAATTTTCGACCCATGAAAGTATGAAATCATCGTCTCAAAAGCAGCATAAAAACGCCCCAAAAACATCAGAAAAATCGTACCAAAATCATACCAAAATCGCGCCCCAAAATCGGATGAAATCCAGTTTTTGAACCCTACGCTTTTCTGGCAAATCCGAGCTCGATTCTTGACCAAACTTCAAATTGTTGGTACGTATAGAAGCGCCTGGAAGAGACGATCACGGCGGCGGGTCGGACGCGCCGAACGGCGGCCGGACGGCGGCGGGCGCACGCCTGGAAGCGGCGTGGGTCAAAAGGGGATCGAGAATGGCGCGGCTACGGGGAGAGAGAAGGAGGGGAAGAAAATGGTTCCGATAATAAAAATCTCGGGTTCAACTGGTATTTATAGCAAAAATACCCCGAAATACTAATATCCCCACAAATACATCATGATTCATTAAAAATCATCTGTTTTCAATAATTCTCTCTCTAACTCAAAAACTCCCTACCGGTGCCCACACACAGCACCCGAGATTCTGAGTCCTACTAAAAACCCAACTCACAGGTTTTCACCGAAACGAGAATACGATCTCAACCTCGGGATCCAACGATCCCAACTACTCAAATAGACGAGCCCAGAAGGCCCGACACCTCGATTAAACTCCAATTCGCCACGTAAAACAACTTTACGGGTTATTAACACTCCGGGATTAACACCTATAATCCCTGGTCATCACATTATCCCCCACTAAAAGAATTTCGTCCTCGAAATTAGCACCGGTGTATCACGTAACACCCAGGCTACACAACAACCTGAAGCCATAACCTCGATTCCTGACCATATCAGAATCGTCTTAAAAACCTTGAGAATACCTCACATCAAACTCTGAAACAGAGCGACATAACAAAACCAACACCAACTCATCACCCAAGAGGCAAAACGTACCTCGATGCGGTTCATCCCAAAAGTCAGTCCCTCATGACTGTAAAACAACCAATACTTATGACCGTAGATCGGACAGTCATCCTTCGTTCTAATACCACTAGTAAGAACGCATCATGAATGACACCTCAACCGTGAGAATGTTGACCTCGTGTCAACTCTGAAGTGGAATAGACTTCCAAATCCATCATAACGTCAAAAAGCGTCAGCGCAACCCAACGCTAACAATCCAAAAGCAGTTAGTCAACTGAAACTGCGAGGATCTGAATCGCTCCCGATTCCATCGTAGATATCATTCAATGACATCTCTTATCATGACTCACGATGTCTAACATACATCGTTACGAGGGAAACATTGGCATACCACGGTGTACACATACCAAGCCTGGTTCCACTTCCAAACCTCCTCCATCAAATGATCAGTCGCATCATTGCAACTCAACTTGGGCAACTCACGGCCACAGATTCACATAAAAGACATCTCACAAGATGTCCACCTCCGGATATCCTAAGAATCACATCCTGATCATAAATAAACAATCGAGACTCCTCAGAGTTTCAAATTTGAAAGGACATGCAATAAACCCAATGCATCCCAAATACATGGATTCCCAGGCCAAAACAACGACGACTTGATGACTCTCTTGTTGGTACTTCAACATCATGAGCTGTCCCAGACAAGTCTCACCAAGATTTAAACATAAACATATATACGTTCAGTGAGGCATACTCAATTCCAACTTCAAATGATGTGGTGACTACCAGAGTCCACCACAATCCACCTCGTATAACCTTACGATTTACCAAACTTGGTTCCAACGAGCAGTATAACGGCTCTAGCAAGCCCATCATGGTGCTGCATACACGCGGCAGACAAACTAGTCGCTGCCTCACTAGGTTTCACCTCAAACCTACCAATCAGATGGACGTTTCCGCACGGCATACCATACCATGGGAAGAAAATCAATAGAGTAGTGGGTCTTTACCCAACATTCCTCCAATGCTGAAATACCCTGGACACTCCAATGTCCCCATGCACTTAACATAACCTGATCCTACTTCCTTAGGACCCATCTTACATTCTCATGGTTGGTGTGACCATGTCTACCATATGTCCTATCAATAGCAAGCGAGTAATTCCTCCACGATTACTCCTGTCGTCAAAAACATGGCCAAAAGCCATTCCAACGAGCCTACCTCAAGGGTATCACCACTCGAAATACGATTACTTCAAACAATTTCTGCGGTACAATCACATGTACAGTGCGTCCATCCATTCCTCGAGCAACCCGCTCGGTATAAGGGCCACGTTAATCGGTGACGCACACACCACCTTGTGCCCGACATTGGCACCCAAGGCATACAACTGAAAACGTATACTCAACGCATTGTTCATCGTAATGATGATGCATGTCTAATAAGACATCTCCTACACTATCGTCATCGTCATCCTGTGACGACACAGGCCAACTCATGGTATCTAAGGCATTGCCAACTAGTGACAATACATGTCAACAATGACATCTAAACAACCCAGTCAACTCGTGACGGTCCATGCACATCAGCGTATGTCATCCACCATCATGCTAGTAAAATAGGCATAATAAAACATGTATATCAACGCAATACAGCTACAATAAAGCTAATAGAATAGCAATATCTCGTACCTCATCGCTAACAAGATAGCGGCATACCTGTCTCCGTCGCTAGATAATAGTGCGAAATCAGCACTCATCGCTCGAAGGCGGCATAATCCTGTGCTGAGTACATAGCGGCACTATCCATCGCTATAGAATCGACGGCATGATACCTCGTCATATAATAAGTGGCATGAAACCTCGCTATACACCTGAGCCTGAATCATCGTCTACATAACAGCGGAAAGAGGCATCGCTATCAACATATCTGGTGGCACCAATCATCGTCAATCCTCATAGAAGAATGAGTCATCGTAAATCCACATAATAGCGGAATGGGACATCGCTATTAACATATCCGGCGGCATAAACCATCGCCAATCCTCGTAAAAGAGTGTCATAGTAACATAGCGGAATGAGGCATCGCTATCATCATATCCGGCGGCATAAATCATCGCCAATCCTCGTAAAAGAGTGTCATAGTAACATAGCGGAATGAGGCATCGCTATCATCATAAACATCATCATAATCATCATATCATCTTTACTCATCATAAACATCATCATAAACATCATATTCACATATATACTCACAACAAACTATGTTAATTAGAAATGGGACTGTCCCGGTTCCATTATGACAGCGGCACAATTGGCCCCCTCGCTCGACATAGCACATCGTATGATACCCATCGCTACGCCTTGATAGCGGATGTATCTCTTATACAGCGGATGATACCCGCCGCTACACCTTGATAGCGGATGTACCCCATCGCTCAGCGGATGATACCCATCGCTACACCTTGATAGCGGATGTACCCCATCGCTCATCAGCGGATGATACCCATCGCTACACCTTGATAGCGGATGTACCCCATCGCTCAGCGGATGATACCCATCGCTACACCTTGATAGCGGATGTACCCCATCGCTCATCAGCTATGTGAGCGGCAAGACCTTCCTCGCTTGCCCATAATAACCACCGGACATTCAACCATTCTAAGTAACATAGTGAAACATACATTATCATCTTGTAACATCATCATCATATAAGCATCATCATCTTATAGCATCATTATCTTAGAGATAAAACAGTAAATGTACGAAATCATAGTTGAGTAAGCTTGCTGGTTATTCATTAACTTCTTTTCATTTTCCCTAGTCATATTCATGCATATGGGCATCTTACCCTGTGGCATCTTACCACCTTATAAACATCATATCATTCTATAAACATCATATTAACATCATCATTACTTATCATAGTCGTCATCGTAAACGTCATATCATCTTCATTTATCATAACATCATCGTAAGTATCTTGTCATCTTTATTCATTATAAAATCATCTTCACCGTGAACTTACTTATCATAACATCATCTTAAACATCTTATCACTTTTTCATTCATTAAACACATCATCATGGCATCGTAAATTCTCATGCAGTCATAGTATGATCATAATATAGGAGTATGGCCTCTTACCATATGGGCATCTTACCACATCATAACATCGTAACACATCATCATAATCTCACTTGTCATAAACATCGTCATCATAGCATATTCGTCATAAACCTACTTATCAAAATCATTATCATCATAACATTATCATCATAATCATCATCATCATAAACATCATAAATACTTATGCATCCAATGCATAGTCAAAGTTAGGAGTGTGTTACCGTCCGATGCCGTACGCTTCTTACGTACTTTCCTTGCTTGAACATTACATGAACAAACACATTAGTATATTCAATAATAATTGAGACCATACCGAAGTAATCCACTGTCGGTTGTCTACCCAGTCTGTCCTCAGACAATACGTCATATCTTTCTTTTCCCTGATTTTCTTCCAAAATCAGGTTCCTCGGCACGTAGCATATAGAGTGTTAGACATCACTATGAATGTCATCCTATCGTGTTCCACACGATTCCTGCAACCACAATGGTTAGCAATACCACTTTTCATAACATAAAAGCACATAAACAATTAGTCATGTCGTATAACATTAATGCCATCATGCATAAAGATGTGCTATCAATAACTTCCTAGGCCCTCAACAGCCCCAACGAGCAACCACTGCTCTGATACCACTAATGTAAGGACCCCATATACTTAACCCTTGATTAGTGTATTAATCATTAGGTGTGGCACATGCTTTCAATAAAAAGCCAATCGGGAAGCTCAGATGATACTTTACCATTGAATGGCAACTCTAAAATTTCTCTAATGATCAACGTTATAGAATCATCTCTACTAACATATAGACTCATAGAGTTGCCCATTACCATCCCATTTTGCCACTTTTCACATTGTGGACTTTTATAAAAATTTGGGCAGAGTCTCCCCATAAAATTGAGCTATCCCAAAACACAAGCACATCACATAATATAATTCCCGGCCAGGGAATACACAATACTCATCAGAAAGCAGTAATACAAGTAAATTCCCAGCCAGGGAAGACACCACACATATGACGACAAAAGTGGGTTTCAACACCCACATAATACACCAATGACTTTCTTATCATTTAGCAATTCTACCTCTAATTGCATGCAACATAGAATGAAAGAGAGAAAGGCTCATGCCTTTACATACAACCCATATACAAGTATAATCGTGCTCACATGCGAGCATCATGAATATGCATAAAACCATCATGGGTATATGGGTACTCTATACGATACCGTGCTCCATCAAGCCCTGGTACCACAATCCTGGGAGTACATCCAATCAACAGCTCGAGCTCATCTCCAAAGCCATCGATGTACCTGTTCACCTGTCCCAACAGAGACAGCCCCCAACGGGGTGAGCATACCAATTCCACAATTTCATAATCAAAATGACATAATACATAATTTACGGAATGTAAATATTGTGGAACATATGTGATACTTCCTGGATGGTATCATCCTCATCATAGCGTACCCCTGTAATAACCCTGTTCTCAAAACAGATAAATCATCAAATCTTAAATATGCAGTTAATCATGATATTGGTTAACCCTAGCCAGTCTCAAATCAGTAACCTTTCATAACATCTTATTTTATTTGGCAATGATTAGTAACATTTCATAACATCATTTCATAACATCGTTTCATAACATCGCTTCATAACATCTTTTCATAACATCTTACTTAATCTAGCAATGATCATAATTCTAGATATCGTATTGAGATTTCCTTAACTTCCGATACTGGTTAATCACTTCTCTGATTAACTACGTCTCTGTTCCTATTTATTACCAATAGGGAATAAAATACAGATATCCTAGATATCTAATCAAATACCACCTTTTCATTTCTTACTTCAAGGTAACGTCATACTTTCGGTGTTTGCTCCGTAGCAACCACACCTCATCATTTGCTCGCTTCATAGCGGCACTAAGCATTCCACCATGTGAATCAACATAACGTAACCAAGTCCCGATACCATCATAGTAAAACATATCGTATATCTTAAATCATGCATCATACTTGTAAAACATCATTTAAACTATGCTCGTACGCTAAACGTACCTTAAATCCTCGAAGTCCGAGTCAAACCTTGCTCGAGTTCCATGCCCTGAGGAACGATGTGCTAACACGGTAAATAATTCACAATTATTTACGAACATGCAACCCATGCTCAAGCACATCCATAACCCTCAAAATATTGTCGACACACGACAATTAAACATCTAAAAGACCCGGGGCAGGGTACATGCAGGGAGGGAAAACGAATGCGGCATATCGAAAAATTGCCTAAGAACACCTTCAATAATTCGAACCCAACCAACACAAATCAAACCCGAATAATCACCATAATTCATCTAACACATGAATTAATCAATTAACAACAACAATAATCGCCCCACATGCCAAAACCCCCGAAATTCGAATTCAAGCCCTAACTTCAAATCCGATTCCTCAATTTCGAACACAGTCAAGCATCATAATGCATTTAAACATGAAATAATCGAATAACAACAAGAATCATCATCCTCATACCAAAAACCCAAATTTTCGAAACCCTAAGTCACGAAATCAGTGTTCAAATTCGAAACCATAAGCAACAAATTTTCGACCCATGAAAGTATGAAATCATCGTCTCAAAAGCAGCATAAAAACGCCCCAAAAACATCAGAAAAATCGTACCAAAATCATACCAAAATCGCGCCCCAAAATCGGATGAAATCCAGTTTTTGAACCCTACGCTTTTCTGGCAAATCCGAGCTCGATTCTTGACCAAACTTCAAATTGTTGGTACGTATAGAAGCGCCTGGAAGAGACGATCACGGCGGCGGGTCGGACGCGCCGAACGGCGGCCGGACGGCGGCGGGCGCACGCCTGGAAGCGGCGTGGGTCAAAAGGGGATCGAGAATGGCGCGGCTACGGGGAGAGAGAAGGAGGGGAAGAAAATGGTTCCGATAATAAAAATCTCGGGTTCAACTGGTATTTATAGCAAAAATACCCTGAAATACTAATATCCCCACAAATACATCATGATTCATTAAAAATCATCTGTTTTCAATAATTCTCTCTCTAACTCAAAAACTCCCTACCGGTGCCCACACACAGCACCCGAGATTCTGAGTCCTACTAAAAACCCAACTCACAGGTTTTCACCGAAACGAGAATACGATCTCAACCTCGGGATCCAACGATCCCAACTACTCAAATAGACGAGCCCAGAAGGCCCGACACCTCGATTAAACTCCAATTCGCCACGTAAAACAACTTTACGGGTTATTAACACTCCGGGATTAACACCTATAATCCCTGGTCATCACACAGGACAAGCACGTGGTGGCTTATGCTTCGAGGCAGTTGAAGCCTCATGAGACCAGATACCTAGTTCATGATCTGGAACTGGCGGCCATCATTTCGCCTTGAAGATTTGGAGGCATTACCTATATGGTACGACGTTTACCATTTATACGGACCATAAGAGCTTGAAGTTCTTATTCACTCAAGCGGAGCTGAATATGAGGCAAAGAAGATGGATGGATTTACTCAAGGATTATGATTGTGAAATTGAGTACCATCCTGGTAAAGCAAACTTGATAGCAGACGCCTTAAGTCGGAAGGTGAAGAGTACTGCTGAGGATGCCATGAGTTTATCAACTATGATGACTTTTTATTGCCATCTGGGCTATGATTTTGATGTGGACACGTCGTCGGTGCGAGTGTCGACCTTATTGGCTGAGCCAGTCATATTTGAGGCTATCAGTAAAGTCCCAGAGGTCGGATGATGAGGTTCAGAGATGGTCATCGATAGTACTTCAGGGTCAGTTATCAAAGTTCAGAGTGGCAGAAGATGGTTCCTTGAGGCTTGGTAACCGTTGGGTAGTGCCGAGGGCACCAGAGTTGCGTCAAGGGATCTTGCACCGTGCTCATAGCAGCAGGTTTAGCATACATCCAGGTGGGAGAAAGATGTACAAGGACTTATGCGACCAGTTTTGGTGGAGACGGATGAAAAGAGACGTCATCACCTTTGTCAAGAAGTGCTTGATTTGTCAGCAAGTAAAAACGGAGAGGCAGATGCCTGGTGGCGAACTGAAGAGTTTAGAGGTACCTGAATGGAAGTGGGAGCACATATCTATGGACTTCGTGACCCACTTGCCAAGGACGGCCTCTGGATTTGATGTGATCTGGGTGATCGTGGATAGGCTGACGAAGTTAGTTGTGATATCCCCGAAATGATTAAATGCAGTTTGGGCGTTAATTATGTTTACGTGATTAATTATGGTGATAATTGATTTATGTGTTGGGATTAATTATCTTGATGATATGCTTAGTCACCTGGTAGGCGTGACCCGGGGGGTTGCATTCCAGGGTGCATGGTATGCATGTTGGGAAATGGGGTGTTAACATGATTAAATTGTATTGGTTATTAATTATGTGGAAATGTGGGTTTAGTGGAAGTTTGGTGCATTTTTGTAAAATACTTTTAAAATACCATGTTGGGGTATTTTATACATCATGTTAATTAATGGGGTGCAAATTTAATTAACAACTCTTATAACCCCACTATACCCCTTTTTATTTCACCTTACCCCCTCACTTTATTAAATCCCCAACACATTCTCCAAACCCTACATTTTTCCCCTCATTTTCGAGTTGGTCTTCAAGGTGGAAGAGAAGTTCCTGCAAAAACTTTATTCTTGTGATTTTTGGTAAGATTTGAGGCCTAGGAAGGATATATATCATTCCTTGTTGTTTTTGTGTGGTTTATTTTGATTTTGGGTTGATGTTTGAGTTTGAAAATGGGTTTGTTTTGGGTTGGTATGATTTTGGGTTGGGTGTAGGATTTTGGGGTTGTTTAATGGTGTGAATTGAAGGTTTAAAGTGTTTTTATGTTTTTGAGTTGTTGGTATAAGTGTTGTTGAGGTTGGTGATGAATTTAATGTGCAAAAATGGTGATTTTGATGTGTAGGGTTTGGCGATCGATCGCCCGTTTCTGGCGATCGATCGCGAGCCAACAGTAGGCTCCAGAAACCTTTGGCGATCGATCGCCATTTTTGGGCGATCGATCGGTGAGGCTGGCGATCGATCGCGCCAAATGTGGCGATCGATCGCCGAAGACAAAAAAATTCAGCAACGGACAGTGTGATCTCGCGATCGATCGGGACATCTCGGCGATCGATCGCGAGACACATAAAAGTGGAATTTTGATTATTTTGTGGAATTTTTGGATATTGGACTATAATTGGCTTCTAATATTGATTTGTATGGTTGTGTAGAACCATCCCAGGTACCAACAACGTCAAGGAGATAAAGTTATTCGACTTCTCCACTTTTGAGACTAAGGTACGTAGTGAGACGTACAGGCATCGGACGGTAAAATGTGTTCTTATGCTTTTGGCTACATATATATTGTGGACACGTGTGGATTATGAAATGTGTTGACATATATTGAGATAATGGTGATGCATTATGATTGTGGACTCAAGTGTTATGTTAATACATGTGGTTGAAATGCTTGATTGTTCCGGTGGTTGTTATATACGAGCGAAGGAGGTACTTGCCGCTGTCATATGAAGCGATGGTAATATGATATTTACCGGTGTCATGTCGAAGCGATGTACATGCCGCTATCATTGTCGAAGCGAGGGATATCATATGATGCCGCTATATGTCGAAGCGAGGGGTCCTAAAATTCCGCTGTTGTAACAGGACCGGAACAGTCACATTTCTAGTGATTAATGTGGATTATTGTGGTTATGACTGGAACGTGGTATCGATCATTATATTGTGAACTAATGATTTGTGCATGAGTTGATGAAACAGGAACAACAATGAAAATGTGCTAATGTGGTAAACCAGGGAGCATACATACATACATATCTCATGCAATTGATTATGTTATTGTGATTGGATTTTGTTGAATGGTGATGTATATGCTCATGGTAAGTTGTTCATGTAGGTACACTTTTGGACTTGGAGGGCTATGGGCCGGGTTGAGGCAGTGAGCTACGAGGAGCATTACCGAATTAGGAATACAGGATTTTTGGATAGTCTCTACTCCAGTAGTAGTGTAAATCTATAGTATTAACATTCATTATTGGGAATGTAATTAATTAACTTTGGAAGTTTATTTTTGGCCTGTAATCCTGTTAGCTCAAGGCTACAACCGGAACCATAACTTGTCTTTTAATACATGTTGGCCCTATTTACATGTTTATTACACTGTTAAGGTAGAGAGGCCCTACATTAGTGGTATCAGAGCAGTGGTTAGAGAACCCAGGAATGAGTGAAGGGTAGCCTTAGCAATAGGTTGGCTAGGTACTCTTTTATACATGTTTAATGCATTTTGAGTATATAAACGTTATACTAACATGTTGTGGTTATTGTTACTCATGTTTTCTAACGATGTATTATATGAACTGCTTTTGGTGTCATTGTTAACCCTTGTGTTACAGCATGGCAGCAAATGTCGATATAGGAGACGCAGTGAGTGTTAATGCAAGTGCCGGGCGTACAAATCCTCTACCACCGCCAGCTTTGGGCGAAGAACCGTCTGAACAGCAGTTGTTGCCCGGGGAACTGAGTTTGACTCAATTCCTTGCATACCGACCTCCGATGTTGAAGGAACTGAGACAGGGGAACATGCAGAAGAGTGGTTAGAAAGGATAGAGCAAATCTTCGTGGCGGCTCCTTGTGCAAAGTCAGTGTGGGGTCCTCGTTACTTAATCCATTATGTATCATGTTAACATACATATGTGAGTCTGAATTAAGTAATAACATGCACTGATTAAGAGTATCTTACTAGTTAAGTTGTTACATGGTTTATAAAAACCTCTCAACTACACATCATATGTACAAACAACAACCTACTACAAAATAACTCCTAGGCAGTGGTTCAGCTCGCAGCGGAAAATGACTCACATCCCGTCCTCCCACGTCTATGAGTCCCTACAGAAACATTCACACAACGTGAGTATAGATAATAAATATATCAGTGCGATATCAAAACACAATATCAATATCAATGATAAAGCACAATAAATCATCTAATGTGAATGTTCTGCAAATGCACCATGTCATGACATGTCTCAACAATTACCCTATTATCACAAGACCAATATGATATGCCTATTCAGCTCAATATGTCAGTGGAACCACCTCACATCTTCATATTAGCAGCACATATCATAGTACCGTCTTCAAATGATAATAGCCAGAGCATATACACATAAACCGGCGTATATCTCTATATAGCATGACCGAGCATATACCCAAACCAGGCGTATATCTCTATGTAACATAACCGAGCATATACCCAAACCAGGCGTATATCTCTATGTAACATAACCGAGCATATACCCAAACCAGGCGTATATCTCTATGTAACATAACCGAGCATATACCCAAACCAGGCGTATATCTCAAACACATGATATCCATGAATGTACATGCATATGATACTACCAATCATATGATACTAACATAACACAATTCATATGATATCAATCTCATAACATCAACACACAATATATATACTCCGTACGTCAACACGTACCTGTACTGCGACACAAACGATTTAAATTCGGCGTCACTGGCTAATTGCCTCGTTGTCCCGTCCCCTGAGATGATGCTACAACAATGCCAACAATATCTCATGTTATCATAGGCATTAAAATCAAATTCTACAAAAATATAACATTTTTCAACATTCTGACTCTGGCGATCGATCGCTACTTCTCACCGATCGATCGCCATACTGTTCTGCCCCCTCGCGATCGATCGCAACAACTTGGCGATCTGTCGCCAAAATGCCCTGTTCATAGCGATCGATCGCTACAAACTCACCGATCGATCGCCACATAATTTCACCGCCTTATATTTTGGCTGTCCTCGGCGATCGATCGCCACACAAGCACCGATCGATCGCCGATGCCCAGAAAAATCAGAACATGGCGATTTTGAGCTTATCTCCATGGTTCTTCTTCTCCTACTCGAAATTAACCAATTCCACATGTTTCTTACAATCTTTAGTAATACATGTTTCTATTATCTTGGAACTAATTCTTGGCATAGAAACAAGTTATGATTCTAAGCATGCACACTTGGAATTCAACTTCATCTAACTCATTCATAACTACACCAACCAATCTTAAAAGCATGAATTCCTTACCAAGAGGTTATGGAACCACTTCACTCCACTTTCTTACTTGATTTCCAAATGAACTCAAAGCTAGAAGATTCAACCTAAGCAAGAAGCTAGAGAGGAGCTTGGTAGAGATCACTATGTGTGTTATGGTGTATTGTGAGTTTAAGCTCACTAATCCCCTTAATATAGCCACTTGATATAATAACATGCCAATTAACATAAACATGTAAATCCAAACTCAAATTCACATGCTAATGCAACTTTAAATGAAAGGCAAAGGCATATGAAATTCAATTCAAATGCATACTAGTCCATGTTGCTTGATATGCCACTACAATTCAAGTCATTTCTTTGCACTACATCTTGTGCATCATGTTTCATTCCTTGACCTATATTACATAGTCATGTCATGTATGTGAGTTTTAACCCTCGGTTCAACCCAAACCCGAGTCCACATCGTACCGTAATTATTCAAAATTACGCCATAATCATATAACACGTGTATAAAGCAAATCGAGGCATTACAATTCTCCCCCACTCATTGAATTTCATCCTCGAAATTCCATATTCATAATATGAATCTCATATATCATATGAATCTCATACAGAAAGCCATAAGCTTTCAACCCTTCTAGCAACACTCCAAGGACTAACAACACAGTGGCAAATAAGCTTTGCACAAACATGTATTATAAATGCAACATTAATTGCTAAAACAATTAATCAAAAGTAAATCTGCTACATACTCAACATGCTCAACTAGCAGATACTGACCAGACCAGCAGTATAAGAAACCAAAAGAAAACATACCAGACATTGCACTTTGGTTCTACTGCATACTCAGGTTCTCGCGTAACAGCTTGTTACCATTCGCTTTTGTCCACGTAGCCATATCCTCACAACATTCTACGCCAGCCGGCATAGATAGTATGCATCGTTGTACTACCATCAACAGATAAACATTTCACTCGTATCAGTGAACACTCAAGAAATTATGTCTGGATGTTGGCACATATACATATCCTGTTCTACACAATAGTATCCATCAAATTGATTTGATCTCATACAACTCATTGTACCGGTGATTTCCCTTAACCAAGTCACTGCCCACTCCCATTCCTGCTGGATGCATACAAATGATCCCCAATGGAGCATCTGTTCGTCTAAAGTCTAATACATCCGTCCCTCCTTGGACAACTAGTCACCACATTGTAATACCGTCAATGGTTCAAATCATGGTATTACGCCTTTTCCATACACATTCACATTATGCCACACTTTAGAAACACAGCAACACACATACCCGCGTTGTGTATTGTATAACGGTCTAAAATTTTTCCATTCGTCTATACTCCTGTGTAAGCCTACGCAGAATATCGAGAGCAGCTAGATACGCTAAACCAAGTACCTCGGTCCTTGTCACATTCAGATTCTACACATCCAAATGTGTATAGAGCTATCTCTGCTCTAACATTTCACAAAGTTGTATTATAGGAAGTAATTACACAATGTGATAGATACAACATATCCATCTATCATTTGCATACTAATCTCCCATGCCAGACTTCTCAGTCTAGATTAAACACTGGACACGATACCAGTCCGATCAAACACTGGACACGAACTTGACCAAACCACAAGAAACAATCTACATCACACTTAGATGTCATCAATGCATATTGTACACCAAAGCTATGTACAATCCATATATCCATATGATTATATGGTTATCTCACCCAATGACTATGTTTTCATAGTATCTATTCACAACATTTGCGTGGTTCAATATTCCCTGTCCTGACCCCTGTACCGGAAATGTCATTCTTTGTATCAACTTTTCCCCCAAGACGACCATCTTGAGTATGACAAGTGTGATGTCCGGGTATTACTGGTGTTAATCCCGGTATGGTAATAATCCTTGATGGATTTTTAATTGTGGCAATTAGGAATTAATTGCGGTTTTGGGTCTCCCGAGGTTGTTTAATCGGGCACTTGGGATCGCTGGATCCAAAGATTGAGATTGTATTCTCATTTCGGTGGAAAACCTTTGAGTTGGGTTTTTAGTGGGACTTGGTGTCCGGGGTGCCGTATGTTGGGGCCAGTCTGGGGATTTGTTGTTGGAGAGAGAGTTTTTGAGAACAGATGATTTTTAATGAATCATGATGTATTGGTGAAGGTATTGGTATTTTGGGGCATTTTTGCTATATATACAGTTGGGCTCGGGATTCCGTCATTTGGAATCCATTTCTCTCTCTCTCCCTCCCCTCTCCTGCGATAAACCCTTCTCCCCCATTTCCCTTTTCTCCCTTGGAGGAGAAATCGCGGGTAGCTTGGCTCGGAGGCCGGTTTTCTCGAAGATAATCAGGTATTAATCTTCCCCTCGTCATTAGCTTCGGTTTGATAGTAGTATGGTAGCTTTTGGTTGAGGTTTTGGTTGGCTTTGGGTTTTGGGAATTTTGGGTTAAAATCCAATATGTTGATTTCAGTGTTTTCATGGAGTTTAATTGTTGTATTTGAGGTGTTGAGGTTGTATGGAGTGTTGGTTTGGAGTTTGGGTGTGAAAAACACCATTAAAGCTCGAGTTTTCGGAAAATTGCAGTCCGCGATCGATCTTGGCGAGGCGCCGATCGATCGCAACATGCTACTGGATTTGGGAAGGCGATGAGCAGTAGCGGCGATCGATCGCGAGAAGTGGGCGATCGATCGCGAGGGCCTTGGCGATCGATCGCGAGATGTGGCGATCGATCGCGGCTTGTGTATTTTCGGACAGTAGGGTATGGCGATCGATCGCGGCTTGGCGCCGATCGATCGCGGCCCTGTTCCCTTGGTTTTTTTTCAAATTTTTGAAAATGTTGGGATTTTGGAATCGGGGTTTTAAGGGGCCGTTTCCGGGGCAATGTCTACATTCCAATGGGAATGCTATACTTTTAAAATGGATTGGTTGAGGCCAAAGTTCAATAAAACGGAATTCCCGGTTGAATTCTTGGTTATCTTTAAACTTGTTAATGGTATATTTTGGGTATTATGCATGCTTAGCCGGGGGGGCTTTTATTTTGGTAATCGTCATGGATTGACGATATGATTGGGAGTCTTGAACGTGCTTGGACACGTAATCGCATGCTTATTCTTGATTGTGAGTTGTTTATGTGTTTTAGCACATATTTCTCGAGGCATGGAACTCAAGCAAGGTTTGGCTTGGACTACGGAGACTTAAGGTACGTATGACGTACGAGCATGGCCTATTATAGTGTTGCAACTGTAAAATGCATGGTGTGTGATAATTGTACTAAATGGGTATTGGAACACACGGTGTGTGATAATTGCGTTATATGGACATTGAAATATGTGGCATGTGGTAATTGCATCGGATAGGTATTGAAATGCATGGTGCGTGATATTTGCTATAAATGGATAATAATAGGCATGGTAAATAGTATTTGCGTTAAATGGTTATACATTGGGAACCATACGGTGTGGCTATTGAGCGAGCAATGATTTGGGATGCGATCGCCGTTGAGCGACCATCGGTTATGACGCCGCTATTGTTGAGCGTGCGCGAGGTTTAGTATGCCGCCATTGTGGAGCGAGCAATGAAACATGAATATTGAATTATTGGTTAGATATATGTGATATCTATGGTCTTTTACATTATGTTTTTACCATGTTGATCATGGATCTGGCATGATAGAACGGTATTAGTTAATCTATGTGACGATTAACTGGCTTTGGGAATTTGATGAGTTTGGTTATTTTGAGAACATGGACAATACAGGGGATCCCGGATGAGGGTGTTACCATCCAGGGAGTATCATTTAAATTATAGCATTTACATTCTGTATTTGAATTGCAATGTTATGCATATTGGATTGGTGGTATTGGTATGCTCACCCCATGTGGGGGCTGTCTCTGTTGGGGCAGGTAACACAGTGCAGCAGCAGTAGCTTTGGAGTTGAGCTCGGGCTGATGATAGAGGTACTTCCAGGATCGAGGTACCAGAACTGGTTGAATAAGTACATAGATCCAGTGTTGAGATCGAGCTGTGCTTGGAGGTGCTTCCAGGATTGAAGTACCAGTAACGGTATCCGGTAGAGTGTTTTATACATCAGATACACGCTCATTCATTGGGTGCTCTTATGTGAGTACATTTTACGTGTATATGGAATGTATAAATGGACTACGGCTTTTCTCTGTTCATTTATGGGCTACATGCAATTAAATGTGGAATTGCTAAATGAACTAAGAGCATGTTAGTGTATTATCAGGGTGCATGTCATATATGTAATCTTGGTTGGGGGATTTGCATATTATATGGGATGAATGCAAGAAATTTTATGGATCACCAATATGGTGTAGCACTTGCACATGGCTTTTCCCCATGAATTATGATTATATGCACTAATGGTATGGATTAATACACTAATAACGGGTTAAGGGCACGGGGGTCCTTACAACAAGCGTTTACAACGATTCATTATTTTCTATTCACTGTTCCCTGTATTGATCAACACAAAATATCATGTAGCGGTGGAAACCAACACGTTTTCCAACCGACACATTTTCCCACGCATGTGCAATTCACTTGCTACATGGATTACGCCAATAAGTCCCACACATCACAGGTACCTGATAATCCATTCCGTTACCTGGATATATCATACAATCAAAGATATCACCCGACTATATCACCTGATTGACTATATCACTCAGATATATCACATGATCGCATATAGTACATAATCGAAATCAACAGTTGTCTACCTCGTTATATTCATTGAATTTTTTTTTCTTTATTGGAATGCATTCCTGATAACCACGACTGCTCCCAGCAAATCGTTACTGGTTCATGAAGGAATAGCCAATCCAACAATACATGGAAGGTAACAAATTCCAACTCAACTGCAATCACACAATCCCCACACTATTGTTGACATGAATGACAATCAAATTACCATACCACTCATGGTCATTCTGGCACTATGACTCTACAATCGGACCCAAAACAATTGTCATATCATATAGCAATGCCAATGATACCTTCACAATATTGTACTCGTATTATGTTACTAGTACACCTTCCGTGTACAATCAAAGGATATCATATCAGAATACTCAAGTACAACCATATAGCAAAAATACCATTCACTATCTGGTATATGTCAAATCAGTCTCATATTGGTCGTACCACTATAACATGACACAACTTCAATGCTATACACATATGTGTACGAACAAGCTCAAAATAAGTCATTTCATGAACAAATCAAGTCCCATCACAATATCTCATACGTGTGAGCTTCTTCAACCTTCTCATAACCATCACATGGTGTAGCGTACCAATCATTCATTAAACATTACATGGTTTAGTATACCAACCATATTGTTTCCTCATGAAACATATTCGCAGACTGTCCATCAATAGATATCAACCCAACATTCTATCAAGCACAAAATGCAAACCAATCAACCATGCAAACCAATCGCATGACGAGGTCGGCATATCAAAATCACGATCCCATCAGTCATACATCTCCCGTTCAAGACTATATGAATTTCATGTCAAATGCATAGTACAATCACAACACAACGAAAACTCTGATTGCATCAGTACTACAGTCGTAGTGTACAAGCAATCGACGGAAACTCAAACTTCCTTATCAATCTGGATAACTTGGACATTCAACATCAGACTTGTGAACCATACATCATAGCCACCAAGCTATGTTCTCATACAATAGTTCACATTCAATGCTTATCGGATACTCACATTGCCAACCAATCTCTGTTGGTCTCACATTGCCAACCACTCTCTGTTGGTCTCACGTGTACAGATCACTACTGTCATGCAATAATCCAGAATATGACAAGATGTCATACACACACTAAAGAACCAATTTACGGATGTCTATCATGACGTCCTTTTCTATATCCAGAAGCCATACAAGCATCCAATGCTCTCAGCAACAACACAGATACCCACACTCTGTTCAAAGCAGACCAACCAATTTCAATCTCATAAATATAGTTCACAAACACAGAAATAGATGGTCATATACAACATCCCATACACAACTGTATGCACTTTAGGTATCTCGTGTCAATCAAAGACACCCATGGCTGCCACACATACCACATACATAGTCTCATACGGACAACCTTATAACTCGGACGGAGCTCACATCAAAACAATGATATACATTCCCATCTGTACTATACACTAACCAGATAGAATACATGGCCACATAGCATCATGTATGTCCCAGTACAGCCATCACAAAGATCACATGTGCAGGCATCACAGCAAACTTTGCCGGTAATCATTGCAGCACTGCAATCTCCGCCGGTACTCATTTTCTTTCAATCTGAAAGACTTCCATGCTCAAATCCATATGATACAACAAGAACGAACACAAGAAGCCAATATACAGAAAGGATCAAACAGTCCGTTAACCAGTCACCAAAACACGAGTGACTTGAACGACATCGACTGATAACAGTCGAACATACTGCGGTTGTACCGCTCCATCAATACGCCTCAGCGTCAAACTCTCCCAATTTCATATTCCTTGTCACCTCCATGACAACAACAATAGAGTGCAACACACACATACACACCGGAGAACCATACACAGATGATACCCTGACAAGATAATTGTGATGTCCAGATTATTATTAATCATTTGTTGGACTAAATATGATTTGGATTTTAGTGATAATTAATTTTAGAATTAATTAGAAGTGGAATTGACCAAGTGAAGGTCAACTGGCGAGTTAATCGAATCATAAAATAATTTGAGGTTGTAAAATATACTCCGATAATATTTTAGAGATAAATTAATTAAAATGAAGAATTTAAGTTTTGGGTTTTTGGAGTGTGTATAAATCCCGATTGGTAGTTGTAAAAATAATATATCAGTGCACCGGTGACACTTCGATGTACAAAACCGGGCAAGCATACAAAAACAAATATGTTATGTTGGCATTTTTGGACACAGATTAAAACGTGTAAAAACATGCACTGAAATCCCGATCCCTTTTCTCTTTGCTGCTGCTCGACCTTCGCCGCTTAATCGTGCGCGCCCACCGCCGTCCGAGCTCTTTCCGGCACGTCCGAACCGCCGCCGTCTTCGTCTCTCCCGGGCGCTTCTTTCCATACCAAGAACGTGAAGTTTCGTCGCGGATTGCGTCCGGATCTTGCAAGGAAGTGCGCGGATAAAAATCGCGAATTCGTCCGATTTTGGAGCGATTTTCTTCCGATTTTTTTGTGGGTAATCCTCGTCGTCCCTTAGTCGTTATTCCCCTGAAATCCCACGAATTTTTGATGAACTTTGTTCGATTTTTGCTAGCATTTTGGAAGTGTTGCTAGTGTGTGTGTTCGTGTGTGCAGCAGTGTGTGTGCGTGTGTGTGTTCTGTGTGCAGATTAGTGTATGTTCGTGTGTGTTCTGTGTGTGTGTTTGTATCCAGCATGTATTAGTGTGTGTATGTGAAGTTTATACAAGAAAATGTGTGTTCCAACATGTATTGGTATAGGTACAAGACTTCTATATGTGTTGTGCCTTGTGGTTGGATGATGTTTTGTTAATGTAAAAAGTTAACTTAAATTAGGGTAATGGGTTAATGCGGTTATGTGACGATAAATTGAGTATGAACAATTGGGAATTGGATAGCATGAAAATGTTGTTAATTGTAGGGATTTAATCATAACTCACATTATTGAACGGATAAGTGTTGAAAATGAATTGGTGATTAAATGTCGTGATTTAGTGTCATTGTTGTTAAAAGGTGAAGACTAGATTCATGCTAGTATGTGTTGACATGGAATAGAGTTATGGTGATATTTATGCTCAAGTGGATAGCATAGCATGTGTTATTGATTTATGTCACCTTGTTGAGTCACTAATCTTATAGTGAGTTCTAAATCAAGAATTTGGAATCCAATGCATCTTTAATTTGTTAAAGTTGAATTTAATCAATAAATGACTTTATGGTGGGATTATGGGAATTAGATTTAAAAGAGTAGAATCTTATGTCTACATGGATCCCTTCTTTCGTGTCTTGGGTTGAATCACCTCGGTGTGAGTTTGAATGTTTGGAGCATGTTAATTGGCTTAATTGTATTGTTTTAGTTAGACACTAGTTGAATATTATTATGCATACACCCTTGCACTTCCTTTCCCTCTGTTGAACTTGTGTGTCTAGTGAACTGCTATGTGAGTTGGACGTGATCTTGCACGTATGGGTGTGTGTATCCTGCATCATGTGTGTGATGTAGATGATGGTGGGAGAAAATGGGGTTTTGCATCACCAATGAAATATCATGATTCATGTGAAGATGTGTGATCAAAGTATTGATTATGATTTGATTCATAATATTGAGTTATTGATTTGTGATATGGAAATGAAAGTAAGAACTATTTGATGGATGTCATTGCTCGGATTATGAGCTAATGTTGAATTGATATTCGATATAGACTCTACAGAAGGCTTCGGACGTTGATGATAGCTTGTTCATGTTGTCTACTATAAGGTACGTGGTGACGTACGAGCAGGTATATCTAGTATCTATACATTCATGTATACATGCAATTTTGAATATGATGTTTCAGGTAAGTGTTTGACTTTAACAAATGAGTTTCATATACGAGTTATGGGGGACACGTAGTGGTACGTGATCCGATTATACTAGTTGAGTATTGATGCCGTGGGCATGAGTGATATGAGAAAGTATCGAGAATGAGATGGTGGGATAACCAGGGTTACATTGGGATAACAAGGTTCACATTGATGTTGAACTATTTATGTTTGAGCATAAATAATATATTGTCATTGTATTGAATTCATAAGTGTTGTTGAGTATTACATTTTCAGTGAGAATACTAAACTTGACATTATGAAGTGCGTGAGTTTGAAACAGGAACAGTGTGTGGAAGCTATACAGATTCGGAATTGTACAGGGAGTATATTTTATGAGTTTGAATAATCTAAATTGTTGCATTATGATTTCGTATGTTGATTTGTGATCGAATATTGAGTTGGAGTGTGCTCACCCTGTGTGGGGGCTGTTTCTGTTGAAACAGGTACAACAGGTACGATGCTGCTTTGGCGTACTAGGCTCGAACCTTGTTGGATGATGCTTCCAGAAGCATAGTATGAGATTGAGCCGATATACGAGGTTGAGCGGTTGGTATTTATACTAATTATGCAACCGGATGTGTATCCGTTATTCGTTGCTCTTCTGTGAGCACTTGTATCTGTATATGGACTGTATAAGGGTGTTGAAACCCACTTTTGTTGTCTTATTAGTGTGGTGTCTTCCCTGGCTGGGAATTTACTTGTGTTTCTATATTCTGTTTAGTATCGTGTTGTCCCTGGTCGGGAGTCATGTTATGTGATGTGTTTTCATTTCCGGATAGCTCAGTTTATGGGGAGACTCTGCCCAAATTTTTATAAAAACCCACAATGTAAAAGTGGTGTAATGGAGATGGTAATGGGCGAAATCTTTGAGTCTAATTGTTGGTAGAGATGAACATATAATGTTGAACATTATTTATGTCATGGGATTATGGGAAACATGAAATGATTCTTTTTTCAAGAATGAAAAGAAAAATGAAAAATTTATACACATATGACGTCATAAATGAACTAATGACGAGTTTAGGTGTTGGGGCCTTACATTAGTGGTATCAGAGCAGTGGTTGCTCTTTGGGGCTGTTAAGGGCCTAGGAAGTTATTGATAGCACATATTTATGCATGATGGCATTAATGTTGTATGACACAACTAGTTGTTTGTGTGTTTTTATGATATGAAAAGTGGTGCTAATCATTATAATTGCAGGAATCGTGTAGAATGCGATGTGATGGCATTAATGGTGATGTCTAGCACTTCATGTATTATGTGTTAAGGGATCTGATTTTGTAGGAAAATCAGGAAAGGTGAGACGTACGAGCTTCGGACGGTAAAACGTGTTACACATTTGATTATGTATATCGTGGATAGTGGATCCTTACATGTGATGATATATGTGAAATGATAGTGATATATTGTGATAATGGAACCAATTGTTGTGTTTGATTATTGTGGTAGAATTGATGAATGTTCCGGTAGCCTTTATCTCCGAGCGAGGGAGGTACTTGCCGCTGTCATGTCTAAGCGAGGTAACATGCCGCTGTCATTGTCGAAGCGAGGGGTCCTAAAATTCCGCTGTTGTATTGGGACCGGAACAGTCACAATTCTAGTGATTAATGTGGAATATTGTGGTTATAACTGGAACGTGATATCGATCATTATATTGTGAACTGTTGTATTAACCTAGATGCAGGTACATGGAGCTAGTGGAAGTTCCGGTAGTTGTTATATTCGAGCAAGGGAGGTACTTGCCGCTGCCATATGAAGCGATGGTAGTATGATATTTGCCGCTGTCATGTCTAAGCGAGGTAACATGCCGCTGTCATTGTCGAAGCGAGGGATATCATATGATGCCGCTATATGTCGAAGCGAGGGGTCCTAAAATTCCGCTGCTATAACAAGACCGGAACAACCACATTATCGATATTGATAGCAATGTCTCATTCCGCTATATTGGTTGGCGATGGTTCATGCCACCAAGTGTATTGATAGCGATGTCTCATTCCGCTATATTGTTGGCGATGGTTCATGCCGCCATGTGTATTGATAGCGATGTCTCATTCCGCTATATTGGTTGGCGATGGTTCATGCCGCCAGGTATATTGATAGCGATGTCTCATTCCGCTATATTGGTTGGCGATGGTTCATGCCGCCATGTGTATTGATAGCGATGTCTCATTCCGCTATATTGATTGGCGATGGTTCATGCCGCCAGGTATATTGATAGCGATGTCTCATTCCGCTATATTGATTGGCGATGGTTTATGCCGCCGGGTACATGTATAGCGGTGCCTCTTTCCGCTATGTCAATGGCGATGGCTCATGACGCCAGACATGTGTTTATCGATGGTGCATTCCGCTGATTCCATGGCGATGGTTCTTGCCGCCGATTATATATGTTGCGACGTCTCATTTCGCTATTCTGTTGATGGTGAGTATATCAATTTGTGTATTGATATGAGATCATATTTTGTGGAATAATTATGTTGAGAGCAGGGACAATTTAAAAGATCAAGTGTGGATCAACTGTGTACAGTAAGTGTTATTATGTTGTTTTAAGAATGTATATTCATTGTGATTATGGATATTATATGTATGCCAGTGGTGGCGATGAGTATTATGCACCGCCGTAGGGCGATGAAGATTGATGCATTGCTATGTGTTAGCAATGAATATTTTTAGTACCGCTATTGTGATTAACGATGAATGCTGTTGTATCGCAATTGTGTTAGCAATGAGTATTCATGATGCTTTGATTGCAGATGGCAATAGAAGTTGTGCTATGTACAGTTATGTTATTGCTCATTGGGTATATGTGATTTAGGCCCAAGAGGATATTGGATCGGTCCAGAAGGACAAAATATCGAGGTAAACTGTTTCAGTTGGTTGAACATATTGATATATGTTGATTCGAGTTATTTTGTTGATTCATATTGATTTTGAAATCATGTACATGTAGAGAAATTGATAATGGAATTGAAGTGGAACCTAGATGTATCATTTATATTTTGTTGCGGTAATAAGGCAAGAAGGGGTGTAACCTTTGTGATAGCACTCTCATATCTACGGTGTATAGTGATGAGATATTGAAAATAGATGTTAATCACTTTGTGATGATAATTATTGTTATGAAAGCATACTAGTTTGGCATGTGGTAGGATTAATAATTGATTAATCACCTCTTATGTTGAATGGAATACAACCAGATAGACATGAGTTTAATGAGTGTGTCACGGGATGGCATGAGTATGTCACGGGATGACGCGTGATTACTACGAATGTCGTGTGTGGACATGTGTTCATTGTGAATATTCGTGATTAATGAATTATTATGTTTTGAGGATGAGTTAAAGATCGATATAAATTGCGTCATTGAGGCATGCAATTAATTCTGATGTTAAATTTCAATCACCCTATGAGACAGTGTGCTGTAACATGTTGTGTATAGAACCGCGTGAAACTTTTGATGCAGAGAATTAATGTTTGATGACAGAAACATTATGAATATCGAAATGCGTAAATGACAAGGTACGTGTTATGTTTCTAGTATTTGAGAAATACTAACGAGATTATTTTGTACTTGTCCTATGACAGATAGTAATTGGGTGAAGTAATGTGGAAATGTTGATACTTAAGAGTATGTGAGTGCTGTGATTAACATGATATTATGATGCCATTGTGTATTGTAGATGATTCCATCTACAAAGGTATGTCACGAACTATTCGATATTGATGTTGATGCCTTGTGTTAGATGAGTATAATCGTGACATGAAAATATTGGTGTTAAGCCATTTATCATGATTTGATATTGATGGTCTGTGGCTGTTGGTGTGTATAATGTGTATATACGTATGTGAGAATGACTAATGGGTTTTCTAGTCATTACCTTGCACCAGATAATAGCCAGGAGATGATATATGAAAGATTGATGCGTAAAGGCTCAAGAGTATCGTTACTTCATACGGACGATGGTGATGATGTACGGATAAGTTGCATACATTTGCAACGACACAGGTATGAAGTTGATTAAGATAAATGTGGTGTATTGTCATATATTCTTGAATATACATGAAAGCATGGATTGCATGATTTAACGAGATTATATGATGGGTACTGTGATAAAAGTATATGACGGGAAATAAGATTATGCGATGGAATTGTGTCGATGAAAGTACACAGGTAGTGAGATATGACAAAGAAGCTTGACGGGTAACTACTTCTTGCGATCGTTGGTGCAATGGGGCACATGTGTGAGCCATGATGATTCCGATGACTGTCGCCTTATGGATGGTAAAGTCTCTATCTTGAGCTATATACGGTACGTAAATTTTACAGTTGGCTTTTATGGTAAGCATGCGTTGAAATTTCGAGGACGAAATTTTATATGTTGGGGAGAATTGTGATGTCCAGATTATTATTAATCATTTGTTGGACTAAATATGATTTGGATTTTAGTGAAAATTAATTTTAGAATTAATTAGAAGTGGAATTGACCAAGTGAAGGTCAACTGGCGAGTTAATCGAATCATAAAATAATTTGAGGTTGTAAAATATACTCCGATAATATTTTAGAGATAAATTAATTAAAATGAAGAATTTAAGTTTTGGGTTTTTGGAGTGTGTATAAATCCCGATTGGTAGTTGTAAAAATAATATATCAGTGCACCGGTGACACTTCAATGTACAAAACCGGGCAAGGATACAAAAATAAATATGTTATGTTGGCATTTTTGGACACACATTAAAACGTGTAAAAACATGCACTGAAATCCCGATCCCCTTTTCTCTTCGCTGCTGCTCGACCTTCGCCGCTTAATCGCGCGCGCCCGCCGCCGTCCGAGCTCTTTCCGGCGCGTCCGAACCGCCGCCGTCTTCGTCTCTCCCGGCGCGGATTGCGTCCGGATCTTGCAAGGAAGTGCGCGGATAAAAATCGCGAATTCGTCCGATTTTGGAGCGATTTTCTTCCGATTTTTTTGTGGGTAATCCTCGTCGTCCCTTAGTCGTTATTCCCCTGAAATCCCACGAATTTTTGATGAACTTTGGTTCGATTTTTGCTAGCATTTTGGAAGTGTTGCTAGTGTGTGTGTTCGTGTGTGCAGCAGTGTGTGTGCGTGTGTGTGTTCTGTGTGCAGATTAGTAGATGTTCGTGTGTGTTCTGTGTGTGTGTTTGTATCCAGCATGTATTAGTGTGTGTATGTGAAGTTTATACAAGAAAATGTGTGTTCCAACATGTATTGGTATAGGTACAAGACTTCTATATGTGTTGTGCCTTGTGGTTGGATGATGTTTTGTTAATGTAAAAAGTTAACTTAAATTAGGGTAATGGGTAAGGCGGTTATGTGACGATAAATTGAGTATGAACAATTGGGAATTGGATAGCATGAAAATGTTGTTAATTGTAGGGATTTAATCATAACTCACATTATTGAACGGATAATTGTTGAAAATGAATTGGTGATTAAATGTCGTGATTTAGTGTCATTGTTGTTAAAAGGTGAAGACTGTTGGGATATGCCCTAAGACAAGTCATTAGATGATTGTTTAAGACTTACAATGTTTATGGTTTTATGAATGGCAATTCATTATTATATATTATTCTTTTAACTGTGCATTGTGAATTAATATATATGTTAATGTTCTTAGAATAATATTGTATTATTCTTAAAGATGTCCCTAGTCAAGTAGTATCATGAATAGGGATAATGATAATACGTAGAGACTAGTATATGTTGATCGATGAATTGTTCATTGATATGAGATATCAAATCAACATATGGGTACATGTTAGAGAACGATGTACTGGACAGACCCCCAATGAGAATGCAACATGGATAGTTATATGATCGTCATATGCAATTCTCATAGTGATAATAATGTATGAAATCCTTACGACTTGTGATCATCAGAGATCCCAACATAAGGAGTTATGTATCTTGATATCGTCAAACGTTACCCGTAACAGGGTATAATATAAAGGCGACTATTGGATACACTACGAATTATGTAGAGGGATGTTGACTGATCGAGATAGGATTTGTCCCTCCTATATAACAGGAGATGTGTTAGGCCCTTGATCAAGTGAGAACTAAAATGCATGGCCATGCTCGAATGAGTCGATATGAGATATCGAGCTTATTCGTTTATTCTAGTTCTACTTGGGGATCAAGAAATAAAGATTGGATATACGAGTATGACTATTCCATGTCCCGTGTTCAATCTAAACACAAAGGACAAAGGGATTAAGCTACATGGTTAATATTATCACAAGTTCTAAAGGTTATGTCGAGTCATTGACATTCTTGTAATTTGGGTAGCATTGATGTGTTGCTAGATACCGCTCAATGCTTGGGACGTAAAATGAGATTTTATGTCACTGCCAACATTACAAGATCCTATCGGGTCGCACAAAAGATTAAATCGAGAAGGGAAATTAAATTCATGAGATGAATTAAATAATTAAGAGGAGTCTTAATTAATAATCATAATGATTAATTAAATCATGGGCTTAAGCCCATGAGGCTTTATGAAAGCCTTTAATTAATCATATAAAATATGATTGCAAGGGGTTTAATTAGAAGGAACACTTCATAACACAAAACCTAACTCTATAAGCCTCTCGGCCGCGAGACTCACGAGCTTCACCGCCGCCGCCGATCGTGTGGTGGTTTTGAGGTTTTGCTTGGTCGTCGTTGTTCGGTTTTGATTCGAGAATAAGTCTAGCAACTTATTCTTGAATATCCCTTCACCCGATTTGATCGTGTGGATACCGTAGAGACGAAAGTGAAAACTTTCGTTTGTGACTCGGAGTTCGTTGGACATGCTGCTCCGTGGATTCTGCTTCAAACACGCTACAAGGGTGAGACCTTCGTATTCCTTAATCCGATATGACAACCTATGTATAGATCTGCTGGTTAGTAATCCATAAAAATTTTATTCTGCTGCGTTGTATGCTCTTGGATTACTTACAGTGGTATCAGAGCCGTGTACAAGGCTCATATCGGATTTATGTGATTAAATTATGTTAATCATATTAGAATTTATATTGCATGCTTATTAAAACTGTTTAATTCATATATGATATGAAATAAATATTTAGTTTTTGAAAATCATCGTAATAATTGTATTTGATATAATTGGCGAATAATAATATTTATTGAGCATCAATTTTCGGCCATCAGCATCACAAATGACACGACGGCTAGCCACATGAGGGCTAGGGTTTTTCGAACCCTTGGCTCGAGATGGCTTAGTCGTTGTGGCTAATAATTGTGCATGGAAGTGTCAAAAATTAATTAGGGTTTAGAACCCATTGGACGTGACGGCTAGCTCATGACGGCTAGGGTTTCGAACCCTAATAGCCGTGCATGGCTCGGCCATCATCGCCTTATTTTCTAAAGTTTTGAGACGTGGATGAGTTTTGAACTTTTTGACTCGATAATGGTTCACGCATGCATAACTTTACCACATGAGAGCAAGGTTTTTCGAACCCTTAGCTCGAGATGGTTGAGCGAACCCCGTGCATGGCATGACCGTGACTCGTGGCTAACAAATTCCAGCGTTTAAAACAAGATGGCTCGATAAAAACCATAAGGGTGCGAGGCGGCTAGGGTTTGGAACCCTAGCGCCGCCGCCGCACGAGCCAAGGCTCGGCCATGGGCTAGGGTTTCGAACCCTAGGCCCACTATTGGTCCAGCCGTGTGCTTCATGGTTCGAACCATGGTGGTTCGTGTCTTAGTCGCTTTAGTTCGTGGCATGTGATGTCCCGAGCGTACGATAAATTTTTCAAAAATTATTTTACAGTTTTAATTAGAATTAAATTTAAAATGTTTAGAATTTAATTAATTAAATGTTAATGCATGCTTTATGTGTTCTAAATGTAATCCCTCCCCTATGTTCCCCTCGAATGTGAATCGAGGAATTCTATATCTTGTAAATAGTGTAGTTTATTTTATTGATGGTGATCAATGAAGATGGAGCATCGTGCCGGGATGAGGAGGCCATTCACAAATTGGAGCCAAAGGAAGGTGCTTATGAAGTTACCTTAGGTTGACTCATAGGATTTTCTCATTGGCTTGAGAAAATCATTAGTAGGGGCTATAACCATGTCACGTTTAATTATGTATGTTGATGCATGATTTATCTTATGTTTTAGTTTGATAATAGTATTACACATATATGTAGATATGTATACAACTATATGTAGTGGACATATTTTAAATTATCAAATTAATCATGAGATCAATAAATCCCTCTAAAATATTAAGTTTTAGATGCCTTCCAAAATAAAAGTACTCGTCAATAACTTCGATTGTACATGTGTGGGTTTGCCAAAGCAAAGCACCGTGGCAATCTTAGTAAGGCGCGAAAGGATAAAAGTGATATCCGTTATACTTTAATTGGGTACGACTTAACTAGGTTATCTCAATAGGATTGGGAACCTAGAGGCATGGGTTGGATTATAATTCATTTGATGAATTGAACAAAGTGTTGTTCGTCCAACTATCCAAGAATTATATGTGATGTAATTGACAAAGTGTTGTCTACCTAAATAACCGAGTTTTGGGCGATTAGCCAAAGCTAACTCAAGATTAGGCGAAATATGGATCTTGGCCCACTAAAGGTGTTGAGGGTTGATATTTTTTAAACAAAATAGTGGGAGTATCATTTAATATAAGACCATGTTAAATGATTTAAATCATAAACTTATTTTGCATATTTATATTGTAGATATCCATGGCAACTAACAACGTTACTAGCACTTTATCACTGCGATCGGTCCTTGAGAAGGACAAATTAAATGGGACGAATTTCCTAGACTGGCATAGGAACTTGAGGATAGTCCTCAAACAAGAAAAGAAACAATATGTCGTAGAGGAACCCTTGCCCGCTGAGGAACCTCCCCTAACAGCTACAAGAGCTGATAAAGATGCTTACAAAAAGCATAAAAGTGACGCACTTGATGTTGGGTGCCTCATGCTTGCCACCATGAACTCTGAGCTTCAGAAGCAACATGAGGAAATGGAGGCGTTCGATATGATCGAACACTTAAAGCAGTTGTACCAACAGCAAGCAAGACAAGAGAGGTATGACGTCTCTAAGGCGTTATTTCAGTGCAGGATGGTAGAAGGAAGCCTAGTTGGAACTCATGTGCTCAAGATGATTGGGTGCATTGAGAATCTGGACAAGCTGGGTTTTCCATTGGACCAAGAGTTGGCCACCGATGTGATCTTGCAATCGTTGCCTGAGAGCTTCAGTCAATTTGTAGTAAATTACAATATGACTGACATGGAAAAGACTCTACCACAGTTGCTTGGTATGTTGAGAACATATGAAGCAAATACTAAGAAGACTAAGGCCACAAATGTCCTTATTGTGAATAAGGGCAAAGGAAGGGCCAAAGCTAAAGGCAACAAGAAAGCAAAGAAAGTCTTTGTTAAATCTAAGCCAAAGTCTTCTGCACTGAAGCCAAAGGGAGGGATAGCAAAGGAAGGGAACTGTTTCCATTGCGGTGAGACCGGCCATTGGAAAAGAAACTGCAAAGTATATCTGGAGGATCTAAAGAAAGGAAGTGTGACTTCCGCTTCAGGTATTTTTGTTATAGAAGTCAATTTATCTACTTCTTCTTCATGGGTATTAGATACTGGATGTGGATCTCACATTTGTGTAAATGTGCAGGATCTCAAAAGGAGTAGGACATTGGCGAAAGGTGAAGTTGATCTCCGAGTTGGAAATGGAGCAAGAGTTGCTGCATTAGCTATAGGAGATTATCATTTAGCTTTACCTTCTGGTTTATCATTGATTTTAAAAGACTGTTATTTTGTGCCTTCAATTACTAAAAACATAATATCTATTTCTTGTTTAGACAAGTATGGTTTTTCATTTATAATAAAGGACAACTGTTGTTCTATTTATTTGAATCATATGTTTTATGCTTGTGCACAAATGGTGAATGGTCTTTATGTATTAAATCTTGATATGCCTATCTATAACATAAATACTAAAAGGATTAAAAATAATGATTGTAATCCGACTTATCTCTGGCACTGTCGCTTGGGCCACATAAACGAGAACCGCATATCTAAACTTCATAAGGATGGAGTATTAGATTCATTTGATTTTGAATCATATGAAACATGCGAATCTTGTTTAATGGGCAAGATGACTAAAGCCCCTTTCAAGGGACATGTTGAAAGGGCAAATGTTTTATTGGGACTAATACATAGTGATGTATGTGGACCAATAAGTACACAAGCTAGAGGTGGTTTTCAATACTTCGTTATATTTACTGATGACCTCAGTAGATATGGGTATGTGTACCTAATGAAACATAAACATGAAACATTTGAAAAGTTCAAAGATTTCAAGAATGAAGTACAAAACCAACTTGGCAAAAGTATCAAAATCCTTCGATCAGATCGAGGAGGTGAATACTTAAGCCAAGAATTTCATGACTATCTAAAGGAGTGTGGGATAGTCCCACAACTCACTCCTCCGTATACTCCACAATGGAATGGTGTATCCGAGAGGAGAAATCGAACCTTGTTAGACATGGTTAGATCAATGATGAGTCATGCAGATCTTCCGATATCGTTTTGGGGACACGCTCTAGAAACAGCGATTTTCTTACTGAACCGTGTTCCATCTAAATTAGTGGAAAAGACACCATATGAGATATGGACTGGGAAGCGTCCTAGTATGTCTTTTATGAAGATTTGGGGTTGTGAGGCTTTCGTTAGACGTCACGCCACTAACAAACTTGGACCCAAATCTGATAAGTGTTTATTTGTGGGGTATCCTAAGGAAACGAAATGATACTATTTCTATTATCCCACCGAGAACAAAGTAGTTGCTCGGACTGGTGTATTTCTTGAAAGAGAATTTATTTCTAGAAAAACCAGTGGGAGAAAAATAGAACTTAGTGAAGTTCAACCACAAGAAAACACTGAACCTGAGATTGAGATGGAAACAGAGCAGGCACCGCAAGCTGTTGTGGAAGAAGCACCTGCTCAAGAGACACAAGCCCAGCGTAGGTCTGTAAGAGAACACCGGGAGCCACAGAGATATGGATTTCTTGTGACTCAACAAGGTGACTTACTACTTATTGATGAGGATGAGCCGTTATCTTATCAACAAGCTATAATGGGCAATGATTCTGAGAAATGGCAAGAGGCCATGAAATCTGAGATGGAATCCATGTATACAAACCAAGTATGGACTTTGGTTGATCCACCTGAAGGGGTACGACCCATAGGGTGCAAATGGATTTTCAAGAAAAAGACCGATATGGATGGTAACGTACAAACCTATAAAGGTCGGCTGGTTGCAAAAGGATTCAAACAAATTCATGGTATTGACTATGATGAAACCTTTTCACCAGTGGCCATGGTTAAATCCATAAGGATCTTACTTGCAATAGCTGCATTTCATGATTATGAAATCTGGCAGATGGATGTCAAAACAGCTTTCCTCAATGGAAATCTGCTCGAGGATGTGTACATGACACAGCCCGAGGGTTTTGTCGATCCAAAGGATGCTGGAAAGATATGCAAGCTACAACGATCCATTTATGGATTGAAGCAAGCTTCTCGGAGTTGGAATCTTCGTTTTGATGATGCAATCAAAGAGTTTGGTTTTATCAAAAATGAAGATGAACCTTGTGTCTACAAGAAGGTCAGTGGGAGCGTAATCATTTTCCTAGTGTTGTATGTAGATGACATACTTCTTATTGGAAATGATATCCCTGCCTTGCAATCTGTAAAGATTTGGCTAGGGAATTGCTTTTCGATGAAAGACTTGGGAGAAGCCACCTATGTATTAGGAATCAAGATCTATAGAGATAGATCGAGAAGGCTTCTTGGTCTAAGTCAAAGTACATACATAGACAAGGTGCTTAAAAGGTTTAGCATGCAAGAATCCAAGAAAGGATTCGTGCCTATGACACATGGTATTTATCTCTCGAAGGAACAATGTCCTTCAACACCAGATGAGAGACAACGCATGAGTAAGATTCCATACGCGTCAGCTATTGGATCTATCATGTATACCATGATATGTACTCGTCCCGATGTATCGTATGCTTTGAGCATGACGAGCATATATCAAGTTGATCCGGGTGAAGGTCACTGGATTGCTGTCAAGAACATCCTGAAGTACTTGAGAAGGACTAAGGATACATTCTTGATTTATGGAGGTGAGGAAGAGCTCAATGTAATGGGTTACACTGATGCAAGCTTCCAAACTGACAAAGATGATTTTCGATCGCAATCTGGATATGTGTATTGCCTAAATGGAGGTGCTGTGAGCTGGAAGAGTTCAAAGCAAGAAACAGTAGCCGAGTCTACAACGGAAGCTGAGTATATTGCTGCCTCGGATGCAGCAAAGGAAGCTGTTTGGATGAGGAAGTTCATTTCTGAACTTGGAGTGGTGCCTAGCATTAAAGATCCGATAGAACTCTATTGTGACAACAATGGAGCGATCGCATTGGCTAAGGAACCAAGATCTCACCAAAGATCCAAGCACATACTTAGGCGTTTCCATTTCATTCGAGAAATCGTTGAAAGGGGAGATGTTAAAATATGCAAAGTACCAACAGATGATAATGTATCTGACCCATTGACGAAGCCACTGTCACAGCAGAAGCATGATCGTCATACTAGATCTCTAGGCATTAGGTATATGTCTGAGTGGTCTTAGTGCAAGTGGGAGATTTGTTGGGATATGCCCTAAGACAAGTCATTAGATGATTGTTTAAGACTTACAATGTTTATGGTTTTATGAATGGCAATTCATTATTATATATTATTCTTTTAACTGTGCATTGTGAATTAATATATATGTTAATGTCCTTAGAATAATATTGTATTATTCTTAAAGATGTCCCTAGTCAAGTATTATCATGAATAGGGATAATGATAATACGTAGAAACTAGTATATGTTGATCGATGAATTGTTCATTGATATGAGATATCAAATCAACATATGGGTACATGTTAGAGAACGATGTACTGGACAGACCCACCATGAGAATGCAACATGGATAGTTATATGATCGTCATATGCAATTCTCATAGTGATAACAATGTATGAAATCCTTACGACTTGTGATCATCAGAGATCCCAACATAAGGAGTTATGTATCTTGATATCGTCAAACGTTACCCGTAACAGGGTATACAATAAAGGCGACTATTGGATACACTACGAATTATGTAGAGGGATGTTGACTGATCGAGATAGGATTTGTCCCTCCTATATAACAGGAGTTGTGTTAGGCCCTTGATCAAGTGAGAACTAAAATGCATGGCCATGCTCGAATGAGTCGATATGAGATATCGAGCTTATTCGTTTATTCTAGTTCTACTTAGGGATCAAGAAATAAAGATTGGATATACGAGTATGACTATTCCATGACCCGTGTTCAATCTAAACACAAAGGACAAAGGGATTAAGCTACATGGTTAATATTATCACAAGTTCTAAAGGTTATGTCGAGTCATTGACATTCTTGTAATTTGGGTAGCATTGATGTGTTGCTAGATACCGCTCAATGCTTGGGACGTAAAATGAGATTTTATGTCACTGCCAACATTACAAGATCCTATCGGGTCGCACAAAAGATTAAATCGAGAAGGGAAATTAAATTCATGAGATGAATTAAATAATTAAGAGGAGTCTTAATTAATAATCATAATGATTAATTAAATCATGGGCTTAAGCCCATGAGGCTTTATGAAAGCCTTTAATTAATCATATAAAATATGATTGCAAGGGGTTTAATTAGAAGGAACACTTCATAACACAAAACCTAACTCTATAAGCCTCTCGGCCGCGAGACTCACGAGCTTCACCGCCGCCGCCGATCGTGTGGTGGTTTTGAGGTTTTGCTTGGTCGTCGTTGTTCGGTTTTGATTCGAGAATAAGTCTAGCAACTTATTCTTGAATATCCCTTCACCCGATTTGATCGTGTGGATACCGTAGAGACGAAGGTGAAAACTTTCGTTTGTGACTCAGAGTTCGTTGGACGTGCTGCTCCGTGGATTCTGCTTCAAACACGCTACAAGGGTGAGACATTCGTATTCCTTAATCCGATATGATAACCTATGTATAGATCTGCTGGTTAGTAATCCATAAAAATTTTATTCTGCTGCGTTGTATGCTCTTGGATTACTTACAAAGACTAGATTCATGCTAGTATGTGTTGACATGGAATAGAGTTATGGTGATATTTATGCTCAAGTGGATAGCATAGCATGTGTTATTGATTTATGTCACCTTGTTGAGTCACTAATCTTATAGTGAGTTCTAAATCAAGAATTTGGAATCCAATGCATCTTTAATTTGTTAAAGTTGAATTTAATCAATAAATGACTTTATGATGGGATTATGGGAATTAGATTTAAAAGAGTAGAATCTTATGTCTACATGGATCCCTTCTTTCGTGTCTTGGGTTGAATCACCTCGGTGTGAGTTTGAATGTTTGGAGCATATGTTAATTGGCTTAATTGGATTGTTTTAGTTAGACACTAGTGGGATATTATTATGCATACAACCTTGCACTTCCTTTCCCTCTGTTGAACTTGTGTGTCTAGTAAACTGCTATGTGAGTTGGATGTGATCTTGCACGTATGGGTGTGTGTATCCTGCATCATGTGTGTGATGTAGATGATGGTGGGAGAAAATGGGGTTTTGCATCACCAATGAAATATCATGATTCATGTGAAGATGTGTGCATCAAAGTATTGATTATGATTTGATTCATAACATTGAGTTATTGATTTGTGATATGGAAATGAAAGTAAGAACTATTTGATGGATGTTCATTGCTCGGATTATGAGCTAATGTTGAATTGATATTCGATATAGACTCTACAGGAGGCTTCGGACGTTGATGATAGCTTGTTCATGTTGTCTACTATAAGGTACGTGGTGACGTACGAGCAGGTATATCTAGTATCTATACATTCATGTATACATGCAATTTTGAATATGATGTTTCAGGTAAGTGTTTGACTTTAACAAATGAGTTTCATATACGAGTTATGGGGGACACGTAGTGGTACGTGATCCGATTATACTAGTTGAGTATTGATGCCGTGGGCATGAGTGATATGAGAAAGTATCGAGAATGAGATGGTGGGATAACCAGGGTTACATTGGGATAACAAGGTTCACATTGATGTTGAACTATTTATGTTTGAGCATAAATAATATATTGTCATTGTATTGAATTCATAAGTGTTGTTGAGTATTACATTTTCAGTGAGAATACTAAACTTGACATTATGAAGTGCGTGAGTTTGAAACAGGAACAGTGTGTGGAAGCTATACAGATTCGGAATTGTACAGGGAGTATATTTTATGAGTTTGAATAATCTAAATTGTTGCATTATGATTTCGTATGTTGATTTGTGATCGAATATTGAGTTGGAGTGTGCTCACCCTGTGTGGGGGCTGTTTCTGTTGAAACAGGTACAACTGGTACAATGCTGCTTTGGCGTACTAGGCTCGAACCTTGTTGGATGATGCTTCCAGAAGCATAGTATGAGATTGAGCCGATATACGAGGTTGAGCGGTTGGTATTTATACTAATTATGCATCCGAATGTGTATCCGTTATTCATTGCTCTTCTGTGAGCACTTTTATCTGTATATGGACTGTATAAGGGTGTTGAAACCCACTTTTGTTGTCTTATTAGTGTGGTGTCGTCCCTGGCTGGGAATTTACTTGTGTTTCTATATTCTGTTTAGTATCATGTTGTCCCTGGTCGGGAGTCATGTTATGTGATGTGTTTTCATTTCCGGATAGCTCAGTTTATGGGGAGACTCTGCCCAAATTTTTATAAAAACCCACAATGTAAAAGTGGTGTAATGGAGATGGTAATGGGCGAAATCTTTGAGTCTAATTGTTGGTAGAGACGAACATATAATGTTGAACATTATTTATGTCATGGGATTATGGGAAACATGAAATGATTCTTTTTTCAAGAATGAAAAGAAAAATGAAAAATTTATACACATATGACGTCATAAATGAACTAATGACGAGTTTAGGTGTTGGGGCCTTACAATAATCATCACCACAGTGATCTCACAAATCATCAATTACCGCTGTGGAATACAATAATAAAGAATAATATTATGGTACACGAATCTCACATTCGCTACATGTACCATCTGAGTACCACAAGTAACTCAGGTCTGCATCATCTCCCAATGTAAACACACTGCGTTAGTCTTTACCATGCACAGATCAAGAGCAAAGTATTACATTCCCATTCAGGCCATACATGTCGAACTGACAATGCAATCACAGATTGCGAGATCAAGAAATGCCCTTGAACCAGATACAGTGATCAATAACCTGTATCTTCACTTCCATTCACACATCATGTGTCAGCGGCCAGTCCCTCATTGGGTCTGATACACAATCTCATGCAGGCTGACTTTGCACACGAAGCTGATACCAAGCTTTGTTGTTCACGCTCTAACCACTGTACAACTTACTTCTCCGATTCGTTACCGACCTACATACCATTACCACAGACTCAGTGGAATAGTTCCCGCGAAACATATCATGTTTCCCCTACTAAATGATAGTACAGAAACCCGATATACCAATCACAGGTACACCCACAACATCACTTATGCCAAGCATAAGGATTCATACCAAGTCATACTATCATCCTGCAAAACAAGGGTGAACAATAACAGATACAAATACAAAGCATGTTCCCAGACACTATATCATAAGTATAACATGCCTTTAAGTGATTAGGTAACTCCCTAACACACTTCCTCTACCCTTGTTCATCCCGTTCTCGAACCACTGCAAAGTCGGTGTGGGGTCCTCGTTACTTAATCCATTATGTATCATGTTAACATACATATGTGAGTCTGAATTAAGTAATAACATGCACTGATTAAGAGTATCTTACTAGTTAAGTTGTTACATGGTTTATAAAAACCTCTCAACTACACATCATATGTACAAACAACAACCTACTACAAGATAACTCCTAGGCAGTGGTTCAGCTCGCAGCGGAAAATGACTCACATCCCGTCCTCCCACGTCTATGAGTCCCTACAGAAACATTCACACAACGTGAGTATAGATAATAAATATATCAGTGCGATATCAAAACACAATATCAATATCAATGATAAAGCACAATAAATCATCTAATGTGAATGTTCTGCAAATGCACCATGTCATGACATGTCTCAACAATTACCCTATTATCACGAGACCAATATGATATGCCTAATTCAGCTCAATATGTCAGTGGAACCACCTCACATCTTCATATTAGCAGCACATATCATAGTACCGTCCTCAAATGATAATAGCCAGAGCATATACCCAAAAACCGGCGTATATCTCTATATAGCATAACCGAGCATATACCCAAACCAGGCGTATATCTCTATGTAACATAACCGAGCATATACCCAAACAAGGCGTATATCTCTACGTAACATAACCGAGCATATACCCAAATCAGGCGTATATCTCTATGTAACATAACAAACATATACCCAAACCAGGCGTATATCTCTATGTAACATAACCGAGCATATACCCAAACCAGGCGTATATCTCAAACACATGATATCCATGAATGTACATGCATATGATACTACCAATCATATGATACTAACATAACACAATTCATATGATATCAATCTCATAACATCATCACACAATATCTATACTCCGTACGTCAACACGTACATGTACTGCGACACAAACGATCTAAATTCGGCGTCACTGGCTAATTGCCTCGTTGTCCCGTCCCCTGAGATGATGCTACAACAATGCCAACAATATCTCATGTTATCATAGGCATTAAAATCAAATTCTACAAAAAATATAACATTTTTCAACATTCTGACTCTGGCGATCGATCGCTACTTCTCACCGAACGATCACCATACTGTTCTGCCCCCTCGCGATCGATCGCAACAACTTGGCGATCGGTCGCCAAAATGCCCTGTTCATAGCGATCGATCGCTACAAACTCACCGATCGATCGCCACATACTTTCACCGCCTTATATTTTGGCTGTCCTCGGCGATCGATCGCCACACAAGCACCGATCGATCGCCGATGCCCAGAAAAATCAGAACATGACGATTTTGAGCTTATCTCCATGGTTCTTCTTCTCCTACTCGAAATTAACCAATTCCACATGTTTCTTACAATCTTTCGTAATATATTAACATGTTTCTATTATCTTGGAACTCAATTCTTGGCATAGAAACAAGTTATGATTCTAAACATGCACACTTGGAATTCAACTTCATCTAACTCATTCATAACTACACCAACCAATCTTAAAAGCATGAATTCCTTACCCAGAGGTTATGGAACCACTTCACTCCACTTTCTTACTTGATTTCCAAATGAACTCAAAGCTAGAAGATTCAACCTAAGCAAGAAGCTAGAGAGGAGCTTGGTAGAGATCACTATGTGTGTTATGGTGTATTGTGAGTTTAAGCTCACTAATCCCCTTAATATAGCCACTTGCTATAATAACATGCCAATTAACATAAACATGTAAATCCAAACTCAAATTCACATGCTAATGCAACTTTAAATGAAAGGCAAAGGCATATGAAATTCAATTCAAATGCATACTAGTCCATGTTGCTTGATATGCCACTACAATTCAAGTCATTTCTTTGCACTACATCTTGTGCATCATGTTTCATTCCTTGACCTATATTACATAGTCATGTCATGTATGTGAGTTTTAACCCTCGGTTCAACCCAAACCCGAGTCCACATCGTACCGTAATTATTCAAAATTACGCCATAATCATATAACACGTGTATAAAGCAAATCGAGGCATTACAGTCGGCCTGGATAAGGTTAACAGAATTCCAGCTGTCCAAGAAGGCACTAATGTGGTGGAAGACCACGGTGATAGAACAGGAGGCTCAAGGTCATGAAATAAACTGGAAGCTGTTTAGAACTCGATTTCTGACCCGGTATTTTTCGGCTGCTGCACGGGAAGCTAAGGGAGATGAATTTACTAACCTAAAGCAAGGTACTATGACGGTGTCAGACTATGCTCTTCACTACTGTTCTTTGCTCAAATATGTACCCCATGTCGCCACAAACACACAAGCAAAGATGAGGCACTTCATTAAGGGCTTGAGGCCGGAGTTGTATGATAGGGTGATCACTTATGGCCCTACTTGTTTTGATGACGCCCTTGCACGGGCCGAGCTGGTAGAATTGGGAGTGGGTGCATATCCGACTGTAGCACCACCTCCAGCACCACCATAGAGATCGACCCCGGAAAACTTGAAACCAAGGGGCGACCATTTTAAGCCAAGGGGGAACTCATCAGCTTCCCGATTCAGTGGTAGACGGCCTGATGTGCGTGGAAGGGGAAACCATGGGAATAGTGGGCCGTCAAATAGGGGACAATCTCAAGCAAGTAATCATGGGAGAATTAGATGTTTCCTTTGCGGGTGACCCCACTCGGTGAAAGAATGTTCTGCTTGTTTTGAATGCGGTAAGCATGGCCACTTTGCTTGAGAATGTCCTTGTGATATCCCCGAAATAATTAATTGCAAGTTGGGCATTAATTATGTTATGTGATTTTTATGGTGATAATTAATATATGTGTTGGAATTAATTATCATATGGAAATGCATGGTCACATGGAAAGAGTGACCCGGGAGTGCATTTCA
Source organism: Haberlea rhodopensis (assembly GCA_907163345.1). Lineage (NCBI taxonomy): Eukaryota > Viridiplantae > Streptophyta > Magnoliopsida > Lamiales > Gesneriaceae > Haberlea > Haberlea rhodopensis. The sequence goes on along the minus strand of CAJQUN010000116.1, from coordinate 1,717,774 downwards.
GGGTACATGTTGGGCATGTTGGGAGAATTGAATATTAGCATGATTTATTTGTTATGGTTATCAATTAAATGGAAAGCATGAGTTTAATTGTGATTTTGGTGCATGTTGGTGCAATGTTTTAAAATACCATGTTCGGGTATTTTATAAATCATGATTAATAGTGGATGTGCAAATTTAATTAATTCCCAAATAACCCACTTTATACCCCCCAAACCCCACCATACCTTCACTTTTTAACTTTCCCAAATTTCACCTCCCAAACCCTTCCTTCTCTTCATTTTCGTTTTTGTGCAAAAAGGTGGAGAGAAATCCTTCCAAAAGTTTGATTTGTGGAGTTTGTTGGGAGATTTGGAGTCCCCAAGAGGTATGGATACCTCCTTATTGTTTTTGTTGTGTTGGGTTTGGATTTGTGGTGGTTTTGAAGGGTTTTGAAATGGGTTTGTTGGGGTTGGTATTATTTTGGTGGGGTGTTGAATTTATGAGTATATGAGAATGTTTATTGAAGGTTTTTAGTGATTTGGTATGGTTGATGTTTTGATATTTGAGTTTGTTTGAGTTGGGGAAGGAGAAGGATGAATAGTGCCCGAAAATCGCGTGTACAGGACTCGGCGATCGATCGGCACTACGGGGGAGAAGGCAGTAGCCTTCAGCGATCGATCGCGAGCTAGGTCGCGATCGATCGGCGCAAACTCGGCGATCGATCGCGAATTGAAAAATTTTGTTGGACGAGGCAGTGTAGTCTCGCGATCGATCGGGGCTATATGGCGATCGATCGCGAGACACCAAAATGGGTGTTTTTGATTATTTTTGTGGGATTTTTGGTATTGGACTATTATTGGGTTCTAATATTGATTTGTGTGAATATGTAGAACCATCCCAGGTGGCAACACAGCCAAGGAAGTGAAGTCCTACCACATCCTACTTTTGGAAAGGTACGTAGAAGACGTACGGGCACCCAACGGTACATGTATCTAATATACTCATTGTTTATGCATTGTGGATGCGAGTATATATGGGATTATGCATTGTGGATGCAAATACATGTTGAATTATGCATGATGATTGTATATGCATATGTTGGTTATTGGTGCACATCCCATGAGTCGTGGTCATCCCTTGATGATTTTAATGCTTGCCGCTATTTGATTTGTTGCCGCTAAATGTGAAGCGAGGGGTGGGAGCGCCGCATGTCACATTTAAGCGTTGTTATCATATGAGGCGAGGAAAGAATATTTGCCGCTCAATGTGAAGCGAGGGGTGGGAGCGCCGCATGTCCATTGAAGCGAGGTTATTCTATGCCGCCTATATGTAAATAAGCGAGGGGCATTAAAATACATTGTGATGAACAGACTAGGGATTGGCGATTGGTATTGGTGATGATGAAATGGTATTATGTCATGACATGTGTAGACCATTAAATAATCTAGTGATTATACTCATGAGTTATGGTACAGGGACAACCAAAAAGGGAGCGTTTAAAATGCATGGGGCAAAACAGGAAGTGTTTATTACGGTTTATGCATTTACGCCTTAAATTCATATTGTGTTGTATATGAATTATTATATGCTCATGTTTGGGGGTTGTCCTTGTAGGTACACTGTTGGCATGATAAGAAGGGCTAAAGCGGGTTGAGGCGGTGAGCTTGTGAAGAACACTTTTGGTAGATGAAGGACATGATTACTTTTGTATAGTGTCTACTCTAGGAGTAGTGTAAAGCTATAGTAAATACATTCATTTGATTGGGAATGTAACTAATCCATTTGACAGTCCTTATTTTGGCATGTAATTCTTAAGGCTCATAGTCTCAACACGATCATTTTACTCTGATAATTTATATTAGCTCTAATTATGCCTTTAATCCTGTGATGACCAGGGATTATAGGTGTTAATCCCGGAGTATTAATAATCCCTAAAGTGGTTTTACGTGACGATTTGGAGTTTAATTGAGGTATTGAGCCTTCTGGGCTCGTTTATTTGGGCAGTTGGGATCGTTGGATCCGGAGGTTGAGATTGTATTCACATTACGGTGTAAAACCTAAGAGTTGGGTTTTTGATGTGTCTCGGAATCTCGGGTGCTGTGTGAGCACCGGTAGGGGATTTTGGAGTTAGAGAGAGAGTTTTTGAAAACAGATGATTTTTAAGGAATCATGATGTATTTGTGGGGCTATTAAGTTTTCGGGGTATTTTTGCTATAAATACCATTTAAACCCAAATTTTAGACACAAAATTCATTTCAGCCCCTTTATTCTTCTCTCTCTCCCGCGGCCGCGCCATTCCCGATCCTCCCCTGCCTCCGCGCGTAAAAACGCCTCGCCCGCCGCCGTCCGGCCGCCGTTCGGGGCGTGCGACCTACCGCCGTCTTCGTCTCGACGAGGCGCTTCTTTCCCCTCCATCAATTCGAAGTTTCATCGCGTGTGGAAGTCGGATTTTGCGGATGTGCGCCGATCCCCAATTTCTAGGGTTCTTCGATTTTGGTCCGATTTCTTCCGATTTTCGTTTGGCACATCATTCCTCGGGGCATGGAACTCGAGCAAGGCTTGGCTCGGACTTCGGAGATTTAAGGTACGTGCGACGTACGAGCATTACTATATATATGTGAAATGCATAAGGTGTTTTTGATTGCATTGAATGTTTTGCGTATGGTTATACATACATGTTGATATAGCCAAGGAATGACCCAAATCTTGATATCGCCGCTTGTAGCGTGCGTGACACTAGAGTAGGATGACTCTTGCATGATATATGGGGTACTGGATTTATATGACTATATTATGAGACATTTGAGATGTCTAGGTTTGTAGAATCATGCATTCTTCGTAAGACATTTGAGATGTCTAGGTTCGTAGAATCATGTATTCATTATGAGACATTTGAGATGTCTAGGTTTGTAGACTCATGTATTCATTATAAGACACTTGAGATGTCTAAGTATAATGAAGGAATGGTAAAATAAATGCTAAGGCATTTGAGCTATCTGTGATTGATAGCAAGGTTGTGAAATCAGTATTAGATATTGTGATATCTGTAATTGCATGTTTAATGAATTTGTAATCACTATATGTTGATATTCGAGGATCAGGCATGCGATGTGTAAATCAATGTGTTGATTTACTGATTTATGAGATTTGATGAGTTTGATGTTGTGAGAACAGGGACAGTACACGGAATCCCGGATGAGGATGTTGCCATCCAGGGAGTATCATTTAAATTCATTAGCATTTACCTTTGTTGTAAATTATGAATTTCATTATTATGATTATGGGATTTTGTGTATTGGTATGCTCACCCCGTTGGGGGCTGTCTCTGTTGGGACAGGTGGACAGGTACATCGATGGCTATGGAGCTGAGCTCGAGCTGTTGATTTGAGGTACTCCCAGGATCGTGGTACCAGGGCTTGATGGAGCACGGTATCGTATAGAGTACCTATATATACACCTGAGGATTTATACATATTCATATTCATGATGCTCGCATGTGAGCACGATTATACTTGTATATGGATTGTATATAAAGGCATGAGCCTTTCTCTCTTTCATTTAAGGTTGCATGCAATTAGGTTGAATTGCTAGAATGATATGAGAGTCATTGGTGTATTATGTGGGTGTTGGAACCCACTTTTGTTGACGTATGTGTGGTGTCTTCCCTGGCTGGGAATCTACTTGTATTACTGCTTTCTGTTGAGTATTATGTGTTCCCTGGCCGGGAATTTTGTTATGTGTTGTACTCTGTTTTGGGATAGCTCTATTTATGGGGAGACTCTGCCCAAATTTTTGTAAAAGTTTACAATGTGAAAAGCGGCACCAAGGGGTTGGTAAAGGGCAAACATATGAGTCTTTTATTGACAGGCAATGATTAAGTATCATCAGAGCTTCCCGATTGACATTTTATAGAAAGCATGTACCACACATAGTGGTTAATACACTAATCAAGGTTTTAAGGGCTTGGGGTCCTTACATTAGTGGTATCAGAGCAGTGGTTGCTCATTGGGGCTGTTAAGGGCCTAGGAAGTTATTGATAGCACATATTTATGCATGATGGCATTAATGTTGTATGACATAACACATTGTTTATGTGCTCTTATGATATGAAAAGTGGTATTGCTAACCATTGTGGTTGCAGGAATCGTGTGGAACACGATAGGATGACATTTATGGGGATGTCTGGCACTCCGTGTGTTATGTGCCAAGGAAGCTGGTTTTAAGAAAATCAGATAAAGGGATATTTCCGAGGTAACATGTATTTTACGTTGTCTTGTTGACACATGATGAATGCAAAGTGGTGCATTGAGGTTATGATATATGTTATTGTGCATTGTTTTTGCATATGCATGTCTTGAGTCAAAGTTATCTTAGTAAGGATTTTAATGGCTTATGCTAAAGTCCATATGAAGCGATGAAGAGTCCCGCTTATATGGAGTAGCAACGCTAAAGTCCATTGGAAGCGATGAAGAGTTCCGCTTACATGGAGTAGCAACGCTAAAGTCCAGTGGAAGCGAGGAAGAATTCCGCTTTCCTGGAGTAGCAAGAAGCATTAAAATGTACTAATGATAAGGGCTCAGGATGAAATAAGGATTTAAAGAAGGATATCATGACATTTATTTGTGAAACCATACATTCTCATAATGTGTTTTTATTATGAATTGAATGTGGATGCATAGCGTATATGGCTATTGTTGTTAACCCTGATGGTTGCAGGTTACAGGAAATATGGAGTATAAAAAGGAATGATGATTATGCATTCCAGGAGTCCTGCTTATGACAGTGAGAATTTTTATACTTATGCTTGACCGCTAAAAATGTGGAGCGGGCGGGGATGCTCGCTTGCACATGGAGGCGGGGTATTCCATACGAAGCGAGGATGATATACCGCTTGTATGAAGAAGCTTATACTTGTACCGCTAAAAATGTGGAGCGGGCAGGGATGCTCGCTTGCACATGGAGGCGGGGTATGCCATACGAAGCGAGGATGAGATACCGCTTGTATGAAGAAGCGAGGATGAGATGCCGCTTGTTAGGATGATGATTCATTCCTATGTGATGACACGGATGATAGCGGTGATGTGTCCCGCTGTGTCGATTTATATTCATTTCTCTATGAGGACACGGTTTATAGCGACGGTTCATTCCGCTATATTTATTGGCGATGGTTCATTCCGCCAGGCGTATTTATAGCGACGGTTCATTCCGCTATATTTATTGGCGATGGTTCATTCCGCCAGGTGTATTTATAGCGACGGTTATTCCGCTATATCTATTGGCGATGGTTCATTCCGCCAGGTGTATTGATAGCGATGGTTCATTCCGCTATATTGATTGGCGATGGTTCATTCCGCCAGGAGTATTTATAGCGATGGTTCATTCCGCTATATCTATTGGCGATGGTTCATTCCGCCAGGTGTATTGATAGCGATGCCTCTTTCCGCTACTATGTGGACGATGATTCATACTCAGGTGTATAGCGAGGTTTCATGCCACTTATTATATGACGAGGTGTCATGCCGTCGATTCTATAGCGAGGGATTTTGCCGCTATGTACTCAGCACATGATTTTGCCGCCTTCGAGCGATGGGTGCTGATTACGCACTATTATTGAGCGACGGAGACAGGTATGACGCTATATCACTAGCGATGAGGTATGAGATATTGCTATTTTATTAGCTTTATTGTAGCTGGCATGCATTGATATACATGTTTATTATGCCTATTTTACTAGCATGTTAGTGGATGACATACGCTGATGTACATGTATCGTCACTAGTGGGCAATGTTTTAGATGCCATGAGTTGGCATGTGTCGTCACGGGATGACGATGACGATGGTGTAGGAGATGTCTTATTAGACATGCATCATCGTTACGATGATCGATGCGTTGAGTATACGTATTCAGTGGTATGCCTTGGGTGCCAGTACCGAGCACAAGGTGGTGTGTGCGACACCGATGGACGTGACCCTTATACCGAGCGGGTTGCTCGAGGAATGGATGGATGCGCTGTACATGTGATTGTACCGCAGCTTATGTTTGGGGGTAATCATTTTACGAGTGGTGATACCCTAGAAGTATGCTCGTTGGATTGGCTTTTTGGCCATGTTTTTGACGACAGGAGTAATCATGGAGGAAAGTACTCGCTTTCTGTCGATGTGACATGTGGTGGACATGGTCACACCACCCTTGAGGGTGTATGATGGGTCCTAAGGGAGTAGGATCAGGTTATGTTAAGTACATAGGGACATTGGGTTGTCCAGGGTGTATCGGCATTGAGGAATGTTGGATAAAGACCCACTACTCTATTGAGTTTTCTCCCATAGTATGTTATACCATGTGGAAACGTCCGTCTTATTGGTAGGTTTGAGGTAAACCTAAAGAGGCAGAGACTAGGTTGTCTGCCGCGTGTGTGTAGCACCATGATGGGCTTGCTAGAGCCGTTACACTGCTCGTTGGAACCAAGTTTGGCAAATCGTAAGGTGATGCGATGTGGATCGTGGTGGACTCTAGTAGTCACCACATCATTTGAGGTTGTGCGTGCCTCGCTGAAACGTGTATACGTTTATGTTTAAATCTTGGAGACTTGTCTGGGACAGCTCAGGATGTTGGAGTACCAACAAGAGAGTCATCAGGTTGTTATTGACTCAATCTAAAGGAACCCGTGTATTGGGATACAATGGGTGTTATTGTATCCAGTTTTTCCGAACGATGGTTCGAGACTTGTGGATCTCGAGTTCGATGGCATTTTCCCTTGCGAGGAAGGAGGTGGTATTATACCTATTTGGGAATCTTGAAAGATTCGGTAAGTTGGTGCAAGTGGTGTTGATCTTGGGAATCACACCGTGTATTGTTAATCGTCGATTTTCATCCTCCACTGAGTAAGGAATGACTCAGAATTGACGGTTGTGTTTGGGGCTTAGGGATATGTGGTAGATACCCGAGCCGAGTGCATTAAGTATGCATGTGATGTCAGTGCTTAGGCAGGTATACCGGTGAGTATACGGATGCCAGTTATTGATTTCCTCTCTGTTAAGCATAGAGTTATGCTATTTTTGGATGGTTAAATCTCTGATGAGAGATATGGAACACCTTGAGATTGGGAATCTCCATGGCACGATGTTTATGAGGAATAATCGTGAAGTTAGTTGACTCCCTTGAGGAGGGATTTTCTTGTGAGGGTTAAGGTACTTCCCTTGTTGGTGTTTTCCTTCGAGTTATGCGACAGCCTTCCCAAGTTTGGATTGTTAAAACCGAGGATTTTCAAGGGATGGCAGGATTTCGGATTGGTTGAGTGTCGCTGACGACACAAGCGTTGAGGATGCAATGGGTTTATTGCATGCCCCTTAAGAATTTTAAACTCTGCGGAGTCTCGGTTGTTATTTATGATCAGGACGTGATTCTTGGAACATCCGGAGGTGGACATCTTGTGAGATGTCTTTTCTTTGAATTTGTGGCCGTGAGTTGCCCAAATTAAGTTGCAATGAGGCGACTACTCCTTCGATGGAGGAAGTTTGAAAGTGGAAACCAGGTTTGATATGTGTACACCGTGGTTGTACTAGTGTTTCCCTCGTAACGATGTATGTTAGACATCGTAAGTCATAGTAAAATATCATTGGATGATATCTACGATAGAATCAAGAGCGATTCGAATCCTTGCAGTTTCAGTTGACTAACTGCTTTTGGACTGTTAGCGTTGAGTTGTGCTGACGCTCTTTGACGTTATGATGGATTTGGAAGTCTATTCCACTCCAGAGTTTGACACGAGGTCAACGTTCTTACGGTTGAGGTGTCATTCAGGATGTGTTCGTACTGTTGTATTAGATCGAAGGAGGACTGACCGATCTACGGTCGTAAGTATCAGTTGTTTCGCAGTCATGAGGGACTGACTTTTGGGATGACCCGCATCGAGGTACGTTTTACCTCTTGGGTGTTATGTTGGTTTTGGTATGTCGCTCTGTTTCAGAGATTAGATGAGAGGTAAGTATCCTCGCGTTTATTAATACGATTCTGATATGGTCAGGAATCGATGTTATGGCTTCATGTTGTTGTGCAGCCTGGATGTTACGTGATACACCAGTGCTAATTTCGAGGACGAAATTCTTTTAGTGGGGGATAATGTGATGACCAGGGATTATAGGTGTTAATCCCGGAGTATTAATAATCCCTAAAGTGGTTTTACGTGACGATTTGGAGTTTAATTGAGGTATTGAGCCTTCTGGGCTCGTTTATTTGGGCAGTTGGGATCGTTGGATCCGGAGGTTGAGATTGTATTCACATTACGGTGTAAAACCTAAGAGTTGGGTTTTTGATGTGTCTCGGAATCTCGTGTGCTGTGTGAGCACCGGTAGGGGATTTTGGAGTTAGAGAGAGAGTTTTTGAAAACAGATGATTTTTAAGGAATCATGATGTATTTGTGGGGCTATTAAGTTTTCGGGGTATTTTTGCTATAAATACCATTTAAACCCAAATTTTAGACACAAAATTCATTTCAGCCCCTTTATTCTTCTCTCTCTCCCGCGGCCGCGCCATTCCCGATCCTCCCCTGCCTCCGCGCGTAAAAACGCCTCGCCCGCCGCCGTCCGGCCGCCGTTCGGGGCGTGCGACCTACCGCCGTCTTCGTCTCGACGAGGCGCTTCTTTCCCCTCCATCAATTCGAAGTTTCATCGCGTGTGGAAGTCGGATTTTGCGGATGTGCGCCGATCCCCAATTTCTAGGGTTCTTCGATTTTGGTCCGATTTCTTCCGATTTTCGTTTGGCACATCATTCCTCGGGGCATGGAACTCGAGCAAGGCTTGGCTCGGACTTCGGAGATTTAAGGTACGTGCGACGTACGAGCATTACTATATATATGTGAAATGCATAAGGTGTTTTTGATTGCATTGAATGTTTTGCGTATGGTTATACATACATGTTGATATAGCCAAGGAATGACCCAAATCTTGATATCGCCGCTTGTAGCGTGCGTGACACTAGAGTAGGATGACTCTTGCATGATATATGGGGTACTGGATTTATATGACTATATTATGAGACATTTGAGATGTCTAGGTTTGTAGAATCATGCATTCTTCGTAAGACATTTGAGATGTCTAGGTTCGTAGAATCATGTATTCATTATGAGACATTTGAGATGTCTAGGTTTGTAGACTCATGTATTCATTATAAGACACTTGAGATGTCTAAGTATAATGAAGGAATGGTAAAATAAATGCTAAGGCATTTGAGCTATCTGTGATTGATAGCAAGGTTGTGAAATCAGTATTAGATATTGTGATATCTGTAATTGCATGTTTAATGAATTTGTAATCACTATATGTTGATATTCGAGGATCAGGCATGCGATGTGTAAATCAATGTGTTGATTTACTGATTTATGAGATTTGATGAGTTTGATGTTGTGAGAACAGGGACAGTACACGGAATCCCGGATGAGGATGTTGCCATCCAGGGAGTATCATTTAAATTCATTAGCATTTACCTTTGTTGTAAATTATGAATTTCATTATTATGATTATGGGATTTTGTGTATTGGTATGCTCACCCCGTTGGGGGCTGTCTCTGTTGGGACAGGTGGACAGGTACATCGATGGCTATGGAGCTGAGCTCGAGCTGTTGATTTGAGGTACTCCCAGGATCGTGGTACCAGGGCTTGATGGAGCACGGTATCGTATAGAGTACCTATATATACACCTGAGGATTTATACATATTCATATTCATGATGCTCGCATGTGAGCACGATTATACTTGTATATGGATTGTATATAAAGGCATGAGCCTTTCTCTCTTTCATTTAAGGTTGCATGCAATTAGGTTGAATTGCTAGAATGATATGAGAGTCATTGGTGTATTATGTGGGTGTTGGAACCCACTTTTGTTGACGTATGTGTGGTGTCTTCCCTGGCTGGGAATCTACTTGTATTACTGCTTTCTGTTGAGTATTATGTGTTCCCTGGCCGGGAATTTTGTTATGTGTTGTACTCTGTTTTGGGATAGCTCTATTTATGGGGAGACTCTGCCCAAATTTTTGTAAAAGTTTACAATGTGAAAAGCGGCACCAAGGGGTTGGTAAAGGGCAAACATATGAGTCTTTTATTGACAGGCAATGATTAAGTATCATCAGAGCTTCCCGATTGACATTTTATAGAAAGCATGTACCACACATAGTGGTTAATACACTAATCAAGGTTTTAAGGGCTTGGGGTCCTTACAAATCCGCACTTATGGAACTAGGGTCCTTACAGTCCTAATCGGGGAGGACCACATAACACTATGGGGAGACCTTTAGACCGGGCAGTGCAACAAAGACCGTCGTTTGCACCGAGACCATTGGGTGTTTAGCCATTGGGGGCCACCTCAAGGGCAAGTGTACGCTCTGACCAGGGAGCAGGCTATAGCGGCCCCAGAGGAAGTGATAGCGGGTACGTGTCATTTATTTACGCACCCTGCTTTTATTTTGGTAGACACAGGTGCGTCACACTCCTTTGTGTCGACGAGTTTTGTGGAGAGGCACCGCATATGCACGTCTCCGTCGCCCACGCCTCTTCTGGTCTCGACACCCGCTGGAAAGAGTATGATTGCTGATCGGTTTGTTGTTGACGGCCTCATTTATTTTGAGGGCAACAAGTTGAAGCCATATTTGATTGTTCTGGGAATGTTAGACTTTGACAGCATTGTGGGTATTGATGTACTGAACAGGTATCAGGCAGTGGTAGACTGCAGGCAGAGAACAGTTCGGTTCAGATCTGATTTGGGGGCTCAGTGGACTTTTTATGGGGATGGTTCCCGCTCGAGAATCCCATTGATATCGGCTATCAAGATGGCTCAGTTATTGGAACGTGGGCATATGGGTTACCTTATTTATGCCATTGATGTTGCTGAAAATAAGGAAGAGTTAAGGGTCGAGGATATACCTGTAGTCGCCGAGTTTGCCGATGTATTCCCGGAGGAGATTCCCGGATTTTCCACCGGCTAGGGAAGTCGAGTTTGGGATTGAATTGCTACCGGAAACACCCGTTATTTCTCGTGCCCCTTACAGGATGGCACCGGCAGAGTTAAGGGAGTTGAAAGAGCAACTACAGGAACTCCTTGAAAAAGGCTACATACGCCCCAGCGTATCGCCTTGGGGTGCGCCTGTATTATTTGTGAAAAAGAAAGATGGGTCGATGCGTCTGTGCATCGATTACAGACAATTGAACAAGGCCACAGTGAAGAATAAATACCCTCTTCCGCGGATCGATGACTTGTTTGATCAGTTGCAGGGCACGAGGTTGTACTGTAAGATTGATTTGAGGTCGGGGTACCATCAGATTCGAGTTAGAGAGGAAGATGTGCAGAAGACAGCATTCCGGACCCATTATGGTCATTATGAGTTTTTGGTCATGCCGTTTGGAGTGACAAACGTCCCGGCTGTCTTTATGAGCTTGATGAACCGAGTATTCCAACCCTACCTTGATCAGTTCGTCATAGTATTTATTGACGACATACTTATCTACTCTCGGAGTGAGGAAGAGCACAAGAATCATTTGAGAGCAGTACTTCAAATTCTTAGGGACAACCAGTTGTACGCCAAGCTCAGCAAGTGTGATTTTTGGTTGAGCAGCGTAGTATTTTTGGGGCATGTGATCTCTAGTGATGGGATATCTGTGGATATCTGTGGAAGGTGGAGGCAATGATGGATTGGTCTACGCCTACATCTGTGCCCGAGATCCGGAGCTTTCTTGGTTTAGCGGGTTATTACCGACGTTTCGTCGAGGGATTCTGTGATGCCCCGAAATTAATTGATGGCAATCTGAACATTAATTATGCTTATATGATGATATATTACGATGATTAAGATATGTGTGGAAAATGAAGAATTAACATGATTTAAGAATGTTGATTTTAATTATGATGGTGATATGGATTTAATGAAGTTGGTTGGATTTTGTAAATGCTTACCATGTTAATGTATTTTATATACATCATGTTAATTATTGGGGTACAAGTTAAATATAAGGATTTAACACTTAACCCACCATTTTTATCTCACTTTACTCTTTACACTCAAATCCCCAAAATCACTTTCCCAAAACCCTCTTCCCCTCATTTTCGATTTTTGACTTAAAGGTGGGAAGGAATCCTTGTAAAAGCTTTGTTCTTGCACTTCTTGGTAAGATTTAGGACCTAAGATGTTAGTATATCACTCCTTAATGTTTTTGAAATGTTTGATTTAAGTTGGAATGGTTTTGAAGGATTTTTGAAATGGGTTTGTTGGGGGTTGGGATGACTTTTGCAATGATGTTTGTTTTGGTGGTTTAATGATGTTTGAGGAAGGTTTTGAATGTTTTTATGTTGTTGAGTTTATGGAATAAATAATGGTTGAGGTTGGTGAAGTTTTAATGTGTAAAAATGGTGGATTTTCGAAGTGCAGAGGCTGGCGATCGATCGCCCGTTTTTGGCGATCGATCGCGAGCCAACAGTAGGCTCCAGAAGCCTTTGGCGATCGATCGCCACTTTTGGGCGATCGATCGGTGGCGATGGCGATCGATCGCGCCAAGTATGGCGATCGATCGCCGAAGAAGGAAATTTTCACCCCCCGTCCAGTGTGATCTCGCGATCGATCGCGCCTGGGCAGCGATCGATCGCGCCTGGGCAGCGATCGATCGCGAGATGTAAAAATGGGTATTTTTGATTTTTTGTGGGGTTTTTGAATATTGGACCATGATTAGCTTCTAATATTGAATTGTATGGTTGTGTAGAACCATCCCAAGGACCCACGACTTCGAGAAGATAAAGTGCTACGACTTCACCATATTTTGAAAAGGTACGTAAGAAACGTACGGGCATCAACGATAACATATTCCTAAACTATGACTTTGCATTGATTGCATAAGTATTTATGATGATGATTATGATGAATAAGTTTATGATGATGATGTTGTGATAAACAAAGATGATATGATGTTACGATGACAGTTATGATAAGATGATGATGTTCGGAGATGATGATGCTTATAAGATAATAATGTATGTTTAACTATGCTACTTAGAATGGTTGAATGTCCGGTGGCTATTATGGGCAAGCGAGGAAGGTACTTGCCGCTCACATAACTAAGTGATGGGGTACATCCGCTATCAAGGAGTAGCGAGGGGTATCATCCGCTAAGCGAGGGGGTACATCCGCTATCAAGGTGTAGCGAGGGGTATCATCCGCTGAACAAAGAGATACATCCGCTATCAAGGCGTAGCGATGGGTATCATATGATGTGTTATGTCGAGCGAGGGGGCCAAATGTGCCGCTGTCATAATAGAACCCGGACAGTCCCATTTCTAATGAATATAGTTTGTTGTGAGCATATATGTGAGAAGCATGATTTTAATCATTTATATCAAGAACTAATGACCATATGCATAACTATGATACAGGGACAACCAAAGAGGAATAATACGATTAACCAGGAAGTATACGTTACCAATTATTTCTATGCATTTATTTATATGCCATTAACTTATGATGCTAAGTAACGATGTACATGCTCATGATGGGTTGTTCCTGTAGGTACACTTTTGGACCAAGGCTAAGGGTCGGGTTGAGGAAGTGAGCTAAGGGAGCATAAAAGAAGATAGATTACAGAATTTCTTTTGGGATAGTTTCTACTCTAGGAGTAGCATAATCCTATCGATACACATTTATTTTGAGGATGTAATTAACTTAACTTTGAAAAATTCATTTTTGGCCTGTAATCTTAATAGCTCAAACTACAACCTGAACCTGGAGACGTTATTAATGCTTGTTTAGTTCATTATATGTGTTAAAGATGATGTTAAGGTAGGAAGACCCTACATTAGTGGTATCAGAGCAGTGGTTAGAGAACCCGGGTATGAGTGAAGGGTAGCCTTAGCAATAGGTTGGCTAGGTGTTTACTTTTAACATGTTATGTTACATATGAAGTATATAACTGTTATGACAACATGTTATGGCTTTCTAACGATGTATATATGAACTGTTTTTGGGTCTTGTTGTTAACCCTTGTGTTGCAATATGGCAGCAAATATCGACATTGGCGACGCGGTAAGTGTTAATGCTAGTGCGGGGCGCACGAACCCCCTACCCCCACCAGCCCTAGGCGAAGAGCCGTCCGAGCAACAGTTATTGCCGGGAGAGTTGAGTTTGACTCAATTCCTAGCGTATCGGCCCCCGACTTTTGAAGGGACTGAAACAGGGGAGCGAGCCGAAGAATGGCTAGAAAGAATAGAACAAATATTTGTGGCAGCCCCGTGTGCAAAGACGGCCTGGATAAGGCTAGCAGAGTTTCAATTAGCCAAGAAAGCACTGATGTGGTGGAAAACCACTGTGATTGAACAGGAGGCACAGGGTCAAGAGGTAAACTGGAAACTGTTTAGAACTAGATTTCTGGCCCGATACTTTTCAGCGGCTGCACGTCAAGCTAAAGAGGATGAGTTTACTAAATTGAAGCAAGGTGCCATGCCGGTGTCAGATTATGCCCTCCACTACTGTTCTCTACTCAGATATGTACCTCATATCGCCGCCGACACACAAGCAAAAATGAGGAACTTTATGAAGGGCTTGAGGCCAGAACTTTATGATAGGGTGATTACATATGGCCCTACTTGCTTTGATGATGCACTTACGCGGGCTGAGTTAGCCGAACTGGGGGTTGGTGCATACCCTGAAGCTGTACCACCTCCAGCACCGCCTCAGAAATCTACTCCCGACCATTTGAAGCCAAGGGGAGATCAGTTTAAGCCTGGAGGGACCACTTCAGCGTCTAGATTCAGTGGAAGGAGGCCCGAGAACCGATGGAGAGGAAACCGCAGGAATGACGCCCCACCAAGAAGAGGACAGTCTCGGGGAGGCAGTGTCGGGGAGGTTCAATGCTCTCTTTGTGGGCAACCACATCTGACGAAGAATTGTGTAGGATGTTATGTTTGTGGCGACAGGGGCCACTTTGCTCGACAGTGTCCCAACAGGGGAAGGCAGCAGAACTCTACTGGGAGGTCTACGGACAGAGCAGCACAGCATAGACCCCCCATATGTACCGAGGCAGTATGGAAGTCAGCCTACGGGGCCACCTCAAGGGCAAGTGTATGCATTGACAAGGGAGCAGGCTACAGCAGCTCCGGAGGAGGTTATAGCGGGTACGTGTCTTTTATTTACGCACCCTGCCTTTATATTGATCGACACAGGTGCGTCACACTCTTTTGTGTCGACGAGTTTTGTGGAAAGACACCACATATGCACTTCTCCGTCGCCCACGCCTCTTGTAGTCTCGACACCCGCTGGAAGGAGTTTGATTACTGATCAGATTGTCTATGATGGCCTCATTTATTTTGAGGATAACAAGTTAAGGTCGGATTTGATAGTTCTGGGAATGTCAGACTTTGACTGTATATTGGGTATTGATGTTCTGAATAGGTACCAGGCAGTTGTGAACTGCAGGCAGAGGACTGTCCGATTCAGATCTGATAAGGGAGTTCAGTGGACGTTCTATGGGGATGGTTCTCGTTCAAGGATTCCGTTGATATCCGCGGTCAAGATGACACAATTATTGGAACGAGGCCATACAGGATATCTTATTTATGCTGTTGATATTTCTGGAAAGAAGGAAGAATTAAAGGTTGAAGATGTGCCCGTAGTGGCGGAGTTTCCTGATGTATTTCCTGAAGAGATTCCCGGATTCCCACCGGCGAGAGAGGTCGAGTTTGGAATCGAATTACTACCGGGGACGTCAGCCATCTCTCGTGCCCCGTATAGGATGGCACCAACAGAGCTAAAGGAGTTAAAGGTTCACTTGCAAGAACTCCTTGACAAGGGCTACATACGCCCTAGCGTATCGCCCTGGGGTGCACCAGTTTTGTTTGTCAAAAAGAAAGATGGCTCGATGCGTCTGTGCATCGATTACAGACAACTGAACAAAGCCACAGTAAAGAACAAGTATCCGCTTCCGAGGATCGATGATTTATTTGATCAGTTGCAGGGTACGAGACTCTACAGTAAGATCGATCTGAGGTCGGGATACCATCAGATTCGGGTAAGGGAGGATGATGTGCAGAAGACAGCTTTCAGGACCAGATATGGGCACTATGAATTCTTAGTTATGCCCTTTGGGGTGACGAATGCCCCAGCTGTTTTCATGAGTTTAATGAACAGGGTATTCCAGCCATATTTGGACCAGTTCGTCATAGTCTTCATTGATGATATACTTATCTACTCCCGGACTGAAGAAGAACATGTGGAGCACTTGAGGACAGTACTTCAGATCCTTAGGGATCATCAGTTATATGCAAAGCTTAGCAAGTGCGAGTTTTGGTTGGACAGTGTGGTGTTCTTGGGTCATGTTATATCTAGCAGTGGACTATCTGTGGATCCCAGAAAGATTGAAGTTGTTATGGAGTGGGCTGCACCCACTTCTCTGCCCGAGATACGGAGCTTCCTTGGTTTAGCGGGTTATTACCGACGTTTCGTCGAAGGATTCTCTAAGATTGCTAAGCCATTGACACAGCTAACTCAGAAAGGAGTACCGTTCTATTGGTCCGAAGCTTGTGAGGAAAGCTTCCAAGAGTTGAAGCGTTGTTTGACGACAGCGCCAGTGTTGGTGATCCCTTCTGAGAATAAGAAGTTTGCCTTGTACACGGATGCATCATTGCAAGGTTTGGGCTGCGTGTTGATGCAAGATAAGCACGTATGCTTCGAGGCAGTTGAAGCCCCATGAGACCAGATACCCAGTCCATGATCTGGAACTGGCGGCCATCATTTTCGCCTTGAAGATATGGCGTCATTATCTTTATGGTACGACGTTCACCATCTATACGGACCATAAGAGCCTGAAGTTCCTATTCACTCAGGCTGAACTTAACATGCGTCAAAGGAGATGGATGGACTTGCTCAAGGATTATGATTGTGAGATTGAGTACCATCCTGATAAAGCAAATTCGATAGCAGACGCCTTAAGTCGGAAGGTGAAGAGTACTGCTGAGGACGCCATGTGCTTATCAGCTATGATGACTTCTTATTGCCATCTGGGCTATGATTTTGATGTGGACACGTCGCCGGTGCGAGTGTCGACCTTATTGGCTGAGCCAGATATATTTGAGGCTATTAGGAAAGCTCAGAGTTTGGATGATGAAATTGAGAGATGGTCATCGATAGTACTCCAAGGGCAACCATCAAAGTTCCGAGTTGCTGAGGATGGTTCCTTGAGACTTGGCAACCGTTGGGTGGTGCCAAGGACACCAGAATTACACCAAGGAATCTTGCACCGTGCCCACAGTAGCCGGTTCAGTATCCACCCAGGAGGGAGGAAGATGTACAAGGACATACGTGGTCAATTTTGGTGGAGACGCATGAAACGTGAAGTAATTGCTTTTGTTAAGAGATGTCTGATCTGCCAGCAAGTAAAGGCAGAAAGACAGAGGCCTGGTGGTGAGTTGAAGAGCTTAGAGGTACCTAAATGGAAGTGGGAGCATATATCTATGGACTTCGTGACCCACTTGCCAAGGTCGGCCTCTGGATTCGATGCGATCTGGGTGATCGTGGATAGGCTGACAAAGGTAGCCCATTTCATCCCTTACAGTATGACTTTCACATATTTAAAGATGGCCCAACTATATGTGCGGGATGTGGTGAGATTGCATGGTATTCCAGTCTCGATAGTGTCTGACAGGGACCCGAGGTTCACTTCACATTTCTGGGAGGGTCTCCAGACAGCTTTGGGCACGGAGGTAAGACTGAGTACAGCCTATCACCCTCAGACAGACGGTCAGACAGAGCGCACTATTCAGACGCTCGAGGACATGCTGAGGGCATGTGTATTGGAATTTGATACTCCGTGGCAGGATTCGGTGCCACTGGTGGAGTTCTCCTATAATAACAGTTATCAGGCGAGCATTCAAATGGCTCCTTTTGAAGCTCTATATGGACGACGATGTAGGTCACCGCTGTATTGGGAGGACTTGACGAGTAAAGCAGTCGGAGGACCGGATATGATTAAGGACATGGAAGAAAAGATTAAGATGATACGTTTAAAGATGAAAGCGGCCCAAGATAGGCAAGCAGCCTATGCCAATAAGCGGCGACGACCGCTAGAATTCCAAGTAGGAGATAAGGTCTTCTTGAAGATCTCGCCCTTCAGGGGTGTCGTCCGGTTTGGTATGCGGGGAAAGTTATCTCCGAGGTATGTTGGGCCATATGAGATATTACAGCGCATCAGTACTTTGGCCTATCGTTTGGCTCTACCACCGTCTTTATCCGGTATTCATGATGTCTTTCACGTTTCTATGTTGAGGAAGTATGAGCCAGATCCGTCTCATGTATTGCAGCCTTCAGAGGTTCAGTTGAGTTCAGATGTATCCTATATTGAACGACCGGTCAGAATTCTGGATCGTGAGGATCGCAGGCTACGAAGCAAGGTTATACCGATGGTCAAAGTTCAGTGGGATCGTCGGGGTGTTGAGGAAGCTACGTGGGAGACGGAACGGCATATGGTGCAGCACTACCCGGAACTATTTTCTGGTATGATTATGTTTAGTTTCTTTTTGGGTAAGTGCATGTGATTTCGAGGACGAAATCTTATAACTAGGGGAGTAATGTGATGCCCCGAAATTAATTGATGGCAATCTGAACATTAATTATGCTTATATGATGATTTATTACGATGATTAAGATATGTGTGGAAAATGAAGAATTAACATGATTTAAGGATGTTGATTTTAATTATGAGGATGATATGGATTTAATGAAGTTGGTTGCATTTTGTAAATGCTTACCATGTTAATGTATTTTATATACATCATGTTAATTATTGGGGTACAAGTTAAATATAAGGATTTAACACTTAACCCACCATTTTTACCTCACTTTACTCTTTACACTCAAATCCCCAAAATTACTTTCCCAAAACCCTCTTCCCCTCATTTTCGATTTTTGACTTAAAGGTGGGAAGGAATCCTTGTAAAAGCTTTGTTCTTGCACTTCTTGGTAAGATTTAGGACCTAAGATGTTAGTATATCCCTCCTTAATGTTTTTGAAATGTTTGATTTAAGTTGGAATGGTTTTGAAGGATTTTTGAAATGGGTTTGTTGGGGGTTGGGATGACTTTTGCAATGATGTTTGTTTTGGTGGTTTAATGATGTTTGAGGAAGGTTTTGAATGTTTTTATGTTGTTGAGTTTATGGAATAAATAATGGTTGAGGTTGGTGAAGTTTTAATGTGTAAAAATGGTGGATTTTCGAAGTGCAGAGGCTGGCGATCGATCGCCCGTTTTTGGCGATCGATCGCCCGTTTTTGGCGATCGATCGCGAGCCAACAGTAGGCTCCAGAAGCCTTTGGCGATCGATCGCCACTTTTGGGCGATCGATCGGTGGCGATGGATCGATCGCGCCAAGTATGGCGATCGATCGCCGAAGAAGGAAATTTTCACCCCCCGTCCAGTGTGATCTCGCGATCGATCGCGCCTGGGCAGCGATCGATCGCGAGATGTAAATGCATGGCCATGCTCGAATGAGTCGATATGAGATATCGAGCTTATTCGTTTATTCTAGTTCTACTTGGGGATCAAGAAATAAAGATTGGATATACGAGTATGACTATTACATGACTCGTGTTCAATCTAAACACAAAGGACAAAGGGATTAAGTTACATGATTAATATTATCACAAGTTCTAAAGGTTATGTCGAGTCATTGACATTCTCGTAATTTGGGTAGCATCGATGTGTTGCTAGATACCGCTCAATGTTTGCGACATAAAATGAGATTTTATGTCACTACCAACATTACGAGATCCTATCGGGTTGCACAAAAGATTAAATCGAGAAGGGAAATTAAATTCATGGGATGAATTAAATAATTAAGAGGAGTCTTAATTAATAATCATATTGATTAATTAAATCATGGGCTTAAGGGCTAGGGTTCGGACCCTGGCTCGTGCATGGGTCAAGCCGTCACACTATCTAGGGTTTTGAACTCTATTGGCTCGATAAAGTATTGAGAAGGTGCAAGTTGGTTCGATCATGGTCCACGGAATTATGAGGGTCGACGGCTACACCACATGAGGGCTAGGGTTTTTCGAACCCTTGGCTCGAGATGGTTAAGCCGTCACCGTCATGAACCGTCCATGGTTGGACCGTAGCTTGTGGCTCATGAATTTCGGTGATTCAAGCAAGTTGGCTTGATGAAAAATAAAGATGGTGCGAGGCGGCTAGGGTTTGGAACCCTAGCGCCGCCGCCGCATGAGCCATGGCTCGGCCATGGGCTAGGGTTTCGAACCCTAGGCCCACTATTGGTCCAGCCGTGTGCTTCATGGTTCGAACCATGGTGGTTCGTGTTTTAGTCGCTTTACTTCGTGGCATGTGATGTCCCGAGCGTACGATAATTTTTCAAAAATTATTTTACAGTTTTAATTAGAATTAAATTTAAAATGTTTAGAATTTAATTAATTAAATGTTAATGAATGCTTTATGTGTTGTTTGAGCATGGTGCGTGGTTATAGCCCTTTGACCTATTAGATAGGATTT
The DNA here is from genome assembly GCA_907163345.1 of Haberlea rhodopensis. NCBI lineage: Eukaryota > Viridiplantae > Streptophyta > Magnoliopsida > Lamiales > Gesneriaceae > Haberlea > Haberlea rhodopensis. The sequence continues at coordinate 1,697,277 of CAJQUN010000116.1, read as the reverse complement.
GTGGATGTTTGTAATTTATAATACGACCTGCGTGTCGTGCCTTTCTCTATTTCATTCTAAATGTAATCCCTCCCCTATGTTCCCCTCGAATGTGAATCGAGGAATTCTATATCTTGTAAATAGTGTAGTTTATTTTATTGATGGTGATCAATGAAGATGGAGCATCGTGCCGGGATGAGGAGGCCATTCACAAATTGGAGCCAAGGAAGGTGCTTGTGAAGTTACCTTAGGTTGACTCATAGGATTTTCTCATTGGCTTGAGAAAATCATTAGTAGGGGCTATAACCATGTCTCGTTTAATTATGTATGTTGATGCATGATTTATCTTATGTTTTAGTTTGATAATAGTATTACACATATATGTAGATATGTATACAACTATATGTAGTGGACATATTTTAAATTATCAAATTAATCATGAGATCAATAAATCCCTCTAAAATATTAAGTTTTAGATGCCTTCCAAAATAAAAGTACTCGTCAATAACTTCGATTGTACATGTGTGGGTTTGCCAAAGCAAAGCACCGTGGCAATCTTAGTAAGGCGCGAAAGGATAAAAGTGATATCCGTTATACTTTAATTGGGTACGACTTAACTAGGTTATCTCAATAGGATTGGGAACCTAGAGGCATGGGTTGGATTATAATTCATTTGATGAATTGAACAAAGTGTTGTTCGTCCAACTATCCAAGAATTATATGTGATATAATTGACAAAGTGTTGTCTACCTAAATAACCGAGTCTTGGGCGATTAGCCAAAGCTAACTCAAGATTAAGTGAAATATGGATCTTGGCCCACTAAAGGTTTCGAGGGTTGATATTTTTCAAACAAAATAGTGGGAGTATCATTTAATATAAGACCATGTTAAATGATTTAAATCATAAACTTATTTTGCATATTTATATTGTAGATATCCATGGCAACTAACAACGTTACTAGCACTTTATCACTGCGATCGGTCCTTGAGAAGGACAAATTAAATGGGACGAATTTCCTAAATTGGCATAGGAACTTGAGGATAGTCCTCAAACAAGAAAAGAAACAATATGTCCTAGAGGAACCCTTGCCCGCTGAGGAACCTCCCCTAACAGCTACAAGAGCTGAAAAAGATGCTTACAAGAAGCATCAGAGTGACGCACTTGATGTTGGGTGCCTCATGCTTGCCACCATGAACTCTGAGCTTCAGAAGCAACATGAGGAAATGGAGGCGTTCGATATGATCGAACACTTAAAGCAGTTGTACCAACAGCAAGCTAGACAAGAGAGGTATGACGTCTCTAAAGCGTTATTCCAGTGCAGGATGGTAGAGGGAAGCCTAGTTGGAACTCATGTGCTCAAGATGATTGGGTACATTGAGAATCTGGACAAGCTGGGTTTTTCATTGGACCAAGAGTTGGCCACCGATGTGATCTTGCAATCGTTGCCTGAGAGCTTCAGTCAATTTGTAGTAAATTACAATATGACTGACATGGAAAAGACTCTACCACAGTTGCTTGGTATGTTGAGAACATATGAAGCAAATACTAAGAAGACTAAGGCCACAAATGTCCTTATTGTGAATAAGGGCAAAGGAAGGGCCAAAGCTAAAGGCAACAAGAAAGCAAAGAAGGTCTTTGCTAAATCTAAGCCAAAGTCTTATGCACTGAAGCCAAAGGGAGGGATAGCAAAGGAAGGGAACTGTTTCCATTGCGGTGAGACCGGCCATTGGAAAAGAAACTGCAAAGTATATCTGGAGGATCTAAAGAAAGGAAGTGTGACTTCCGCTTCAGGTATTTTTGTTATAGAAGTCAATTTATCTACTTCTTCATCATGGGTATTAGATACTGGATGTGGATCTCACATTTGTGTAAATGTGCATGATCTCAAAAGGAGTAGGACATTGGCGAAAGGTGAAGTTGATCTCCGAGTTGGAAATGGAGCAAGAGTTGCTGCATTGGCTATAGGATATTATCATTTAGCTTTACCTTCTGGTTTATCACTGATTTTGAAAGATTGTTATTTTGTGCCTTCTATTACTAAAAACATAATATCTATTTCTTGTTTGGACAAGTATGGTTTTTCATTTATAATAAAGGACAATTGTTGTTCTATTTATTTAAATGATATGTTTTATGCTAATGCACAAATGATGAATGGTCTTTATGTATTGATATGCCTATCTATAACATAAATACTAAAAGGATTAAAAATAATGATTGTAATCCGACTTATCTCTGGCACTGTCGCTTGGGCCACATAAACGAGAACCGCATATCTAAACTTCATAAGGATGGAGTATTAGATTCATTTGATTTTGAATCATATGAAACATGCGAATCTTGTTTAATGGGCAAGATGACTAAAGCCCCTTTCAAGGGACATGTTGAAAGGGCAAATGTTTTATTGGGATTAATACATAGTGATGTATGTGGACCAATAAGTACACAAGCTAGAGGTGATTTTCAATACTTCGTTACATTTACTGATGACCTCAGTAGATATGGGTATGTGTACCTAATGAAACATAAGCATGAAACCTTTGAAAAGTTCAAAGATTTCAAGAATGAAGTACAAAACCAACTTGGCAAAACTATCAAAATCCTTCGATCAGATCGAGGAGGTGAATACTTAAGCCAAGAGTTTCATGACTATCTAAAGGAGTGTGGGATAGTCCCACAACTCACTCCTCCGTATACTCCACAATGGAATGGTGTATCCGAGAGGAGAAATCGAACCTTGTTAGACATGGTTAGATCAATGATGAGTCATGCAGATCTTCCGATATCGTTTTGGGGACACGCTCTAGAACAGCGATTTTCTTACTGAACCGTGTTCCATCTAAATCAGTGGAAAAGACACCATATGAGATATGGACTGGGAAGCGTCCTAGTATGTCTTTTATGAAGATTTGGGGTTGTGAGGCTTTCGTTAGACGTCACGCCACTAACAAACTTGGACCCAAATCTGATAAGTGTTTATTTGTGGGGTATCCTAAGGAAACGAAAGGATACTATTTCTATTATCCCACCGAGAACAAAGTAGTTGTTGCTCGGACTGGTGTATTTCTTGAAAGAGAATTTATTTCTAGAAAAACCAGTGGGAGAAAAATAGAACTTAGTGAAGTTCAACCACAAGAAAACACTGAACCTAAGATTGAGATGGAAACAGAGCAGGCACCACAAGCTGTTGTGGAAGAAGCACTTGCTCAAGAGACACAAGCCCTAGCGTAGGTCTGTAAGAGAACACCGGGAGCCACAGAGATATGGATTTCTTGTGACTCAACAAGGTGACTTACTACTTATTGATGAGGATGAGCCGTCATCTTATCAACAAGCTATTATGGGCAATGATTCTGAGAAATGGCAAGAGGCCATGAAATCTGAGATGGAATCCATGTATGCAAACCAAGTATGGACTTTGGTTGATCCACCTGAAGGGGTACGACCCATAGGGTGCAAATGGATCTTCAAGAAAAAGACCGATATGGATGGTAACGTACAAACCTATAAAGGTCGGCTGGTTGCAAAAGGATTCAAACAAATTCATGGTATTGACTATGATGAAACCTTTTCACCAGTGGCCATGGTTAAATCCATAAGGATCTTACTTGCAATAGCTGCATTTCATGATTATGAAATCTGGCAGATGGATGTCAAAACAGCTTTCCTTAATGGAAATCTGCTCGAGGATGTGTACATGACACAGCCCGAGGGTTTTGTCGATCCAAAGGATGCTGGAAAGATATGCAAGCTACAACGATCCATTTATGGATTGAAGCAAGCTTCTCGGAGTTGGAATCTTCGTTTTGATGATGCAATCAAAGAGTTTGGTTTTATCAAAAATGAAGATGAACCTTGTGTCTACAAGAAGGTCAGTGGGAGCGTAATCATTTTCCTAGTGTTGTATGTAGATGACATACTTCTTATTGGAAATGATATCCCTGCCTTGCAATCTGTAAAGATTTGGCTAGGGAACTGCTTTTCGATGAAAGACTTAGGAGAAGCCACCTATGTATTAGGAATCAAGATCGATAGAGATAGATCGAGAAGGCTTCTTGGTCTAAGTCAAAGTACATACATAGACAAGGTGCTTAAAAGGTTTAGCATGCAAGAATCCAAGAAAGGATTCGTGCCTATGACACATGGTATTTATCTCTCGAATGAACAGTGTCCTTCAACACCAGATGAGAGACAACGCATGAGTAAGATTCCATACGCGTCAGCTATTGGATCTATCATGTATGCCATGATATGTACTCGTCCCGATGTATCGTATGCTTTGAGCATGACGAGCAGATATCAAGTTGATCCAGGTGAAGGTCACTGGATTGCTGTCAAGAATATCCTAAAGTACTTGAGAAGGACTAAGGATACATTCTTGATTTATGGAGGTGAAGAAGAGCTCAATGTAATGGGTTACACTGATGCAAGCTTCCAAACCGACAAAGATGATTTTCGATCGCAATCTGGATATGTGTATTGCCTAAATGGAGGTGCTGTGAGCTGGAAGAGTTCAAAGCAAGAAACAGTAGCCGATTCTACAACGGAAGCTGAGTATATTGCTGCCTCGGATGCAGCAAAGGAAGCTGTTTGGATGAGGAAGTTCATTTCTGAACTTGGAGTGGTGCCTAGCATTAAAGATCCGATAGAACTCTATTGTGACAACAATGGAGCGATCGCATTGGCTAAGGAACCAAGATCTCACCAAAGATCCAAGCACATACTTAGGCGTTTCCATTTCATTCGAGAAATCGTTGAAAGGGGAGATGTTAAAATATGCAAAGTACCAACAGATGATAATGTATCTGACCCATTGACGAAGCCGCTGTCACAGCAGAAGCATGATCGTCATACTAGATCTCTAGGCATTAGGTATATGTCTGAGTGGTCTTAGTGCAAGTGGGAGATTTGTTGGGATATGCCCTAAGACAAGTCATTAGATGATTGTTTAAGACATACAATGTTTATGGTTTTATGAATGGCAATTCATTATTATATATTATTCTTTTAACTGTGCATTGTGAATTAATATATATGTTAATGTCCTTAGAATAATATTGTATTATTCTTAAAAATGTCCCTAGTCAAGTATTATCATGAATAGGGATAATGATAATACGTAGAGACTGGTATATGTTGATCGATGAATTGTTCATTGATATGAGATATCAAATCAACATATGGGTACATGTTAGAGAACGATGTACTGGACAGACCCACCATGAGAATGCAACATGGATAGTTATATGATCGTCATATGCAATTCTCATAGTGATAATAATGTATGAAATCCTTACGACTTGTGATCATCAGAGATCCCAACATAAGGAGTTATGTATCTTGATATCGTCAAACGTTACCCGTAATAGGGTAATCTATAAAGGCGACTATTGGATACACTACGAATTATGTAGAGGGATGTTGACTGGTCGAGATAGGATTTGTCCCTCCTATATAACAGGAGATGTGTTTGGCCCTTGATCAAGTGAGAACTAAAATGCATGGCCATGCTCGAATGAGTCGATATGAGATATCGAGCTTATTCGTTTATTCTAGTTCTACTTGGGGATCAAGAAATAAAGATTGGATATACGAGTATGACTATTCCATGACTCGTGTTCAATCTAAACACAAAGGACAAAGGGATTAAGTTACATGATTAATATTATCACAAGTTCTAAAGGTTATGTCGAGTCATTGACATTCTCGTAATTTGGGTAGCATCGATGTGTTGCTAGATACCGCTCAATGCTTGCGACATAAAATGAGATTTTATGTCACTACCAACATTACGAGATCCTATCGGGTCGCACAAAAGATTAAATCGAGAAGGGAAATTCAATTAATGGGATGAATTAAATAACTAAGAGGAGTCTTAATTAATAATCATATTGATTAATTAAATCATGGGCTTAAGCCCATGAGGCTTTATGAAAGCCTTTAATTAATCATATATAATTTGTTAACAAGGTTTTAATTAGATTAAGACTTGATATAACACTTCATAAGAAAACCCTAAGCCAAGACACACGGCCGCACCATCATTCTCGGCCGCACCATCATTCTCTTTCGGTTTCTTCATAGCCGAAGAGGGTAGAGTGATTTTGTGCCAATTTGATTGTGAATCAAAGTGTGGTTTTTGGTTCCGGTTTAATATCTTGTCTAGCAACTTGATATTAAACAATCCCTTCACCCGATTTGATCGTGTGGATACCGTTGAGGCAAAACTCATTGTGTTTTGCTATTGACTCGGAGAAGGCGTAGGACGTGGTGCTGCTCCGTGGATTCTGCTTCAAACACGCTACAAGGGTGAGACACTTGTAATTCATTAATCCGATATGATAACCTATGTATAGATCCGGTGTTAGTAATCCTAAAAATTTTATTCCGCTGCGTTGTATGCTCATGGGACTACTTACAGAAAGCTCAGATGTCAGACCTTGAAGTGCAGAGGTGGTTATCATATTTACGTCTGGGTCGGTCATCAAAGTTCAGAGTGGCAGAAGATGGTTCCTTGAGGCTTGGTAACCGTTGGGTAGTGCCGAGGGCACCGGAGTTGCGTCAAGGGATCTTGCATCGTGCTCATAGCAGCAGGTTTAGCATACATCCAGGTGAGAGAAAGATGTACAATGACTTGTGTGACCAGTTTTGGTGGAGGCGAATGAAAAGAGACGTCATCGCATTTGTCAAGAAGTGCCTGATTTGTCAGCAAGTAAAAGCGGAGAGGCATAGGCCCGGTGGCGAGTTGAAGAGTTTAGAGATACCGGAGTGGAAGTGGGAACACATATCTATGGACTTCGTGACCCACTTGCCAAGGACTGCCTCGGGATATGATGCGATCTGGGTGATCGTGGATAGATTGACGAAGGCGGCTCACTTCATCCCTTATTGTATGTCGTACACATACTTAAAGATGGCCCAATTGTATGTACGGGACGTGGTAAGGTTACATGGGATTCCAGTCTCGATTGTGTCTGACAGAGACCCACGGTTCACATCAAATTTTTGGGAAGGTCTTCAGTCAGCTTTGGGTACGGAGGTTAGACTGAGTACAACTTATCACCCTCAGACAGATGGTCAGACAGAACGTACCATACAAACGCTCGAAGATATGTTGAGGGCATGTGTATTGGAGTTTGATACTCCATGGCAAGATTCAGTGCCACTGGTAGAGTTCTCTTATAATAACAGCTAATAGGCGAGCATTCAGATGGCTCCATTCGAAGCTCTTTACGGTCGACGTTGTAGGTCACCGTTGTACTGGGAGGACTTGACTAGTAAGACGGTCGGAGGACCGGATTTGATTCGAGAAATGGAAGAGAAAATCAAAGTGATCCGTCAGAAAATGAAAGCGGCTCAGGATAGGCAAGCAGCCTACGCTAATAAACGGCGGCAACCGTTGGAATTCCAAGTGGGAGATAAAGTCTTTCTGAAGATCTCACCTTTCAGAGGTGTGGTTCGTTTTGGTATGCGCCGGAATTTGTCTCCGATGTATGTTGGGCCATATGAGATACTGCAGCGCATCGGTACTTTGGCTTACCGTTTGGCTCTACCGTCGTCATTGTCCGGTATACATGACGTCTTTCATGTCTCTATGTTGCGGAAGTATGAGCCAGACCCGTCTCATGTTTTACAGCCCTTAGAGGTTCAGTTGAGTTCAGATGTGTCCTACGTGGAACGACCGGTTAGAATTCTAGATCGAGAGGATCGCAGACTTCGGAGCAAGGTTATACCGATGGTAAAGGTTCAGTGGGATCGTAGGGGTGTCGAAGAGGCCACGTGGGAGACGGAGCAGCATATGGTGCAGCATTACCCAGAACTATTTTCTGGTATGTGATTTATGTTTAGTTTCGTTTTGGGTAAGTGCATGCAATGTCGAGGTCGAAATCTTATAAGTAGGGGAGTATTGTGATATCCCCGAAATGATTAAACGCAGTTTGGGCGTTAATTATGTTTACTTGATTAATTATGGTGATAATTGATTTATGTGTTGGGATTAATTATCTTGATGATATGCTTAGTCACCTGGTAGGCGTGACCCGGGGGGGTTGCATTCCAGGGTGCATGGTATGCATGTTGGGAAATGGGGTGTTAACATGATTAAATTGTATTGGTTATTAATTTTATGTGGAAATGTGGGTTTAGTGGAAGTTTGGTGCATTTTTGTAAAATGCTTTTAAAATACCATGTTGGGGTATTTTATACATCATGTTAATTAATGGGGTGCAAATTTAATTAACAACTCTTATAACCCCACTATACCCCTTTTTATTTCACCTTACCCCCTCACTTTATTAAATCCCCAACACACTCTCCAAACCCTACATTTTCCTCTCATTTTCGAGTTGGTCTTCAAGGTGGAAGAGAAGTTCTTGCAAAAACTTTATTCTTGTGTTTTTTGGTAAGATTTGAGGCCTAGGAAGGATATATATCATTCCTTGTTATTTTTGTGTGGTTTATTTTGATTTTGGGTTGATGTTTGAGTTTGAAAATGGGTTTGTTTTGGGTTGGTATGATTTTTGGTTGGGTGTAGGATTTTGGGGTTGTTTAATGGTGTGAATTGAAGGTTTAAAGTGTTTTTTTATGTTTTTGAGTTGTTGGTATAAGTGTTGTTGAGGTTGGTAATGAATTTAATGTGCAAAAATGGTGATTTTTGATGTGCAGAGTTTGGCGATCGATCGCCCGTTTCTGGCGATCGATCGCGAGCCAACAGTAGGCTCCAGAAATCTTTGGCGATCATCAATCGCCCGTTTCTGGCGATCGATCGCGAGCCAACAGTAGGCTCCAGAAATCTTTGGTGATCGATCGCCACTTTTGGGAGATCGATCGTGAAGCTGGCGATCGATCGCGCCAAATGTGGCGATCGATCGCCGAAGACAAAAAAATTCAGCAACGGACAGTGTGATCTCGCGATCGATCGGGACATCTCGGCGATCGATCGCGAGACACATAAAAGTGTAATTTCGATTATTTTTTGGAATTTTTGGATATTGGACTATAATTGGCTTCTAATATTGATTTGTATGGTTGTGTAGAACCATCACAGGTACCAACAACGTCAAGGAGATAAAGTTGTTCGACTTCTCCACTTTTGAGACTAAGGTACGTAGTGAGACGTACGGGCATCGGACGGTAAAATGTGTTCTTATGCTTTTGGCTACATATATATTGTGGACAAGTGTGGATTATGAAATGTGTTGACATATATTGAGATAATGGTGATGCATTATGATTGTGGACTCAAGTGTTATGGTTATACATGTGGTTGAAATGCTTGATTGTTCCGGTGGTTGTTATATACGAGCGAGTGAGGTACTTGCCGCTGTCATATGAAGCGATGATAATATGATATTTGCCGCTGTCATGTCGAAGCGATGTACATGCCGCTATCATTGTCGAAGCGAGGGATATCATATGATGCCGCTATATGTCGAAGCGAGGGGTCCTAAAATTCCGTTGTTGTAACAGGACCGGAACAGTCACATTTCTAGTGATTAATGTGGATTATTGTGGTTATGACTGGAACGTGGTATCGATCATTTTATTGTGAACTAATGATTTGTGCATGAGTTGATGAAACAGAAACAACAATGAAAATGTGCTAATGTGGTAAACCAGGGAGCATACATACATACATATCTCATGCAATTGATTGTGTTATTGTGATTGGATTTTGTTGAATGGTGATGTATATGCTCATGGTAAGTTGTTCCTGTAGGTACACTTTTGAACTTGGAGGGCTATGGGCCGGGTTGAGGCAGTGAGCTACGAGGAGCTTTACCGAATTAGGAATACAGGATTTTTGGATAGTCTCTACTCCAGTAGTAGTGTAAATCTATAGTATTAACATTCATTATTGGGAATGTAATTAATTAACTTTGGAAGTTATTTTTGGCCTGTAATCCTGTTAGCTCAAGGCTACAACTGGAACCATAACTTGTCTTTTAATACATGTTGGCCCTATTTACATTTTTATTACACTGTTAAGGTAGAGAGGCCCTACAGTAGCTCATTTCATCCCTTACTGTATGACTTTCACATACCTAAAGATGGCCCAATTATATGTACGGGATGTGGTGAGGTTGCATGGGGTTCCAGTCTCGATTGTGTCTGACAGAGATCCAAGGTTTACTTCACATTTCTGGGAGGGTCTCCAGACAGCTTTGGGCACAGAGGTGAGACTGAGTACAGCTTACCACCTTCAGACAGACGGCCACGGAGCGTACACTACAGACGCTCGAAGATATGCTGAGGGCATGTGTATTGGAGTTTGATACTCCGTGGCAAGATTCATTACCACTAGTGGAGTTCTCGTATAATAACAGCTATCAGACGAGCATTCAATCTCTTTTTGACAACATAGTTTTGTCAACTTTTCAATATTATTTTTTGACACTTGTTATGTCTTACTTCAGTCAGGCACCCACGCTTTTAATATTTGTAGGAACTTTGTCCTTGACTCATAAGGATTTTCGGCATTGCCCATGTATGGTACTTAGAATATGGTTGACCAATACAATTGCTTCCTCCCCACAGTTTTGGGTTATCTCAAATTTATCAAGTTTTCATTGGCGTTCAACTTTCAAGTTTCAAATTCTACGCGTACAAAATTTATAAATCAAAATTCAAGATTTCATTTCTTGCAAATTCTTTATTTAAGCGTGCTTGCTTAAAAAAAATTTGTGATTTGAACAAAGATTCGTTATTTATATTTAAGCATACAACCTTACAAAACTCGATTTCAAGATTTTATGTCTTCCAAGTTCGAGCTTTAAGAGTATAATGCTTAGACAATTCAAATAGAATCAAATTTAAGAAAGAACAACGCCTAGTAAAACAATTGTGTCATTCGATTCACCATTTGTATTTTAAGAGTACAAATCTTACAAAACTTGAATTCAACATTTAAAATCTTGCAAATTCAAGTCTTAATCATAAATGCTTAGACAACACAAATAGAATCAACTCACGATTCTTCATAGCAAAACTCATTTTCAAGCTGAATACTGATGGTAGCTCTGGAGGCAACCCAGGTGACTCATCAGGGGGGTTGTTCGGAATTCCTTGGGTCAAATTGTGGCCTTCTTTAGTGAGTTCATAGGATATGGCTCTAATACACGTGCAGAGCTATTGGCAGTACGGCGCGGTCTCTTGTTATGTTCAGACCTGAACCTTTTTCCTCTTTGGATCGAAACAGACTCCCAGATTGTCCTCCAACTTATTTCTTCTATAGGGCTCGATGGGATTTGGATCTTGTTCTTTCCAGGATCTTCTCGAGAGAGCAACTCAGAATGCTTTAGCCACCTTAGCCTATAGTGACAGACAGTTTTGGTTCGAGCCCGGGGCTCACCTACCAGACCATATTCTTCGGTTGGCTCGTTTCGTGGATCCGGCCTTCTTATCTTCGTTCTCGTTAAAAAAAGGAAAATTTTTCTTGTTTTGTTTATCTTGTTCTGGTCATTCGTTCATCTTTTGTTTCTCCTTCCTCTTCTTTTCTCGTCTTTTATTTTATGTGCTCCATTTTACTTTGTATTTTCGGTCTTCCCTTCTCGTTTTTTAGTCATTTGCTTTTTCCTCTTCTTTTTCCTATGGTTTCCCCGCCATTTTGGTTATCACACTTGACTTTCACTGCACGTGGGTTCGTGTGGGCACTGTCCTCATACCCTTTGGACGCCTTTGTGGCCTCACTTGATGTACCATGACGACTGACAGGAGTATGGGTGGTTCAAACACCCATAACCCATCGAGCCACGTGTTGATCATCTATAGGCCACTTTGGGCTCTGTTGCTGCTTTGCGAGTGTGAGTGGCTCAGAGCCTCGGACACTCATATTCATTAAACTACTACATCTAGGCTTCTTCGGGCGATGTTGTTGCTTCGTGAGTATCGGTGGTCTCAGACACTCATACTTACCAAACTCATAGTTGCCTATCGCTCTTGCCGCTTCATTATCTGTATTTACTCATGGTTCAATCTTTACTCATTGCTGCTGTTTCGTGAGAGGGAGTGGACCCAAGCACCCACACTCACCCAACTACTACGTTGAGAGTGACTTTGGATGAGGTTGTAATCACTTCCATCTATTAGTGGCATTGATTTCTATTTTTTTATTTTGCTTCTAGAGTCACCCCTAGCATTGGTGATATTTATTGATTTATTGGATTTTACTATGTTGTAAACATTGTTCTATTCGGAGAGGTCTTGGCCTAGTCCCCCTCCTCTTTTGTTTACTTGCCTTTGTTAGAATAAACAGGTAGGGTCTGTCAAACCCCCCGCCACTTCAATGGCGGTTTTGTATAATAAAAAATCATAAAACTCAATCAAATGAGTAATAACATAATTGTTTTTGCTTACAATTGACGTATAACCGGCATTGCATTCATCTAGAAAAATGTTCTTCCTTTTCCCTCATTGCTTTCGTAATTTCTATTGTCCTCCGTAGACAGACAATTAAATCCTTAAGACTCATTTCTTTTCGCTTGTGTTTAAAATAATCTTGAAGTCCTTCCACATATGAGACAATTTCTCGGTCATTGTGGTCCCTTGGAATGAGTCACTTAGAATCATTCCCTCCGCATGAATATTGTACATGATCACTTGTAATTCTTGCACTTGCGCCATCAAAGGCTTAGTATCGATCATCTTGAAGTTCAGGAATCGTCCAACAATGAATTTCTTCATGCCGACATCCTTGGATTTGTATTTCATTTCCAAATATTCTCACAATTCCTTTGCGGTTTTCACAAGTCAATAAACATTGTATAGTTTATTATCTAGACCATTAAGAATGTAGTAATATAGTCCTTACAAAGAAAATCACTTCGTTTCCAAGTATCAACCGCAGTTGGGAGTCGGTTTCATATTCTTCAATTGTAGGAGCATCCTCGGTCAAGAACCTTGCCAAATTTAATGTGGTCAAGTAGAACATCTTTTGTTGCCATCTTTTAAAGTTTTTTCCATGGAATTTCTCGGGCCTTTCACCATGAAGTACGGACGACGTCGTTGCACTCGAAGAAGCCATTTGTTACAAAATATTGTTTTAAGATTGTTGGTATTTAGTTTCAGATATGTATGTTTGGGATAACCAAAGGTAAAGTAACAAGTTGGCTAAATGAATGTTTGGCGATGCGAGATTTGGAACATCCGTCCTTGAAACGATATTGCCCAGTAATGGTGCTCATGGTTTAGCGGAATTATTCTTAATAGAAACGCTTCAAATCACTAATCCTTAAATCACGGACGTTTAAAGACACTTAAACAAGAACAAATGATGAACAAGACGAATGTGCAGAATTTTGCTCTCAAAGCTTGAATTTGAACTTGTAAAAGTATGTTTAATTCATTCTAAGGGTTGTTATATTTATACTAAGCCAATAGACATCACCAAAAAACTTCTTTTCGAAGTGTTATTTCATGAGAAATCGCAACTATACGCGAAAAGGAACACAAACCTTTATAAAAAACTACACCACATTTTGGACAGGAGACAAGGCGCTAGGGCGCCTCCAAGCGGTGCCCTAGCGTCGTGCCTACTGTCTGGGCAGTGTTTCCTTGTCCGTTTCACCCGTTTCTTATCTATGATTAATTTCAATTCATTAATCACATTTTTCCAATAAAATGATCCATAGATTTTTGAAAACAAGGTTAAATTCGTAGTATCCAAAAAATATTTAGAGTAGAAAAATAAAAAAACAGTGACTTAGTTGCACGTATATTATACAAGTTTATAGTATTCTATCAAGAGAAAAATCATCGTTGTGACTGTACTCTGTTGAGCTCAAACACGGATGAGGTGCAGCGTTTAAACAGATAAATGCAAACAATATCAATAATCCCAAGCAAACACGACTGAGATCAGCATAATATTAAAGTCAAAATGACAAAAAAGGAGAAGAAATACTTTAGCATGATGACAAAAGGGGACTTCAGAGAGTGAAATTGACGTGCTTAAAACTGCTTCAGTATCAATTGAACCACAAATCCAATGAGTCGGAAAGGGAGAAAACATCAACTATATATCACACAAATCTATTTCACATGAGTAGAATTCGAGAGATCTCACATACCACTATACATTTGAAACTGGATGAAGTGAACCAAATCAGGGGACCAATCCAACATCTTTAAAGTACTCATGCTCGAGAGCAAGTTTGGCTGTGATTCGTTTGCTTGGATCATAGCGCAACATTTTCTGAAAAAAGAAATAGTTATCAGTGACCAGATTCATTTGATGTAAAAGGTGAAAATGAGCTAATTCGCTAAATATTGTCTTGTAAAGACCAGTTAATTGCATCTAAACTATATTTTATATAAACTTATTGCATCTTCAAATGCAAAAGAACTTACGTAAAGGAGGTCAAGACCGGATGCATCCAGATTTGTAACCACAGTAGCAAGGTCCTGCAAAGAATGGTAACAAGTAAAACTTATGTGCCCTAGATTTTATGTATAATGCTTTAGTAAGTATGAAATCATAACTGCTCCAACTCCAATCACCTTAGCTGGCCATTTTGGAAATGTACATTTAAAATCAGGCAGAGAAGTCACCCCAGGCCATACATCTTCATTTGGAGTGCCCATGATTCTACATTACAGATGACAGAAACATGAGTGAAATAATAAATTACATTGATCAAGTTTAAGATTAAAGTTTATTCTTCAGATCACACACTTGATAAATGATTTGCGATGATTTAAACTGAATAAGTAGAAACATTTTCACAATGAATCATACCTCTAGAATCCTGTCCACCCTAAAAATAGGAGGAAGGATCACGAATGCAGGAAAAAAAATTGAGAGAGATATTTATCTTAAACAGCTAAGATGCGACGCATGCTCGAACTCAACAAAACACACATGAGGCAACTCTTGACCTCCTTAATGATTGGAAAGAAAGCTATTTTTAGCATTTTATATGCATTATGCACTAAAAACAACCACAGATAGCATATTTGAATAATGTCAACATGTTAAGAATACTCTTAGCAGATTATCTAGAAGTGGTCTCACAAGAGATAAGCACAAGAAGGGAACTCTGCTCAGATAGACGTATCACCTAAAAATTTGAAAGAGTTGATCAATTTCAGAATCCCCAGGAAACAAAGATTTATGGTTCGCCATTTCAGCAAATATACAACCCACTGACCATATATCCACAGGAGTGGAATAAAAGCGCGATCCAAGTAGTACTTCGGGCGCCCTGTACCATAGTGTCACAACCTGCATAAAAATTATCAGTGGCTTAAGAAAATAAACAATATTCACTCATTAAGGTAAAAATTCATTTCACTTGTTGGTTTAAAGATGACGAATAGGAAACAAAATTGAACCTGTTTGCTGCAGGTTGAGTCTTGGCAAGAGCAGCTCATTTCAGCGAAAACGAAAAAGCTAGTAGAAGCATTTTATAATGGTATATTTGACAAGCATAATCAAATAAAAATTCTCAACAGATGAGACTAGACAGACCAATAAATAAATAAAATTTAAAATACATGAATAACCATATGCAGGGAAGTTGTATGGGCCTATATCAAAAACAGTGTATCAACTATCAAGTTCTAAAACATTCACCTCGTGTGTAAGAGTCCTGACAGGAACACAAAATGCCCTGGCCAATCCAAAGTCTGCAAGTTTTAGTGAATTGGTACTTTGATCTATCAGCAAGTTTTGAGGCTTCAAGTCTCGATGAAGGACACGATGAGAATGACAATAAGAAATACCACGAAGTATTTGATATAGAAACCTCTGCAGTATTGAGGTCATACTTAAACAATGTTGAATAGCGAACAAAATATTCTCAATGCATTTATTTCAAGCTCTGGAATACATCAACACTGCAAAGAGGTTACACATTTCCCCTAGATGCTCACTTCCATTTGCATGAGAGAAAAAAAGAGAAAAGAAAATTAACAATGATTATTTTTCTTCATCTTTTACGTGCAAGAGTAGCATCCAAGCATTGCCACGTGCAGAAACCTATTTATTACACGGATAAATGAAGACTGAAGCAGTAAGATAGAGTGGTTATGCAAACACCTTTACTCAAATATAATATAACTATTTCTAGCTTATGTACTGACAGTCAATTCCTAAACCCAGAATCCTCTCAGATAAGTCAAGTATCAAGTTAGAGGTCACTAACTTTAACCAGATGAGGATTTTGGGAGAATTCGGGGCAAGAATCCATGTGTTTCTTCAAATCCAGGTCCAGATATTCAAATACCAGATACAAGCGCTTTTCATTGTGAACCACATCCTTCAACCTATGACCAAATATTGGAGATGGATTTCAATGCACATGCATGAATATCGGAAGCAACTTGTCTGCAAATTAAGTAGATACAAATTTCAATAGAACACTCTCAAACAGAACGCCACAAGTTTCTAGAAGTGTTTTTGATTGCATCGGATGGAAATTAAGAAATGAAAAGCTAATCTGGCAATGGTATATTCATGCCAGTTAAACAAAATGCCGTCACATTCTCTTCTTTGCAATGAAGATTCACTCTTCAGATTGCAAGCAGACGTGACAATGGTTATTACTAGTGTACCTCACTATATTTGCATGTTCCATCTCTTTCAATAGAGAAATCTCTCTGATAGCGGTGCTTGGAACCCCTTCATCTTCCCGCTCCAGCCGTATTTTCTTCAGAGCAATGGTTTCATTTGTTACGCGATCACGAGCCTTGTACACCACTCCATATGTTCCTTCACCAATCTTTTCAACCTTTTCGTACTGGGTCCAAAATTGATAAACATCACTATCTACTATAAGCATATGAGAAAAATTTAGATGAAAAAATCATTACCTTGTCCATTTATTCAACAGTGATTGAACCCACCAACTAGCAAAGCATGGAGAAAGAAAAGAAGAAACAAAACAAGGTCAGGAGTGATGAAGAAGTAACACAAGTTTAGTGTCTATGGTTGCTTACCATAAACAGTGACTATAATAACTGATATATATGGGAGACACTCGCTGGAATCTTCAAATCTTAAGGTAAGTGCAGGAAACATAGATCATAATTTTTTTAAAAATTATAAATGATGCACTCAAAATTTTGAAAGCATGATGCTAAGCACAATGTCACTCAACAACCATATCAATTATTGTCTTAGTATTCTCAGAGTTGTGTATGCAAAAGGCAACAGTTGAAACTGAGACTGAACTCACAAAACTGATGCACAACAATTTTGATATGGTCTATCAAACACAAATGTGGAATCTCCTGAAATTCAAAGTTAAAATTACCTAATGAATTCTGCGAAACTTCATTAATCGCCATAGAAACAAACAGAAAAACAAAATCAAAGAACGACAACTTCTATAGGCACAAGATGTAATCCGCGAGAAATTTAGATAAAATCATTTACAGCGCAAGAAAAATAACCATATTTTACTACGATTTACTTCATAAAGAAAAAAAAAATCAGTAAAATACCTGTCAACAAAATATGAAACAATAACAAAACTAGTATTTATTCTGTCGACGTAAAATATTCAAAAGATCAACATAAAAAATAAATAAACAAAGTGCAAAAGACGTATCAAAAATGATTTAATTCAAAGAACAAGTTCGAATAAATCACCATAACATCTCTCAACTTTCGATCACATTAACATTTGAAAAAACGAAAACTAAACAATTAACAATAAATAAAAAATAAAAGGATCGCTGTTAAAAAAAAATGAAAATGCAATGCAGAAAAAATCAAGTAAACAGAAAGACGATTATATATTTTTGGACAAAAAATTCAGAAACATTTGATTAACGAGAGCGAGAAACGTACCAGAGATCGATGAACTCTGGAGGGGAGTGAGAGTGAAAAGAGAGGGAAACTTTGTAGCTTTATTTCTACAATTGATAGAATTCTTCGTATAGGGTTCGCTTTATACGTGTTCCTATTTTTTAAACACGCTGATTGGGTGAAGACTTTGACCAGAGTTTACGCGGTAAGCTACGTGTAAGGCCTCAAGAATCTATTAATAATTTAAAAATTTATTAATAATTTATTTGTAATTAAGTAATTAGAATGGACAATATGAAGGTTAATATATAATTTAATCGGAATATGATATATTTTTTAAATGATAAAATAAACTCCGATAATATTTTAAAATAAATTATTAAATGAATAATTTAATTTTGTATTGTAGTAGTGGATATAAATCCCAGTTGTAGTCGGCGACACTCCGATGTATATAACTGGACTGGAATAAAATTAGTGATGTGTTGTATTTAAAACTAACGCTACACACACTAAACACAAACACACAGACATCATATTTCGCTTCCTGCTCCCTGTTTTCTCTCCCGCCCACCTTCGTTTCTCGCCGCTCAAACATCGCGCCTGCCACCGTCCAACCTCCGCCCGCCGAGTCCGAACCACCACCACCTTCCTCTTTCTCTGGTAGTCGTTTCCATACCAAGAACTCATGGTTTGCGTCGCCAATGTCACCAGATTTTGCCAAGAAGCGAAGAAGTTCGAAAATTTGAGTTCATCCAATTGGGTGATTTCTTCAAATCTTGTTTAGGTAATCATCCATTGCTCCTTAATCATTTTTTCCCCGCAATTTTAAGTATTTTGGTTCGAATTTGTCGATGTATGTTTAGGGGAAACCGATCGATCTTCATTGTTTGGAAGTGAAAATGTTTAGTTTATGTTCCTAATCGACTTTTAACCCATTTAAATAAGGGTAAACTCACTTAAAATCCATACCTCCAAACATAACTTTAACATTACTCCCTATATCAAAGATTCTTTATTCTAACTCCCTACCATACTTCTTTTCTTTATTCCAACTCCCAACCCACCTAAAAATACATAAAAGCCTTAATTTTAATTGCATAAAACTCCCTAATATTTTTAGGATTTTTACAAAAACACCCAAAATCTCATTTTTCCAATAAACAACTCCTAATATGGGATACGTAAATGCATGGGCCTTAATAGTATTATATGAACATGAGATCCTTCAGTTTCTATCATCTTGAGAAGACCCAAGAGCATACTTTTGCAAAGGACTCGCGGTTCATGATAAATTAAGCCCCTAATATTCCCTTATTATGTAAAATTAAATACCAGGCCCATCATGCTTCCATATTACAATAAACTTTTAACAAACTGAAATTTACTATTTTGACCATAACGGCACAGGGTGAGGTGGGTTGCAAAGCCATCAGTCGAAAACTTACTGCCTCTAGACTGTTTTACGAATGGCTCCTCACCATCCAACCTCAGCTCTCAAGCGAAGTTAGTCTGCCAGTTATCCGACTCCTTCAGAAACCGCACAGCACAGCTCTACTTCGTTTCCTACCTTAGGGCGTAAGGTATAATCAAGATATAAGAAAGATTTAAAGAATCTGAAAGATAGATGGGCAACAGCCTTTATTTTATTCTGAAAATACTTATAATATCTATTACATTAAAACTTCTCATTTTGGGAGGAGACGGACTTGTTTAGCCTCTCATAAAGATGAGGCTTGACTTAAGAACACATAAACTAAAACAAAACATAACAATATTACAGACGATTACAAAAGAAAGAAATTATTACCAAGCTATGAAAGAAGGAGAATTACAAGGCTTGGAGATTACAATTTTTATTTTCAGAAAACTATGGAATTTTTGATGTCCTTAGCTTCCTGAATGCCTTGGTATTTATAGAAGTCTGGAGGTGGATGTGAAATCCGGACTTCAAATCTTGTTTATCATCAGACGTCATTGAATGCGTCTTCTTTCTTGTTTGGTATCTTGTGGTCCTTTCGACTTTCGGCCGAAGAGGTTGTCCTACCATTTTGTTCTCTTTTTATAATGGTAGTGGTCCTCGGCAGAGTCACATGAGTCTTGTCTCCCTGTGGTCCCTAGAAATTTGGTTTTTGCAGTCCGCGTGAAATCTTACAAGTTTGCCCGATCCTGCTTTGTCATCTTTCTTCTGGTCCCTTTTGACAGGGAATCCTTTCCCGAACAGTAGCTCTTTCTGCTCTGGGCAGCTCGGGCAGATGTAGTCCTGCCATCTTCCCACATGAGCCATGTTGCAGAATTTCCGGCTAGTTTCTTTGGTTGCCGGAATCTTGTTGTCCCATAATATTTGCCTCTTCTTTTCAAAGATGTCCTCGGCAAATTTTGTGGTATGGCTTGTCATGGAGTTAACCATGAATGATCCATTTGCTGTTTTCTGGAAAATTTTGAACAGATACTTGACTTTGTCCATCTCAGTGAGACAGACCCATAATCATCAACTCTTCTGGTAGTAATGTCATCTTCTGTGAGCGGGGAAACTAGTGTTGTTCCTTCAGGCGGTGGTTTTATTTGATCCATCGCCTTCCAGTTAGGCCTTTGTAACTTCACAAAATGAAAACTAGGGTGAAGGCCTTTTTCCTGTGATTTCTAGGGGCTGCAGTTATGAATTTCAGATCCAGAACATCTCCTCGTCCAAGTGTAGGATTATTTTGCCATGAGTCATGCACTACTTCATAGATCCAATCCGGTAATTTTGTGATTTCCGGAAAACTTGGTGCTGTGGTAAAGACTGAGGCTAGGCAGCCAAAATCAAACCACTCACGAACATTATCTGGTTTGACGCCAGGATGCATCCACATTCTTGGGTATTTTCCTGACCAGTCTGTTGTAATTTTTCTAGGAATTATACCCACTCTTGTACAAATTTTTTCCCAATTTCTCTGATATTCCTACAAGGGGGAGTTGGGGAAACTTTATTCTCGTTAGTATTAACCTTAGATTTGCCCGCCGATGGCCTAAGATTAATCTCTTCCTCTTTAACCCATGAGGTGCTGGGTTGGCTTGATTCTTCAGATATCCAAGATACCTGGGAATCAATTTTTCCTTATGTATCTTCCCCTAAAGGATCAATAGTAGGACTCGTAGTGGCGGTACTTGAATCCTCCACACTGGTTGATGAGCTCGACTCTCTGAAACACGACTTCAGCTTCACCGCTGAAGCATCCCGACTGAGGGGAATATAAAGACTGTCCCATAAACAAGTGTGAGCCTTCATGGTAGCCTTCATAGCCTGTTGGACCTTAGTGAGATCCAGTTCCTGTACTTGACTCGCAACCTGGGAATTGATCATCAGGCCGTTGATCTTCTTGTCTAGCTCCTCCAGATTTTCTCGGAGGTGCTTTGATCTCGTTATGATGGAATTAGCTTCACTCGCTTCCATCTCTCGTCAAAAAATCTGCAAGAATATTTTTATCAGATTTCACAATGACAATATCATAATCATCATATTGGCATTCAGCTTGCCATCTTAAAAGTCTACCCTTTTCTAGTTTTGATTCAATTTTATTTTTTAAAAAGACATTGACACTCGTATTATCTATTTTCAAGATAAATTTCTTTGGTAGTAGGAAAAGTGGCCATTTCTTAAAAGTCTTTCGAACTGCGAAGAATTCTTTCTCGTTGATGTGCCATCTAATGACTTCGTTGCTGTCAAATAGACCGCTGCAATATATGCATGACACTTTCCCATCTGGTGTGGCTTTTATAAGTACTGCAGCCCATCAATGATCACTGGCATCTATATATAACACCAGTTCATCCTCATCGTTTGGTATTGCAAGATTTGGTAGTTGCCTGCAAACCTCTTTAAGTTGTTTGAGAGATTTTATGTGGTCTTCATTCCATTCAAACTTGACATCTTTCTTGAGTAGTGAACTGAACACCTTCATGTGGTTTGCTAGATTGTTGATAAACATTCCAGCAAAATTAACAACTCGCAGAAAACTCTGAAGTTGTTTTACATCTTTGAGATCATCCGGATATCCTTGCACATTTTCTACAATGTGGTTTTGCAAGATGATTCCTGATTCGTCAAACAGCATGCCACATAGAGACTACAAGAGTCTACCATAAACCCTCATCGTATCACCGTACGATTTACCAAACTCGAATCCAAGGAGCAGTATAATGGCTATCACAAGCACACTATAGCAATGCAATAATACCTGGCTAGCAAGTCGCTGCCTCCTTAGGTTTATACTAAACCTACCAACGCAACATACGTTCCATCCCGGTGCACCATACCGCACAAACCATTAGAGTAGTGGGTCATCACCCAACATTTCTCTAATCAATAAGGCACAACGGACATTCCGGTGCCCTCACTCAACCACAAAGCAATCCTAATCCCGTAGGATTTACTCCACACCCTCAAGGGTGAGTGTGATCATGTCCACCAAATGTCACCTCGGCATAAGCAAGTAGTTTTCTCAACAACTACTCATATTACCAGTCACTTGGCCATAGCCATTCCAACGAGTATATCCAAAGGTACCACTACTCGTAAAATATTTACCTCAAATATGTGCTGCGGTACACTTCCTGTACGGGGCACCCAATAATTCATCAAGCAACCTGCTCGGCATAATGGTCTCGTCAACTAGTGACTCAGACACTACCCTGTGCTCACCATTGACACTCAAACCATACGATTAAATACATATACATAAATGTATTATTCATCGAAATGACGCTACGCGTCTACATAGACATCCACTATGTCATCGTCATCCCGTGACAGTACCTGTCAACATATGACACCTAAAATAACATCGTCAACTCGTGACGGTACATGTCGACACACGACATGCATAATCTCATCGTCAAACACGTGGCGGTATATGTATATCAACGCATGACATCCTCAATAATGCTAATAAAATAGTAATATACCATACCTCATCGCTAACAAGATAGCGGCATACCTGTATCCGTCGTCCAATAGTGGTACGCAATCAGCACTCATCGCTCGTAGGTGGCGTAATCTAGTGCTACGTACATAGTGGTATAACCAATCGCTATAGAATCAGTGGCATGATCCCTCTCCATAGAGTCAGCGGCATAAAACATCGCTATAGATATCCGGCGGTATGAACCATCGCCATAGATGTAGCGGAATGACTCATCGCTATATAATACCTGGCGGCATGAACCATCGCCAATAGATGCAGCGGAATGCCCCGTCGCTATATAATACCCGGCGGCATGAACCATCACCAATAAACTAGCGCAGTGCATCATCGCTAAGATACACGGCTGCATGAACCATCGCCAATAGAATAGCGGAATGAACCATCGCTATGAATACCCGGCGGCATAAACCATCGCCAATAGAATAGCGGAATGAACCATCGCTATGAATGCCCGACGGAATAAACCATCGCCAATAGAATAGCGCAATGAACCATCGCTATGAATACCCGGCGGAATAAACCATCGCCAATAGAATAGCCGATCCCTAGTCTTGTTATAGTAGTGTATTTTAATGCACCTCGCTTGTCATGACCGCGGCACTAATACCCCTCGCTTAGACATATCAGCGGCATCGAATAACCTCACTCAAATGCGACATGCGGCAATCCTATCGCTTCAACATTTGGTGGCAAATATTCTTTCCTTGCTACGATATGACAGCGGCAAGTATTCTATCATCGCGTCAAGTGACAGCGGCAAAGCATTTCAAATCATCACTCATCCATAACAACGACTCATGGGATATTCACCCAGCATTCCATCTATACCTGCAACACAATGCATATTCCATATCCCAATATACATCAATATGAGTGTATTTTAATGCACCTCGCTTCAAATGTGACATGCGGCAATACCCTCGCTTCAACATTTAGCGGCAAAAGCATTAAAATCATCACTCCAATATATACAATCACAATGAGTGTATTTTAATGCACATCGCTCAAATGTGACATGCGGCACCCTCGCTTCAACATTTAGCGGCAAAGCATTAAAATCATCACTCCAATATACGTGCAACCACAATGCATATTCCATCATCCAATAAACATCGCCATGAGTGTATTTTAATGCACCTCGCTTAAATGTGACATGCAAAATTTTACCATCGCTTCAACATTTAGCGGCAAAGCATTAAAATGATCACTTCAATATATATGCAACCACAATGCATAATACATGATGTATATAAAATGCAGGTTACCGTTTCGTGTCTTTTAACCCTGGCCTTAGCCCTTCATGTCATAGCGTCCCTACAGGAACAATCCCAAATCATGAGCATATAATAATCTATATTCACCACAATATGATTATAATGAGTAAATGCATAAACCATGAGTACAAAGCACTTCCTGTATCCCAATGCATTTCAAAATGCTCCCTTTGGTTGTCCCTGTCTCACAACTCACAATTATAATCAACCGATTATTATATGATTCCATAGATGTCATGGCATATAATTGTTCCACTATGATCACATATCATAAACGCACATAAGCAAAATAGTTGTGCCACCCAACACTAACTACCATCATGCATAAGTATGTGCTTTCCATCCCTTAACGTGTTCCTAGGCCCTCAACAGCCCCAAAGAGCAAACCTGGCTCTGATACCACTAATGTAAGGACCCCCGTGCCCTTATTCCGTTATTAGTGTATTAATCCAAGCATTTAGTGCATGTAATCATACATGTAGGGGAAAACCCACTTGTCACCATAGCAAAACATGCCAATAATAAAATTCTTTACATTATTCCATATAATGTCTAGTTTTCCCCAACTAAGTCCACATACATATCATGCACCATTTTAATACACTAACATGTTCTCAGTTCATCTAGCAATTCAATAAATGATTGCATGCAACTCATAAATGAAGAAAGAAAGGCCCTTGCCTCCTTATACATACCATATACACATAATAGTGCTCACATGCTGTAAGGACCCCCAAGCCCTTAACCCTTAATTAGTGTATTAATCATTATGTGTGGTACATGCTTTCAATATATTCAATCGGGAAACACAGATGATACTTTACCATTGAATGGCAATTACAAAATTTCTTTAATATTCAACATTAAGATCATCTCTACCCACAATTAGACTCATAGATTCCGCCAATTTCCATCCCCATTACACCACTTTTCACATGATAGACTTTTATAAAAATTTGGGCAGAGTCTCCCCATAAATAGAGCCATCCCGAAATAAAAGCGCATCACAATATATAGTTCCCGGCCAGGGAAAACACATATTCAACAGAACACAGCAACACTAAGTAAATTCCCAGCCAGGGAAGACACCACACATAAGACGACATAAATGGGTCTCAACACCCACATAATACACCCATGACTCTCATATCATTAGCAATTCTACTCTAATTGCATGCAACACAAAATGAAAGAGAGAAAGGCTCATGCCTTTATATACAATCCATATACAAGCATAACCGTGCTCACATGCGAGCATCATAAATATGTATATAACCTTCGGGTGTATATTAGTACTCTATACGATACCGTGCTCCATCAAGCCCTGGTACCACGATTCTGGGAGTACATCCAATCAACAGCTCGAGCTCAGCTCCACAGCCATCGATGTACATGTTCACCTGCCCCAACAGAGACAGCCCCCAACGGGGTGAGCATACCAATACACAAAATCTCATAATCACAATAATGAAATTCATAATTTACAACACAAGTAAATACTAATGAATTTTAAATGATACTCCCTGGATGGCAACGTCCTCATCCGGGATTCCGTGTACTGTCCATGTTCTCACAATCATCAAACTCATCAAATCTCATAAATCAGTAAATCAACACATTGATTTAACTCATAGCATGCCTGATTCTCAAGTATCAATAATTAATGATTCCAAATTCGTTATACATACAAACATAGATATCTCGATATCTAATACTGATTTTCAACTTTGCTACCAATCACAGGTAGCTCAAATGCCTAGCATTTATGTTACAAATTCTCCATTTCACTTAGACATCTCACATGTCTTACAATGAATACATGATTCCATGATCATTCTCAGGCATCTCAAATGCCCTACAATATATATCTTATAAGGTCATACTACTCTAGTATTACGCACACTTGTGGCAGCGATATCAATACTAGGTCGTTCCATAGTCATATCGACACACATATATATATATATATATATAACCATACCCACAACCATCTAATGCAATTAAAACACATTATGCATTTCACAAATGCTTTCATATAAAGTAATGCTCGTACGTCACACGTACCTTAAATCTCCGAAGTCCGAGCCAAACCTTGCTCGAGTCCCATGCTCCGAGGAACGATGTGCTAACACGATAAATAATTCACAATTATTTACGAACATGCAACCCATGCTCAAGCACACCCATTACCCTTATACAAAAATATTGTCAACACACGACAATTAACCATTATCGAAAATTGCTCAAGAACACCCCACAAATTTTCGAACCTTCACAACACAAATCGAACCCAAACTAAACACCACAAATCATCTAAAACATGAATTAATCGATTACTAACAAGAATCATCACCCTTGCCAAAAATCCCCAAAATTCGAACATAAACCCCTAAAATCGAGTCCTAACCTCACGCAAGCAATGAAGAAATTCGAACCATAAAGCAACAATTTTTCGAACCATTAAAGTCTGAAATTATCGCTCAATATCAGCTCAAAAACGCCCCAAAAACACCAGAATAAAAGCCCCAAAATCGTACCAAAATCAAGCCCCAAAATCGGACAAAAATCCAGTTCGAACCCTAGCGCTTTTCTGGCAAATCCGAGCTCAAATCGCGACCAAACTTCGAATTGTTGGTATGGGGAGGAGCGCCTGGAAGAGACGAAGCTGGCGGCGGGTCGGACGCGCCGAACGGCGGCCGGACGGCGGCGGGCGCGGTGTTTGAAGCTGCGTGGGTCGAAGCAGATCAGGAAGTCGCGCGCGAGGAGAGAGAGAAAATAAGGTGCTGAAATGGTTCCGATAATTAAAATCTCGGGTTCAACTGGTATTTATAGCAAAAATACCCCGAAATACTAATAGCCCCACAAATACATCATGATTCATTAAAAATCATCTGTTTCCAAAAATTCTCTCTCTAACTCCAAAACCCCCTACCGGTGCCCACACCAAGCACCCGAGATTCCGAGTCACACTAAAAACCCAACTCTTAGATTTTTCACCGTAATGAGAATACAATCTCAACCTCGGGATCCAACAATCCCAACTACCCAAATAAATGAGCCCAGAAGGCCCAGCCGCGATTAAACTCCAAGTCGCCACGTAAAACAACTTTAGGGGTTATTAACACTCCGGGATTAACATCTATAATCCCTGGTCATCACAATATCCCCCACTAAAAGAATTTCGTCCTCGAAATTAGCACCGGTGTATCACGTAACACCCGGGCTACACAACAACATGAAGCCATAACCTCGATCCTTGACCATATTAGGATCGTCTTAATAAACGCGAGGATACTTACCTCACATCAAACTCTGAAACAGAGCGACATACCAAAACCAACATATCGCCCAAGAGGCAAAACATACCTCGATGCGGTTCATCCCAAAAGTCAGTCCCTCATGACTGCAAAACAACCAATACTTACGACCGTAGATCGGACAGTCACCTTAGTTCTAATACAACTAGTAAGAACGCATCCTGAATGACACCTCAACCGTGAGAACGTTGACCTCGTGTCAAACTCTGGAGTGGAATAGTCTTCCAAATCCATCATAACGTCAAAGAGCGTCAGCACTACTCAACGCTAATAATCCAAAAGCAGTTAGTCAACTGAAACTGCAAGGATTCGAATCGCTCCCGATTCTATCGTAGATATCATTCAAAGACATCTCTATCATGACTCACGATGTCTAACACACATCATTACGAGGAAAACACTAGTATACCACGATGTACACATACCAAACCTGGTCTCCACTTTCAAACCTCCTCCATCAAATGAGCAGTCGCATCATTGCAACTCAATTTGGGCAACTCACGGCCACAGATTCTGTGACGCCCCGAAATAATTAACTGCGATTAAGGCATTAATTATGTTCATGTGTTTAATTATGTGGATAATTGATTTATGTGCTTAAATTAATTATCACGATAAAATGCTTAGTCACATGATAGGCATGACCCGGGGGTTACGTTTCAAGGTGCATGTTATGCATGATAGGAAATGGGGTTAACATGATTTAATTGTATTGATTGGGAATTATGAGGAAAACATGATTTAGTGGAAGTTTAATGCATCTTTGTAAATGCTTTTAAAATACCATGTTGGGGTATTTTATACATCATGTTAATTTGGGGTACAATTTTAATAACCCCACTATATTCCCCTTTTATCCCATTTTCCCTTAACTTCTTCCCCACCACTCAAAAACCCCCAATTCTCTCCCAAAGCCCTAACCTCACCCCATTTTCGAAATCCCTCAAAGGAGGAAGGAGGAAACTCCACAAAACTTGTGTTTGTGTGATCTTTGTTAAGATTTGGAGTCTTCAAGAGGTATGGAACCCTTCCTAAAGTTTTTATGAAGTTTGAGTTTGAAATGGGATGATTTTGAAGTGATTTATGTGGGTTTGTTTGGGGTATGTGTTGTATGTTGTTGGGGTATGATTTTTGAAGTGTTTTATGTGGGTTTTAACAAGTTATGATGATGTTAGTGTGATTGGAAAGTTTGGGTTTGAATGGTATGAGGATGAGCTCAAAAAATGTACAAAAATGGTGAAAAATCGCGACTCTTTGCGAGGCGATCGATCGCCTGAAAAGAGGCGACCGATCGCCATAGGGCAGTACCATTTTCGCAGGGGAGGCGATCGATCGCCTAAAATGAGGCGACCGATCGCCGAGAGGCAGTAGCCAATCCAAGTGTTAGGCGATCGATCGCCATGTTTGAAGCGATCGATCGCCGCGAAGAAAAATTTGAGGCGATCGATCGCCTCAAGTAGCGATCGATCGCCACTGTGTAAAAGTTGGAAAATGATGACTTTTGTTGAATTTTTGGTATTTGGCTATTGTTTAGCTTCTAATATCGATTTGTATGGTTATGTGGAACCATCCCAGGTGCCAACAACATCGAGAAGATAGAGTTCTTCAATTTCTCCACTTTTGGAATTAAGGTACGTAAGAAGTGTACGGGCATCGTACGGTAACACCCTCCTAACTATGACTATGTATTGATTGCATAAGTTTATGATGATGATGTTTATGATGATGATGCTTACGATGATGATTATGATGACGATGTTTATGATGATGATGCTTACGATGATGTTTATGATGATGATGCTTACGATGATGATTATGATGACGATGTTTATGATGATGATGCTTACGATGATGTTTATGATGATGATGTTTACGATGATGATTATGATGATGATGTTTATGATGATGATGCTTACGATGATGATTATGATAAGTAAGTTTATGATGATGATGTTTACGATGATGATTATGATAAGTAAATTTATGATGATGATGTATATAATGATGATGTTTATGATGATGATTGGGATAAGTAAGTTTATAATAATGTTATACGATGTTTATAAAAGGGTAAGATGCCCATATGGTAAGATGCCATACAATGTTATAATGTGGTAAGACGCCACGGGGTAAGATGCCCATATAGTAAGATGTCATACGATGTTATTATGTGGTAAGATGCCACGGGGTAAGATGCCCATATGGTAAGAGGCCACACGATGTTATTATGTGGTAAGATGCCACGGGGTAAGATGCCCATATGGTAAGAGGCCATACGATGTTATTATGTGGTAAGATGCCACGGGGTAAGATGCCCATATGGTAAGAGGCCATACGATGTTATAGTGTGGTAAGATACCACGGGGTAAGATGCCCATATGCATGAAGGTAAATCAGGGTTAACAAGAAGAAGTTAACGAATAACGACTTCGTACATTTACTGTTGTATCTTGTTATGATGCTTAAATGATGATGATGTTATAAGATGATGACGTTATAAGATGATGAAGTTATAAGATGATGATGCTTATATGATGATGATGTTATAAATGATGATATGTATAAGATGATAATGCTTATATGATGATGATGCTGTAAGACGACGATATTTATAAGACGACGATTTTAATCATTCATGTCAAGAATTAATGATTATATGTATGGCTATGAAACAGGGACAACCAAAAAGGGTTAATGCAATTAACCAGGAAGTATACGTTACCAATTACTTTCATGCATTTATTTATATGCCATTGCCCTATGATGTTAAGTAACGATATACATGCTCATGATGGGTTGTTCCTGTAGGTACACTTGTGGACTAAAGGACTAAGGGCCGGGTTGAGGCAGTGAGCTATGAGGAGCATGAAAGATGTTAGGATTCAGGATTTCTGGATAGTCTCTACTCTAGTAGTAGCATAATTCTATCGCTTTAACATTCGTATTGAGAATGTAATTAATTGAGGTTGAAATTTCATTTTTTTGGCCCGTAATCTTATTAGCTCAAAGTTGCAACCGGAACCCTTAAGAGGTTATGAATGCATGTTTAGTCCATAATACGTGTATAATATGACGTTAAGGTAGGAAGACCCTACATTAGTGGTATCAGAGCAATGGTTAGATAACTCGGGAATGAGTGAAGGGTAGCCTTAGCAATAAGTTGGCTAGGTGCTTACTTTTAAACATGTTTTGTGCATAAGTTGTATACGAAGTATATGATGTGGTACTAACATGTTTCGCTTCTCTAATGATGTATTATGTGAATTGTTGTTGGGTATTGTTGTTAACCCTTATCTTGCTGTATGGCAGCAAATGTCAACAAGTTTTGTGGAAAGGCACCACATATGTACTTCTCCGTCGCCCACGCCTCTTGTAGTCTCGACCCCCGCTGGAAGAAGTTTGATAACTGATCAGATTTGTTAAGACGGCCTCATTTATTTTGAGGATAACGAACTAAGGACATACTTGATTGTTCTGGGGATGTCAGTTTGTAGGCATGATGTTCTGAACAGGTATCAGGCAGTTGTGGACTGCAGACAAGGACTGTCCGATTCAGGTCTGATTTGGGAGTCCGATGGACATTCTATGGGGATGATTTCCGTTCAAGGATTCCGTTAATATCTGTTGTCAAGATGGCACAGTTATTGGAACGAGACCACAAAGGATATTTCAACTATACTGTGGTTATTACTGAAAGAGGAAAGAGTTAAAGGTTGAGGATGTGCCCGTAGTGGCGGTGTTTCCTGATGCATTTCCGGAAGAGATTCCCAGATTCCCACCGACGAGAGAGGTCGAGTTTGGGATTAAGTTACTACCAGGGACGTCTACCATTTCTCGTACCCGTATAGGATGGCACCAGCGGAGCTAAGGGAGTTAAAGGTTCAGTTGCAAGAGCTCCTTGATAAGGGCTATATACGCCCTAGCGTATCGCCCTAGGGTGCACCAGTTTTGTTTGATAAGAGGAAAGATGGTTCGATGCAACTGCGCGTCGATTACAGACAACTGAACAAAGCCATAGTGAAGAATAAGTATCCGTTTCTAAGGATTGATGATTTGTTTGAACAGCTGCAGAGTACGAGGCTCTACAGTAAGATCG
Source organism: Haberlea rhodopensis (assembly GCA_907163345.1). Classification (NCBI taxonomy): domain Eukaryota; kingdom Viridiplantae; phylum Streptophyta; class Magnoliopsida; order Lamiales; family Gesneriaceae; genus Haberlea; species Haberlea rhodopensis. The sequence continues at coordinate 1,665,894 of CAJQUN010000116.1, read as the reverse complement.
ATCTGAGATCGGGGCATCATCAGATTCGAGTTCGAGAGGATGATGTACAGAAGACAGCTTCTAGGACTAGATATGGACACTACGGATTCTTAGTCATGCCTTTTGGGGCGACGAATGCCCTAGCTGTTTTATGAGCCTGATGAACAGAGTGCCCCAACCATGTTTGGATCAGTTCGTCATGGTTTTCATTGACGATGTGCTTATTTACTCTCGAACTGAAGAGGAACACGTAAAGCACTTGAGAACAGTACTCCAGATCCTTAGGGATCATCAGTTGTATGCAAAGCTCAGTGAGTACGAGTTCTGGTCGAGCAGTGTAGTATTCTTGGATCATGTTATATCAAGATCGCTAAGCCGCTGGCACGGTTGACTCAGGAAGGAGTCCCATTCTTTTGGTCCGAAGCTTGTGAGAAAAGCTTCCAAGGATTGAAGCGTCGTCTGACGACAGTGCCAGGGTTGGTGATTCCTTCTGAAGACAAGAGGTTGCCTTGTACACGAATACATCACTTCAAGGTTTAGGCTATGTGTTGATGCGAGATAAGCTTGTGCTGGCTTATGCATCGAGGCGGTTAAAACCATATGAGGCTAAGTACCCAGTCCACGATTTGGAGCTGGCAGCCATTATGTTTGCCTTGGAATTTGGAGGCATTACTTGGATGGTACGTCGTTTACCATCTACACGGACCATAAGAGCCTGAAGTTTTGTTCACAGAGGCTGAGTTGAATATGCGACAAAGAAGATGAATGGACTTACTCAAGGATTTTGACTGTAAGATTGAGTGCCATCCTGGTAAAGCAACTTAATAGCAGGCACCTTAAGTCGGAAGTGAAAAGTACTGCTGAGGACACTATGTGTTTATCAGCGATGATGACTTCTTATTGCCGTCCGGGCTATGATATTGATGTGGACACATCGCCGGTGCGAATGTCGATCTTGATGGGCGAGTCAGACATATTTGAGGTTATCAGGAAAGCCAGAGGTCGGATGATGAGGTTCAAGGATGGTCATCTATAGTACTTCAAGGACGGCCATCAAAGTTCAGAGTGGCAGAAGATGATTCATTGAGATTGGGCCACCGATGGGTAGTCCCAGATACACCAGAGTTGCGTAAGGGAATGTTGGAGCGAGCCACAGTAGTCGGTTCACTATCCACCTAGGAGGAAGGAAGATGTACAAGGACTTAGGTGGTTAATTCTGGTGGAGACGTATGAAGCGTGATGTTATGGCCTTGTCAAAAGATGTTTGATCTACCAGCAGGTAAAGGCAGAAAGGCAGAGGCCTTATGGCGAGCTGAAGAGCTCGGAAGTACCCCCCAATGGAAGTGGGAGCATGTATTTATGGACTTTGTAACCCACTTGCCAAGAGCGGCCTCCGGATTCGATACGATCTGGTGATCGTGGATAGGCTGACGAAGTAGCTCACTTCATCCTTTGTCATGTGTCTTCAACATACCTAAGGATGGCCAATTACATGTGCGGGATGTAGTGAGGTTGCATAGAGTTCCAGTCTCGATCGTGTCTGACAGAGACCCAAGGTTTACCTCTCATTTCTGGGAGGGTCTCCAGACAGCTTTGGGCACCGAGGTGAGGCTGAGTACATCGTATCACCCTCAGACAGACGGCCAAATGGAGCGTACTATACAGACGCTCGAAGATATGCTGAGGGCATGTGTTTTGGAGTTTGATACTCCGTGGCAAGAGTCTATACCACTGGTTGAGTTCTCCTATAATAACAACTATCAGGCGAGCATTCAAATGGCCCCTTTTGAAGCTCTTTACGGACGACGATGTAGGTCACCGCTGTATTGGGAGGACTTGACTAGTAAAGCGGTCGGATGACCGGATATGATTAAGGATATGTAAGACATAAGGTTATGTAAGACAAGATTAAGTTGATACGCCAAAAGATGAAGGTGACCCAGGATAGGCAAGCAGCCTATGCCCACAAGCGGCGATGACCGCTAGAATTCCAAGTAGAAGACAGGGTCTTCTTGAAAATCTCACCCTCCAGGGGTGTAGTTCATCTTGGCATGCGGGGGAAGTTATCCCCGAGGTATGTTGGGCCATATGAAGTATTGCAGCGTACCAGTACTTTGGCTTACTGTTTGGCTCTACCGCCGTCTTTATCTGGGATGTATGATGTTTTCCATGCCTCTATATTACGGAAGTATGAGCCAGACCCGTCTCATGTATTACAGTCTACTGAAGTGCAGTTGGACCCAAGGGTATCCTACGTTGAACGACCGGTCAGAATTCTGGATCGTGAGGATCGCAGACTACGAAGTAAAGTTATACCGATGGTCAAAGTTCAGTGGGATCATCGGGGTGTCGAGGAGGCTACGTGGGAGACGGAACGGCACATGATGCAGCATTACCCGGAACTATTTTCTGGTATGATTTATGTTTAGTTTCATTTTGGGTAAGTGCATGCGATTTCGAGGACGAAATCTTATAAGTAGGGGAGTAATGTGACGCCCCGAAATAATTAACTGCGATTAAGGCATTAATTATGTTCATGTGTTTAATTATGTGGATAATTGATTTATGTGCTTAAATTAATTATCACGATGAAATGCTTAGTCACATGATAGGCATGACCCGGGGGTTACGTTTCAAGGTGCATGTTATGCATGATAGGAAATGGGGTTAACATGATTTAATTGTATTGATTGGGAATTATGAGGAAAACATGATTTAGTGGAAGTTTAATGCATCTTTGTAAATGCTTTTAAAATACCATGTTGGGGTATTTTATACATCATGTTAATTTGGGGTACAATTTTAATAACCCCACTATATTCCCCTTTTATCCCATTTTCCCTTAACTTCTTCCCCACCACTAAAAAACCCCCAATTCTCTCCCAAAGCCCTAACCTCACCCCATTTTCGAAATCCCTCAAAGGAGGAAGGAGGAAACTCCACAAAACTTGTGTTTGTGTGATCTTTGTTAAGATTTGGAGTCTTCAAGAGGTATGGAACCCTTCCTAAAGTTTTTATGAAGTTTGGATTTGAAATGGGATGATTTTGAAGTGATTTATGTGGGTTTGTTTGGGGTATGTGTTGTATGTTGTTGGGGTATGATTTTTGAAGTGTTTTATGTGGGTTTTAACAAGTTATGATGATGTTAGTGTGATTGGAAAGTTTGGGTTTGAATGGTATGAGGATGAGCTCGAAAAATGTACAAAAATGGTGAAAAATCGCGACTCTTTGCGAGGCGATCGATCGCCTGAAAAGAGGCGACCGATCGCCATAGGGCAGTACCATTTTCGCAGGGGAGGCGATCGATCGCCTAAAATGAGGCGACCGATCGCCGAGAGGCAGTAGCCAATCCAAGTGTTAGGCGATCGATCGCCATGTTTGAAGCGATCGATCGCCATGTTTGAAGCGATCGATCGCCGCGAAGAAAAATTTGAGGCGATCGATCGCCTCAAGTAGCGATCGATCGCCACTGTGTAAAAGTTGGAAAATGATGACTTTTGTTGAATTTTTGGTATTTGGCTATTGTTTTGCTTCTAATATCGATTTGTATGGTTATGTGGAACCATCCCAGGTGCCAACAACATCGAGAAGATAGAGTTCTTCAATTTCTCCACTTTTGGAATTAAGGTACGTAAGAAGCGTACGGGCATCGTACGGTAACACCCTCCTAACTATGACTATGTATTGATTGCATAAGTTTATGATGATGATGCTTACGATGATGATTATGATGACGATGTTTATGATGATGATGCTTACGATGATGTTTATGATGATGATGCTTACGATGATGATTATGATGACGATGTTTATGATGATGATGCTTACGATGATGTTTATGATGATGATGTTTACGATGATGATTATGATGATGATGTTTATGATGATGATGCTTACGATGATGATTATGATAAGTAAGTTTATGATGATGATGTTTACGATGATGATTATGATAAGTAAATTTATGATGATGATGTATATAATGATGATGTTTATGATGATGATTGGGATAAGTAAGTTTATAATAATGTTATACGATGTTTATAAAAGGGTAAGATGCCCATATGGTAAGATGCCATACAATGTTATAATGTGGTAAGACGCCACGGGGTAAGATGCCCATATAGTAAGATGTCATACGATGTTATTATGTGGTAAGATGCCCATATGGTAAGAGGCCACACGATGTTATTATGTGGTAAGATGCCACGGGGTAAGATGCCCATATGGTAAGAGGCCATACGATGTTATTATGTGGTAAGATGCCACGGGGTAAGATGCCCATATGGTAAGAGGCCATACGATGTTATAGTGTGGTAAGATACCACGGGGTAAGATGCCCATATGCATGAAGGTAAATCAGGGTTAACAAGAAGAAGTTAACGAATAACGACTTCGTACATTTACTGTTGTATCTTGTTATGATGCTTAAATGATGATGATGTTATAAGATGATGACGTTATAAGATGATGAAGTTATAAGATGATGATGCTTATATGATGATGATGTTATAAATGATGATATGTATAAGATGATAATGCTTATATGATGATGATGCTGTAAGACGACGATATTTATAAGACGACGATTTTAATCATTCATGTCAAGAATTAATGATTATATGTATGGCTATGAAACAGGGACAACCAAAAAGGGTTAATGCAATTAACCAGGAAGTATACGTTACCAATTACTTTCATGCATTTATTTATATGCCATTGCCCTATGATGTTAAGTAACGATATACATGCTCATGATGGGTTGTTCCTGTAGGTACACTTGTGGACTAAAGGACTAAGGGCCGGGTTGAGGCAGTGAGCTATGAGGAGCATGAAAGATGTTAGGATTCAGGATTTCTGGATAGTCTCTACTCTAGTAGTAGCATAATTCTATCGCTTTAACATTCGTATTGAGAATGTAATTAATTGAGGTTGAAATTTCATTTTTTTGGCCCGTAATCTTATTAGCTCAAAGTTGCAACCGGAACCCTTAAGAGGTTATGAATGCATGTTTAGTCCATAATACGTGTATAATATGACGTTAAGGTAGGAAGACCCTACAGATTCACACAAAAGACATTTCACAAGATGTCCACCTTCGGGTATTCCAAGGATCACATCCTGATCATAAATAAACAATCGAGACTCCACAGAGTTTCAAATTCTGAAAGGACATGCAATAAACCCATTGCATCCTCAACGCTTGTGTCGGCAGCGACACCCAACCAATCTGAATTCCTGCCATCCCTTGGCAATCCTAGGATTTAACAATCCAAACTTGGGAAGGCCATCGCGTAACTCGGAGGAAACACCAACAAGGAAATACCTCAACCCACACAAGATAATCCCTCCTCAAAGGGAGTCAACTAACTCCACGATTGTTTCTCATAATTATCATGCCATGGAGATTCCCAATCTCAAGGTGTTCCATATCTCTCATCAGAGATTTAGCCATCCAAAATAGCATAACTCTATGCTTGTCAAAAAGGAAATAAAAAAATTGGCATCCGTATACTCACCGGTATACCTGCCTAAGCACGGACACCACATGCATACTCAATGCACTTGGCTCGGGTATCTACAAGATACCCCTAAGCCCCCAAACACAACTGTCAATTCTGAGTCATTCCATTGCAGTGGAGAATGATAATCGACGATCAACAACACGGCGTGATTCCCAAAATCAACACCACACGTGCCAACTTACCGAATCCTTCAAAGATTCCCAAATAGGTATAATACTACCTCCTTCCCCACAAGGGAAGTGCTATCGAACTCGAGATCCACTAGTCTCGAACCACCGTTCGAAAAAAACTGGATACAATAACACCCATTGCATCCCAAATACACGGATTCCCCAGATCGAGTCAACAACGACTTGATGACTCTCTTGTTGGTACTTCAACATTATGAGCTGTCCCAGACAAGTCTCACCAAGATTTAACATCAACGTATACACGTTTCAGTGAGGCATGCACAACCCCAACCTCAAATGACGTGGTGACTACTAGAGTCCACCACAATCCACATCGTATCACTTTACGATTTGCCAAACTTGGTTCCAACGAGCAGTATCATGGCCCCAACAAGCACACTATATCATCACTACGATATCTGTAGGGTCCTCCTACCTTAACAGTGAAATCAAGACATAAATAGGGCTAAACATTCATTAAAGACATTCTTAGGGTTCGGTTGTAGCTTTGAGCTAATTAGATTACATGCCAAGACTAAATTTTTCAAAAGTTAAATCAATTACATCCTCAAAATAAATGTATCTAGAGTAGTAACTATCCCAAAAGAAATCCTGTAATCTATCTTCTTTTATGCTCCCTTAGCTCACTTCCTCAACCCGACCCTTAGCCTTGGTCCAAAATGTGTACCTACAGGAACAACCCATCATGAGCATGTACATCATTACTTAATATCATATGGCATATAAATAAATGTACAGAAATAATTGATAACATATACTTCCTGGTTAATCGTATTATCCTTCTTTGGTTGTCCATGTTTCATAGTTATGCATATAATCATTAGTTCAAAACGTAAATGATCAACATCGTACTTCGCACGTATGCACACAACAATCCATGTTACTTAGTAATGGGACTATCCAGGTTCTATTATGACAGCGGTACAATTGGCCCCCTCGCTCGACATAACACATCGTATGATACCCATCGCTACGCCTTGATAGCGGATGTTTCTCTTTATTCAGCGGATGATACCCCTCGCTACTCCTTGATAGCGGATGTACCCCCTCGCTTAGCGGATGGTACCCATCGCTACGCCTTGATAGCGGATGTACCCCATCGCTTAGTCATGTGAGCGGCAAGTACCTTCTTCGCTTGCCCATAATAGCCACCGGACATTCAACCATTCTAAATAGCATAGTTAAACATGCGTCATCATCTCATAAGCATCATCATCTCAAACATCATCATCTTATCATAATTGTCATCGTAATATCATATCATCTTTGTTTATCATCACATCATCATCATAAATTTATTCATCATAATCATCATCATAAATACTTATGCAATTAATGCAAAGTCATAGTTTAGGAATGTGTTACCGTTTGATGCCCGTACGTTTCTTACGTACCTTTTCAAAATGTGGTGAAGCCGTAGTACTTTATCTTCTCGAAGTCGTGGGTCCTTGGGATGGTTCTACACAACCATACAATTCAATATTAGAAGCTAATCATAGTCCAATATTCAAAAATCCCACAAAAATATCAAAAACTACATTTTTTTCATCTCGCGATCGATCGTCGCCCAGGCGCGATCGATCGCGAGATCCCACTGGACGGGGGGTGAAAATTTCCTTCTTCGGCGATCGATCGCCATACTTGGCGCGATCGATCGCCATCGTCACCGATCGATCGCCCAAAAGTGGCGATCGATCGCCAAAGGCTTCTGGAGCCTACTGTTGGCTCGCGATCGATCGCCAACAACGGGCGATCGATCGCCAGCCTCTGCACTTCGAAAATCCACCATTTTTACACATTAAAACCTCACCAACCTCAACCATCATTTATTCCATCAACTCAACAACATAAAAACATTCAAAACCTTCCTCAAACATCATTAAACCACCAAAGCAAACATCATTGCAAAAGTCATCCCAACCCCCAACAAACCCATCTCAAAAATCCTTCAAAACCATTCTAAACTTAAATCAAACATTTCAAAAACATTAAGGAGTGATATACAAACATCTTAGGTCCTAAATCTTACCAAGAAATGCAAGAACAAAGCTTTTACAAGGATTCCTTCCCACCTTTAAGTCAAAAATCGAAAATGAAGGGAAGAGGGTTTTGGGAGAGTGATTTTGGGGATTTGAGTGTAAAGAGTAAAGTGAGTTAAAAATGGTGGGTTAAGTGTTAAATCTTTATATTTAACTTGTACCCCAATAATTAACATGATGTATATAAAATACATTAACATGGTAAGCATTTACAAAATGCAACTGTGATGCCCCGAAATTAATTAATGGTAACCTGGACATTAACTATGTTTATATGATGAATTATCACGATGACCAAGTTATGTGTGGAAATGATGTATTAACATGATTTAAGGATGTTGATTTTAATTATGAGGAGAGTATAAATTTAATGAAGTCGGTTGCATTTTGTAATGCTTTCGAGATATCATGTTAGCGTATCTTATACATCATGTTAAGTGTTGGGGTACAATTTAATTAAACCCACATAACCTCCCACCACCCCCACCTTTTTAATTCATTTTCCCCCTTTACACTCAAAATCCCCAAAATCATTTCTCCCAAACCCTTTCCCCCAATTTTCGAGTTTGGCACTAAGGTGGGAAAGAAATCCTTGCAAAAGCTTCACCCTTGTGATTCTTGGTAAGATTTAAGCCCTATGATGTGTATATATCACTCCTTGAAGCTTTTGTAAAGTTTTATTTGAGTTTGTGTTGATTTTGGAGGGTTTGAAATGGATTTATGTGGGAATGTGTTATTTATGGTTGGGGAATGATTTGTGAAGTGTTTTAAGTGGGTTTTAGTGGGTTATGATGTTATTGTTATTGTTGGAAAGTTTGGTGTTGAAAGGTATGAAGATGAGCTTGCAAAATACACTTAAAAATGGAGAAATCGCGGCCACTGTAAGTGGCGATCGATCGCTACAAAAGCAGCGATCGATCGCCGAGAAGCAGTACGCGAAGAAGAGCTTAGGCGATCGATCGCCTCAAATGGCGCGATCGATCGCCAACGTCCAGTAGCCTTTTCACGTATCAGGCGATCGATCGCCTAAAATTAAGCGATCGATCGCCGCAAGGCAGAAGAGCGAGGCGATCGATCGCCTCAAGTAGCGATCGATCGCCACTGTGTAAATTTTGGAAAATGTTGATTTTTGTTGAATTTTTTGGTATTGGGCTATTGTTTAGCGTCTAATATCAATTTGTATGGTTATGTAGAACCATCCCAGGTGCTAACAATATCAAGAAGATAGAGTTCATCAATTTCTCCACTTTTGGAATTAAGGTACGTAAGAAGCGTACGGGCATCGGACGGTAACACACTCCTAACTCTGACTATGCATTAATTGCATAAGTATTTACGATGTTTATGATGATGTTATGATAAATGAAGATGATATGATGTTTATAAAGATGATTATGATAAGTAAGTTATGATGATGATAATTATGATGATGAAGCTTATGATAATGATTTTGATAAGTAAGTTATGATGATGCAATACGATGTTTATGATGTGGTAAGATGCCACAGGGTAAGATGCCCACATGATGAGAGGCAATACTCCTATATTATGACTATGAATGCATAAGAATTTACGATGCCACGATGATGTGTATAATGCATGAAGATGATAAGATGTTTAAGATGATGTTATGTTAAGTAAGTTCACGATGAAGATAATTTGACAATGAATCAAGATGATAAGACGTTTAAGATGATGTTATGATAAGCGAGTTCACGATGAAAACGATTTGATAATGAATCAAGATGATAAGATATTGACGATGATGTTATGATGAATAAAGATGATTTTGTGATGAATAAAGATGACAAGGTGCTTAAGATTATGTTATGATAAATGATGATGATAAGACGTTACTATAACGATTATGATGAGACGATGATGTCTATAAGATGATAATGCTTATATGATAATGATGTTTACTAGATGATGATGTTTATAAGATGCTATGATGTTTATGATGAATATGAAAACTATGTTCTTAAGAATGGTTGAATGTCCGGTGGTTATTATGGGCAAGCGAGGAAGGTCTTGCCGCTCACATAACTGAGCGATGGGGTACATCCGCTATCAAGGTGTAGCGATGGGTATCATCCGCTGATGAGCGATGGGGTACATCCGCTATCAAGGTGTAGCGATGGGTATCATCCGCTGAGCGATGGGGTACATCCGCTATCAAGGTGTAGCGACGGGTATCATCCGCTGAATAAGAGATACATCCGCTATCAAGGCGTAGCAATGGGTATCATATGATGTGTTATGTCGAGCGAGGGGGCCAATTGTGCCGCTGTCATAATGGAACCCGGACAGTCCCATTCCTAATTAACATAGTTTGTTGTGAGCATATATGTGAAGTATGATGTTTAATCATTTATGTCAAGAACTAATGATTTTATGCATGACTATGAAACAGGGACAACCAAAGAGGGTTAATACGATTAACCAGGAAGTATATGTTATCAATTACTTTCATGCATTTATTTATTATATGCCATTTCCTTATGATTATTAAGTAGCGATGTTATGCTCATGATGGGTTGTTCCTGTAGGTACACCTTTGGACTAATGGACTAAGGGCCGGTTGAGGCAGTGAGCTTTGAGAAGCATGGAAGAAGTTAGGATGCAAGAACTTTTGGATAGTATCTACACTAGGAGTAGAAAAATCCTATCGCCTTAATATTCATTTTGTGAATGTAATTATTTAGCCTTTAAAAATTTCATTCTCGGCCCATAATTTTGTTAGCTCTAAGCTACAACTGAAACCCTAAGACGTATTAAATGCATGTTTAGTCCCTAATAGGTGATTAAGACGATGACAAGGTAGGAAGGCCCTACAGCAACCAACTTCATTAAATCCATATCATCCTCATAATTAAAATCAACATTCTTAAATCATGTTAATTCTTCATTTTCCAGACATATCTTAATCATCGTAATAAATCGTCATATAAACATAATTAATGTTCATATTGCCATCAATTAATTTCGGGGCATCACATTACTCCCCTACTTATAAGATTTCGTCCTCGAAATCACATGCACTTACCCAAAAAGAAACTAAACATAAATCATACCAGAAAATAGTTCCGGGTAGTGCTGCACCATATGCCGTTCCGTCTCCCACGTAGCCTCCTCGACACCCCGACGATCCCACTGAACTTTGACCATCGGTATAACCTTGCTTCGTAGCCTGCGATCCTCACGATCCAGAATTCTGACCGGTCGCTCAATATAGGATACGTCTGAACTCAACTGAACCTCTGAAGGCTGCAATACATGAGACGGGTCTGGCTCATACTTCCTCAACATAGAAACGTGAAAGACATCATGAATACCGGATAAAGACGGTGGTAGAGCCAAACGGTAGGCCAGAGTACCGATGCGCTGCAGTATCTCATATGGCCCAACATACCTTGGAGATAACTTCCCTCGCATACCAAACCGAACGACACCCCTGAAGGGCGAGATTTTCAAGAAGACCTTATCTCCTACTTGGAATTCTAGCGGTCGTCGCCGCTTATTGGCATAGGCTGCTTGCCTATCTTGGGCCGCTTTCATCTTTAAGCGTATCGTCTTGATCTTTTCTTCCATATCTTTAATCATATCTGGTCCTCCGACTGCTTTACTCGTCAAGTCCTCCCAATACAGCGGTGACCTACATCGTCGTCCATAAAGAGCTTCAAAAGGAGCCATTTGAATGCTCGTCTGATAGCTGTTATTATAGGAGAACTCCACCAGTGGTACTGAATCCTGCCACGGAGTATCAAACTCTAAAACGCATGCCCTTAACATATCTTCGAGCGTCTGAATGGTACGCTCTGTCTGACCGTCTGTCTGAGGGTGATAGGCTATACTCAGCCTTACCTCTGTGCCCAAAGCTGTTTGGAGACCCTCCCAGAAATGTGAAGTGAACCTCGGGTCTCTGTCAGACACTATTGAGACTGGAATACCATGTAACCTCACCACATCCCGCACATAAAGTTGGGCCATCTTTAAATATGTGAAAGTCATACTGTAAGGGATGAAATGGGCTACCTTTGTCAGTCTATCCACGATCACCCAGATCGCATCAAATCCAGAGGCCGACCTTGGCAAGTGGGTCACGAAGTCCATAGATATATGCTCCCACTTCCATTTAGGTACCTCTAAGCTCTTCAACTCACCACCAGGCCTCTGTCTTTCTACCTTTACTTGCTGGCAGATCATACACCTCTTAACAAAAGCAATTACTTCACGCTTCATGCGTCTCCACCAAAATTGACCACATAGGTCCTTGTACATCTTTCTTCCTCCTGGGTGGATACTGAACCGGCTACTGTGGGCACGGTGCAAGATTCCTTGGCGTAATTCTGGTGTCTTTGGCACCACCCAACGGTTGCCAAGTCTCAAGGAACCATCCTCAGCCACTCGGAACTTTGATGGTTGCCCTTGAAGTACTATCGATGACCATCTCTGAATTTCATCGTCCGACCTCTGAGCTCTCCTAATAGCCTCAAATATGTCTGGCTCAGCCAATAAGGTCGACACTCGCACCGGCGACGTGTCTACATCAAAATCATAGCCTAAATGGCAATAAGAAATCATCATAGCTGATAAGCTCATAGTATCCTCAGCGGTGCCCTTCACTTTTTGACTTAAGGCATCTGCTATCATATTTGCTTTACCCGGATGATACTCTATTTCACAATCATAATCCTTGAGTATGTCCATCCATCTTCTTTGCCTCATATTCAGTTCTGCTTGGGTGAATAAGAATTTCAAGCTCTTATGGTCTGTAAAGATGGTAAACGTCGTACCATAAAGATAATGACGCCAAATCTTCAAGGCGAAAATGATGGCCGCCAGTTCCAGGTCATGGACTGGGTATCGAGTCTCATGCGGCTTCAGCTGTCTCGAAGCATAAGCCACCACATGCTTATCTTGCATCAACACACAGCCCAAACCTTGCAATGATGCATCCGTGTACAAGGTAAACTTCTTATTCTCAGAAGGAATTACCAACACTGGCGCTGTCGTCAAGCGACGCTTCAACTCTTGGAAGCTCTCCTCACAAGCTTCGGACCAATAAAACGGGACTCCCTTCTGAGTCAGCTGTGTCAACGGCTTAGCGATCTTAGAGAACCCCTAGACAAAACGTCGGTAGTAACCCGCTAAACCAAGGAAACTCCGTATTTCGGGCACAGAAGTGGGTGCAGCCCACTCCATAACAGCTTCAATCTTTCTGGGATCTACGGATATCCCACTGCTAGATATAACATGACCCAAGAATACCACACTATCCAACCAAAACTCGCACTTTCTAAGCTTTGCATATAATTGATGATCTCTAAGGATCTGAAGTACTGTCCTCAAGTGTTCAACATGCTCTTCTTCAGTCCGGGAGTAAATAAGTATATCATCAATGAAGACTATAACGAACTGGTCCAAATATGGCTGGAATACCCTGTTCATTAAACTCATGAAAACAGCTGGGGCATTCGTCACCCCAAAGGGCATGACTAAGAATTCATAGTGCCCATATCTGGTTCAGAAAGCTGTCTTCTGTACATCATCCTCTCTTACCCGAATCTGATGGTACCCCGACCTCAGATCGATTTTACTGTAGAGTCTCGTACCCTGCAACTGATCAAATAAATCATCGATCCTCGGAAGCGGATACTTGTTCTTTACTGTGGCTTTGTTCAGTTGTCTGTAATCGATGCATAGACGCATCGAGCCATCTTTCTTTTTGACAAACAAAACTGGTGCACCCCAGGGCGACACGCTAGGGCGTATGTAGCCCTTGTCAAGGAGCTCTTGCAACTGAACTTTTAATTCCTTTAGCTCCGTTGGTGCCATCCTATATGGGGCACGGGAAATGGCTGACGTCCCCGGTAGTAATTCGATTCCAAACTCGACCTCTCTCGCCGGTGGGAATCCGGGAATCTCTTCAGGAAATACATCAGGAAACTCCGCCACTACGGGCACATCTTCAACCTTTAGTTCTTCCTTCTTTCCAGAAATATCAACAGCATAAATAAGATATCTTGTATGGCCTCGTTCCAATAATTGTGTCATCTTGACCGCGGATATCAACGGAATCCTTGAACGAGAACCATCCCCATAGAACGTCCACTGAACTCCCTTATCAGATCTGAATCGGACAGTCCTCTGCCTGCAGTTCACAACTGCCTGGTACCTATTCAGAACATCAATACCCAATATACAGTCAAAGTCTGACATTCCCAGAACTATCAAATCCGACCTTAACTTGTTATCCTCAAAATAAATGAGGCCATCATAGACAATCTGACCAGTAATCAAACTCCTTCCAGCGGTGTCGAGACTACAAGAGGCGTGGGCGACGGAGAAGTGCATATGTGGTGTCTTTCCACAAAACTCGTCGACACAAAAGAGTGTGACGCACCTGTGTCGATCAATATAAAGGCAGGGTGCGTAAATAAAAGGCACGTACCCGCTATAACCTCCTCCGGAGCTGCGGTAGCTTGCTCCCTTGTCAAAGCATATACTTGCCCTTGAGGTGGCCCCGTAGGCTGACTTCCATACTGCCTCGGTACATATGGGGGTCTATGCTGTGCTGCTCTGTCCGTAGACCTCCCTGTAGGGTTCTGCTGCCTTCCCCTGTTGGGACACTGTCGAGCAAAGTGGCCCCTGTCGCCACAAACATAACATCCTACACAATTCTTCGTCAGATGTGGTTGCCCACAAAGAGAGCATTGAACCTCCCCAACACTGCCTCCCCGAGACTGTCCTCTTCTTGGAGGGGCGTCATTCCTGCGGTTTCCTCTCCATCGGTTCTCGGGCCTCCTTCCACTGAATCTAGACGCTGAAGTGTTCCCTCCAGGCTTAAACTGATCTCCCCTTGGCTTAAATGGTCGGGAGTAGATTTCTGAGGGGGTGCTGGAGGTGGTACAGTATCAGGGTATGCACCAACCCCCAGTTCGGCTAACTCAGCCCATGTAAGTGCATCATCAAAGCAAGTAGGGCCATCTGTAATCACCCTATCAAAAAGTTCTGGCCTCAAGCCCTTCATAAAGTTCCTCATTTTTGCTTGAGTGTCGGCGGCGATATGAGGTACATACCTGAGTAGAGAACAGTATTGGAGGGCATAATCTGACACCGGCATGGTACCTTGCTTTAATTTAGTAAACTCATCCTCTTTAGCTTGACGTGCAGCCGCTGAAAAGTATCGGGCCAGAAATCTAGTTCTAAACAGTTTCCAGTTTATCTCTTGACCCTGTGCCTCCTGTTCAATCACAGTGGTTTTCCACCACATCAGTGCTTTCTTGGCTAATTGAAACTCTGCTAGCCTTATCCAGGCCGTCTTTGCACACGGGGCTGCCACAAATATTTGTTCTATTCTTTCTAGCCATTCTTCGGCTCGCTCCCCTGTTTCAGTCCCTTCAAAAGTCGGGGGCCGATACGCTAGAAATTGAGTCAAACTCAACTCTCCCGGCAATAACTGTTGCTCGGACGGCTCTTCGCCTAGGGCTGGCGGGGGTAGGGGATTCGTGCGCCCCGCACTAGCGTTAACACTTACCGCGTCGCCAATGTCGATATTTGCTGCCATACTGCAACACAAGGGTTAACAACAAGACACAAAAGCAGTTCATATGTACATTGTTAGAAAGCCATAGCATGTTATCATAACAGTCATATACTTCATATGCAACATAACATGTCAAAAGTAAGCGCCTAGCCAATCTACTGCCAAGGCTACCCTTCACTCATCCCCGGGTTATCTAACCACTGCTCTGATACCACTAATGTAGGGTCCTCCTACCTTAACAGTGAAATCAAGACATAAATAGGGCTAAACATTCATTAAAGACATTCTTAGGGTTCGGTTGTAGCTTTGAGCTAATTAGATTACATGCCAAGACTAAATTTTTCAAAAGTTAAATCAATTACATCCTCAAAATAAATGTATCTAGAGTAGTAACTATCCCAAAAGAAATCCTGTAATCTATCTTCTTTTATGCTCCCTTAGCTCACTTCCTCAACCCGACCCTTAGCCTTGGTCCAAAATGTGTACCTACAGGAACAACCCATCATGAGCATGTACATCATTACTTAATATCATATGGCATATAAATAAATGTACAGAAATAATTGATAACATATACTTCCTGGTTAATCGTATTATCCTTCTTTGGTTGTCCCTGTTTCATAGTTATGCATATAATCATTAGTTCAAAACGAAAATGATCAACATCGTACTTCGCACGTATGCACACAACAATCCATGTTACTTAGTAATGGGACTATCCAGGTTCTATTATGACAGCGGTACAATTGGCCCCCTCGCTCGACATAACACATCGTATGATACCCATCGCTACGCCTTGATAGCGGATGTATCTCTTTATTCAGCGGATGATACCCCTCGCTACTCCTTGATAGCGGATGTACCCCCTCGCTTAGCGGATGGTACCCATCGCTACGCCTTGATAGCGGATGTACCCCATCGCTTAGTCATGTGAGCGGCAAGTACCTTCTTCGCTTGCCCATAATAGCCACCGGACATTCAACCATTCTAAAGAGCATAGTTAAACATGCGTCATCATCTCATAAGCATCATCATCTCAAACATCATCATCTTATCATAATTGTCATCGTAATATCATATCATCTTTGTTTATCATCACATCATCATCATAAATTTATTCATCATAATCATCATCATAAATACTTATGCAATTAATGCAAAGTCATAGTTTAGGAATGTGTTACCGTTTGATGCCCGTACGTTTCTTACGTACCTTTTCAAAATGTGGTGAAGTCGTAGTACTTTATCTTCTCGAAGTCGTGGGTCCTTGGGATGGTTCTACACAACCATACAATTCAATATTAGAAGCTAATCATAGTCCAATATTCAAAAATCCCACAAAAATATCAAAAACATTTTTTTCATCTCGCGATCGATCGTCGCCCAGGCGCGATCGATCGCGAGATCCCACTGGACGGGGGGTGAAAATTTCCTTCTTCGGCGATCGATCGCCATACTTGGCGCGATCGATCGCCATCGTCACCGATCGATCGCCCAAAAGTGGCGATCGATCGCCAAAGGCTTCTGGAGCCTACTGTTGGCTCGCGATCGATCGCCAACAACGGGCGATCGATCGCCAGCCTCTGCACTTCGAAAATCCACCATTTTTACACATTAAAACCTCACCAACCTCAACCATCATTTATTCCATCAACTCAACAACATAAAAACATTCAAAACCTTCCTCAAACATCATTAAACCACCAAAACAAACATCATTGCAAAAGTCATCCCAACCCCCAACAAACCCATCTCAAAAACCCTTCAAAACCATTCTAAACTTAAATCAAACATTTCAAAAACATTAAGGAGTGATATACAAACATCTTAGGTCCTAAATCTTACCAAGAAATGCAAGAACAAAGCTTTTACAAGGATTCCTTCCCACCTTTAAGTCAAAAATCGAAAATGAGGGGAAGAGGGTTTTGGGAGAGTGATTTTGGGGATTTGAGTGTAAAGAGTAAAGTGAGTTAAAAATGGTGGGTTAAGTGTTAAATCTTTATATTTAACTTGTACCCCAATAATTAACATGATGTATATAAAATACATTAACATGGTAAGCATTTACAAAATGCAACCAACTTCATTAAATCCATATCATCCTCATAATTAAAATCAACATTCTTAAATCATGTTAATTCTTCATTTTCCACACATATCTTAATCATCGTAATAAATCGTCATATAAACATAATTAATGTTCATATTGCCATCAATTAATTTCGGGGCATCACAATATCTGACTAGCAAAGTGCTGTCTCCATAGGTTCATATCAAGTCCACCAACAACCCATATGTTCCATCTCGGTATGCCATACCGTACAAACCGTTAGAGTAATGGGTCATCGCCCAGCATATCTCTAAAATACCAAGCACAATGGACAACCCGGTGTCCTTGCTCACTTATGATACAATCATAATCCGTTAAGACTTATCCCACACCCTCAGGGTGGGTGTAACCATGTCTACCCTACGTCACAACACAAGCGAGTAGTTTCCTCAATGACTACTCTTACCACCAATCACTTGGCCCTAGCCAAACCAACGAGCATACCCAAGGGTATCATTGCTCGACAAATATTTAACTCTATAACATGATGTGGTACATTTACCGGTACAATACATCCAATACTTCACCGAGCAAACCTGCTTGGCAAAAAGGTCTCGTCAACTAGTGACCCAGATTCTACATTGGCACTCAAACCATACAACCTAATACATAACATAAATGTATTAACCATCAAAACGACGCTACACGTCTACATAGAACATCCACTATGTCATTGTCATCCCGTGACGGTACCTGTCAACATATGACTTTGAAATAATATAATCTCTTGTCGACTCGTGACAGTATATGTCGATACACGACGTCTATAATCTCATCGTCAAACACATGACAGCATAAGTAAATCAACACATGATATCCATAGTAGTGCTAAATAAACAGTAATATGCCATACCTCATCGCTAACAATATAGCGGCATACCTGTCTCCGTCATCCAACAGTGGTACGCAATCAGCACCCATCGCTCGTAGGTGGCGTAATCCAGCGTCATGTACATAGCGGCATAACCCGTCGCTATAGAATCAGTGGCATAATCCATCGTCATAGAGTCAGCGGCATAAAACATCGCTATAGACATCTGGCGGCATGAACCATCGCCATAGATGTAGCGGAATGTACCATCGCTATGAATACCCGGCGGCATAGGTCATCGCCAATAGAATAGCGGAATGACATCGCTATCAATACCCGGCGGCATAAACAATCGCCAATAGAATAGCGGAATGAGACATCGCTATCAATATATCCGGCGGCAAGAACCATCGCCAATCAATATAGCGGAATGAACCATCGCTATCAATACATCTGGCGGAATGAACCATCGCCAATCAATATAGCGGAATGAACCATCGCTATCAATACATCTGGCGGAATGAACCATCGCCAATCGATATAGCGGAATGAACCATCGCTATCAATACATCTGGCGGAATGAACCATCGCCAATCAATATAGCGGAATGAACCATCGCTATCAATATATCCGGCGGCATGAACCATCGCCAATCAATATAGCGGAATGAACCATCGCTATCAATATAGATAATGTGGTTGTTCCGGTCTTGTTATAGCAGCGGAATTTTAAGACCCCTCGCTTCGACATATAGCGGCATCATATGATATCCCTGGCTTCGACAATGACAGCTGCATATTACCTCGCTTAGACATGACAGCGGCAAATATCATATTACCATCGCTTCATGTACCTCCCTCGCTCGAATATAACAACTACCGGAACTTCCACTAGCTCCATGTACCTGCATCCAGGTTAATACCACAGTTCACAATATAATGATCGATATCACGTTTCCAATTATATCCACAATATTCCACATTAATCACTAGAATTGTGACTGTTCCGGTCCCAATACAACAGCGGAATTTTAGGACCCCTCGCTTCGACAATGACAGCGGCATGTTACCTCGCTCAGTCATGACAGCGGCAAGTACCTCCCTCGCTCGGAGATAAAGGCTACCGGAACATTCATCAATTATACCACAATAATCAAGCACAACAGTTGATTCCATTATCACAATATATCACTATCATTTCACATATACCATCACATGTAAGGGTTCACTACCCACGATATACATAATCAAAGGTGTAACACGTTTTACCGTCCGAAGCCCGTACGTCTCACCTTTCCTGATTTTCCCACAAAATCAGATCCCTTAACACAGAATACATGAAGGGCCAGACATCACCATTAATGCCATCCCGTCACATTCTACACGATTCCTGCAACCACAATGATTAGCAGCACCACTTTTCATATCATAAAAGCACATAAATAACTAGTTGTGTCATACAACATTAATGCCATCATGCATAAATATGTGCTATCAATAACTTCCTAGGCCCTTAACAGCCCCAAAGAGCTAACCTGGCTCTGATACCACTAATGTAAGGACCCCCAAGCCCTTAACCCTTAATTAGTGTATTAATCATTATGTGTGGTACATGCTTTCAATATATTCAATCGGGAAACACAGATGATACTTTACCATTGAATGGCAATTACAAAATTTCTTTAATATTCAACATTAAGATCATCTCTACCCACAATTAGACTCATAGATTCCGCCAATTTCCATCCCCATTACACCACTTTTCACATGATAGACTTTTATAAAAATTTGGGCAGAGTCTCCCCATAAATAGAGCCATCCCGAAATAAAAGCGCATCACAATATATAGTTCCCGGCCAGGGAAAACACATATTCAACAGAACACAGCAACACTAAGTAAATTCCCAGCCAGGGAAGACACCACACATAAGACGACATAAATGGGTCTCAACACCCACATAATACACCCATGACTCTCATATCATTAGCAATTCTACTCTAATTGCATGCAACACAAAATGAAAGAGAGAAAGGCTCATGCCTTTATATACAATCCATATACAAGCATAACCGTGCTCACATGCGAGCATCATAAATATGTATATAACCTTCGGGTGTATATTAGTACTCTATACGATACCGTGCTCCATCAAGCCCTGGTACCACGATTCTGGGAGTACATCCAATCAACAGCTCGAGCTCAGCTCCACAGCCATCGATGTACATGTTCACCTGCCCCAACAGAGACAGCCCCCAACGGGGTGAGCATACCAATACACAAAATCTCATAATCACAATAATGAAATTCATAATTTACAACACAAGTAAATACTAATGAATTTTAAATGATACTCCCTGGATGGCAACGTCCTCATCCGGGATTCCGTGTACTGTCCATGTTCTCACAATCATCAAACTCATCAAATCTCATAAATCAGTAAATCAACACATTGATTTAACTCATAGCATGCCTGATTCTCAAGTATCAATAATTAATGATTCCAAATTCGTTATACATACAAACATAGATATCTCGATATCTAATACTGATTTTCAACTTTGCTACCAATCACAGGTAGCTCAATGCCTAGCATTTATTTTACAAATTCTCCATTTCACTTAGACATCTCACATGTCTTACAATGAATAAATGATTCCACGATCATTCTCAGGCATCTCAAATGCCCTACAATAGTCATATAAACCCAGTACCCCATATATCTTATAAGGTCATACTACTCTAGTATTATGCACACTTGTGGCAGCGATATCAAGACTAGGTCGTTCCATAGTCATATCGACACACATATATATATATAACCATACCCACAACCATCTAATGCAATTAAAACACATTATGCATTTCACAAATGCTTTCATATAAAGTAATGCTCGTACGTCACACGTACCTTAAATCTCCGAAGTCCAAGCCAAACCTTGCTCGAGTCCCATGCTCCGAGGAACGATGTGCTAACACGATAAATAATTCACAATTATTTACGAACATGCAACCCATGCTCAAGCACACCCATTACCCTTATACAAAAATATTGTCAACACACGACAATTAACCATTATCGAAAATTGCTCAAGAACACCCCACAAATTTTCGAACCTTCACAATACAAATCGAACCCAAACTAAACACCACAAATCATCTAAAACATGAATTAATCGATTACTAACAAGAATCATCACCCTTGCCAAAAATCCCCAAAAATCGAACATAAACCCCTAAAATCGAGCCCTAACCTCACGCAAGCAATGAAGAAATTCGAATCATAAAGCAACAATTTTTCGAACCATTAAAGTCTGAAATTATCGATTCAATATCAGCTCAAAAACGCCCCAAAAACACCAGAATAAAAGCCCCAAAATCGTACCAAAATCGAGCCCCAAAATCGGACAGAAATCCAGTTCGAACCCTAGCACTTTTCTGGCAAATCCGAGCTCAAATCGCGACCAAACTTCGAATTGTTGGTATGGGGAGGAGCGCCTGGAAGAGAGGAAGCTGGCGGCGGTTCGGACGCGCCGAACGGCGGCGGGCGCGGCGTTTGAAGCTGCGTGGGTCGAAGCAGATCGGGAAGTCGCGCGTGAGGAGAGAGAGAAAATAAGGTGCTGAAATGGTTCCGATAATTAAAATCTCGGGTTCAACTAGTATTTATAGCAAAAATACCCCGAAATACTAATAGCCCCACAAATACATCATGATTCATTAAAAATCATCTGTTTCCAAAAATTCTCTCTCTAACTCCAAAACCCCCTACCGGTGCCCACACCAAGCACCCGAGATTCCGAGTCACACTAAAAACCCAACTCTTAGATTTTTCACCGTAATGAGAATACAATCTCAACCTCGGGATCCAACAATCCCAACTACCCAAATAAATGAGCCCAGAAGGCCCAGCACCGCGATTAAACTCCAAGTCGCCACGTAAAACAACTTTAGGGGTTATTAACACTCCGGGATTAACATCTATAATCCCTTGTCATCACACATGCGAGCATCGAATAAGTATGTGTGTATCAAACGTATAAAACACGGTGCTCTATACCGTCACTGGTACTTCGATCCCTGGAAGCACCTCCAATCCATAGCTCAAGCTCAACTCCAAAGCCATCGATGTACCTAATCACCTGCCCCAACAGAGACAGCCCCCACACTGGGTGAGCATATCAATACCACCAATGTGACATCCCCGAAATGGTTAATTGCTATTTGGCTTTAAATTATGTTTACATGATTAATTATGTGGTAATTGATTATGTGTTGGGATTTATTTACCTTATGGAAATGCATGGTCATGTGGTAGGGTTGACCCGGGATTGCATTTTAGGGTGCATGTGGTGCATGTTGGGTAAATATTATGGGAAGCATGATTTATTTGCCTTGGTTAGCAATTTATTAGAAATCATGTGTTAATTGATATTATGGTGCATTTTGAGTAAATGCTTTGAAAAATATCATGTTGGGGTGTTTTATACACCATGGGATTCTTTGGCATGCATTTTAAATTAAAAACTCACTTTTATCATCCAACCCACTCTTCCATCCAACACTTTTAACTTTACCAAAATCAACACCCAAACCCTTACTTCCCCTTCCCATTTTCGAGCACCAACTTTGGGGTGAAGAGAAGTCCTTGCAAAATCTTTTATTGTGGAGATTATTGGGTGATTTGAGATCCCCAAGAGGTATGGGTACCTCATGTATTAATTTTGTAAGGTTTTGGTTGAGTTTAGTTTGGTTTTAAAGGGTTTAAAATGGGTTGTGTTGGGTGTTGTGGTTTTGGTAATATTTTGGTTGGATGTGGTATATTTGAGTTTGTTATGATGTTTAGTGTTGGTTTTGAGTTATTGGTATTGGTTGGTGTTGGTGTATGTGGGTTTAGATGAGTTGGGGAAGGAGATGGGTGAATAGTGCCCGAATCTCGATTTCCCGCAGCTCGGCGATCGATCGGCGATTTTCTCGCGATCGATCGCGAGCAACAGGGCTGAGGCAGTAAGCCTCAGCGATCGATCGCGAGCTGGGCGCGATCGATCGGCGAGGCCGCGATCGATCGGCGCTAGCTCCGCGATCGATCGCGGATTGTGCATTTTTGTTGCCCGAGGCAGTGTGTTCTCGCGATCGATCGGGGCTTGATGGCGATCGATCGCGAGACACCAAAATTAATATTTTTGGGTGTTTTTGTGGGATTTTTGGTATTGGACTATTATTGGGTTCTAATATTGGTATTTGTGAATATGTAGAACCAACCCAGGTGGCAACGCAGCCAAGGAATTGAGGTCCAACCACATTCCACTTTTGGAAAGGTACGTAGTGGACGTACGGGCACCCAACGGTAACATGTATTTTATATACTCATTGTTTATGCATTGTGGATGCGGGTATATATGTGGTATTGCATAGTGGATGCATATACATGTTGATTTATGCCATATGAGGTATTGCATAGTAGATGCATATACATGGTAATTTATGCATATTGATGTTAGATGCATATTATGATTATTGGATGCACATCCCATGAGTCGTGGTCATCCTTTGATGATTTTAATGCTTGCCGCTTTTTGTATTGGTTCCGCCAAATGTGAAGCGAGGGGTGGGAGCGCCGCATGTCACATTTGAGCGTGGTTGTCATATGGGGCGAGGAAAGGGTATTTGCCGCTCTCTGTGAAGCGAGGGGTGGGAGCGCCGCATGTCCATTGTAGCGAGGTTATCCTATGCCGCCCATATGAATATAAGCGAGGGGCATTAAAATACACTGTGATGGACAGACTAGGGAATGGTGACCAATATGTGGTACAGTTGAAATGGTATATGATGTCATGACATGTTTTGGCCACTAAAAATAATCTGTTGATTATACTCATGAGTTATGGTACAGGGACAACCAAACGGGAAGCGTTTGAAATGCATGGGAAAACAGGAAGTGTTTTATATTGATTATGCATTTACGCTTTATCTTCATATTGTGTTGAATATGAATGATTATTATTGCTCATGTTTGGGGGTTGTCCTTGTAGGTACCTTTTTGGCATGATAGATGGGCTTGAACGGGTTGAGACAGTGAGCTTCTCGAGCATCTTTGGTAGATGAAAGGACAGGATTCTTTTGTATAGTTCCTACTCTAGGAGTAGCGTAAAACTATAGTGGACACATTCATTTGTTGGAATGTAATTAATCCTTTTTGGTAGTCCTTTATTTTGGCATGTAAATGCTTAAGCTCACAAACTCAACTTGTTTATTCTACTCTGATCATTTATTTAGCTCTATTATGCCTTTATTCCGCACTTAAGGATTAGGGTCCTTACATTAGTGGTATCAGAGCAGTGGTTAGAGAACCCGGGAACGAGTGAAGGGTAGCCTTAGCATGGTTGGCTAGGTGCTTACATTTGAAGCATGTTTATGCATGTGGTGCATATTACTGTATATCCTGTTATACTAACATGCTTATATCACTCCTGTTATCTAACGACATGTTATATATTGCTTTGGATTGTTGTTAACATTTGTGTTACAGCATGGCTGCTAATGAGGAAGTCGGAGATGTTGGGAGTGTAAATGCGAGTATTGGACAGGCTAATCCTCTACCTCCACCGGCTGTGGGAATGGAACCAGTAGTCCAGTTATTGCTACCGGGTGAGATTAGCTTGACGCAGTTTCTGTCTTATCATCCGCCCCGGTTTGAGGGGACAGAGTCCGGAGAAGAGGCTGAAGAGTGGTTAGAGAGACTTGAGCAGATCTTTGTATTGGCTCCTTGTGCTATTACTGCTTGGCTGAGGCTGGCGGAGTTCCAGTTGGCTAAGAAACCATTGATGTGGTGGAGGAGCACAGTGATGGAGATGAGAGCACTGGGTGCTGTGATTGACTGGACGCTCTTCAGGACCAGGTTCTTGAACCGATACTTCTCCGCGGCAGCAAGGCAGACAAAAGAGGATGAATTTGCTAGTCTGAGGCAGGGGAACATGACCGTAGCAGATTATGCCACACAGTACTCATCACTACTGAGGTATGTCCCCCATATTGCCTCTGATGGACGTGCCAAGATGAGAAATTTCATGAAAGGACTGCGACCGGAGCTCTACGACCGGGTTATCATCAATAACCCAACTTCTTTTGATGATGCTCTCACAAGAGCGGAACTTGCTGAGCTGGGAGTGGGAGCTTATGCCATGCCACCACCGGTACCGCAACAGAGGCAGACTAGTGACAGTTTGAGGCCTCGGGGTGAGCCATTTAAGCCCCGTGGTGCCTCTTCATCTTCGCGGTATGGTGGGAAGAAACACTTTGGACAGAAGCAGGATAACAAGAAAGGAAATTGGTCCGCTAGCCGAGGATCTTCGCAAGGGGATAGGCCGGGAGAGCCTAGGTGCAATAATTGTGGAGGACCACATTCTTCAAACAAGTGTCCTGCATGTTATGTCTGTGGCAAGATGGGCCATATTGCTCGATATTGTCCCACCAGGGGAGGCCAGTCAGAGTATCAGGGCAACAGGCCGAGATTTGAGGACAGGATAGTGCAGCAGAGGCAATAGTTTGGGCCTCGTCCATTGGGAGGTCAGACAGTGGGACCACCCCAGGGACAGGTATATGCACTGACCAGAGAGCAGGCTCAGGCAGCCCCGGAGGAGGTGATTGCCGGTACGTGCCATTTATTTACGTACCCTGCTTTTGTTTTGATAGATACAGGTGCCTCCCATTCCTTTGTGTCTGTGGGATTTGTGGAAAGACACCATATGCGCACGTCTCCTTTGCCCACGCCTCTTTTGGTCTCGACACCCACTGGAAGAAACGTCGTTGCTGATCAGTTTTTGGCAGATAGCCTCATTTATTTTGAGGGCAACGAGTTGAGATCAGACTTGATTGTGCTGGGTATGTCAGACTTCGACTGCATCTTGGGTATTGATGTTCTGAACAGATATCAGGCAGTGGTAGATTGTCGGCAGAGAACAGTGAAGTTCAGACCTGAGTTGGGCAGTCAGTGGACTTTCTTTGGCAACGGGTCTCGTGCGAAGATTCCGTTGATTTCAGCGATCAAGATGTCTCAACTGTTGGAACGTGGGCACACGGGCTATCTTATTTATGCCGTGGACACGTCTGAAAAGAGTAAAGAACTGAAGGTTGAGGATGTACCAGTTGTGGCAGAATTTGCTGATGTATTTCCAGAAGAGATCCCAGGATTTCCACCGGCTAGGGAAGTTGAATTTGGGATCGAGTTGCTGCCAGGGACATCCGCTATCTCTCGTGCACCTTATAGGATGGCACCGGCAGAGTTGAGAGAGTTGAAAGAGCAGTTGCAGGATCTCTTGGACAGGGGTTATATACGCCCGAGCGTGTCGCCATGGGGCGCGCCAGTTCTCTTTGTGAAGAAGAAGGACGGTTCGATGCGGTTGTGCATCGATTACCGGCAGCTGAACAAGGCTACAGTGAAGAACAAGTATCCTCTCCCAAGGATAGATGATTTATTTGATCAGTTGCAAGGTACCGGGGTGTATAGCAAGATTGATCTGAGATCCGGGTATCATCAGATTCGGGTCAGAGAGGAAGATGTGCAGAAGACAGCGTTCCGGACTCGATACGGGCATTATGAGTTCTTAGTGATGCCGTTCGGTGTGACGAACGCCCCGGCCGTCTTTATGAGTCTGATGAACAGAGTGTTTCAGCCGTATCTTGATCAGTTCGTCATCGTGTTTATTGACGACATTCTTATCTACTCCCGGAGTGAGGAAGATCATGTGAAACACTTGAAGGCAGTGCTTCAGATTCTTAGAGAACATCAGTTGTATGCTAAGCTCAGTAAGTGCGAGTTTTGGCTGAGCAGTGTAGTGTTTCTGGGGCATGTCATTTCGAGCAGTGGGATATCAGTGGACCCGAAAAAGATTGAGGCTGTGATGGAGTGGGCTGCCCCCACTTCTGTACCTGAGATCCGGAGTTTCCTTGGTTTGGCCGGGTATTATCGGCGCTTTGTCGAGGGCTTTTCGAAGATTGCCAAGCCGCTGACTCAGTTGACTCAGAAGGGTGTGCCTTTCTTTTGGTCAGAAGCTTGTGAGGAGAGCTTCCAGGAGTTAAAGCACCGGTTGACGACGGCGCCAGTGTTAGTGATCCCGACGGAGAACTCCAGATTTGTTCTGTATACTGATGCATCACTGCAGGGCCTTGGATGTGTTCTGATGCAAGATAAGCATGTGGTAGCTTATGCATCGAGGCAGTTGAAGCCGCATGAGACCAGATATCCAGTTCATGACTTGGAATTGGCGGCTATCATCTTCGCCCTGAAGATCTGGAGGCATTACTTATATGGCACTTCATTCACCATTTATACGGATCACAAAAGCCTCAAGTTTCTATTCACTCAGGCGGAACTGAACATGAGGCAGAGGAGATGGATGGACCTACTTAAGGACTATGATTGTGAGATTGAGTACCATCCGGGGAAGGCCAATTTGACAGCAGACGCTTTGAGCCGGAAAGTGAGGAGTTCTGCTGAGGACGTCATCCATTTGTCGGCTATGATGACCTCCTATTGCCATATGGGCTATGATTTTGACATAGATGCATCACCAGTGTATGTCTCTACCTTATTAGCTGAGCCAGATATTTATGAGAACATCAGGAGAGCTCAGAGATCAGATGCTGAGGTTCAGAGATGGTTGTCTATAGTGCATCTTGGTCAGCCGACGAAGTTCAGAGTGGCCGACGACGGATCTTTGAGATTGGGTAACCGCTGGGTAGTTCCAAGTACGCCGGAGTTGCGTAAGGGGATCTTGGAGCGAGCTCACAGTAGCAGGCTTAGCATCCACCCAGGCGGGAAGAAGATGTACAGAGATCTGCGTGGTCAGTTTTGGTGGAAGAGAATGAAGTCTGATGTCGTCGCTTATGTGAAGAGGTGTTTGATCTGCCAGCAGGTTAAGGCAGAGAGGCAGAGACCTGGCGGCGAATTGAGGAGCTTGGAGATACCGAAGTGGAAGTGGGAGCACATTTCCATGGACTTCGTGACTCATTTGCCGAGGAGTGCTTCAGGCTTCGATGCTATTTGGGTGATTGTGGACAGATTGACTAAGGTAGCCCACTTTATCCCCTATAGCATGACATTTACATTTTTGAGGATGGCGCAGTTATATATTAGAGATGTGGTGAGATTGCATGGGATCCCCGTTTCTATTGTGTCAGATCGAGATCCGCGATTCACATCTCATTTCTGGGAAGGCCTTCAGTCAGCTTTGGGAACTGAGGTCAGATTGAGTACTGCTTATCATCCTCAGACGGATGGCCAGACCGAGCGCACTATACAGACGCTCGAGGACATGTTAAGAGCTTGCGTTTTGGAGTTCGATGCCTCTTGGCAGGATTCAGTGCCTTTGGTAGAGTTTTCGTATAACAATAGCTACCAGGCAAGTATTCAGATGGCTCCGTTTGAAGCTCTTTATGGCAGACGATGTAGATCGCCCTTGTGTTGGGACGATTTGGACAGTAGATCAGTCGGAGGACCTGAGTTGATCCGGGAAATGGAAGAGAAGGTAAAGACTATAAGGCAGAAAATGAAAGCGGCCCAAGACAGACAGACAGCTTATGCAAATAAACGGCGGAGACCGTTAGAGTTTCAGTTGGGAGATAAGGTCTTTTTGAAGATCTCGCCTTTCAGAGGCGTTGTGCGGTTTGGGATGCGCGGGAAACTGTCTCCGAGGTATGTTGGACCGTACGAGATCTTGCAGCGCATTGGCACATTGGCTTACCGACTGGCTTTGCCGCCTTCTTTATCTGGTATACATGATGTGTTTCATGTATCGATGCTGCGGAAGTATGAGCCGGATCCGTCTCACGTGTTACAGCCTTCCGAAGTTCAGTTAGAGTCAGATATATCTTATGTGGAGCGGCCTGTTAGAATTCTGGACAGAGCAGACCGTAGACTTCGGAACAAAGTGATACCGATGATCAAAGTTCAGTGGGATCGCAGGGGTGTCGAGGAGGCTACGTGGGAGACGGAGCAGCATATGGTGCAGCACTACCCGGAACTATTCTCTGGTATGAGTTTATGTTTAGTTTCTGTTGGGGTAAGTGCATGTGATTTCGAGGACGAAATCTTATAAGTAGGGGAGTATTGTGACATCCCCGAAATGGTTAATTGCTATTTGGCTTTAAATTATGTTTACATGATTAATTATGTGGTAATTGATTATGTGTTGGGATTTATTTACCTTATGGAAATGCATGGTCATGTGGTAGGGTTGACCCAGGATTGCATTTTAGGGTGCATGTGGTGCATGTTGGGTAAATATTATGGGAAGCATGATTTATTTGCCTTGGTTAGCAATTTATTAGAAATCATGTGTTAATTGATA
This sequence comes from Haberlea rhodopensis, assembly GCA_907163345.1. Taxonomy (NCBI): domain Eukaryota; kingdom Viridiplantae; phylum Streptophyta; class Magnoliopsida; order Lamiales; family Gesneriaceae; genus Haberlea; species Haberlea rhodopensis. Next base: position 1,636,348 of record CAJQUN010000116.1, on the reverse strand, counting down.
TTATGGTGCATTTTGAGTAAATGCTTTGAAAAATATCATGTTGCGGTGTTTTATACACCATGGGATTCTTTGGCATGCATTTTAAATTAAAAACTCACTTTTATCATCCAACCCACTCTTCCATCCAACACTTTTAACTTTACCAAAATCAACACCCAAACCCTTACTTCCCCTTCCCATTTTCGAGCACCAACTTTGGGGTGAAGAGAAGTCCTTGCAAAATCTTTTATTGTGGAGATTATTGGGTGATTTGAGATCCCCAAGAGGTATGGGTACCTCATGTATTAATTTTGTAAGGTTTTGGTTGAGTTTAGTTTGGTTTTAAAGGGTTTAAAATGGGTTGTGTTGGGTGTTGTGGTTTTGGTAATATTTTGGTTGGATGTGGTATATTTGAGTTTGTTATGATGTTTAGTGTTGGTTTTGAGTTATTGGTATTGGTTGGTGTTGGTGTATGTGGGTTTAGATGAGTTGGGGAAGGAGATGGGTGAATAGTGCCCGAATCTCGATTTCCCGCAGCTCGGCGATCGATCGGCGATTTTCTCGCGATCGATCGCGAGCAACAGGGCTGAGGCAGTAAGCCTCAGCGATCGATCGCGAGCTGGGCGCGATCGATCGGCGAGGCCGCGATCGATCGGCGCTAGCTCCGCGATCGATCGCGGATTGTGCATTTTTGTTGCCCGAGGCAGTGTGTTCTCGCGATCGATCGGGGCTTGATGGCGATCGATCGCGAGACACCAAAATTAATATTTTTGGGTGTTTTTGTGGGATTTTTGGTATTGGACTATTATTGGGTTCTAATATTGGTATTTGTGAATATGTAGAATCAACCCAGGTGGCAACGCAGCCAAGGAATTGAGGTCCAACCACATTCCACTTTTGGAAAGGTACGTAGTGGACGTACGGGCACCCAACGGTAACATGTATTTTATATACTCATTGTTTATGCATTGTGGATGCGGGTATATATGTGGTATTGCATAGTGGATGCATATACATGTTGATTTATGCCATATGAGGTATTGCATAGTAGATGCATATACATGGTAATTTATGCATATTGATGTTAGATGCATATTATGATTATTGGATGCACATCCCATGAGTCGTGGTCATCCTTTGATGATTTTAATGCTTGCCGCTTTTTGTATTGGTTCCGCCAAATGTGAAGCGAGGGGTGGGAGCGCCGCATGTCACATTTGAGCGTGGTTGTCATATGGGGCGAGGAAAGGGTATTTGCCGCTCTCTGTGAAGCGAGGGGTGGGAGCGCCGCATGTCCATTGTAGCGAGGTTATCCTATGCCGCCCATATGAATATAAGCGAGGGGCATTAAAATACACTGTGATGGACAGACTAGGGAATGGTGACCAATATGTGGTACAGTTGAAATGGTATATGATGTCATGACATGTTTTGGCCACTAAAAATAATCTGTTGATTATACTCATGAGTTATGGTACAGGGACAACCAAACGGGAAGCGTTTGAAATGCATGGGAAAACAGGAAGTGTTTTATATTGATTATGCATTTACGCTTTATCTTCATATTGTGTTGAATATGAATGATTATTATTGCTCATGTTTGGGGGTTGTCCTTGTAGGTACCTTTTTGGCATGATAGATGGGCTTGAACGGGTTGAGACAGTGAGCTTCTCGAGCATCTTTGGTAGATGAAAGGACAGGATTCTTTTGTATAGTTCCTACTCTAGGAGTAGCGTAAAACTATAGTGGACACATTCATTTGTTGGAATGTAATTAATCCTTTTTGGTAGTCCTTTATTTTGGCATGTAAATGCTTAAGCTCACAAACTCAACTTGTTTATTCTACTCTGATCATTTATTTAGCTCTATTATGCCTTTATTCCGCACTTAAGGATTAGGGTCCTTACAACCAAACCGATAATCACAATAACACAATTCATAATTTACAAAAATGTAAATGCTATGAAATATAAAAGATGCTCCCTGGATGGTATCATCCTCATCCGGGATTCCCTGTACTGTCCCTATTCTCAAAACAATCAAAACCATCAAATTCTCAATAGTCAGTTAATCATTACGTTGATTAACAAATCCGCATGCCACGTACTGATATCGTAATCAATAATATCAAATCATTAACAATGATTACAGATATTCCGTATATCTCACTTATGGTTCCATAGTCCCATTTCATTGCTCGATCTACAATAGCAGCATTTCATTCTTACGCATGCTCAACAGCAGTGGCGTCATAACCGATGTTCGCTCAAAGGCGACAACATCCCAATCATTGCTCGCTCAAAAGCGGCACCATATAATTCCCAATGCATTTATATCCATTTGTAGCAATTACCATAAACCATGCATTTCAATATCCGTTTATTGCTAATACCATATACCATGCATTTCCATATACATTTATTGCAAGACAGTGTACCATGCACTCAACAATTGCAATTATAATAAAGGGCTATGCTCGTACGTCATACGTACCTTATATTCCCGTAGTTCGAATCCAATCTTGCCTTGGTCTCGTGACCGATGAATTATGTGCTAAACACGATTAATAATCCACAATTAAAATGAAGCACGCAACCATGTGCCCAAGCACGTTCACAAACCCCAAACATATCGTCGATCTATGACGATTAACCATTTTAAAAGACCACGGGCGAATCATGCATCGAAAACTCAACACAAAATAATTCTCCAAAAACAGGCACTGGCGATCGATCGCTCATCTCAACCGATCGATCACCTCCCGAAAATAGGCACAGGCGATCGATCGCTCCTTTCCTGGCGATCGGTCGCCTCTCAGTGTATTTGGCCACTGCCTCATGGCGATCGATCGCTTCATTTGAGGCGGTCGATCGCCTCACTGTTCATCTTCCTCAAAATTTCATCAACATTGCGGCGATCGATCGCCCCGCCCTAGGGATCGATCGCGTGGACCTGTAACAATCAAAAATGGCATTTTTCTTGCAAAATTTTCCCCAACAACAATCTTCACACCCCATACAACATAAATCCGTAACAAGGGGCCATAAATCAACCCCAAAACACAACAACCCAAATTTCCTTAAAAACCAATTTCTTAAACCCAACTCAAATCCTTCCCAAACACCACAATAGAACTATCAAATCGAAGATAAATGCGAGGGGATGAATAATACCTTATTATCTTCGAGAAATTCGGCTCCCAAGTCAAGCCTCCATCGACTTTTCATCAAGGGAGAAAAGAGGGAAGAAGAGGGGTGGGGATCGTTGGGGAGAGAGGGGAGAGAGAGAGGAGATTCCGTGCAATGAAGGAACACCGAGTCCATTTGGTATATATAGCTCCAAAGCTCCAAAGTACCGACTCCTCCACAAATACATCATGATTCATTAAAAATAATCTGTTTTCAATAATTATCTCTCCAACTCAAATTCCATTACCAGCCCTAGTACAAAGTACTCTGGACCCCAAATCCCACCAAAGACCAAATTCCAAGGTTATCACCACGATGAGAAAAAATCTCATCCCTTGGATCCAACGACTCCAAAAACCGGATTTAAAATCCCCGGGAGTCCCAATACCGCAATTAATTCATAATTGCCACAATTAAAATCCTTTAAGGATTATTACCACACCAGGATTAACACCATAAATCCCTGGGCATCACAGTAGGATGTCAGGATTGACTTCTTCTTCATATTCATCCCAATCTTCATTCTGTTCTTTAAATGACATTACATTTATACCATCAAAAGATATTTTTCTCTTTTGACCAATCCCTTGTTGCCTAAATTGAAGAATCGCTTTACCAAATCTCCGCTGATCCTTCATCTTAGGGTGTCGAAGTTTTCCTTCATCACCAATTTTTGAAAGTCGGATCGTAAAGGACAAGTTTATGAGGAAAATGGTAACTTTTGAGTAATTTTGAAAATAGATTAAAACTCCAGGGGGTATAATGCATTTAATCCCTTTCCACTTGTAAGGGTAACTTGGTAAAGTGCTGTGGAGTAGTGAGTTAGGAAGAAGATGAAAGTATGGTTGGGGAGTTAGAATATAGAATAATGGATAAGTGGAGTTAGGTTAAAGAAAAAGTTTGGGTTTAGGGATTTATGGGTAGTTTACCCTTTAAATAATGCTTAAGAGGATTGCATGTAATTTTCATTGTTATTTTGGGATTGAGTTTGATTTTCTTCATGTTTTAGATTTTTGACTGTTGAGTTCGAAATCTACTGCAAGTTTTTATCCAAAAATCTATCGACTTTGAATTCAAGATTTCCTTGATGTTTGAATTCGAAAATTTGCTACCTTTTTGTCCAAAAATCTGTTGCATGGGAGTTCAATTCTTGGCTGCTGGGATTAAAAATTTTAGTGTAGGAATATATGTGTGGAATTCGAATTATAGGTGTTGGTTGATGCTCATTTTCTGTAAGGACCCTTAAACCTTAACAGTGAACTCAAGATATAAATGGGGCTAAATATGTATTAAAGACATCTTAGGGTTCTGGTTTGATGTGGGCTCAATTAGGTTACAGGCCAAAATAAAACTTCAACAATAATTATTCAGTTACATTCCCAATCATGAATGTTTAAGTGATAGCATTAGACTACTTCTGGAGTAGAGACTATCCAAAATTTCCTGTACTCTATTTTTATGCTTTCAACAGCTCACAGTTCAACCGACCCTCAGCCCCCTTGGTTTCAAAAGCGTACCTACAGGAACAACTCACCATGAGCATATACATATATTATCACTTAACACAATTCAACTTAATAAAGTAATTAAGCGTATGAAACGATTAATTGATATGCTCCTCGATTACCACATTAGCACATTTCATTGTCGTTCCTGTTTCACAAGCTTATGCACAAAATCATTAGTTCACGATATAATGATCGATAACGCGTTTCCAATTATAACCACAATATTTCACTTTAACCACTAGAATTGTGACTGTTCCGGTCCCAATACAACAGCGGAATTTTAGGACCCCTCGCTTCGACATATAGCGGCATCATATGATATCCCTCGCTTCGACAATGACAGCGGCATGTTACCTCGCTTAGACATGACAGCGGCAAATATCATATTACCATCGCTTCATATGACAGCGGCAAGTACCTCCCTCGCTCGGAGATAAAGGCTACCGGAACATTCATCAATTCCATCACATTAATCAAACACAATAGTTGATTCCATTATCACAGTAATTCACAGTCATTTCACATATACCATCACGTATAAGGATTCACTATCCACAATATACAAAATCAAAGGTATGGCACGTTTTACCGTCCGATGCTCGTACGTCTCACTACGTACCTTGGTTCCAAAAGTGGAGATATCGTGGTCTTTATCTCCTAGGCTGTGTGGCTACCTGGGATGGTTCTACATAATCACATGAATCCATATTAGAAACCAATAAATGAACCATTATCAAAAACATCACCATATAGAACAAAATCCCAAAAATCCAAACTTTAAGCCTTGCGATCGATCGGCCCTAAGCCCCGATCGATCGCCAAGTCAAGAAAAATAAGCATCCAGGTACTGTCTCCACCGATCGATCGAGCCGTTTTACCGATCGATCGAGACATCACACCGATCGATCGGTAAAAATCGCCGATCGATCGGTAAGCCCATTTCACGCCTTGCTCAGGCTCTGCCTTGCTCGATCGATCGGACCCATTTTCCGATCGATCGAGAAGCCCTGTTTCTGCGAGAAACTTCTCTGAATGAGCTTCCCTCAACACATACACTCATGAACAACCAAGAACAACTACTAAGCTCAATATATAACCACAAAACAACATGAAAATGCAACCCCCAAGTGTAAACAACATGATGGAACAAGATCCACCCCTTTTAACCTCAAAATATGACACAAGAATGATCAAGAACCAACAAAATTTCACTACATTGATAGCTTACCCCTTAGGCTTCAAGATTTTTGCAAGGAGACACAAGTAGACTCTTTTTCCCAGCTCTCTCCTTCTCCTCTTGCCAAGAAACGAAAATAGGGGTTTTGGGATAGGGTGAAGATGGTTATGGCCAATTGTGTGGTTGGAAATTAAAGTAGGCAAGTGGCTCTTTTAAAAAAATATAAAACAATGCAAGTTGCTAGCATGGTTGATAAGTCATGACTTACATGACATTTTAGAACCCCCCCCTAATCATGAAACAAGATTCACATATAATCATGCTTTACACAATTAATTGTAAAGCTCCACTCCAACAATTCATACTAGGAAACACATATTTCAACATGCAACGGATGCATCCCGAAGCTCTACCGGGTCAACCTCACATGGCTAAATATTTTCAAATGATAATCAATACCGACACATAATTTGATTATCCACATAATTAATCATATGAACATAATTAATGTCTTAATTGCAATTAATCATTTCGGGGACATCACATTACTCCCCTACTTATAAGATTTCGACCCCGAAATCGCATGCACTTACCTAAAAGAAACTAAACATAAATCACATACCAGAGAATAGTTCTGGGTAGTGCTGCACCATATGCCGTTCCGTCTCCCACGTGGCCTCTTCGACACCCCGACGATCCCACTGAACCTTGACCATCGGTATAACCTTGCTTCGAAGTCTGCGATCCTCTCGATCCAGAATTCTGACTGGCTGTTCAACATAGGACACATCTGAACTCAATTGAACCTCTAAAGGATGCAACACATGAGACGGGTCCGGCTCATACTTCCTCAACATAGAAACATGGAAGACATCATGTATATCAGACAATGACGGCGGTAGGGCTAGACGGTAAGCCAAAGTGCCTATGCGCTGCAATATCTCGTATGGCCCAACATACCTCGGAGACAACTTCCCCCGCATACCGAAACGAACTACACCTCTGAAAGGTGAGATTTTCAGAAAGACCTTGTCTCCTACTTGGAATTCCAATGGTCGCCGTCGTTTATTAGCATAGGCCGCTTGCCTATCTTGAGCCGCTTTCATTTTCTGACGGATCACTTTGATTTTCTCTTCCATTTCACGAATTAATTCCGGTCCTCCGACCGTCTTACTAGCCAAATCTTCCCAGTATAACGGTGACCTACAACGTCGACCGTAAAGGGCCTCAAATGGAGCCATCTGAATGCTCGCCTGATAACTGTTGTTGTAAGAGAACTCTACAAGTGGCACTGAATCTTGCCACGGAGTATCGAATTCCAACACACATGCCCTCAATATGTCCTCAAGCGTCTGTATGGTACGCTCTTTCTGACCATCTGTCTGAGGGTGGTAAGCTGTACTCAGTCTCAACTCTGTACCCAAAGCTGATTGAAGACCCTCCCAAAAGTGCGATGTGAACCGCGGGTCTCTATCAGACACAATCAAGACTGGGATGCCATGCAATCTTACTACGTCCCGAACATACAACTGAGCCATTTTTAAGTATGTGAAAGTCATACTATATGGGATGAAGTGAGCCACCTTTGTCAGTCGATCCACAATCACCCAGATTGCATCGAATCCCGAGGCAGTCCTTGGCAAGTGGGTCACGAAATCCATAGAGATGTGCTCCCACTTCCACTCTGGTAACTCTAAACTCTTCAACTCGCCTCCGGGCCTCTGCCTTTCCGCTTTCACTTGTTGGCAAATTAGGCACTTCTTAACGAATGACATAACGTCTCTCTTCATCCGTCTCCACCAAAATTGATTACACAAGTCCTTGTACATCTTTCTCCCACCTGGATGGATGCTAAATCTGCTACAATGAGCACGATGCAAGATTCCTTGACGCATCTCTGGTGCCCTCGGCACTACCCAACGGTTACCAAGTCTCAAGGAACCATCTTCTGCTACTCTGAACTTTGATGGCTGACCCAGACGTATACATGATAACCATCTCTGTACTTCAACGTCTGTCACCTGGGCTTTCCTGATAAGTTCAAAGATGTCCGGTTCTGCCAATAGGGTCGATACAAACACCGGCGATACATCTAAATCAAAGTCATATCCTAGATGACAACAAGAGGTCATCAAGGCCGATAGCTGAATCACATCATCTGCTGTATACTTCACCTTCCTACTCAAGGCATCAGCAGTCAGGTTCGCCTTCCCTGGATGGTACTCTATCTCGCAATCATAGTCCTTGAGCAAGTCCATCCACCTCCTTTGCCTCATGTTCAGTTCCGCTTGAGTAAATAGGAATTTCAAGCTTTTATGATCCGTGTAAATGGTAAAGGAAGTATCATAGAGATAATGCCGCCAAATTTTCAAAGCGAAAATAATGGCTGCCAGTTCCAAATCATGGACCGGGTACCTGGTCTCATGAGGCTTCAACTGCCTCGATGCATAAGCCACCACATGCTTATCCTGCATCAGTACACAGCCCAATCCCTGCAGTGATGCATCCGTGTACAGAGCAAACCTTTCGTTCTCCGAAGGGATCACCAGAACAGGTGCTGTAGTTAACCGGTGCTTCAACTCTTGGAAGCTTTGCTCACATGCCTCAGACCAAGAAAACGGAACACCCTTCTGAGTCAACTGCGTCAACGGCTTAGCAATCTTAGAGAATCCCTCGACGAAACGTCGGTAGTAACCCGCTAAATCGAGGAAGCTACGGATCTCGGGCACAGATGTAGGCGCAGACCAATCCATCACTGCTTCCACTTTCCTGGGATCCACAGAAATCCCATCACTAGAGATCACATGCCCCAAAAATACTACGCTGCTCAGCCAAAATTCACACTTGCTCAGCTTAGCATACAACTGATTGTCCCTCAGAATCTGGAGCACTGTCCTCAAATGATTCCTGTGATCTTCCTCGCTCCGAGAATAGATAAGTATGTCATCAATAAATACGATGACGAATTGATCCAAATAGGATTGGAACACTCGATTCATCAAGCTCATAAACACAGCCGGGGCGTTTGTCACTCCAAACGGCATGACCAAAACTCATAGTGACCATAACGGGTCCGGAAGGCCGTCTTCTGCACATCATCCTCTCTAACTCGGATCTGGTGGTACCCCGACCTCAAATCAATCTTACTGTACAACCTCGTGCCCTGCAACTGATCAAACAAGTCGTCGATCCGCGGAAGGGGGTATTTATTCTTCACTGTGGCCTTATTCAATTGTCTGTAGTCGATGCACAATCTCATCGACCCATCCTTCTTTTTCACAAATAACACAGGCGCACCCCAAGGTGATACGCTGGGGCGTATGTAACCCTTATCAAGTAGTTCTTGTAGCTGCTCTTTCAGCTCTCTTAACTCCGCTGGTGCCATCCTGTAAGGGGTACGAGAAATAGCGGATGTCCCCGGTAATAATTCGATCCCGAACTCAACTTCCCTAACCGGCGGAATCCGGGAATCTCCTCCGGAAATACATCGGCAAACTCGGCAACCACGGGTATATCTTCAACTCTTAACTCGTCTTTCTTGCCAGCAATGTCAGTGGCATAAATAAGATAACCCTCGTGCCCACGTTCCAATAACTGAGTCATCTTTAAAGCCGATATCAACGGAATTCTTGAGCGGGAACCATCCCCATAAAAAGTCCACCGATCCCCTAAATCAGATCTGAATCGTACTGTCCTCTGACTGCAGTCCAGTACTGCCTGGTACTTGTTCAGCACATCAATACCCACAATGCAGTCGAAGTCCGACATCCCCAGAACAATCAAATCTGACTTCAACTCGTTGCCCTCAAAATAAATGAGGCCGTCATCAACAAACTGATCTGCAATCACACTCTTTCCAGCGGGCGTCGAGACCACAAGAGGCGTGGGTGACGGAGTCGTGCATATACGGTGCCTCTCCACAAAACTCGTCGACACAAAGGAGTGTGACGCACCTGTATCTATCAAAATATAAGCAGGGTGCGTAAATAAATAACACGTACCCGCTATCACTTCCTCTGGAGCTGCTGTAGCCTGCTCCCTGGTAAGGGCATACACTTGTCCTTGAGGTGGCCCCAACGGCTGTCCTCCCAATGGTCTCGGTGCAAAGGGTGGTCTCTGCTGTGCTGGCCTGTCTGAAGGTCTCCCCATAGTATTCTGTGGTCCTCCCCGATTAGGACAATTTCGGGCCAAGTGCCCATGCTTCCCACACTCATAACAAGCAGAGCATACTTTCACTGAATGGGGTCCCCCGCATAGAAAGCACTTAACCTTCTCAAAACTGCTAGCCTGACACTGTCCCCGATGAGACGGAGCATTACTTCCACGACCACCCCTTCCACGAGCATCTTGCCATCTACCACTGAATCTGGAAGATGATGAGTTTCCCTTTGGCTTAAAATGGTCGCCCCTTGGTTTCAAATTTTCAGGGGTCGGTCTCTGAGATGGTGCTGGAGGTGGTGCCACATTCGGATATGCACCCACTCCCAACTCTGCCAGTTCAGCTCGTGCTAGGGCATCATCAAAACAAGTAGGGCCATAAGTGATCACCCTATCATACAACTCCGGCCTCAAGCCTTTCATGAAGTTCCTCATCTTTGCTTGGGTGCTAGAGGCGATATGAGGTACATATCGAAGTAAGGAACAGTACTGGAGGGCATAGTCGGATACCGGCATAGTACCTTGCCTCAAGCTAGTGAATTCATTCTCTTTAGCTTGCCGTGCCGCTGCTGAGAAGTACCGGGTCAGAAATCGAGTCCTAAACAGCTTCCAGATTATTTCCTGACCCTGAGCTTCTTGTTCAATCACTGTGGTCTTCCACCACATCAACGCCTTTTTGGCCAATTGAAATTCTGCTAGCCGTATCCAAGCTGTCTTTGCGCACGGGGCAGCTACAAATATCTGTTCCAACCTCTCTAGCCATTCCTCGGCCTTCTCCCCTGTTCAAAGATCTCACCAAAGATCCAAGCACATACTTAGGCGTTTCCATTTCATTCGAGAAATCGTTGAAAGGGGAGATGTTAAAATATGCAAGGTACCAACAGATGATAATGTATCTGACCCATTGACGAAGCCGCTGTCACAGCAGAAGCATGATCGTCATACTAGATCTCTAGGCATTAGGTATATGTCTGAGTGGTCTTAGTGCAAGTGGGAGATTTGTTGGGATATGCCCTAAGACAAGTCATTAGATGATTGTTTAAGACATACAATGTTTATGGATTTATGAATGGCAATTCATTATTATATATTATTCTTTTAACTGTGCATTGTGAATTAATATATATGTTAATGTCCTTAGAATAATATTGTATTATTCTTAAAGATGTCCCTAGTCAAGTATTATCATGAATAGGGATAATGATAATACGTAGAGACTAGTATATGTTGATCGATGAATTGTTCATTGATATGAGATATCAAATCAACATATGGGTACATGTTTGAGAACGATGTACTGGACAGACCCACCATGAGAATGCAACATGGATAGTTATATGATCGTCATATGCAAATCTCATAGTGATAATAATGTATGTAATCCTTACGACTTGTGATCATCAGAGATCCCAACATAAGGAGTTATGTATCTTGATATCGTCAAACGTTACCCGTAACAGGGTAATCTATAAAGGCGACTATTGGATACACTACGAATTATGTAGAGGGATGTTGACTGATCGAGATAGGATTTGTCCCTCCTATATAACAGGAGATGTGTTTGGCCCTTGATCAAGTGAGAACTAAAATGCATGGCCATGCTCGAATGAGTCGATATGAGATATCGAGCTTATTCGTTTATTCTAGTTCTACTTGGGGATCAAGAAATATAGATTGGATATACGAGTATGACTATTCCATGACTCGTGTTCAATCTAAACACAAAGGACAAAGGGATTAAGTTACATGATTAATATTATCACAAGTTCTAAAGGTTATGTCGAGTCATTGACATTCTCGTAATTTGGGTAGCATCGATGTGTTGCTAGATACCGCTCAATGCTTGCGACATAAAATGATATTTTATGTCACTGCCAACATTACGAGATCCTATCGGGTCGCACAAAAGATTAAATCGAGAAGGAAAATTAAATTCATGGGATGAATTAAATAATTAAGAGGAGTCTTAATTAATAATCATAATGATTAATTAAATCATGGGCTTAAGCCCATGAGGCTTTATGAAAGCCTTTAATTAATTATATAAAAGATGATTACAAGGTTTTTAATTGCAAGACAATTATCATAACACAAAAACCCTACACGAATTCAAGCTCTCGGCCGCACCATCGAGTTTGCTCTCGGCTTCATCATTGTCGAAGGGCTTCTTGTTGGCTTTGGTCATTCTTTCGATTGTGAATCGAGTTTGATTCGTGTATTGGTTCAAGAATAAGTCTAGCAACTTGTTCTTGAACATCCCTTTCGATCTGATCGTGTGGATACCGTAGAGACGAAGGTGAAAACTTTCGTTTGTGACTCGGAGTTCGTTGGACGTGCTGCTCCGTGGAATCTGCTTCAAACACGCTACAAGGGTAAGACTCTTATGTATTCTCTAATCCGATATGAATCCCTATGTATAGATCCGGTGTTAGTAATCCCAAAATTTTATTCCGCTGCGTTGTATGCTCATGGGGTTACTTACAGTGGTATCAGAGCCGTGTACAAGGCTCATATCGGATTTATGTGATTAAATAGTGTTAATCATATTAGAATTAATATTGCATGCTTATGAAAACTGTTTAAATTCATATATGATATGAAATTAATTTTAGTTTATGAAAATCATCGTATAATTGTATTTGATATAATTGGCGCATAATTGTATACGATACACGAAAGCGTAAAATCGAGGGATTAGCCCATGCATGGCTCACGGCAGCCACCAAAGGATGGCTAGGGCTTCGAACCCTAGTCACCTTGGCTCACGGCCGCCGCATGAACTAGGGTTTCGAACCCATAAGCTCGTGCATGGCCATGTAGCCGCCGAATAAGGGCTAGGGTTCGGTCCCTGGCTCGTGCATGGGTCAAGCCGTCACACTATCTAGGGTTTTGAACTCTATTGGCTCGATAAAGTATTGAGAAGTTGCAAGATGGTTCGATCATGGTCCACGGAATTATGAGGGTCGACGGCTACACCACATGAGGGCTAGGGTTTTTCGAACCCTTGGCTCGAGATGGTTAAGCCGTCACCGTCATGAACCGTCCATGGTTGGATCGTAGCTTGTGGCTCATAAATTTCGTTGTTTCAAGCAAGTTGGCTCGATAAAAATTAAAGATGGTGCGAAGCGGCTAGGGTTTGGAACCCTAGCGCCGCCGCCGCTCGAGCTTGGCTCGGTCATGGGCTAGGGTTTCGAACCCTAGGCCCATCAATGGTCCAGCCGAGTGGTTGTGGTTCGAACCATGGTGGTTCGAGCCTTAGTCGCTTTAGTTCGTGGCATGTGATGTCCCGTGCGTACAATAATTTTTCAAAAATTATTTTACAGTTTTAATTAGAATAAAATTTAAAATGTTTAGAATTTAATTAATTAAATGTTAATGCATGCTTTATGTGTTGTTTGAGCATGGTGCGTGGTTATAGCCCTTTGACCTATTAGATAGGATTTGTGGATGTTTGTAATTTATAATACGACCTGCGTGTCGTGCCTTTCTCTGTTTCATTCTAAATGTAATCCCTCCCCTATGTTCCCCTCGAATGTGAATCGAGGAATTCTATATCTTGTAAATAGTGTAGTTTATTTTATTGATGGTGATCAATGAAGATGGAGCATCGTGCCGGGATGAGGAGGCCATTCACAAATTGGAGCCAAGGAAGGTGCTTGTGAAGTTACCTTAGGTTGACTCATAGGATTTTCTCATTGGCTTGAGAAAATCATTAGTAGGGGCTATAACCATGTCACGTTTAATTATGTATGTTGATGCATGATTTATCTTATGTTTTAGTTTGATAATAGTATTACACATATATGTAGATATGTATACAACTATATGTAGTGGACATATTTTAAATTATCAAATTAATCATGAGATCAATAAATCCCTCTAAAATATTAAGTTTTAGATGCCTTCCAAAATAAAAGTACTCGTCAATAACTTCGATTGTACATGTGTGGGTTTGCCAAAGCAAAGCACCGTGGCAATCTTAGTAAGGCGCGAAAGGATAAAAGTGATATCCGTTATACTTTAATTGGGTACGACTTAACTAGGTTATCTCAATAGGATTGGGAACCTAGAGGCATGGGTTGGATTATAATTCATTTGATGAATTGAACAAAGTGTTGTTCGTCCAACTATCCAAGAATTATATGTGATATAATTGACAAAGTGTTGTCTACCTAAATAACCGAGTCTTGGGCGATTAGCCAAAGCTAACTCAAGATTAGGCGAAATATGGATCTTGGCCCACTAAAGGTTTCGAGGGTTGATATTTTTCAAACAAAATAGTGGGAGTATCATTTAATATAAGACCATGTTAAATGATTTAAATCATAAACTTATTTTGCATATTTATATTGTAGATATCCATGGCAACTAACAACGTTACTAGCACTTTATCACTGCGATCGGTCCTTGAGAAGGACAAATTAAATGGGACGAATTTCCTAGACTGGCATAGGAACTTGAGGATAGTCCTCAAACAAGAAAAGAAACAATATGTCCTAGAGGAACCCTTGCCCGCTGAGGAACCTCCCCTAACGGCTACAAGAACCGAAAAAGATGCTTACAAGAAGCATCAGAGTGACGCACTTGATGTTGGGTGCCTCATGCTTGCCACCATGAACTCTGAGCTTCAGAAGCAACATGAGGAAATGTAGGCGTTCGATATGATCGAACACTTAAAGCAGTTGTACCAACAGCAAGCTAGACAAGAGAGGTATGACGTCTCTAAAGCGTTATTCCAGTGCAGGATGGTAGAGGGAAGCTTAGTTGGAACTCATGTGCTCAAGATGATTGGGTACATTGAGAATATGGACAAGCTAGGTTTTCCATTGGACCAAGAGTTGGCCACCGATGTAATCTTGCAATCGTTGCCTGAGAGCTTCAGTCAATTTGTAGTAAATTACAATATGACTGACATGGAAAAGACTCTACCCCAGTTGCTTGGTATGTTGAGAACATATGAAGCAAATACTAAGAAGACTAAGGCCACAAATGTCCTTATTGTGAATAAGGGCAAAGGAAGGGCCAAAGCTAAAGGCAACAAGAAAGCAAAGAAGGTCTTTGCTAAATCTAAGCCAAAGTCTTATGCACTAAAGCCAAAGGGAGGGATAGCAAAGGAAGGGAACTGTTTCCATTGCGGTGAGACCGGCCATTGGAAAAGAAACTGCAAAGTATATCTGGAGGATCTAAAGAAAGGAAGTGTGACTTCCGCTTCAGGTATTTTTGTTATAGAAGTCAATTTATCTACTTCTTCATCATGGGTATTAGATACTGGATGTGGATCTCACATTTGTGTAAATGTGCAGGATCTCAAAAGGAGTAGGACATTGGCGAAAGGTGAAGTTGATCTCCGAGTTGGAAATGGAGCAAGAGTTGCTGCATTAGCTATAGGAGATTATCATTTAGCTTTACCTTCTGGTTTATCATTGATTTTAAAAGACTGTTATTTTGTGCCTTCAATTACTAAAAACATTATTTCTATTTCTTGTTTAGACAAGTATGGTTTTTCATTTATAATAAAGGACAATTGTTGTTCTATTTATTTAAATGATATGTTTTATGCTAGTGCACAAATGGTGAATGGTCTTTATGTATTGAATCTTGATATGCCTATCTATAACATAAATACTAAAAGGATTAAAAATAATGATTGTAATCCGACTTATCTCTGGCACTGTCGCTTGGGCCACATAAACGAGAACCGCATATCTAAACTCCATAAGGATGGAATATTAGATTCATTTGATTTTGAATCAAATGATACATGCGAATCTTGTTTAATGGGCAAGATGACTAAAGCCCCTTTCAAGGGACATGTTGAAAGGGCAAATGTTTTATTGGGACTAATACATAGTGATGTATGTGGGCCAATAAGTACACAAGCTAGAGGTGGTTTTCAATACTTCGTTACATTTACTGATGACCTCAGTAGATATGGGTATGTGTACCTAATGAAACATAAACATGAAACCTTTGAAAAGTTCAAAGATTTCAAGAATGAAGTACAAAACCAACTTGGCAAAAGTATCAAAATCCTTCGATCAGATCGAGGAGGAGAATACTTAAGCCAAGAGTTTCATGACTATCTAAAGGAGTGTGGGATAGTCCCACAACTCACTCCTCCGTATACTCCACAATGGAATGGTGTATCCGAGAGGAGAAATCGAACCTTGTTAGACATGGTTAGATCAATGATGAGTCATGCAGATCTTCCGATATCGTTTTGGGGACACGCTCTAGAAACAGCGATTTTCTTACTGAACCGTGTTCCATCTAAATCAGTGGAAAAGACACCATATGAGATATGGACTGGGAAGCGTCCTAGTATGTCTTTTATGAAGATTTGGGGTTGTGAGGCTTTCGTTAGACGTCACGCCACTAACAAACTTGGACCCAAATCTGATAAGTGTTTATTTGTGGGGTATCCTAAGGAAACAAAAGGATACTATTTCTATTATCCCATCGAGAACAAAGTAGTAGTTGCTCGGACTGGTGTATTTCTTGAAAGAGAATTTATTTCTTGAAAAATCAGTGGGAGAAAAATAGAACTTAGTGAAGTTCAACCACAAGAAAACACTGAACCTGAGATTGAGATGGAAACAGAGCAGGCACCACAAACTGTTGTGGAAGAAGTACCTGCTCAAGAGACACAAGCCCAGCGTAGGTCTGTAAGAGAACACCGGGAGCCACAGAGATATGGATTTCTTGTGACTCAACAAGGTGACTTACTACTTATTGATGAGGATGAGCCGTCATCTTATCAACAAGCTATAATGGGCAATGATTCTGAGAAATGGCAAGAGGCCATGAAATCTGAGATGGAATCCATGTATGCAAACCAAGTATGGACTTTGGTTGATCCACCTGAAGGGGTACGACCCATAGGGTGCAAATGGATTTTCAAGAAAAAGACCGATATGGATGGTAACGTACAAACCTATAAAGGTCGGCTGGTTGCAAAAGGATTCAAACAAATTCATGATATTGACTATGATGAAACCTTTTCACCAGTGGCCATGGTTAAATCCATAAGGATCTTACTTGCAATAGCTGCATTTCATGATTATGAAATCTGGCAGATGGATGTCAAAACAGCTTTCCTTAATGGAAATCTGCTCGAGGATGTGTACATGACACAGCCCGAGGGTTTTGTCGATCCAAAGGATGCTGGAAAGATATGCAAGCTACAACGATCCATTTATGGATTGAAGCAAGCTTCTCGGAGTTGGAATCTTCGTTTTGATGATGCAATCAAAGAGTTTGGTTTTATCAAAAATGAAGATGAACCTTGTGTCTACAAGAAGGTCAGTGGGAGTGTAATCATTTTCCTAGTGTTGTATGTGGATGACATACTTCTTATTGGAAATGATATCCCTGCCTTGCAATCTGTAAAGATTTGGCTAGGGAACTGCTTTTCGATGAAAGATTTAGGAGAAGCCACCTATGTATTAGGAATCAAGATCTATAGAGATAGATCGAGAAGGCTTCTTGGTCTAAGTCAAAGTACATACATAGACAAGGTGCTTAAAAGGTTTAGCATGCAAGAATCCAAGAAAGGATTCGTGCCTATGACACATGGTATTTATCTCTCGAAGGAACAGTGTCCTTCAACACCAGATGAGAGACAACGCATGAGTAAGATTCCATACGCGTCAGCTATTGGATCTATCATGTATGCCATGATATGTACTCGTCCCGATGTATCGTATGCTTTGAGCATGACGAGCAGATATCAAGTTGATCCAGGTGAAGGTCACTGGATTGCTGTCAAGAACATCTTGAAGTACTTGAGAAGGACTAAGGATACATTCTTGATTTATGGAGGTGAGGAAGAGCTCAATGTAATGGGTTACACTGATGCTAGCTTCCAAACCGACAAAGATGATTTTCGATCGCAATCTGGATATGTGTATTGCCTAAATGGAGGTGCTGTGAGCTGGAAGAGTTCAAAGCAAGAAACAATAGCCGATTCTACAACGGAAGCTGAGTATATTGCTGCCTCAGATGCAGCAAAGGAAGCTGTTTGGATGAGGAAGTTCATTTCTGAACTTAGAGTGGTGCCTAGCATTAAAGATCCGATAGAAATCTATTGTGACAACAATGGAGCGATCGCATTGGCTAAGAAACCAAGATCTCCCCAAAGATCCAAGCACATACTTAGGCGTTTCCATTTCATTCGAGAAATCGTTGAAAGGGGAGATGTTAAAATATGCAAGGTACCAACAGATGATAATGTATCTGACCCATTGACGAAGCCGCTGTCACAGCAGAAGCATGATCGTCATACTAGATCTCTAGGCATTAGGTATATGTCTGAGTGGTCTTAGTGCAAGTGGGAGATTTGTTGGGATATGCCCTAAGACAAGTCATTAGATGATTGTTTAAGACATACAATGTTTATGGATTTATGAATGGCAATTCATTATTATATATTATTCTTTTAACTGTGAATTGTGAATTAATATATATGTTAATGTCCTTAGAATAATATTGTATTATTCTTAAAGATGTCCCTAGTCAAGTATTATCATGAATAGGGATAATGATAATACGTAGAGACTAGTATATGTTGATCGATGAATTGTTCATTGATATGAGATATCAAATCAACATATGGGTACATGTTTGAGAACGATGTACTGGACAGACCCACCATGAGAATGCAACATGGATAGTTATATGATCGTCATATGCAATTCTCATAGTGATAATAATGTATGTAATCCTTACGACTTGTGATCATCAGAGATCCCAACATAAGGAGTTATGTATCTTGATATCGTCAAACGTTACCCGTAACAGGGTAATCTATAAAGGCGACTATTGGATACACTACGAATTATGTAGAGGGATGTTGACTGATCGAGATAGGATTTGTCCCTCCTATATAACAGGAGATGTGTTTGGCCCTTGATCAAGTGAGAACTAAAATGCATGGCCATGCTCGAATGAGTCGATATGAGATATCGAGCTTATTCGTTTATTCTAGTTCTACTTGGGGATCAAGAAATATAGATTGGATATACGAGTATGACTATTCCATGACTCGTGTTCAATCTAAACACAAAGGACAAAGGGATTAAGTTACATGATTAATATTATCACAAGTTCTAAAGGTTATGTCGAGTCATTGACATTCTCGTAATTTGGGTAGCATCGATGTGTTGCTAGATACCGCTCAATGCTTGCGACATAAAATGAGATTTTATGTCACTGCCAACATTACGAGATCCTATCGGGTCGCACAAAAGATTAAATCGAGAAGGGAAATTAAATTCATGGGATGAATTAAATAATTAAGAGGAGTCTTAATTAATAATCATAATGATTAATTAAATCATGGGCTTAAGCCCATGAGGCTTTATGAAAGCCTTTAACTAATTATATAAAAGATGATTACAAGGTTTTTAATTGCAAGCCAATTATCATAACACAAAACCCTACACGAATTCAAGCTCTCGGCCGCACCATCGAGTTTGCTCTCGGCTTCATCATTGTCGAAGGGCTTCTTGTTGGCTTTGGTCATTCTTTCGATTGTGAATCGAGTTTGATTCATGTATTGGTTCAAGAATAAGTCTAGCAACTTGTTCTTGAACATCCCTTTCGATCTGATCGTGTGGATACCGTAGAGACGAAGGTGAAAACTTTCGTTTGTGACTCGGAGTTCGTTGGACGTGCTGCTCCGTGGAATCTGCTTCAAACACGCTACAAGGGTAAGACTCTTATGTATTCTCTAATCCGATATGAATCCCTATGTATAGATCCGGTGTTAGTAATCCCAAAATTTTATTCCGCTGCGTTGTATGCTCATGGGGTTACTTACAATATGCACACAACATGTTTAAAAGATAGATGCCTAGCCAACTTATTGCTAAGGCTACCCTTCACTCGTTCCCGGGTTCTCTAACCACTGCTCTGATACCACTAATGTAAGGACCCTTAAACCTTAACAGTGAATTCAAGATATAAATGGGGCTAAATATGTATTAAAGACATCTTAGGGTTCTGGTTTGATGTGGGCTCAATTAGGTTACAGGCCAAAATAAAACTTCAACAATAATTATTCAGTTACATTCCCAATCATGAATGTTTAAGTGATAGCATTAGACTACTTCTGGAGTAGAGACTATCCAAAATTTCCTGTACTCTATCTTCATTTATGCTTTCAACAGCTCACAGTTCAACCGACCCTCAGCCCCCTTGGTTTCAAAAGCGTACCTACAGGAACAACTCACCATGAGCATATACATATATTATCACTTAACACAATTCAACTTAATAAAGTAATTAAGCGTATGAAACGATTAATTGATATGCTCCTCGATTACCACATTAGCACATTTCATTGTCGTTCCTGTTTCACAAGCTTATGCACAAAATCATTAGTTCACGATATAATGATCGATAACGCGTTTCCAATTATAACCACAATATTTCACTTTAACCACTAGAATTGTGACTGTTCCGGTCCCAATACAACAACGGAATTTTAGGACCCCTCGCTTCGACATATAGCGGCATCATATGATATCCCTCGCTTCGACAATGACAGCGGCATGTTACCTCGCTTAGACATGACAGCGGCAAATATCATATTACCATCGCTTCATATGACAGCGGCAAGTACCTCCCTCGCTCGGAGATAAAGGCTACCGGAACATTCATCAATTCCATCACATTAATCAAACACAATAGTTGATTCCATTATCACAGTAATTCACAGTCATTTCACATATACCATCACGCATAAGGATTCACTATCCACAATATACAAAATCAAAGGTATGGCACGTTTTACCGTCCGATGCTCGTACGTCTCACTACGTACCTTGGTTCCAAAAGTGGAGATATCGTGGACTTTATCTCCTAGGCTGTGTGGCTACCTGGGATGGTTCTACATAATCACATGAATCCATATTAGAAACCAATAAATGAACCATTATCAAAAACATCACCATATAGAACAAAATCCCAAAAATCCAAACTTTAAGCCTTGCGATCGATCGGCCCTAAGCCCCGATCGATCGCCAAGTCAAGAAAAATAAGCATCCAGGTACTGCCTCCACCGATCGATCGAGCCGTTTTACCGATCGATCGAGACATCACACCGATCGATCGGTAAAAATCGCCGATCGATCGGTAAGCCCATTTCACGCCTTGCTCAGGCTCTGCCTTGCTCGATCGATCGGACCCATTTTCCGATCGATCGAGAAGCCCTGTTTCTGCGAGAAACTTCTCTGAATGAGCTTCCCTCAACACATACACTCATGAACAACCAAGAACAACTACTAAGCTCAACATATAACCACAAAACAACATGAAAATGCAACCCCCAAGTGTAAACAACATGATGGAACAAGATCCACCCCTTTTAACCTCAAAATATGACACAAGAATGATCAAGAACCAACAAAATTTCACTACATTGATAGCTTACCCCTTAGGCTTCAAGATTTTGCAAGGAGACACAAGAAAGACTGTTTTTCCCAGCTCTCTCCTTCTCCTCTTGCCAAGAAACGAAAATAGGGGTTTTGGGATAGGGTGAAGATGGTTATGGCCAATTGTGTGGTTGGAAATTAAAGGAGGCAAGTGGCTCTTTTAAAAAAATATAAAACAATGCAAGTTGCTAGCATGGTTGATAAGTCATGACTAACATGACATTTTAGAACCCCCCCCTTAATCATGCAACAAGATTCACATATAATCATGCTTTACACAATTAATTGTAAAGCTCCACTCCAACAATTCATACTAGGAAACACATATTTCAACATGCAACGGATGCATCCCGAAGCTCTACCGGGTCAACCTCACATGGCTAAATATTTTCAAATGATAATCAATACCGACACATAATTTGATTATCCACATAATTAATCATATGAACATAATTAATGTCTTAATTGCAATTAATCATTTCGGGGACATCACATTTTCTAACTAAGAAAGTAGGAAACAGAAAATTAAATGTTATTATGACTCGAAGTTTCACACAAAAATTGAAATAACTTGTTTCCCTGTTGGAATCGAAATTTAGTTGCTTCCCTGTGATTGTGAAAGTGAAGGAGTAGTGTGATTTGGTCAATTTAAAAACAAAAGTAACGAAACTTGTAACTTGGATTATATGTTAACTATTTTTGCCATTGATTAAGTCGAAATTGAATAACTTGCAAGTATAAGATGCTTTAATGAATTTAGATGTTGCTAGAATCGACTAGAGAAACAATCAAATATGTCAAACTTTAGTAGATAATCCTCTATGTGGTATTGTATGAATTTGATAGATTAATACACGGCATGAGAGTTTCTCGAACTAAGAAGACCATATTCAGCTTCTAGAACAAGGAATAATATGTATGTTGCGATCGGTAACATGCGATAGGTATCTGCATTATTTGATACAGGATTTGCTGAACTTACGTGAATTACGTGAAATTACTTGGCTATGTGATTTTAATTGAATTAGGAGCATTCATAGCATTCATAATTGGCATATCGATATATGAAAATAAATCTTTTGTTAACACACATCATTTCGATAAATATACATCGATATTGAAATGCATCACATGAGATTATGATATTGCATGATGCATTGACACGCATGGACATAGAGCACGTCATGTTGATCATATCGATTCTTTTGTTGACACCTATATCTTTTCGTTGGTATCTGTGATGCGTGTCTGGTGATGATGGGCACGTCGATGGCTCGGCGGAGAGAGTGAGCTAAGAGATGCCGTAGCGACGAGTGTGCCGACGTCGCCCAGACACAAGGGATGATGGACCGCCGATGGCTCGACTGAGAGAGACGTCGTAGCGACGAGTGTGTCGACTCCCTGCTCGAGCTTGATATGATTGATGATACCTTTCTTTGGACTCCGATCTTTTGGTATCTTGAGATATTTGAGTATCTTGAGATATTTGATAGCTATTCCTTGGATTCCGGATGTTTGCTATCCCGAGATGATTTGTACCTTTCATGCATTACATTTCATTGCATCACATCATATATCACATTTTATAGATACATGTTGTAATTGTTGGGATATGCCCTAAGACAACTCATTAGATGATTGTTTATGACATACACGGTATTATGATTTTGTTAATGACAATTCATTATTATATATTATTCGTGTATCTGTGTAATATGAATTAATATATAAGTTAATATCCTTAGTAATATTGTATTGTTCTTAAAGATTGTCCCTAGTCAAGTATTATCATGAATTAGGATAATGATAATGCATTAAGACTAGTATGTTTTGATTGATGAATTGTTTATAGATATGAGATATCAAATCAACACATGGGTACATGTTAGAGAACGATGTACTGGACAGACTGTAGGGTATTCCTACCTTAACATCATCATAATAACGTATTATGGACTAAACATGCATTAATAGCATCTTAGGAGGTACCGGTTGTCACATGAGCTAACGGGATTAAAGGCCAAAAATAAAATTTCAAAACTTAATAATTACATTCCCAAAAACGAATGCTAACATTATAGGTTTATACTACTCCTAGAGTAGATACTATCATCCTGAATCCTATTCCTTTATGTGCTCCTTGTAGTGTACCTACAGGAACAACCCATCATGAACATGTACATCATTACTTAACATCATAAAATAATGGCATATAAATAAATGCATGAAATAATCGTTAACATATACTTCCTGGTTAATCGCATTAACCCACTTTGTTGTCCCTGTTTTATAGTCATGCATGTAATCATTAGTTCTTGACATAAATGATTAAAATCATACTTCACATATATGCTCATAATCAACAATGTTAATTAGAAATGTGACTGTTCTGGTCCTGCTATGACAGCGGCACAATTGGCCCCCTCGCTACGACATATAGCGGTACCATGATATTCCTCGCTACACCTTGATAGCGGATATATCTCCTCGCTAGCTATGTCAGCGGTAAGTACCTTCCTCGCTTGCCCATAACAACTACCGGAACATTCTAACATTTCTAGTAACATAGTTAAACATACATCATAAACATCATAGCATCTTTACTCATCATAAACATCATCTTCACTTATCATAAATTTCATCGTAAACATCATATCATCTTTACTCATCATAAACATCATCTTCACTTATCATAAATTTCATCGTAAACATCATATCATCTTTACTCGTCATAGACATCATCGTATCTTTACTTATCATAATCATCATCATAAACATCATAATACTTATGCAATCATTGCGTAGTCATAGTATAGGAGTGTGTTTTATCGTCCGATGCCCATACGTCTCTTACGTACCTTAATTCCAAAAGTGGAGAAGTTGAAGAACTTTATCTCCTTGATGTTGTTGGTACCTGTGATGGTTCTACACAACCATACAAATCAATATTAGAAGCTAAATAATAGCCAAATACCAAAAATTCAACAAAAATCATCATTTTCCATTTTTAAGCAGCTGGCGATCGATCGCTGCATCGAGGCGATCGATCGCTGCATCGAGGCGATCGATCGCTGCATCGAGGCGATCGATCGCCTGACTTTTCTGCCTCGCGGCGATCGATCACGCCATATATGGCGATCGATCACCTGCTGCAATTTTTCGCTACTGGCCTTCGGTGATCGATCGTCTCATATATGGCGATCGATCGCCACCTGCTGTGTGCGCGATTCTTCACCATTTTTGAGCATTTTTCAAGCTCAATCTCATACCCTTCAAACCCAAACTTTCCAACAACTCAAACATCATCATAACTCACTAAAACCCACATAAAACACCTCAAAAATTATACTCCAACCACATACAACATATACCCAAAAACAAATCTTCAAAAAAATCCCAAAATGCTAACCCATTTCAAAACTAAACATCATTAAAACTTTAGGAAGGATTCAATACCTCTTGAGGACTCCAAATCCTAACAAAGATCTCACAAACAAAGGTTTTGAGAAGATTTCTCCTTTCTCTTTTGCTCAAAATCGAAAATGAGAGGTGGGTTAGGGTTTGAGAGTGAATTTGGGGATTTAAAAGTGATGGGTAAAGTGAGATGGGTATAGTGGGGTAAAGGGGTTATAAAGGTTAATTAAAAAATGTACCCCAAAATTAACATGATGTATAAAATACCCCAACATGGTATTTTAAAAGCATTTTAAAAAAATGAAACAAACTTCCACTAAATTCATATCTTCGACATAATTAACAACCAATACAAATAACTCATGTTAACACCCCATTTTCTAACATGCATAACATGCACCCTGAAATGCAGCCCCCGGGTCACGCCTATCATGTGACTAAGCATTTCAACATGATAATTAATTCCAACACATAAATCAATTATCATCATAATTAATCATATAAACATGATTAATGCCCAAATTGCATATAATTATTTCGGGGGCATCACAATACTCCCCTACTTATAAGATTTCGTCCTCAAAATCGCATGCACTTACCCAAAATGAAACTAAACATAAATAACATACCAGAAAATAGTTCCGGGTAATGCTGCACCATATGCCGTTCCGTCTCCCACGTAGCCTCCTCGACACCCCGACGATCCCACTAAACTTTGACCATCGGTATAATCTTACTTCGTAATCTGCGATCCTCTCGATCTAGAATTCTGATTGGTCGTTCTACGTAGGATACATCTGAGTCCAACTGTCCTTCAATAGGCTGTAATACATGAGACAGGTATGGCTCATACTTTCGTAACATAGAGACGTGAAAGACATCATGGATACCAGATAAAGACGGCGGTAGAGCCAAACGGTAGGCCAAATGTAAGGACCCAAGTGCCTTTAACCCGTTATTAGTGTATTAAGCCATACCATTTGTGCATATAATCATACTATCAGGGGGAAAACCATATGCAAGTGCAACACCATATGCTATCCAGAAAATTTCTTGCATTTAATCCAAATAATATTCAAATCCCCCAACCAAGATTATTCATATAACATGCACCCTCATAATACACTAGCATGCTCTTAGTTCATTTAGCAATTCCATATTTAATTGCGTGCAAACCGTAAATGAATAGAGAAGAGCCGTAGCCCATTTATACATTCCATATACACGTAAAATGTACTCACGTAAGAGCACCCAATGAACACGCGTGTATCTAATGTATAAAACACTCTACTGGATACCGTTACTGGTGCTTCGACCCTGGAAGCACCTCCCAAGCGCAACTCGATCTCAACTCTGGATCTATGTGCCTATCCAACCAGCTCTGGTACCTCGATCCTGGAAGTACCTCTGATCAACAGTCCGGGCTCAACTCCAAACTGCTGCTACACATGTATCACCTGCCCCAACAGAGATAGCCCCCACACGGGGTGAGCATACCAATACCACCAATCCAATAATCAGAATATTGCAATTCATAATTTACAGAATGTAAATGCCATAATTTAAATGATACTCCCTGGATGGTAACACCCTCATCCGGGATCCCCTGCATTGTCCCTGTTCTCAAAATAACCAAACTCATCAAATTCCCAAAGCCAGTTAATCGCCATATGGATTAACTAATACCGTTCTGTTATGCCAGTTCCATAATCAATATAATAGAATCATTATATAGAAGGCCGTAAATATCACATAAATCAATTCAATGATTCCATGTTCCTATTTCATTGCTCGCTCCACAATAGCGGCATTCTAAACCTCACGCACGCTCAACAATAGCGGCGTCATAACCGATGGTCGCTCAACGGCGACGGCATCCCAAATCATTGCTCGCTCAAACGCGGCACGTATGGTTCCCAATATATAACCATTTGACGCAAATACCATTTACCATGCATATCGTTATCCATTTATAGTAAATATCATGCACCATGCATTTCCATACCTATCCGATGCAATTACCACATGCCACATATTTCAATGTCCATATAATGTAATTACCACACACCATGTGTTCCAATACCCGTTTAATACAATTATCACACACCATGCATTTCACAGTTTCAACACTATAATAGGCTATGCTCGTACGTCATACGTACCTTAAGTTTCCGTAGTCCAAGCCAAACCTTGCTTGAGTTCCATGCCTCGAGAAATAGGTGCTAAAACACATAAACAACTCAAAATCAAGCATAAGCATGCAACCACGTTCCCAAGCACGTTCAAAACTCCCAAACATATCGTCTATCCATGACGATTACCAAAATAAAAGCCACCCGGCTAAGCATGCATAACACCCAAAGTAAACCATTTTACAAGTTTAAAAGATAGCCAAAACTCAACCGAGAGTTCCGTTTAATTTAACTTGGCTCCAACCAAACCATTTTAAAAGTCTAACATTCCCATTGGAATGTGAACATTGCCCCGGAAGCCGACCATTTAAGTTGCGAATCCAAAATCCCACGAAAAAGCCAAGAAAACCAACAAAACCTTGATGGCGATCGATCGCTATGCCGGGCGATCGATCGCTAGCCCCTCGGCGATCGATTGATCGATATAGCGATCGATCGCCAGACCTTACTGGCGCGAGGCGATCGATCGCCCAAAAGTAGCGATCGATCGCCACCCTGCTGAAAAGCCTACTGCTTGCGCGCGATCGATCGCCAAAAACGGGCGATCGATCGCCACGACCTGCTAAACAAATTCAACATCAAAATCTGAAATAAAATTAATTAAGTTCAGAAATACTAAGATAACGAGGATGTCACTCTGTGCGTCGCTCCGTTCTTCCGTTCCTTGCGTTGCTCTTGCTCTTCAATGAATTGTGGTATGATTCTCCTCTTTGGGATGAAGGAGTGGCAGCTCTTAGGGTTCAGAAAAATCGTGCAAAAGTCCTTTAAATTTCGTCCTTAAGTCTGATAAATAGGGCAAATCCGAGTAGGAAGGACCTTGAACCAAACATGGAAAGTCTTTTTTTCCCTAAAACTCTTATCGGCGATCGATCTTCATATCCTCCCGATCGATCGCGAGTTCTTACTGGACGTGATGGCCAAAATTATCATATCCACGATCGATCTTCGTTCCCTGCCGATTGATCGCGAGACTTCACTTTATATTGGTGGTCGATCTCCATATCCTCCCGATCGATTGCGAGTTTAATCTGCTCAGCTTCTCAATATATAGCTCAGCGGTCGATCGTGGTGTTGATGCTGATCGATCGCCGAGCTGATTAACTTTCAATCTTCAAGAATTCAGTCCACATTTTAACATCTTCGCTCGGTTTGGTCCTTTTTCAACACTTGTTTCCTCCACTTTTATTCCCCTAGACCTAGATTCCTGAAATACACAAATATATACCAAAAAGCGTAAAATCATCCAGAATCAACACGAAAATCAATACAAAAATACAGGAAAATAAGTGTAAAATTCACACTAATCACAGCTGATGAGCGAGCGATGTGTTATTGAGTCGATGCTAGAGCGGCATGAGACGTGTATATTGTTATTAGGTCGATGCTAGAGATAGCATGCGGCGTGTATATTGGTATTGGGTCTATGCTAGAGAGAGCATGCGATGTGTATATTGTTATTGGATCGATGATAGAGAGAGCATGCATCGTGTATATTGTTATTGGGTCGATGCTAGAGAAATCATGCGACATGTGTATTATTATTGGGTCGATGCTAGAGAGAGCATGCGACGTGTATATTGTGAGGGTCGATGCTAGAGAGAGCATACAACGTATTTATTTGTTATCAGGGTCGACTCTAGTGAGAGCGGGCGACGTATTTATTGTCAGGATCGAGCTAATGACAGCGTGCAATTTATTATATGTGTCCCACTATAGAGGGATGGTGATGAATATATGTTGATTTAAATTGTCCTTGTTGATTTAACAAATTGGGATGATCAAATGTACAGGTGAAAGCGATCATGGAGAGAGTGGATGAAGAGACGTTATTGTTTTCTTTCATTTTATTGCAGTGATGATGCAACAGTGGGGTGTGATTGAAACCGATATACCAATGACATCTATTGGCGAGATAATGGTATGATTATGTGGTGGATATTATGATGCATGTAATGTATAAACATGCATTGATATTTATCTAGTGATTATGATATATGGGAATAGAATACTTGCCGCTCATATGGCGAAGCGATGATTATGCCGCTATCATATCGGAGTGAGGGGTATTGATTGTGTACCGCCATTGGGCGATGAGTATTGTTTATCTCGTAGGACGATGATTATTATGTACCACCATGGTGAAATGAGTATTGTTGTACTGCTATTGTGTTAGCAATGTATATTGATGATGTGTTAATTGCAGGTGGTGATGAACGTTGTGTTATTGTACATAAGATGTAAGCTCAAGAGAATATTGGAATGTTCCAGGGGAATGAGGAATTGAGGTAAACCACTTCGTTTGGTTTAACATGTTTGATATATGTGGATTATGAATTATCTCGATTAATTTATATGGCTTATGACAATCAGTTTAAATATGAGGAAGAATTGAGAATGAAATTGAAATGACATATAGTATTGATATGTTCATTAATTATTGTTACAGAGCGAGATAACAGTGGGGTAATGATGGTCAGATTGAATGATATTGGTTTATGAAAACATGAGTGTTTTGTATATTGTGAGAGTGATGATATATTAATCATGTTATTTTGAGTTAAATGTGATCATGTTGACATGAGATTAATGGGTACGTCACGGGATGACGTGGGATCACTATGAATGTCGTGTGTGGACATGTGATCATTGTTAACATTCATGATTAAATGAATTATTATGTTTTAAGGTTGAGTTAGGGATTGAAATGTATACAAATGATGATATATGCATGTAGTAATTACAAATGAATGTTCCAGTAATTACTTGGCATCAGATATTGGTTAAATGATGATATGCGACGAGACTGATGTCTAACAAATCATGAATGCATACTACACTATGATATGTTATTCATTCATGAGATAGTACTTTGTTGAATAAAGGATTGAAATGAATTACATCATTGAGGCATGCAATTGATTCTTATGTTGAATTTCAATCACACAGATATGTGATAGTGTGCTGTAGCATGATGTGTATTGGATTGCGTGAAACTTTTGACTTAGAGAATTAATGTTTGATGATGGAAACATTATGAATATAAATAATGCATAAATGACAAGGTACGTGGTTATGTTATGAGTATTTGAGAAATACTAATGAGTTTATTTTTAGTACTTGTTCCCTGACAGATGATAGTTGGGTGATGAAATGTTGAAAGGTTGATACTTCAGAGCATGTGGGTACCATGATGAGTATGATGTTATGATGCTATTGTACATTGTAGATGATTTCATCTACAAATGTATGATATTAATCATTCAATGTTGATGTTGATACATTGTTTTAAATTGTTTATATACAATGTGGGATAATACAAGATAACTTATCAAAGTACATAACAATAAATGACGGGTTATGAGATAAAATTCGAAGAATGAACCATACTATGATGTGAACGTATGTATAATTGCGACATAAGAATATTTGTGTTAGACTATTCATTGTAATTTGATATTGATGATATGTGATTGTTGGTGCGTATAATGTTGATATACGTATGTGAGAATTACTAATGGGCTTTCTAGTAATTATTTTGCGCCAGTTAATAGACAGAAGATGATATATGAGAGGTTGGTGTTTAAGGGCTCAAGAGTACCTTTATTTCATATGGACAAGGGTGGTATGCGATATGACGATGTTAGTATAAATGGCATTATTTTGCAACCACACAGGTACAAGGTTATTTATACGATAAAAGGTTGGTGTATCGTCATAGATTCTGATATATACATGATATGCATGGATTACATGATTTAGTGATTATATGATGTGTAGTATGATGAAAGTAAACTATGACGGATTAAGATTTTGTGCAAGGAAAATGTACCGATGAGAGTACACGGGTAGTGAAGTATGACAAAGAAGCTTGATGATTAAACACTGATGTGTTGACTTTTACGAATTAATGGCAATTCTCTTAATAAGTTATTCATAGGAAGAAGCTTCTAAAATGTAATAAAGTTGAACAGGGCTAGTATAATGTTATTGCGATATTGAATTCATATTATTGAATGAACCTAAACGATTACTGAGGCTGGTTAACAGAATACATGTAACATGGTGGATGAAAGGAATGACTCGAACTAAAAATCTATATACATACGGAAAATTTAGGTGAGGAGATAGGCAAGTGAACGTGTAAAAGGGGATTGATTGTTCTAGTTCATGAGGTCTATTAGTTTCTTAGATGTTATGGAGGAACATAATCAAACATTTTCAATACTTTATGAAGAGCTGGTAGCGAGAGAGAATGTATGAAATATTCAATCCATGGTAAAAATGTAAATACGATGATTGATCATTCAGGAGTGTGGGTTGCTGAATAACTGAAATATGATGATGATTTATCTTGTATGATCTACATGAATAAAGGTATTCATATATATTAGCTCATTAAATGCTAATGTTGGAATATGGTAAGTGATGCGAATTGCAGTCTTGAGATCGTTGGTGTGGTATGCCACGTTTACAAGTATGATGATTCGAACGATGGTGACGTCCTACAGAATTGTTGCAGCACTATCTTTAGCTGTATGACGGTACGTAAATTTGACTATTGGATTTTATGATGAGCATGCATTTAAATTTCGAGGACGAAATTTAATTAGGTAGGGAGAATTGTGATGTCCGGAATAATTAATAATTATTCATTTGAATTAATTGTGGTATTTTAATAAGATTTTGAGTTTAGATTTTCGGAATCGTAGTTGGACCGGTGTTGGGATAAAAGAAATAAGAATTGAATTTGTTGTGTAAATTAAAAAAAAATTATAATAAGTGGAGGAAGATATTATTTGGGTGGTGAAATTAAAACAAGGGTTAGTTTTTCACTTGATACAATTTTTCCTTATTATTTTTCCCACACATTCCCTCTCTTACCCATACATTGATGACCGACACTCCTCACCTCTCCCTCCATCGTGATTTTCGCCCGACCAAGAACGATCGATACAAGGATTTTAGGGATTCTTCAAGAAAGTTGTATGTATAATCTGGTCTTGTTCATTAATCTTATCTTTCTCTTCTCCCATATGCGCTGCTAGTTCGATTTGGTCGCTGTGTTGGGGAAAAATGGAACAATCGATTTTGCTTACTATCCAAGGATTTCTTTCTTGTTTGGTCGATTCTTAGGATGGATTAGCTTGATCAATTATTAGTTGTTGGTCGTAAAGTTTACCCTGTAGTCCATCCCATTTCCCCTGCATCGCATCCCAGCTGTTGCTGGCTCGATATTGTGGCTGCTTCAATGTGTGTGTGTGTGTGTGTGTGTGTGTTTACAGCGTGTATGTGTGTGTATCTTACTGTTTCGTCTGAAGCTTATTGGTGTGTTATGCGAACCATGTATGGGGACATGAATCTGCTGTTGGTTCTTGCTTAGTTGCTTACTCTTGTAATTTGATAGTTGTTGGTTGAGGTGTTGTTATTCAGAAATATTACTCCTTGTTTAGTGATTTCTTCATTGATTGAAGTATGTATGATGTCAAATATGAGCTTGGAAATGATGAGGCAAGTGTAATGTTTTGAAACAAAATAATCACACACACATACAATATCTTTTACGAAATTTGGAAAGAGTAAATATTTTTGACTTCATCACTAATGTCATTGGTATTTAAATGATAGCTATGAATATTTTGGGGATTTATTGAATAATGAACTAAACTTATGTTTATCGAATAATGGGAATTTACGTACTATATAGTTGAGTTGGTAGATAACTCGATTAAATGGAGGATTATTGGCTTGTTTGTGTAAACTATGAAGCATGAAAATGAAGAATGTTTAAGGATATTATTTGCTTTGAATATGAGCTAATATTGAATTGATATTTGAGATAGACACTACACGAGACTTCGAACGTTGATGATAGCTTGTTCATGTTGTCGACTATAAGGTACGTGGTGGCGTACAAGCAGGTATACCCAGTATTTATATATTCATGTATACATGTATTTTGAATGTGATGTTTAAGGTTAAGTGATTGAGTTTGACAATTGAGTTTAATACACGTGGAATGGTGGATACGTCGATGTACGTGATCCGGGTATGCGAGTTGATTATTGATGCCCTTGGCACGATCGATATGAGAAGTGGTTGAGAATGAGATTAATTGATAGGCAGAGTTGTCTTCGAGATAAGATTCGTCATGATTGAGTATAAATGATAAATTGTTGTTATGTTGTATTTATTGCATTGATGAGTGTCATGGTTTGGATAATGATATTGAACTTGATGTTTATGAAAGTGTATAAGAATGAAACATGAACAATTCGTGATAGCTATGCCGGTTCGAAAATTGTACAGGGAGTATATTTTATGAGTATTGAATAATCTAAATTGTTGCATTACAATTTCGTGTATTGATTTGTGAATGAATATTGAGTTGGAGTATGCTCACCCTGTGTGGGGGCTGTTTCTGTTGAAATAGGTATAACATGTACAACGTGTTGGGATATGCCCTAAGACAAGTCATTAGATGATTGTTTAAGACATACAATGTTTACGGATTTATGAATGGCAATTTATTATTATATATTATTCTTTTAACTGTGCATTGTGAATTAATATATATGTTAATGTCCTTAGAATAATATTGTATTATTCTTAAAGATGTCCCTAGTCAAGTATTATCATGAATAGGGATAATGATAATACGTAGAGACTAGTATATGTTGATCGATGAATTGTTCATTGATATGAGATATCAAATCAACATATGGGTACATGTTTGAGAACGATGTACTGGACAGACCCACCATGAGAATGCAACATGGATAGTTATATGATCGTCATATGCAATTCTCATAGTGATAATAATGTATGTAATCCTTACGACTTGTGATCATCAGAGATCCCAACATAAGGAGTTATGTATCTTGATATCGTCAAACGTTACCCGTAACAGGGTAATCTATAAAGGCGACTATTGGATACACTACGAATTATGTAGAGGGATGTTGACTGATCGAGATAGGATTTGTCCCTCCTATATAACAGGAGATGTGTTTGGCCCTTGATCAAGTGAGAACTAAAATGCATGGACATGCTCGAATGAGTCGATATGAGATATCGAGCTTATTCGTTTATTCTAGTTCTACTTGGGGATCAAGAAATAAAGATTGGATATACGAGTATGACTATTCCATGACTCGTGTTCAATCTAAACACAAAGGACAAAGGGATTAAGTTACATGATTAATATTATCACGAGTTCTAAAGGTTATGTCGAGTCATTGACATTCTTGTAATTTGGGTAGCATTGATGTGTTGCTAGATACCGCTCAATGCTTGAGACGTAAAATGAGATTTTATGTCACTGCCAACATTACAAGATCCTATCGGGTCGCACAAAAGATTAAATCGAGAAGGAAAATTAAATTCATTGGATGAATTAATTAATTAAGAAGAGTCTTAATTAAGTGATTAAAAGGTTTTAATTAAATCATGGGTTTGGGCCCATAAGACTTTAAGAAAGTCTTGAACCTTAATTAAAAGCCTTATAATATAAATACATGGTTTTGATTAATTGTTAATCATACTTTCATATCATACTTTGATATCAAAACCCTAGCCACACAAGCCAAAAAGCTCTCGGCCACCTTCTTCCTCTTCAAGAGTCACGGCCGCCGCCGGTTGCTTGGAGGGGTTGTTTGGTCGCCGTTTAGTCGGTTGTGAACCGTGTGTGGTTTTGATTCCGGTTCAAGAATAAGTCTAGCAACTTGTTCTTGAACATCCCTTCACCCGATTTGATCGTGTGGATACCGTTGAGGCAAAACTCATTGAGTTTTGCTATTGACTCGGAGAAGGCGTAGGACGTGGTGCTGCTCCGTAGATTCTGCTTCAAACACACTACAAGGGTGAGACTCTTATGTATTCCTTAATCCGATATGATTACCTATGTATAGATCCGGTGTTAGTAATCCTAAAAATTTTATTCCGCTGCGTTGTATGACATAAGGATTACTTACAGTGGTATCAGAGCCGTGTACAAGGCTCATATCGGATTTATGTGATTAAATTGTGTTAATCATATTAGAATTAATATTGCATGCTAATTGAAACTGTTTAAATTCATATATGATATGAAATTAATTTTAGTTTATGAAAATCATCGTAGTAATTGTATTTGATATAATTGACGAATAAAATTATTTATTGAGCATCAAATTTTCGGCCACCACCATCACAAATGTCACCATGGCTAGGCACATGAGGGCTAGGGTTTTCGAACCCTTGGCTCGAGATGGCTTAGTCGTTGTGGCTAATAATTGTGCATGGAAGTATCGAAAATTAATTAGGGTTTAGAACCCATTGGAGGTGACGGCTAGCTCATGACGGCTAGGGTTTCGAACCCTAATAGCCGTGCATGGCTCGACCATCATCGCCTTATTTTCTATAGTTTTGATGCTTGGATGAGTTTTGAACTCCTTGACTCGATAATGGTTCACGCATGCATGGATTAGTAACTTTACCACATGAGAGCAAGGTTTTTCGAACCCTTAGCTCGAGATGGTTGAGCGAACCCCGTGCATGGCATGACCGTGACTCGTGGCTAACAAATTCCGGCGTTTAAAACAAGATGGCTCGATAAAATATCAAAAGGGGTGCGAGGCGGCTAGGGTTGGAACCCTAGTGCCGCCGCCGCATGAGCCATGGCTCGGCCATGGGCTAGGGTTTCGAACCCTAGGCCCACTATTGGTCCAGCCGTGGGCTTTTTAGTTCGAACCATGGTGGTTCGTGTTTTAGTCGCTTTAGTTCGTGGCATGTGATGTCCCGAGCGTACGATAATTTTTTCAAAAATTATTTTACAGTTTTAATTAGAATTAAATTTAAAATGTTTAGAATTTAATTAATTAAATGTTAATGCATGCTTTATGTGTTGTTTGAGCATGGTGCGTGGTTATAGCCCTTTGACCTATTAGATAGGATTTGTGGATGTTTGTAATTTATAATACGACCTGCGTGTCGTGCCTTTCCCTATTTCATTCTATATGTAATCCCTCCCCTATGCTCCCCTCGAATGTGAATCGAGGAATTCTATATCTTGTAAAAAGTGTAGTTTATTTTATTGATGGTGATCAATGAAGATGGAGCATCGTGCCGGGATGAGGAGGCTATTCACAAATTGGAGCCAAGGAAGGTGCTTGTGAAGTTACCTTAGGTTGACTCATAGGATTTTCTCATTGGCTTGAGAAAATCATTAGTAGGGGCTATAACCATGTCACGTTTAATTATGTATGTTGATGCATGATTTATCTTATGTTTTAGTTTGATAATAGTATTACACATATATGTAGATATGTATACAACTATATGTAGTGGACATATTTTAAATTATCAAATTAATCATGAGATCAATAAATCACTCTAAAATATTAAGTTTTAGATGCCTTCCAAAATAAAAGTACTCGTCAATAACTTCGATTGTACATGTGTGGGTTTGCCAAAGCAAAGCACCGTGGCAATCTTAGTAAGGCGCGAAAGGATAAAAGTGATATCCGTTATACTTTAATTGGGTACGACTTAACTAGGTTATCTCAATAGGATTGGGAACCTAGAGGCATGGGTTGGATTATAATTCATTTGATGAATTGAACAAAGTGTTGTTCGTCCAACTATCCAAGAATTATATGTGATGTAATTGACAAAGTGTTGTCTACCTAAATAACCGAGTCTTGGGCGATTAGCCAAAGCTAACTCAAGATTAAGTGAAATTTTGGATCTTGGCCCACTAAAGGTTTCGAGGGTTGATATTTTTCAAACAAAATAGTGGGAGTATCATTTAATATAAGACCATGTTAAATGATTTAAATCATAAACTTATTTTGCATATTTATATTGTAGATATCCATGGCAACTAACAACGTTACTAGCACTTTATCACTGCGATCGGTCCTTGAGAAGGACAAATTAAATGGGACGAATTTCCTAGACTGGCATAGGAACTTGAGGATAGTCCTCAAACAAGAAAAGAAACAATATGTCCTAGAGGAACCCTTACCCGCTGAGGAACCTCCCCTAACGGCTACAAGAACCGAAAAGGATGCTTACAAGAAGCATCAGAGTGACGCACTTGATGTTGGGTGCCTCATGCTTGCCACCATGAACTCTGAGCTTCAGAAGCAACATGAGGAAATGGAGGCGTTCGATATGATCGAACACTTAAAGCAGTTGTATCAACAGCAAGCTAGACAAGAGAGGTATGACGTCTCTAAAGCGTTATTCCAGTGCAGGATGGTAGAAGGAAGCTTAGTTGGAACTCATGTGCTCAAGATGATTGGGTACATTGAGAATCTGGACAAGCTAGGTTTTCCATTGGACCAAGAGTTGGCCACCGATGTGATCTTGCAATCGTTGCCTGAAAGCTTCAGTCAATTTGTAGTAAATTACAATATGACTGAAATGGAAAAGACTCTACCTCAGTTGCTTGGTATGTTGATAACATATGAAGCAAATACTAAGAAGACTAAGGCCACAAATGTCCTTATTGTGAATAAGGGCAAAGGAAGGGCCAAAGCTAAAGGCAACAAGAAAGCAAAGAAGGTCTTTGCTAAATCTAAGCCAAAGTCTTATGCACTGAAGCCAAAGGGAGGGATAGCAAAGGAAGGGAACTGTTTCCATTGCGGTGAGACCGGCCATTGGAAAAGAAATTGCAAAGTATATCTGGAGGATCTAAAGAAAGGAAGTGTGACTTCCGCTTCAGGTATTTTTGTTATAGAAGTCAATTTATCTACTTCTTCATCATGGGTATTAGATACTGGATGTGGATCTCACATTTGTGTAAATGTGCAGGATCTCAAAAGGAGTAGGACATTGGCGAAAGGTGAAGTTGATCTCCGAGTTGGAAATGGAGCAAGAGTTGCTGCATTAGCTATAGGAGATTATCATTTAGCTTTACCTTCTGGTTTATCATTGATTTTGAAAGATTGTTATTTTGTGCCTTCAATTACTAAAAACATTATTTCTATTTCTTGTTTGGACAAGTATGGATTTTCATTTATAATAAAGGACAACTGTTGTTCTATTTATTTAAATGATATGTTTTATGCTAGTGCACAAATGGTGAATGGTCTTTATGTAT
The DNA here is from genome assembly GCA_907163345.1 of Haberlea rhodopensis. Lineage (NCBI taxonomy): Eukaryota > Viridiplantae > Streptophyta > Magnoliopsida > Lamiales > Gesneriaceae > Haberlea > Haberlea rhodopensis. Next base: position 1,598,214 of record CAJQUN010000116.1, on the reverse strand, counting down.
TAAATCTTGATATGCCTATCTATAACATAAATACTAAAAGGATTAAAAATAATGATTGTAATCCGACTTATCTCTGGCACTGTCGCTTGGGCCACATAAACGAGAACCGCATATCTAAACTTCATAAGGATGGAGTATTGGATTCATTTGATTTTGAATCATATGAATCATGCGAATCTTGTTTGATGGGCAAGATGACTAAAGCCCCTTTCAAGGGACATGTTGAAAGGGCAAATGTTTTATTGGGACTAATACATAGTGATGTATGTAGACCAATAAGTACACAAGCTAGAGGTGGTTTTCAATACTTCGTTACATTTACTGATGACCTCAGTAGATATGGGTATGTGTACCTAATGAAACATAAACATGAAACCTTTGAAAAGTTCAAAGATTTCAAGAATGAAGTACAAAACCAACTTGGCAAAAGTATCAAAATCCTTCGATCAGATCGAGGAGGTGAATACTTAAGCCAAGAGTTTCATGACTATCTAAAGGAGTGTGGGATAGTCCCACAACTCACTCCTCCGTATACTCCACAATGGAATGGTGTATCCGAGAGGAGAAATCGAATTAGATCAATGATGAGTCATGCAGATCTTCCGATATCGTTTTGGGGACACGCTCTAGAAACAGCGATTTTCTTACTGAACCGTGTTCCATCTAAATCAGTGGAAAAGACACCATATGAGATATGGACTGGGAAGCGTCCTAGTATGTCTTTTATGAAGATTTGGGGTTGTGAGGCTTTCGTTAGACGTCACGCCACTAACAAACTTGGACCCAAATCTGATAAGTGTTTATTTGTGGGGTATCCTAAGGAAACGAAAGGATACTATTTCTATTATCCCACCGAGAACAAAGTAGTTGTTGCTCGGACTGGTGTATTTCTTGAAAGAGAATTTATTTCTAGAAAAATCAGTGGGAGAAAAATAGAACTTAGTGAAGTTCAACCACAAGAAAACACTGAACCTGAGATTGAGATGGAAACAGAGCAGGTACCACAAGCTGTTGTGGAAGAAGCACCTGCTCAAGAGACACAAGCCCAGCGTAGGTCTGTAAGAGTACACCGGGAGCCACAGAGATATGGATTTCTTGTGACTCAACAAGGTGACTTACTACTTATTGATGAGGATGAGCCGTCATCTTATCAACAAGCTATTATGGGCAATGATTCTGAGAAATGGCAAGAGGCCATGAAATCTGAGATGGAATCCATGTATGCAAACCAAGTATGGACTTTGGTTGATCCACCTGAAGGGGTACGACCCATAGGGTGCAAATGGATTTTCAAGAAAAAGACCGATATGGATGGTAACGTACAAACCTATAAAGGTCGGCTGGTTGCAAAATGATTCAAACAAATTCATGGTATTGACTATGATGAAACCTTTTCACCAGTGGCCATGGTTAAATCCATAAGGATCTTACTTGCAATAGCTGCATTTCATGATTATGAAATCTGGCAGATGGATGTCAAAACAGCTTTCTTTAATGGAAATCTGCTCGAGGATGTGTACATGACACAGCCCGAGGGTTTTGTCGATCCAAAGGATGCTGGAAAGATATGCAAGCTACAACGATCCATTTATGGATTGAAGCAAGCTTCTCGGAGTTGGAATCTTCGTTTTGATGAGCAATCAAAGAGTTTGGTTTTATCAAAAATGAAGATGAACCTTGTGTCTACAAGAAGGTCAGTGGGAGCGTAATCATTTTCCTAGTGTTGTATGTAGATGACATACTTCTTATTGGAAATGATATCCCTGCCTTGCAATCTGTAAAGATTTGGCTAGGGAATTGCTTTTCGATGAAAGACTTGGGAGAAGCCACCTATGTATTAGGAATCAAGATCTATAGAGATAGATCGAGAAAGCTTCTTGGTCTAAGTCAAAGTACATACATAGACAAGGTGCTTAAAAGGTTTAGCATGCAAGAATCAAAGAAAGGATTCGTGCCTATGACGCATGGCATTTATCTCTCGAAGGAACAGTGTCCTTCAACACCAGATGAGAGACAACGCATGAGTAAGATTCCATACGCGTCAGCTATTGGATCTATCATGTATGCCATGATATGTACTCGTCCCGATGTATCGTATGCTTTGAGCATGACGAGCAGATATCAAGTTGATCCAGGTGAAGGTCACTGGATTGCTGTCAAGAATATCCTAAAGTACTTGAGAAGGACTAAGGATACATTCTTGATTTATGGAGGTGCGGAAGAGCTCAATGTAATGGGTTACACTGATGCAAGCTTCCAAACCGACAAAGATGATTTTCGATCGCAATCTGGATATGTGTATTGCCTGAATGGAGGTGCTGTGAGCTGGAAGAGTTCAAAGCAAGAAACAGTAGCCGATTCTACAACGGAAGCTGAGTATATTGCTGCCTCGGATGCAGCAAAGGAAGCTGTTTGGATGAGGAAGTTCATTTCTGAACTTGGAGTGGTGCCTAGCATCAAAGATCCGATAGAACTCTATTGTGACAACAATGGAGCGATCGCTTTGGCTAAGGAACCAAGATCTCACCAAAGATCCAAGCACATACTTAGGCGTTTCCATTTCATTCGAGAAATCGTTGAAAGGGGAGATGTTAAAATATGCAAAGTACCAACAGATGATAATGTATCTGACCCATTGACGAAGCCGCTGTCACAGCAGAAGCATGATCGTCATACTAGATCTCTAGGCATTAGGTATATGTTTGAGTGGTCTTAGTGCAAGTGGGAGATTTGTTGGGATATGCCCTAAGACAAGTCATTAGATGATTGTTTAAGACATACAATGTTTATGGATTTATGAATGGCAATTCATTATTATATATTATTCTTTTAACTGTGCATTGTGGATTAATATATATGTTAATGTCCTTAGAATAATATTGTATTATTCTTAAAGATGTCCCTAGTCAAGTATTATCATGAATAGGGATAATGATAATACGTAGAGACTAGTATATGTTGATCGATGAATTGTTCATTGATATGAGATATCAAATCAACATATGGGTACATGTTTGAGAACGATGTACTGGACAGACCCACCATGAGAATGCAACATGGATAGTTATATGATCGTCATATGCAATTCTCATAGTGATAATAATGTATGTAATCCTTACGACTTGTGATCATCAGAGATCCCAACATAAGGAGTTATGTATCTTGATATCGTCAAACGTTACCCGTAACAGGGTAATCTATAAAGGCGACTATTGGATACACTACGAATTATGTAGAGGGATGTTGACTGATCGAGATAGGATTTGTCCCTCCTATATAACAGGAGATGTGTTTGGCCCTTGATCAAGTGAGAACTAAAATGCATGGCCATGCTCGAATGAGTCGATATGAGATATCGAGCTTATTCGTTTATTCTAGTTCTACTTGGGGATCAAGAAATAAAGATTGGATATACGAGTATGACTATTCCATGACTCGTGTTCAATCTAAACACAAAGGACAAAGGGATTAAGTTACATGATTAATATTATCACGAGTTCTAAAGGTTATGTCGAGTCATTGACATTCTTGTAATTTGGGTAGCATTGATGTGTTGCTAGATACCGCTCAATGCTTGAGACGTAAAATGAGATTTTATGTCACTGCCAACATTACAAGATCCTATCGGGTCGCACAAAAGATTAAATCGAGAAGGGAAATTAAATTCATTGGATGAATTAATTAATTAAGAAGAGTCTTAATTAAGTGATTAAAAGGTTTTAATTAAATCATGGGTTTGGGCCCATAAGACTTTAAGAAAGTCTTGAACCTTAATTAAAAGCCTTATAATATAAATACATGGTTTTGATTAATTGTTAATCATACTTTCATATCATACTTTGATATCAAAACCCTAGCCACACAAGCCAAAAAGCTCTCGGCCACCTTCTTCCTCTTCAAGAGTCACGGCCGCCGCCGGTTGCTTGGAGGGGTTGTTTGGTCGCCGTTTAGTCGGTTGTGAACCGTGTGTGGTTTTGATTCCGGTTCAAGAATAAGTCTAGCAACTTGTTCTTGAACATCCCTTCACCCGATTTGATCGTGTGGATACCGTTGAGGCAAAACTCATTGAGTTTTGCTATTGACTCGGAGAAGGCGTAGGACGTGGTGCTGCTCCGTGGATTCTGCTTCAAACACGCTACAAGGGTGAGACTCTTATGTATTCCTTAATCCGATATGATTACCTATGTATAGATCCGGTGTTAGTAATCCTAAAAATTTTATTCCGCTGCGTTGTATGACATAAGGATTACTTACACAACGTTGTCTCGGGAAGAAAGCTTGGACCCATGGAAAATAGTGCTCGCAGGATTAAGGTACAAGTATCGGTTGATGGTACATATCACTTACGCATTGATTCATTGATTCATTGATTTGTTGCTCGTATGTGAGCACATGGATGCGTGTATATGGACTGTACAATGGTGTTGAAGTCCTCTTTTTATATCGTTGATTGATGTACATGTTATTTTGAGGAGCATGTGCTTTACGAGTTGAGTTTTGAAGGGAAATTTATTATATTATTGCGTGAGAGAATGTATATGGTGCATATGTGATTTGTATCTTTCTGAGTAGTCCTAGTTACGGGGAGATTCTGCCCAAATTTTTATAAAAGTCTGATCGTAGATGTGAAGCATGTAATAATTCTTGTAAAGAATAAAAATTTTCAAATGCATACGATGTCATAAATGTCGAAATGTCGTCTTTAAGAGTTTGGGTCTTACAGATAGGAGAATGTTGCTCTGATCTTGGGTTTAGATTTGAGGAAGGGGAAGCGGGAAAAGACAAGGGAAAGAAAAGGGAATAGACCTAATTGAAATAAAGTGTGTTTTTTCTATCATGAAGGTCATTTGGTTAAAAACAATTTTTAAAGACCTTAAACATTAAAAACAATTTATTATAAAGTATTATTATTAATATTGGTAAATTATATAAAATCTCCTTGTATAATAGTAAGTATATATAAAATCCTCATGTGTTAATAAAATAGGAAAAAATCTTCTGTTTTCTGAAACACTGTATGAATCTATATGCATGTTTTATGAAAACAAGTTTATATATATTATATAGATTTTTATAATTTATTTTTTATTCATATATATGTATATTATTGTGAAAACATATTTTAGGATTTTTTTTGAAAATATGCATATTTTTACAGCATAATATATATTTTTTACAATTCATTCGTTCATAGAAAAGCCAAAGCAAAATAAAAATACAGAGGAGATTGAAGAAGCGAAACCCTAGTGAGATGGTATTCTACCTCAAGGCCCGACCGGAGTCGGGAGATTACACCATTTTCATGGGTCTCGACAAGTACGAGAACGAGGAACTAATCAAATATGGTTGTATCGAAGATATCTGGTACTTTTTTTCTTATTATTTTTTATTTCTATTCTGTGTTCTTTTTTACCGTTTTTTATTGCATAGATCTTGAATTTTTGCTTGATTTACTTGATTTTTTAGCTGGACTTGATGATCCGAGATTCTAAAGCTTGCATTGATTGAGTACTTGATTTTTATTGGTCGCTTAATTTTTCCTAGTTTTGGAGTACCACTGATTGGTTTTTAGAAGCGTTAATGCTTGCTGAAGGCTCTTTTTAGTGGTTTTGAGCGTTCACATAGCTGTAAAATGATGTAAACTTTAATCAAGATGTGTTTTGAATATTTCTTTTTAGTCTTTGTCAATCATTACTGCTTTCTTGACATGAATTTTTACTATAGGTTCCATGTGGATAAAATGTCTTCTGCCCACGTTTATTTGAGATTGCACAAGGGTCAAAACATTGATGATATACCCGAAGGTGTATTGGAAGATTGTGTCCAACTAGTCAAGGCAAATTCTATTCAAGGCAAGTACTCGGTGCATGTATTTGGCATCAGCTTGGTTCCTTTTCATTTTTGATGTGATTTGCTGAGTGTTGGAGTATTAATCAGATCACATATATAAGACGATTAATTGTGATTTGATATGTTAAAAAAAAAATGAAACAGTTGGCTGTATTCTTTTCAGGTTGCTTTATGATTTCAGTTGGAGCCATGGTTTGCGGACACGGTCGCGGAAGGCGTCGCGAAGGCTACTGTTCTAGTTCCATTGATATTTCGTGGAACGGTTGCGGTTATTGTCGCACTTTTTTTTATCAGTTCCATTCCGTGACGGCCGCGAAATCGCTGTTATTTCATAAACAAAAGCGGTGTTATAGTTATACATCCGTTTTAACCTGGAACTTTTACTGCGGCGACTGCCGGTCGCGACCGCTATTGCGAACCATGGTTGGAGCTGTCAAACTAGGAATTTAATTTTTTTGTCGAACCTTTTTTTCTGGCAGGAAACAAAGTAAATAGTATTGATGTTGTTTACACTCCCTGGCAAAATCTTAAAAAGACTGCTTCCATGGAGGTTGGGCAAGTTGGTTTCCACAATACTAAAATGGCGAGTTTTATTCTGTACTGAGCTTATTCATAATTATCAGCAATAGATTTTCGCTGACCTTTTTTAACTTAGGTTCGTACCACGAGAGTGGAGAAGCGAATAAATGAGATTGTGAACAGGTTAAACAGGACAAAGGTGGAAAGAACACCTGATTTAAAAGGTGCTATGCCCTTGTAGATCTCTCTAATTCAGGCCAACGCATTCTCTTTTCTGTTTTCCTTCTTCTTCTTGTTTTTTTTGCAATTTTATGTTTCGTTGCATGTTCTTTTAGCCCTGTCTTTTCAATTACGCATAAGTTACTTATCAGGCTTTTGTATTCTACAATTGAGCATGATGAATTTTTTACTCATGTTTTTATGTTTTCAGCTGAACGAGAGGTGGTTAATACTGCTGAAAGATCAGAGAGGAAACAACAGCTAAGAGACAAAGTAAGTTCTCTCTGTTTATGTATCTATACTACCAACTTTTGATTTTCTTTATTTTTTAATACACTGCTTTCTCTAATAATGGTAAACATTATAACTATATTATAACATATTTATCTTTTGATTTATTCATTTCCTCTTAAATGTCTTTTATTTTAATAATGATATAATACATCGAAAATTTTGCCAGCACATTATATACATAACTAGTTGAAGTTAATGCAGTGTTTGTGTGCTATCGCTAGTATATATGTTTGTTTTCCAAGTTTAATGGAATTATTGTTTTATTTTTCTGAGTGGCTTCATCATTAATGCTTAAGTGAATACTTACTTCTTGGGTTGTTCCGCAGAAACTTAGACACTAAAAACTGTATTGTTCAGCCTGTAGTGATAAGTGTCCTTTGAAGGTGGCTATGGCTTGTGGTACCCATACTATTAATCTGTGATATGCAAATTCTTATTCAGGTGTAATAATTGTTGATTGTTTGTGGTATGTCTTCTTTGATAACAGTTTGTTTTGAGTTTATCAGCTTTCTTGTCAAGAAGACCTGCTTAGAATTATCAGTTTTTGTTGGCTTTTTGTTTTTCAGCAATTGATGCTGGTTACTAGTTTAGTTGTTGGGATTGTATATGTTTCAATGATAGTTCATATAATGCATTATTCCCTATATATATATATATATATATATATTGCTACATCATCGTCACAAGGAAATGATATTTTTGCAGAAACGACGAGAGGAGTTGGAAAAGCTCGAAAAAGAAAGACAAGCAGAATTAAGGAGCTACAAAAATTTGATGGTAGCTGATAAGATGACATCTAACAAGGACATAGCATCAGGCAGCAAGTCCCTACAAGAACTTGAAGAAGACTTCATGTGAACGAAGAAAGCTTCCATATTCTTAATAAATCGCTAGTTCTTCGTGGGTTCGAGAACCTGTTGTGTTGTATAGAAATTTGGATGATGATAAAAAAAAAACGTATACGACAGGTCTTGCATAGAAAGGGAGCCATATTGAGAAACCTTGTCGATATGATACTGTGCTTTTAACAAATTTTGAGTTATTTGTTTACTTCGACGGCGATTACTCCTGTGAGCTAAATCGTTTCAATTATGCATAATTGAACCAATATTACCTATATATTTAAAACTTGACACTTTTCTAAAATTTAATTGAGATTTTCATGCATCAATCTTTTTAAATTCTTCAAAATTTTGGTTGAAAAGATTATAATATAGTAGAGATTTCTATAAATTTACAAAAATATCATCGATTCAAGATTTCTATAGTAACTTAAATATTACTAGCTGAATATTTTCACTTAAAATTTAAAACACGCAAGTGCTTGTCAAAATTATGAAATAAATAGTTTTTATTTCTTCTAAAATGCATCCCATGAGTGCCTACGTCGTTGGCCCGGCTTACACCCGCTTGCAAAATCCCTCTTGGGCATTTTATCAAATGAATCTCTGTTGTTGCCGTGTTCATATTCGATTCAGAATTATCATAATGTTTAATTATAATGTCCGATGGTGACGCCTGCGTTCGAATTACAGTCTACCCAGTTGATTATTTTTCCCTAAATCTTCAACCACTTTAAAATTTCAGAGGTGTAGTATTAAGTTAAAGACAACCCTTTCGGCCATTTGGGAACAAATATCAAGTTTGGTTATTACAAGTGTCAATGGCGGCAGAAGTGGGAGTTTTGACAGTGAGAGGATTGGAAGATATGTTCATACCCATTTTAAGAAAATGCAATAACATGAGATACTTGAAGAGATTACATGCTCAGATGGAGAAATTCTCCCTGACGCAAAGCAATTTCTTGGTGACAAGAATGCTAGAGATTTGTGATCAAAATGGCGAGATCGTGCATGCAAGTTTGCTATTTAAACAAGTTCTTCAACCAAATGTTTACTTGTACAATGCCATGATTAGAGCATATACAAAGCTCCACATGTATCTATTGACCATTAGTGTCTATAAACAAATGCTGAGGCATCCATTTGATCGAGTTGAAGATGCTGTTTTTCCCGATAGATTTACATACCCTTTTGTTATTAGGTCTTGTGGAGGGCTTCTGGATGTTTGGTTAGGTAAACAAGTACATGGACATGTTTGTAAATTTGGGTTGATGTGTAATAATGTGGTACAGAATTCATTGCTGGGTTTGTATGTGAAGTGTGATGAAATGAGTGATGCCCACGTATTGTTTGATGACATGAGTGAAAGAGATGTGATTGCTTGGAATAGTCTTGTATTTGGGTACATGAAGTTGGGTCAGGTGAGGAAAGCTAGATTGTTATTTGAAGACATGCCAAATAAGACTATTGTTTCTTGGACCGGAATGATATCAGGGTACACAAAAATTGGTGGTTTTAACGACGCACTCGATGCTTTCAGAAGAATGCAGAAGGTGGGTGTGCAGCCTGACTGGATCACTTTGGTTGCTGTTTTGCCAGCTTGCGCTCAATTGGGAGCGCTAGAACTTGGGAAATGGATTCATTTTTATGCAAAGGAGAAAGGGTTCTTGCAAAAGACATGCTTGTGTAATGCGTTGATTGAAATGTACTCGAAATGTGGCGGTGTGAACCAAGCTTGGCAGTTGTTTAGGAAGATGCAGAAAAGGGATGTTATTTCTTGGAGCAGTATGATTACAGGGCTAGCTCATCATGGGAGAGCTCACGAAGCAATTGAATTGTTCCAAGAGATGCAGAGAGAAAAGGTCGAACCAAACGAGATCACGTTCGTTGGTGTTTTGTTAGCTTGTGGGCATGCTGGTTTGATGGATGAGGGGTTGGAGTACTTCGACTCGATGAGTAATAAATATAATATAGAGCCAGGAATTGAGCATTACGGCTGTTTGGTTGATCTCATAGGACGAACAGGGAATCTTGATCGAGCTCTAAAACTTATATATAGCATGAGAATTAAGCCAGATTCAGCAATATGGGGTTCTTTGTTAAGTTCTTGCAGAACCCATCGCAATCTTGAGATTGCAGTCATAGCCGTGGAGAATCTCCTAGAATTTGAACCAGACGACACAGGAAACCTCGTCTTGCTTGCAAATATATATGCAGATCTTGGCAAGTGGGATGGAGTTTCAAGAATGAGAAAATTCATTAGAAGTAAAAGCATGAAAAAGACACCAGGTTGCAGTCTCATTGAGATAAATAGCACGGTTCATGAATTTATATCAGGGGACGATTCAAAGCCATTCTTGAAAGATATTTATCAGATACTAGAATTGTTTGCTTTGCATCAGAGCATAGCAGATGCGTGTACAGAAACTATATTCGATTGCTACTGTTAAATGTTACAATATATGCACTAAGAACTCTACAAATTCCTCTAGGATATGATTAATGCATTGGATGTATATATATATGCATTTTAGAAAGATTTTGACCAGATTGCTTTGTGGAGTAGCCAAGAAATATATAAGATTACTCGCACATTTTTCATGAATAGGCAAATGCATCAATAATTGAATTAAATAAAGATGTCTGAAAAACAAAAACATCTATTAAAGTAAATAAGCATAAAGATGAATTTCAATACGGGCAGAATCTTACAGCTTTTTTAGCTGTCCAAACAATAATTTCACGAACCCAGTCCTCACATCAAGGAAAAGCCACATATAAGCACCGCAGCATAGATGCTGAAGTCCATGAATAGTGTTCCAAAAATATTCTGAATCAATAACCCTGACTCTAAAGCTCTCCCCAGTTGATCAACCAAACCGTTTTTACCAGAGGATCTAACCCTATTCATCTGTCCCATTCTCCAAGCACCATGTTCTCCAAACAAAAGCCGTTCAAGGACAATTGATATGTTTGTTATCAGAAACAAATAAAGTGGTCTGAAAAATATTGTGCAGCTGTAATAATTTTTCATATAATGTATTTTCTTCTCTGATCCTGGTGGTTTTCTCCTGAGTTGGAAGTTTTCCACGTTAAATCCTTGTGTTGTTATTATTTCTCATTTTGCTTGCTTTCCACATAAAAGGTGCATCCTGGGGGGTGAATTTGGATGGTCAAATTCCCAACGCATCTAGTAAATCTTTTCTGATGTGGAAGCTCAGCTACAGCTGCAACCACAGAGCATACTAACAATTTTACTAGATTCTAAAACAAGAGAGAAATGTATCAAAAGCCAAAAGTTGCTAGACAAACTATTGACTGATGCACTTAATTCAAAGACCAAAAGCCTTCTTTTATACCCAAAAGTTTGGCCAATTTCCTTGTTTTTTCCAATGTGGGATAGAAAAGCCCAAACCCAACAATCTCCACCTTGTGGCTTTGTCGTCCCACAACACTCCACCTCGATGAAGATCATCCATAGCTTTTGCTACCAACACTGCAAGACAGTCATAATTCTCAATCCAGAGAATTACCATGCTCCACCATAAAAGCATATCTCACTCAGAATAAGCCATTCCAAGCATTGCACTTCGGCCCATGTCGAAAAAATAAACTTGCTGAATAATTATGGTGCAACTCCCACATTTTGGCTCTCCTGGAAGTTAATCAGCCATCGACATGAATTTCCACCACACACCCTACATCAATGCCAAACCAATGCCCGTGTGCAAAACTGTAGACCCGCTAACATTTTACATCCTTTTTCATGGCAACTTGGGGACAGCGGCATGCCATAAGGATGTACATGTCCTTTTTCATAGGACATCAAAAGAGGAGACAATGTTAGCTTCATTATCAACATCTCCACTTGCTGATACAGAGCAATTTGCCGAACCCGCTCCAGCTCCTGGACAATTTTTCTTGATATGACCAGGTTGTCCACACCCCCAACAGGATTTCTTCAAGGAATTCTTCTTCTTCCAATTATGAGCCACCATTGCAAAACTTTCATGTGAACCGTTACCCCCGCCAAGTCTCCTCTCTTCAGAAAGAAGCTTACCAGTAACCTCTGAGAAAATGATTTTCTCCTTTCCATGAATCAGTATCGGCTTCATGTGCTCATACGAACGTGGAAGAGACCAGATGAGTCTCAAGGCCTGATCCTCATCATCAATTCCAACTCCAACGGATTCCAGCTCTGAAACAATGCCATTGAGAACGCTTAAATGGTCTGAAATAGTAGTACCTTCATTCATTCGCAATGTATGAAACTGCTCTTTCAGATACACCCGATTTGAGACGCCCTTTGCCTGATACAACTCTTCCAGTTTTTCCCAGAGTTCCTTCGCCGTAGACATTCCATGCACATTTGCAAGAACATTTTTGGCCAGGCACAGACGGATAGCACTTGCTGTTCTCAAATCCAGATCCTCCCAATCTTCATTGCTCATTCCAGCTTTACCTGTTGCACTAGTCGTTCCACCAGTCGAACTAGTATCACTGCTGCTTTCGGGGAATACTCTGCCCTTTAACGCCTTGTGTAAACCAGACTGAATCAACACATCCCTGACTTGCACTTGCCACAAGCCAAAGTTGATTTTCCCATCAAATTTCTCCACATCAAATCTAACTGCATTTGAAACTCTGCTTCCCGACATCTTCTGATACTTTGATGAATTTTACCGTAGACCTGAAGAGTACACACTAAGTAAGCTCCCAGGAAAGAGAGGATCTCGATCTTTCCTAGACAGACTTCAAGGTTCCCAGGTAAATTAGTGGGGTCACACTGGTCCCACTTAAATACCAATTTTCCTAGAGAGAACCTCCTTAGTCACTACGTATTCGCCTACCACACCAAAGCTCCACCGCCGCAAAAGGACCAAGGCTCTGATACCACTTGTTGGGAATTTGACCCTCCAAATTCACCCCCCAGGATGCACCTTTTATGTGGAAAGCAAGCAAAAGGAGAAATAATAACAACACAAGGATTTAACGTGGAAAACTCCCAACCCAGGAGAAAAAACCACCAGGACCAGAGAAGAAAATACACTATATGAAAAATTATTACAATCACATAATTTCTCTTCTCACCCCCAAAACACACCAACAAAGCTTTTCCCACTAGCCACACTTTATAACTCACACCCATCCCCTTACAAGAAAGACATCTAGTAAATCTTTTCTGATGTGGAAGCTCAGCTACAGCTACAACCACAGAGCATATTAAGAATTTTACTATATTCTAAAACAAGAGAGAAATGTATCTAAAACCAAAAGTTGCTAGACAAGCTATTGACTGGTGAACTTAATTCAAAGACCCAAAGCCTTCTTTTATACCCAAAAGTTTGGCCAATTTCCTTGTTTTTTCCAATGTGGGATAGAAAAGCCCAAACCCAACAAGAGGATCACTAATAGCGCAGCTGCTACAACACAACGCATTCGAACATTCTCTGAAGCTGATTTAGCAGAAATTATTTTACCAGTAGTTAATGGGTTATGATGGCTATGATTTTCATGTTGATGGGACATTACATGACCTTGAACAGATGGTGGGGCTTGAAAAACTGGTTCCTCCTTGCCGAGTAAAACCATTGGCAGTAGAGTCGATGCTTTTGCCTTCGTCACCATTCATAGATGTCGCACTGGCCGAGTTCTCTAACAGAGTCATGATTCAGGAATGATGGATCACACTGTGAAGAATCTGCAATATCAATTCAACGACCAACTATAAGGACAAAATGTGGTGACGTCAAGAAAACAGAGAACCATAGATAAGCAGTTTCAGTGGTGATTTTTCTGTGTAAATAGTGTCAACCCACACGATTGACAAAATTCTGTTAATGCAGGCGCACATCTTTCGGAAACCGATCATGATGGAAACTGCACAACTATGAGGCTACCTAAGAATATTAATCTTGTTTTGCTACTTGTATTTTTTAACAATGAATGGAAATAAACAACGGAAACAGATATACATAACATAAGCGCGCTGCATTTTTCATTAAGCACGAGCGTTTATCGTCACTAAAAAGTACGAAGAGAAAAAAACGTGATATCTATCTAGCCACAACTATGCAATTTTCAAAACACATTCTTCAAACAAAACGAACCAAAAAGTAAAAGAAAAAACAAAAATTATAAAAATTAAACCTAAAAAAGAAGCCTCATAACACCAAAAAGTGTGATCACCTTTTGATATCAATAAGAGGTAAGGCAATATCTTCCTGTTCTTCAATGCAAATAATAGTTGCGTCAACTTGCTTAGGATCTTTGCTTCAGAGTGACTTCGAATCACGAAATAAACGTGAGAAGGGGACCAAAAATTTTTCCATCGTGTCCCCTCCGACGTTCAAGTTAGGTGAGAGGATACGAGAAACTATATGCTTGTAAAGTAAACAAAAGCTTTATGACTGCCCAAACATGTAGATTGAACTTAATATTTTTAGGCGGAAAACTAAGAGTTACCATATATCAAGGATTCATTCCATGTTTACCCAAATCTAATCAGGATACGATAAGATTCGTGAATACAATCAAATCTCAGATATTGCTCCGCATAGATCTCGCACTTGCCTAGTTTAGGAGATACCATTCCATTAATATGCCCACGTATTAAGCAAGCCATGAGAAGAGCTCATCCAACGAGCTCGGACCCCAAAAGAGGTCGCTGGAATGGTTGGAGGAGTGCAAACAGGTGAGGTAGAACACGTCGGCCAACAAGGTCGGTCCTCGCCAAACAGGTCGGAAGGAAAGGCGAGGTCTTTAAAATAAGACAACTAGGACGATAACGGAAAAAGGTCGGCTAATCAGGTGGCGATTACTAATAAGGGGTATCACAGTCCCCCTCCTAGTCGAGCTGACGTCGTAGACCAGAAGCTTGTGTGTACTGAGCCGACCTGATTTAGATATGAGCAAGCTCTCTATTCATTGATTGTTTAGGCGGGAATCCAACGGTTGATTAATTCAAATTTTAAATTCAAAATTTTGACCGTTGGTACGTTGGTTCATATTCCAAGGCAAATCCTAGCCGTTCAATGAATCAAAGATCGACGGTCAGGATATGGGGAGGCCCCCCTATATATATACGATGCTCTGGCCCCTAATTCTTCTATTTTGCAACGATTGAAACAGATCGGCTCGGACAACTTTTGTTTTATTACAATCTTCGTCTTTCTCTTTCTGAAAACACCTATGTACGTTTTTCTTGGCTGCTTTTTTAGAATGTCTTCTTCCTCTCATAAATTAGTTCCTTCCCCATTGACTGATGAGACCCTTAAGACGGTAGATCGGTATGGTTCCTTCTATCCAGTAATGCCCAAAATAATTTACATTTAATTATTTGATTAGTATGTTATGGGATTAAATTATTGGGCATCCAAAATAATATTTTGGACGTGAATTGGAATAAATAACTGAACTAGTAGTGTAAATTGAATTAAAAATGGATTCTTGCAAATAATAATTATTATTATTTGGAATTTGTATTAGAATAATATTAATGGGAAGAGATAGTATTTGGATGGTGGAGATTTAAGTTAGAGTTAGGGTAACACACATTATCTCTCCTCCATTTCTCTCACACAAGAATCGACATTTCCTCCCCTCTTTCTCTCCTTCAACGTCGGCCGTTACTGTCAACCACAAGAGGTGATTTTTGACTCCATTTCAAGCACCATTTTTGTCCAGGTTTGCCTGTGAGATTCTCTCATTTTCGTTTTATTCCATTTCTCTTGCATTCCCTTTCTTTTTTTGGACGATTTCACTGCTGAATATTGGTCTAAAATTTGTGTTGTTTTTTTTTACTGAAATTATACTACTCTTGGGTCAAAATTTGTAACTATTTTGAGGCTAAAATCATACGGTTGTGTTGAGCTTGAACATTTCAGTGAGGTTCGAAAATTGTTGCTGCATTTTGGCTTCAAGCGTGTAGTTTTAATTCGAAAAGTTCAGCTGCTAGTTGGATCGATTTCTTGCTGTTTTGGCAAAGAAAAATCTGCTGCATTTTGGTTTGATATCTTGCTGTTATAGTGTTCAGGTTCTGATGTTCTAAGGTCTGAAACCTGCTGTTAGTTGGTTAGAATTTTTAGGCTGTTCTTGGTTCGGAAATCTGCTGCTATGGTTCAAAAATCTTGTGACTTTGATTCGAATTTTGGGCAGTTTTGGGGTTTAAATCTTGTTGTTTTTTTTGGTTGAAATTATACTGTTAGTGATGATTAAATTGTGCTATTGCGTATTAATTGAAATGGTGCTGCTGTAATGAATAAATAGTGCAGCTGAAATGAGCTCAAAATTCTTGTGGTTTGGATGGAATTTGTGATTGCCTTTACTTGATTATGGTTGTTATTATAGATTAAATCATGCTACTGCTTTGACCAAGTTTTACTACTGCTTTTAGATTAATTTATGCATATGGTTATGATCTAATTAAGTTACTAGATATGCATATGTATGATGGCATGATAGTCGAGTAGACCTTAAAGACCGCAAGACTTGACTATGTAATGAAGCTCATATTATTAAATTGTCAACTGAAGATATTGTATTAAGTTGATCAGTATTTAAATGATATCATTTGCATTATAAATGAAGTGATATGAAATTGAAAGTGCATGAATGATATCAAATGGGTTGTAAATGAGCTAATATTGAGTGATGATTTTGATATAGATTCTACATGATTCTCCAGATGTCGGGATAGCTTGATCTTGTTATCGACTCTAAGGTACGTAGTGACGTACGAGCAGGTATCTTATGAAGTAAATGTAAGTAATCCAAGAGCATACAACGCAGCGGAATAAAATTTTTATGGATTACTAACCAGCAGATCTATACATAGGGATTCATATCGGATAAAGGAATTACAAGTGTCTCACCCTTGTAGCGTGTTTGAAGCAGAATCCTCGTTGTAGCACCACGAGTCACAAACGAAAGTTTGCACCTTCGTCTCTACGGTATCCACACGATCAAATCGAACGGGAAGTTCAAGAACAAGTTGCTAGACTTATTCTTGAACCAAAACTCAACCCACGGTTCAAAACCGATCAACGGCGGCCAATCACACTACCTTACAATCGGCGGCGGCCGAGAGAAGATAAGGAAGAGGCGGCCGAGAGTTGGAGGAGGAGAGGCTAGGTTTTTGATATCAAGCTATGATATGAAAAAGTATGATTAACAATTAATCAAAACCATGTATTTATATTATAAGGCTTTTAATTAAGGTTCAAGGCTTTCTCAAAGCCTTATGGGCCCAAACCCATGATTTTATTAAAACCTTTTAATCACTTAATTAAGACTCTTCTTAATTAATTAATTCATCCAATGAATTTAATTTCCCTTCTCGATTTAATCTTTTGTGCGACCCGATAGGATCTTGTAATGTTGGCAGTGACATAAAATCTCATTTTATGTCGCAAGCATTGAGCGGTATCTAGCAACACATCAATGCTACCCAAATTACAAGAATGTCAATGACTCGACATAACCTTTAGAACTTGTGATAATATTAACCATGTAGCTTAATCCCTTTGTCCTTTGTGTTTAGATTGAACACGAGTCATGGAATAGTCATACTCGTATATCCAATCTTTATTTCTTGATCCCCAAGTAGAACTAGAATAAACGAATAAGCTCGATATCTCATATCGACTCATTCGAGCATGGCCATGCATTTTAGTTCTCACTTGATCAAGGGCCAAACACATCTCCTGTTATATAGGAGGGACAAATCCTATCTCGATCAGTCAACATCCCTCTACATAATTCGTAGTGTATCCAATAGTCGCCTTTATAGTTTACCCTGTTACGGGTAACGTTTGACGATATCAAAATACATAACTCCTTATGTTGGGATCTCTGATGATCACAAGTCGTAAGGATTACATACAGTATTATCACTATGAGAATTGCATATGACGATCATATAACTATCCATGTTGCATTCTCATGGTGGGTCTGTCCAGTACATCGTTCTCTAACATGTACCCATATGTTGATTTGATATCTCATATCAATGAACAATTCATCGATCAACACATACTAGTCTCTACGTATTATCATTATCCCTTTCATGATAATACTTGACTAGGGACATCTTTTAAGAATAATACAATATTATTCTAAGGACATTAACATATATATTAATTCACATTGCACAGTTTAAAGAATAATATATAATAATGAATTGCCATTTATAAAATCATATTACATTGTATGTCATAAACAATCATCTAATGATATGTCTTAGGACATATCCCAACAAATCTCCCACTTGCACTAAGACCACTCAGACATATACCTAATGCCTAGAGATCTAGTACGACGATCATGCTTCTGCTGTGACAGTGGCTTCGTCAATGGGTCAGATACATTATCATCTGTTGGTACTTTGCATATTTTAACATCTCCCCTTTCAACGATTTCTCGAATGAAATGGAAACGCCTAAGTATGTGCTTGGATCTTTGGTGAGATCTTGGTTCCTTAGCCAATGCGATCGCTCCATTGTTGTCACAATAGAGTTCTATCGGATCTTTAATGCTAGGCACCACTCCAAGTTCAGAAATGAACTTCCTCATCCAAACAGCTTCCTTTGCAGCATCCGAGGCAGCAATATACTCAGCTTCCGTTGTAGAATCGGCTACTGTTTCTTGCTTTGAACTCTTCCAGCTCACAGCACCTCCATTTAGGCAATACACATATCCAGATTGCGATCGAAAATCATCTTTGTCAGTTTGGAAGCTTGCATCCGTGTAACCCATTACATTGAGCTCTTCCTCGCCTCCATAAATCAAGAATGTATCCTTAGTCCTTCTCAAGTATTTCAGGATGTTGTTGACAGCAATCCAGTGACCTTCACCTGGATCAACTTGATATCTGCTCGTCATGCTCAAAGCATACGATACATCGGGACGAGTACATATCATGGCATACATGATAGATCCAATAGCTGACGCGTATGGAATCTTACTCATGCGTTGTCTCTCATCTTCTGTTCAAGGACACTGTTCCTTTGAGAGATAAATGCCATGCGTCATAGGCACGAATCCTTTCTTGGATTCTTGCATACTAAACCTTTTAAGCACCTTGTCTATGTATGTACTTTGACTTAGACCAAGAAGCCTTCTTGATCTATCTCTATAGATCTTGATTCCTAATACATAGGTGGCTTCTCCTAAATCTTTCATCGAAAAGCAGTTCCCTAGCCAAATCTTTACATATTGCAAGGCAGGGATATCATTTCCAATAAGAAGTATGTCATCTACATACAACACTAGGAAAATGATTACGCTCCCACTGACCTTCTTGTAGACACAAGGTTCATCTTCATTTTTGATAAAACCAAACTCTTTGATTGCATCATCAAAACGAAGATTCCAACTCCGAAAAGCTTGCTTCAATCCATAAATGGATCGTTGTAGCTCGCATATCTTTCCAGCATCCTTTGGATCGACAAAACCCTCGGGCTGTGTCATGTACACATCCTCGAGCAGATTTCCATTAAGGAAAGCTGTTTTGACATCCATCTGCCAGATTTCATAATCATGAAATGCAGCTATTGCAAGTAAGATCCTTATGGATTTAACCATGGCCACTGGTGAAAAGGTTTTGTGGGGTCTTCCCACCAACACACTGTTTTAGAGACATAAGAAGGACTAATCATGCATTAATAACATCTTAGGGTTCTAGTTGTTACATGAGCTAACAGAATTACAGGTCAAATAAAACTTCAAAGCTTATTAGTTACATTCCCATAATGAATGTTAACATGTTAGATTTATACTACTCCTACAGTAGATACTAAACAGAAGCTGAATCCTACACGTTCCTGTGTTCCTCGTAGCTCACTGCTCAACCCGACCCCTTAGTCTTTTAGTCCAAAAGCGTACCTACAGGAACAACCCGTCATGAGCATGTACATCATTACTTAACATCATAAGGCAATGGCATAAAAATAAATGCATGAAAATAATTGGTAACGTATACTTCCTGGTTAATCGCATTAACCCTCTTTGGTTGTCCCTGTTTCATAGTCATGCATAAAATCATAAATTCTTGACATGAATGATTAAAATCATCATCTTATAAATATTATCATCTTATAACATCATCATCATATAAGCATCATCATCTTGTAATTATCATATCTTATAACATCATCATCATATAAGCATCATCATCTTGTAATTATCATTACCTTATAACATCATCATCATATAAGCATCATCATCTTGTAATTATCATTATCTTATAACATCATCATCATATAAGCATCATCATTTTATAGCATCATCATCTTGTAGCATCATCATCTTATAGCATCATCATCTTGTAGCATCATCATCTTATAACATCATAACAAAATATAACAGTAAGTGTACGACATCTTAGTTAAGTGAACATGCTGGTTATTCGTTACCTTCTTCTTGTTGTTCCTGATTCATAATCATGCATATGGGCAACTTACCCTGTGGCATCTTACCACATTATAAACATCGCATGACCTCTTACCATGTGGGGCATCTTACCCCGTGGCATCTTACCACAAATAAACATCGCATGGCCTCTTACCATGTGGGGGCATCTTACCCCGTGGCATCTTACCACAAATAAACATCGCATGGCCTCTTACCATGTGGGGCATCTTACCCCGTGGCATCTTACCACAAATAAACATTGCATCACATCATCATATAAACATCGTATAAACATCGTATAAACATTATCATATAAACATCGTATAAACATCATCATATAAACATCATATAAACATCGTCATTTCATCGTATATATTCATGCGATAAATGCATAGTCATAGTGTAGGGATGTGTTTTACCGTCCGATGCCCGTACGTCTCTTACGTACCTTTTCAAAAGGAGGAGGAGTCAACAGACTTATCTCCTTGATTGTGCTGGTACCTGGGGTGGCTCTACAAGACCACACAATACCATATTAGATGCCTCAATACCATCTCACATCATAAACTTAACAAAATAAAACATCATTTTATTTTTCAACATTCTGCCTCTCTCGATCGATCGGCCCCGAGGTCTCGATCGATCGAGAAACTGTGCACAACAGTGCTCAATCATTCTGCCTCGATCGATCGATCGAAACATTTTTCCGATCGATCGAGGAGCTTCACCGATCGATCGAGAAATCCTTCGATCAATCGGCACCTGAAATTCAAACCATGCCTTAAGCTTTCTGCCTCGCTCGATCGATCGGGACCAAAATCCCGATCGATCGAGAGCTCTGAAAAATCGGGACTTCCCCAGATTTTTGAGCACCTCATTTTATACCATCATTTCTACTTCATAAGGCGTAAAACATGCCTGAACAAAAATGTTACAAGCTTCATAAAACTACCATGCATGTATTCAAATTAAAGGTTTAGCAAAACCTAAGCTAACATGCATCATAACATCATCATAATCTTCATCCTCAACCAACCTATACAGAAAACAGAGTATGTTCTTCTTTGCCCAGATTTTCGAGCACATAGTTTCGTAACTAGAAATCTATCACATAAAACATGTAACATGCTCGAACAACCATGCTAGGAGTTACATAATACTACCATGTAAGCACCCATACCAAGGTTTCACCCAAACCTACACTTAACATGCATAAGAATCATCCCACCAAACCCAAACTTAACCAAAACTCAGAAAAACAAAGTACTCACTTACCCCTCTCTTTTTGCTCCTCTTCTTGCAAGGTTTTTACACCTAATAATTCCAGCTTTTCCCCCCTTAATTTGCAGCACTTCAGGGACGAAAAGAGGGGAAAGGAAGAGGGAAAGGAGGAGGAGAGAAGGAGATGGAGGTTGATTGAGTGGTAGTATGGGTTGCACAAGTGGGGGGGTATGGGTTGAACAAGTGGGGGAGGGTGAGGTGACCGAGTGATGGGGGGTGGGGTGGTGTGGGTTGGGTGGTCATGTGTGTTTAATTGTGTCCCGGTATAAAGTACGATGTATTAAAATATCCTTACTCGATATTTTATAATTTCATTTAAATTAATACATCCTTTAAAACACCTATCATGCCCCCTAAATCATATCATCATATCGTAATTATATTCCCCCAAATTAATTACACCACAACCCTTAAACTTAACATAAATCATCATCATAGCACATAATCATATAACATTTCGGGGGTATTACATTACTCCCCTACTTATAAGATTTCGTCCTCGAAATCCACATGCATCATCATAATGGAACTAAACATTAAAAACATTCCAGAGAATAGTTCCGGATAGTGCTGCACCATATGCCGTTCCATCTCCCATGTAGCCTCCTCGACACCCCGACGATCCCACTGAACTTTGACCATTGGTATAACTTTGCTTCGTAGTCTGCGATCCTCTCGATCCAGAATTCTGATTGGTCGTTCTACGTAGGACACATCTGAGTCTAACTGAACTTCTGTAGGCTGTAAGACATGAGACGGGTCTGGCTCATACTTCCGTAACATGGAGACATGGAAAACATCATGTATACCAGACAAGGATGGCGGTAGAGCCAAACGATAAGCCAATGTACCGATTCGCTGCAACACTTCATATGGTCCGACATACATTGGAGATAACTTCCCTCGCATCCCAAAATGAACCATACCCCTGAAGGGCGAGATCTTTAAGAAGACCCTATCTCCTATCTGGAATTCCAGCGGTCGTCGCCGCTTATTGGCATAGGCTGCTTGCCTATCCTGGGTTGCTTTCATCTTTTGGCGTATCATCTTAATCTTTTCTTCCATGTCCTTTTATCATATCTGGTCCTCCGACCGCTTTGCTAGTCAAGTCCTCCCAATACAGCGGTGATCTACATCGTCGTCCATACAGAGCTTCAAAAGGAGCCATTTGAATGCTCGTCTTATAGCTGTTAATACAGGAGAACTCCATCATTGGCATCGAATCTCGCCACGGAGTATCAAACTCCAAAATACATGCCCTCAACATGTCTTCGAGCGTCTGAATGGTACACTCTGTTTGGCCGTCTGTCTGAGGGCGATAGGCCGTACTCAGTCTTACCTCTGTGCCCAAAGCTGTCTGGAGACCCTCCCAGAAATGTGAAGTGAACCTTGGGTCTCTGTCAGACATAATCGAGACTGGAACTTCGTGCAACCTCACCACATCCCACACATATGATTGGGCCATCTTTAGATACGTAAAAGTCATACAGTAGGGGATGAAGTGAGCTACCTTCGTTAGCCTATCCTTGATCACCCAGATCGTATCAAATCCAGAGTCCGTCCTTGGTAAGTGGGTCACAAAGTCCATAATGACATGCCTCCACTTCCACTTAGGTACCTTCAAGCTCTTCAGCTCGCCACCAGGCCTATGCCTTTCTGCCTTTACCTATTGACAGATCAAACATCCTTTAACGAAAGCGATCACAGCGTACTTCATGCGTCTCCACCAGAACTGACCACTTAGGTCCTTATACATTTTCCTTCCTCCTGGGTGGATACTGAACCGACTACTATGAGCCCGTTCCGATATTCCTTTAAGCAACTCCGGCGTATCTGGGACTACCCATCGGTTGCCCAGCCTCAAGGAATCATCTTCTGCCATTCTGAACTTTGATGGCTGTCCTCGAAGTACTAAAAAAAGACCACCTCTAAACCTCATCATCTGACCTCTGGGCTTTCCTAATAGCCTCAAATATGTCTGGCTCAGCCAACAAGGTCGACACTCGCACCGACGACGTGTCCACATCAAAATCATAGCCCAAATGGCAACAAGAGGTCATCATAGCTGATAAATTCATGACATCCAACTTCCTTGTCGCATATTCATCTCAGCCTGTGTGAACAAAACTCCAGGCTCTTATGGTCCGTGTAGATGGTAAACGACGTACCATGCAAGTAATGCCTATGCCTCCAAATCTTCAAAGCAAGTATAACGGCTGCCCGCTCCAAATCATGGACTGGGTACCCATCCTCATGTGGTTGCAACCGCCTCGATGCATAAGCCACCACATGCTTATTTTGCATCAACACACAGTCCAAACCCTGCAGTGATGCATTCGTGTACAAGGCATCCCTCTTATTCTTAGAAGGAATCACCAACATAGGTGTCGTAGTCAAACGACGCTTCAATTCTTGGAAGCTTTCCTCACAAGCTTCGGACCAATAGAACGACGTTCCTTTCTGAGTCAACTGTGCCAGGGGTCTGGCAATACCTAAGGATCTGGAGTACTGTTCCCAAGTGCTTCACGTGTCCCTCTTCAGTTCGAGAGTAAATAAGCATATCGTTCATGAAAACTATGACGAACTGATCCAAACATGGTTGGAGCACCCTGTTCATCAGGCTCATAAAATAACTGGGCATTCGTCACCCTAAAAGGCATGACTAAGAATCCGTAGTGCCCATATCTAGTCCTGGAAGCTGTCTTCTGTACATCATCCTCTTGAACTCGAATCTGATGATACTCCGACCTCAGATCGATCTTACTGTAGAGCCTCGTACTCTGCATTTGATCAAACCAATCATCAATCCCCGGAAGCGGATACTTATTCTTCATCATGGTTTTGTTCAGTTGTCTGAAATCGATGCACAGCCGCATCGAACCATCTTTCTTCTTAACAAATAAAACTGGTGCACCTCAGGGCGATACGCTAAGGCGTATATAGCCCTTGTCAAGGAGCTCCTGCAACTGAACATTTAACTCCTTTTTGCTCCGTTGGTGCCATCCTATACGGGGCACGAGAAATGGTAGACGTTCCTGGTAGTAACTTAATCCCAAACTCGACCTCTCTCGTCGGTGGGAATCCGGGAATCTCTTCCGGAGATACATCAGGAAACACCGCAACTACGAGCACATCCTCAACCTATAACTCTTTCCTCTTCTCAGTACTATCAACAGCATAGATGAGATATCCTTTATGGTCTCGTTCCAATAATTGCGCCATCTTGACAGCAGATATTAACGGAATTCTTGAACGGGAACCATCCCCATAGAATGTCCATTGGACTCCCATACCAGACCTGAATTGGACAGTCCTTGTCTGCAGTCCACAACTGCCTGATACTTGTTCAGCACATCGATGCCCACAATGCATTCGAAGTCTGGCATTCCCAGAACAATCAAGTCTGTCCTCAGCTCGTTGCCCTCAAAATAAACAAGGCCGTCATAAACAATCTGATCAGTTATCAAACTTCTTCCAGCGGGGGTCGAGACTACAAGAGGCATGGGCGACCGAGAAGTGCATATGAAATCGCATCGCTTACTTCTGCATTTGCTGCTATGCTGCAACACAAGGGTTAACAACAATACCCAAAAGCAATTCATATAAAGTACATCGTTAGATAATTAAACATGTTAGCATAACATATGAACTTCATATGCAACATACATATAAAACATGTCCAAAAGTAAGCACCTAGCCAACTTATTGCTAAGGCTACCCTTCACTCATTCCCGAGTTATCTAACCACTGCTCTGATACCACTAATGTGGGGTCTTCCCACCTTAACAGTGTTTTAGAGACATAAGAAGGACTAATCATGCATTAATAACATCTTAGGGTTCTAGTTGTTACATGAGCTAACAGAATTACAGGTCAAATAAAACTTCAAAGCTTATTAGTTACATTCCCATAATGAATGTTAACATGTTAGATTTATACTACTCCTACAGTAGATACTAAACAGAAGCTGAATCCTACACGTTCCTGTGTTCCTCGTAGCTCACTGCTCAACCCGACCCCTTAGTCTTTTAGTCCAAAAGCGTACCTACAGGAACAACCCATCATGAGCATGTACATCATTACTTAACATCATAAGGCAATGGCATAAAAATAAATGCATGAAAATAATTGGTAACGTATACTTCCTGGTTAATCGCATTAACCCTCTTTGGTTGTCCCTGTTTCATAGTCATGCATAAAATCATAAATTCTTGACATGAATGATTAAAATCATCATCTTATAAATATTATCATCTTATAACATCATCATCATATAAGCATCATCATCTTGTAATTATCATATCTTATAACATCATCATCATATAAGCATCATCATCTTGTAATTATCATTACCTTATAACATCATCATCATATAAGCATCATCATCTTGTAATTATCATTATCTTATAACATCATCATCATATAAGCATCATCATTTTATAGCATCATCATCTTGTAGCATCATCATCTTATAGCATCATCATCTTGTAGCATCATCATCTTATAGCATCATCATCTTATAACATCATAACAAAATATAACAGTAAGTGTATGACATCTTAGTTAAGTGAACATGCTGGTTATTCGTTACCTTCTTCTTGTTGTTCCTGATTCATAATCATGCATATGGGCATCTTACCCTGTGGCATCTTACCACATTATAAACATCGCACGGCCTCTTACCATGTGGGGCATCTTACCCCGTGGCATCTTACCACAAATAAACATCGCATGGCCTCTTACCACGTGGGGCATCTTACCCCGTGGCATCTTACCACAAATAAACATCGCATGGCCTCTTACCATGTGGGGCATCTTACCCCGTGGCATCTTACCACAAATAAACATCGCATGGCCTCTTACCATGTGGGGCATCTTACCCCGTGGCATCTTACCACAAATAAACATTGCATCACATCATCATATAAACATCGTATAAACATCATCGTATAAACATCGTATAAACATTATCATATAAACATCGTATAAACATCATCGTATAAACATCGTATAAACATCATCATATAAACATCATATAAACATCGTCATTTCATCGTATATATTCATGCGATAAATGCATAGTCATAGTGTAGGGATGTGTTTTACCGTCCGATGCCCGTACGTCTCTTACGTACCTTTTCAAAAGGAGGAGGAGTCAACAGACTTATCTCCTTGATTGTGCTGGTACCTGGGGTGGCTCTACAAGACCACACAATACCATATTAGATGCCTCAATACCATCTCACATCATAAACTTAACAAAATAAAACATCATTTTATTTTTCAACATTCTGCCTCTCTCGATCGATCGGCCCCGAGGTCTCGATCGATCGAGAAACTGTGCACAACAGTGCTCAATCATTCTGCCTCGATCGATCGATCGAAACATTTTTCCGATCAATCGAGGAGCTTCACCGATCGATCGAGAAATCCTTCGATCGATCGGCACCTGAAATTCAATCCATGCCTTAAGCTTTCTGCCTCGCTCGATCGATCGGGACCAAAATCTCGATCGATCGAGAGCTCTGAAAAATCGGGACTTCCCCAGATTTTTGAGCACCTCATTTTATACCATCATTTCTACTTCATAAGGCGTAAAACATGCCTGAACAAAAATGTTACAAGCTTCATAAAACTACCATGCATGTATTCAAATTAAAGGTTTAGCAAAACCTAAGCTAACATGCATCATAACATCATCATAATCTTCATCCTCAACCAACCTATACAGAAAACAGAGTATGTTCTTCTTTGCCCAGATTTTCGAGCACATAGTTTCGTAACTAGAAATCTATCACATAAAACATGTAACATGCTCGAACAACCATGCTAGTAGTTACATAATACTACCATGTAAGCACCCATACCAAGGTTTCACCCAAACCTACACTTAACATGCATAAGAATCATCCCACCAAACCCAAACTTAACCAAAACTCAGAAAAACAAAGTACTCACTTACCCCTCTCTTTTTGCTCCTCTTCTTGCAAGGTTTTTACACCTAATAATTCCAGATTTTTCCCCCTTAATTTGCAGCACTTCAGGGACGAAAAGAGGGGAAAGGAAGAGGGAACGGAGGAGGAGAGAAGGAGATGGAGGTTGATTGAGTGGTAGTATGGGTTGCACAAGTGGGGGGTATGGGTTGAACAAGTGGGGGAGGGTGAGGTGACCGAGTGATGGGGGGTGGGGTGGTGTGGGTTGGGTGGTCATGTGGTGTTTAATTGTGTCCCGGTATAAAGTACGATGTATTAAAATATCCTCACTCGATATTTTATAATTTCATTTAAATTAATACATCCTTTAAACACCTATCATGCCCCCTAAATCATATCATCATATCGTAATTTTATTCCCCCAAATTAATTACACCACAACCCTTAAACTTAACATAAATCATCATCATAGCACATAATCATATAACATTTCGGGGGTATTACAGGTTTCATCATAGTCAATACCATGAATTTGTTTGAATCCTTTTGCAACCAGCCTACCTTTATAGGTTTGTACGTTACCATCCATATCGGTCTTTTTCTTGAAAATCCATTTGCACCCTATGGGTCGTACCCCTTCAGGTGGATCAACCAAAGTCCATACTTGGTTTGCATACATGGATTCCATCTCAGATTTCATGGCCACTTGCCATTTCTCAGAATCATTGCCCATTATAGCTTGTTGATAAGATGACGGCTCATCCTCATCAATAAGTAGTAAGTCACCTTGTTGAGTCACAAGAAATCCATATCTCTGTGGCTCCCGGTGTTCTCTTACAGACCTACGCTGGGCTTGTGTCTCTTGAGCAGGTGCTTCTTCCACAACAGCTTGCGGAGCCTGCTCTGTTTCCATCTCAATCTCAGGTTCAGTGTTTTCTTGTGGTTGAACTTCACTAAGTTCTATTTTTCTCCCACTGGTTTTTCTAGAAATAAATTCTCTTTCAAGAAATACACCAGTCCGAGCAACAACTACTTTGTTCTCGGTGGGATAATAGAAATAGTATCCTTTCGTTTCCTTAGGATACCCCACAAATAAACACTTATCAGATTTGGGTCCAAGTTTGTTAGTGGCGTGACGTCTAACGAAAGCCTCACAACCCCAAATCTTCATAAAAGACATACTAGGACGCTTCCCAGTCCATATCTCATATGGTGTCTTTTCCACTGATTTAGATGGAACACGGTTCAGTAAGAAAATCAGTGTTTCTAGAGCGTGTCCCCAAAACGATATCGGAAGATCTGCATGACTCATCATTGATCTAACCATGTCCAACAAGGTTCGATTTCTCCTCTCGGATACACCATTCCATTGTGGAGTATACGGAGGAGCGAGTTGTGGGACTATTCCACACTCCTTTAGATAGTCATGAAACTCTTGGCTTAAGTATTCACCTCCTCGATCTGATCGAAGGATTTTGATACTCTTGCCAAGTTGGTTTTGTACTTCATTCTTGAAATCTTTGAACTTTTCAAAGGTTTCATGCTTATGCTTCATTAGGTACACATACCCATATCTACTGAGGTCATCAGTAAATGTAACGAAGTATTGAAAACCACCTCTAGCTTGTGTACTTATTGGTCCACATACATCACTATGTATTAGTCCCAATAAAACATTTGCCCTTTCAACATGTCCCTTGAAAGGGGCTTTAGTCATCTTGCCCATTAAACAAGATTCGCATGTTTCATATGATTCAAAATCAAATGAATCTAATACTCCATCCTTATGAAGTTTAGATATGCGGTTCTCGTTTATGTGGCCCAAGCGACAATGGCAGAGATAGGTCGGATTACAATCATTATTTTTAATCCTTTTAGTATTTATGTTATAGATAGGCATATCAAGATTTAATACATAAATACCATTCACCATTTGTGCACTAGCATAAAACATATCATTTAAATAAATAGAACAACAGTTGTCCTTTATTATAAATGAAAACCCATACTTGTCTAAACAAGAAATAGAAATTATGTTTTTAGTAATAGATGGCACAAAATAACAGTCTTTTAAAATCAATGATAAACCAGAAGGTAAAGCTAAATGATAATCTCCTATAGCTAATGCAGCAACTCTTGCTCCATTTCCAACTCGGAGATCAACTTCACATTTCGCCAACGTCCTACTCCTTTTTAGATCCTGCACATTTACACAAATGTGAGATCCACATCCAGTATCTAATACCCATGATGAAGAAGTAGATAAATTGACTTCTATAACAAAAATACCTGAAGCGGAAGTCACACTTCCTTTCTTTAGATCCTCCAGATATACTTTGCAGAGTCTTTTCCGATGGCCGGTCTCACCGCAATGGAAACAGTTCCCTTCCTTCGCTATCCCCCCTTTTGGCTTTAGTGCATAAGACTTTGGCTTAGATTTAACAAAGACCTTCTTTGCTTTCTTGTTGCCTTTAGCTTTGGCCCTTCCTTTGCCCTTATTCACAATAAGAACATTTGTGGCCTTAGTCTTCTTTGTATTTGCTTCATATGTTCTCAACATACCAAGCAATTGTGGTAGAGTCTTTTCCATGTCAGTCATATTGTAATTTACTACAAATTGACTGAAGCTCTCAGGCAACGATTGCAAGATCACATTAGTGGCCAACTCTTGGTCCAATGGAAAACCCAGCTTGTCCAGATTCTCAATGTACCCAATCATCTTGAGCACATGAGTTCCAACTAGGCTTCCCTCTACCATCCTGCACTGGAATAACGCCTTAGAGACGTCATACCTCTCTTGTCTTGCTTGCTGTTGGTACAATTGCTTTAAGTGTTAGATCATATCGAACGCCTCCATTTCCTCATGTTGCTTCTGAAGCTCAGAGTTCATGGTGGCAAGCATAAGGCACCCAACATCAAGTGCGTCACTTTGATGCTTCTTGTAAGCATCTTTTTCAGCTCTTGTAGCCGTTAGGGGAGGTTCCTCAGCGGGTAAGGGTTCCTCTAGGACATATTGTTTCTTTTCTTGTTTGAGGACTATCCTCAAGTTCCTATGCCAGTCTAGGAAATTCGTCCCATTTAATTTGTCCTTCTCAAGGACCGATCGCAGTGATAAAGTGCTAGTAACGTTGTTAGTTGCCATGGATATCTACAATATAAATATGCAAAATAAGTTTATGATTTAATCATTTAACATGGTCTTATATTAAATGATACTCCCACTATTTTGTTTAAAAAAAATATCAACCCTCGAAACCTTTAGTGGGCCAAGATCCATATTTCGCCTAATCTTGAGTTAGCTTTGGCTAATCGCCCAAGACTCGGTTATTTAGGTAGACAACACTTTGTCAATTATATCACATGTAATTCTTGGATAGTTGGACGAACAACACTTTGTTCAATTCCTCAAATGAATTATAATCCAACCCATGCCTCTAAGTTCCCCATCCTATTGAGATAACCTAGTTAAGTCGTACCCAATTTAAAGTATAACGTATATCACTTTTATCCTTTCGCGCCTTACTAAGATTGCCACGGTGCTTTGCTTTGTCAAACCCACACATGTACAATCGAAGTTATTGACGAGTACTTTTAATTTTGGAAGGCATCTAAAACTTAATATTTTAGAGGGATTTATTGATCTCATGATTAGTTTGATAATTTAAAATATGTCCACTACATATAGTTGTATACATATCTACATATATGTGTAATACTATTATCAAACTAAAACATAAGATAAATCATGCATCAACATACATAATTAAACGTGACATGGTTATAGCCCCTACTAACGATTCTCTCAAGCCAATGAGAAAATCCTAAGAGTCAACCTAAGGTAACTTCACAAGCACCTTCCTTGGGCTCCAATTTGTGAATGGCCTCCTCATCCCGGCACGATGCTCCATCTTCATTGATCACCATCAATAAAATAAACTACACTATTTACAAGATATAGAATTCCTCGATTCACATTCGAGGGGAACATAGGGGAGGGATTACATTTAGAATGAAATAGAGAAGGCACGACACGCAGGTCGTATTATATATTACAAACATCCACAAATCCTATCTAATAGGTCAAAGGGCTATAACCACGCACCATGCTCAAACAACACATAAGGCATGCATTAACATTTAATTAATTAAATTCTAAACATTTTAAATTTAATTCTAATTAAAACTGTAAAATAATTTTTGAAAAATTATCGTACGCTCGGGACATCACATGCCACGAACTAAAGCGACTAAGACACGAACCACCATGGTTCGAACCACAAAGCACACGGCTTGACCATTAATGGGCCTAGGGTTCGAAACCCTAGCCCATGGCCGAGCCATGGCTCGAGCGGCGGCGGCGCTAGGGTTCCAAACCCTAGCCGCCTCTCACCTTCATGCAACTTTATCGAGCCATCTTAATTGAAACGCCGGAATTGGTTAGCCACGAGTCACGGTCAGGCCATGCACGGGGTTGGCTCAACCATCTCGAGCTAAGGGTTCGAAAAACCTTGCTCTCATGTGGTAAAGCTACTAACCATGCATGCGTGAACCATTATCGAGCCAAACAGTTCAAAACTCATCCACGTCTCAAAACTTTAGCAAAATAGGCGACGATGGCCGAGCCATGCACGGCTACTAGGGTTCGAAACCCTAGCCGTCATGAGCTAGCCGTCACGTCCAATGGGTTCTAAACCCTAATCAATTTTTGACACTTCCATGCACAATTATTAGCCACAACGACTAAGCCATCTCGAGCCAAGGGTTCGAAAACCCTAGCCCTCATGTGGCTAGCCGTGGTGTCATTTGTGATGGTGATGGCCGAAAACTTGCTCAATAAATATGATTATTCGCCAATTATATCAAATACAATTCTACGATGATTTTCACAAACTAAATATTAACATATCATATATGTTCATACAGTTTTAAATAGCATGCAATATTAATTCTAATATGATTAAACTATTTAACCACATAAATCCGATATGAGCCTTGTACACGGCTCTGATACCACTGTAAGTAATCCAAAAGCATACAACGCAGCGGAATAAAATTTTTATGGATTACTAACCAGCAGATCTATACTTAGGGATTCATATCGGATAAAGGAATTACAAGTGTCTCACCCTTGTAGCGTGTTTGAAGCAGAATCCTCGTTGTAGCACCACGAGTCACAAACGAAAGTTTGCACCTTCGTCTCTACGGTATCCACACGATCAAATCGAAAGGGTTGTTCAAGAACAAGTTGCTAGACTTATTCTTGAACCAAAACTCAACCCACGGTTCAAAACCGATCAACGGCGGCCAATCACACTACCTTACAATCGGCGGCGGCCGAGAGAAGATAAGGAAGAGGCGGCCGAGAGTTGGAGGAGGAGAGGCTAGGTTTTTGATATCAAGCTATGATATGAAAAAGTATGATTAACAATTAATCAAAACCATGTATTTATATTATAAGGCTTTTAATTAAGGTTCAAGACTTTCTCAAAGTCTTATGGGCCCAAACCCATGATTTAATTAAAACCTTTTAATCACTTAATTAAAACTCTTCTTAATTAATTAATTCATCCAATGAATTTAATTTCCCTTCTCGATTTAATCTTTTGTGCGACCCGATAGGATCTTGTAATGTTGGCAGTGACATAAAATCTCATTTTATGTCGCAAGCATTGAGCGGTATCTAGCAACACATCAATGCTACCCAAATTACAAGAATGTCAATGACTCGACATAACCTTTAGAACTTGTGATAATATTAACCATGTAGCTTAATCCCTTTGTCCTTTGTGTTAAGATTGAACACGAGTCATGGAATAGTCATACTCGTATATCCAATCTTTATTTCTTGATCCCCAAGTAGAACTAGAATAAACGAATAAGCTCGATATCTCATATCGACTCATTCGAGCATGGCCATGCATTTTAGTTCTCACTTGATCAAGGGCCAAACACATCTCCTGTTATATAGGAGGGACAAATCCTATCTCGATCAGTCAACATCCCTCTACATAATTCGTAGTGTATCCAATAGTCGCCTTTATAGTTTACCCTGTTACGGGTAACGTTTGACGATATCAAAATACATAACTCCTTATGTTGGGATCTCTGATGATCACAAGTCGTAAGGATTACATACATTATTATCACTATGAGAATTGCATATGACGATCATATAACTATCCATGTTGCATTCTCATGGTGGGTCTGTCCAGTACATCGTTCTCTAACATGTACCCATATGTTGATTTGATATCTCATATCAATGAACAATTCATCGATCAACACATACTAGTCTCTATGTATTATCATAAACAATCATCTAATGATATGTCTTAGGGCATATCCCAACAGTAAATACATATTCATGTATTCATGCATTGTTGAATGTGGTGAATGGATATAAGGAAATGTACGTGTGTAGTGAGTTTGATATATGTGCTATGGTGGACACGTAAATGTACGTGATCCGGATCTTTGATTATTGATGCCTTTGGCAAGATCAATGTGAGAAGTGGTTGAGAATGAGATTAACTGATAGGAAGAGTTGCCTTCGAGATAAGATTCCTTATGATTGAGCATAAATGATGAATTGTGATTATATTGAATTTATTGCATTGATGAGTATCATGGTTTGAATAATGATATTGAACTTGATGTTTATGAAAGTGTAAGGACCTTAGTTCCTTAAGTGCGGATTTAAGGCATAATTAGAGCTAATATAAATGATCAGAGTAAAATAATCGTGTTGAAAATATGAGCCTTAAGAATTACATGCCAAAATGAGGACTATCAATGGATTAGTTACATTCCCAAATCAAAAGAATGTTATCAATTATAGCTTTACACTACTCCTAGAGTAGATACTATACAAAATTAATCCTGTCCTTCCTTTCTCAAAAGAATTCTTCACAAGCTCACCACCTCAACCCGCTTAGCCCTTCTTATCATGCCAAAAGTGTACCTACAAGGACAACCCCCAAACATGAGCAATAATATCATTCATATACAACACAATATGAATATAAAGCGTAAATGCATAATCATAATAAAACACTTCCTGTTTTTCCCATGCATTTTAAACGCTTCCCGTTTGGTTGTCCCTGTACCATAACTCATGAGTATAATCAATAGATTATTTAATGGTCTACACATGTCATGACATAATACCATCTCATCAAATCAAATATCAATCACCAATCCCTAGTCTGTCCATCGCAATGTATTTTAATGCCCCTCGCTTATTTACATATAGGCGGCATAGAATAACCTCGCTTCAATGGACATGCGGCGGTCCCACCCCTCGCCTCATATTGAGCGGCAAATATTCTTTCCTCGCCCTATATGATAACCACGCTCAAATGTGACATGCGGCGCTCCCACCCCTCGCTTCACATTTAGCGGAAACAAACCAAATAGCGGCAAGCATTAAAATCATCAAGGGATGACCACGACTCATGGGATGTGCACCAATAACCATCATATGCATATACGATCATCATGCATAATTCAACATGTATTTGCATCCACAATGCATAATCACATATATACTCACATCCACAATGCATAACAATGAGTATACTAGATACATGTACCGTTGGGTGCCCGTACGTCCTCTACGTACCTTTCCAAAATGTAGGACGTGGTAAGACTTCAATTCCTTGGCTGAGTTGCCACCTGGGATGGTTCTACATATTCACACAATTCAATATTAGAACCCAATAATAGTCCAATACCAAAAATCTCATCAATCATGCCAAGGAAATAATTTTCAGCAAAAAAATGCTCTACCGATCGATCGGTCATCCTTACCGATCGATCGGTAACTGTTCATAATTTTCATTTTAAGCTACGGCTTTTACCGATCGATCGGTCCAAGATACCGATCGATCGCTAGCCATCCACCGATCGATCGGTCACTTTTACCGATCGATCGGTAAGCATAGGAATTTCACCCTTCGCTTCGCACTTGCACCGATCGATCGTCGCCCTGCTACCGATCGATCGGTCGCCGCGACATTTCGGACAAACTCCATTTTTTGGCACAAAACCACCAAATAACCCAAAACATCTTAAACCAAAGACATCCCAACAACATAATAACACAATATATCAACAAAATACACCCCAAATCCAACCCTCAACCAAAACAACACCAACCCACAACAAACCCATTTTAAACCATTTCAAATCCAATCCAAACACAACAAAAATGACATGGAGGCTTCCATACCTCTTGGGGACCTCAAATCTCCCAATAAACTCCACAAATCAATTTTTTGCAAGAATTTCTCTTCACCCCTAAGCACAAAAACGAAAATGGAAAAGGGGAAAGGGTTTGGAGGAGAAATTGGGAAAGTAAAGTGATGGGTGGTGAGGGGTTGGGGTATAAAGGGGTTGAGTTTAATTAAAAAGCATTCCACAATCCCATGGTGTATAAAACACCCCAACATGATATTTTTAAAAGCATCTCACCAAAATGCATCATAATCACAATTAAACTCATGCTTTCCAATTAATTGCTAACCATGGCAAATAAATCATGCTAATAACAATTTTCCCAACATGCACAACATGCACCCTGAAATGCTCTCCCGGGTCACTCTATCATGTGACTAAGCATTTCCAAATGATAAATAATTCCAGCACATAATTAATTACCACCATAATTAATCATATAAACACAATTAGTGCCCAAATTGCAATTAATCATTTCGGGGATATCACAATACTCCCCTACTTATAAGATTTCGTCCTCGAAATCACATGCACTTACCCCCAAAAGAAACTAAACATAATCACATACCAGAGAATAGTTCCGGGTAGTGCTGCACCATATGCCGCTCCATCTCCCACGTAGCCTCCTCGACACCCCTGCGATCCCACTGAACCTTGATCATAGGTATCACTTTGTTCCGAAGTCTACGGTCTGCTCGATCCAGAATTCTAACAGGCCGTTCCACATAAGACACATCGAATTCTAACTGAACTTCGGAAGGCTGTAACACATGAGATGGATCCGGCTCATACTTCCGCAGCATCGATACATGAAACACATCATGTATACCAGATAACGAAGGCGGCAGAGCTAGTCGGTAAGCTAAGGTGCCAATGCGCTGCAAAATCTCGTACGGTCCAACATACCTCGGAGACAGTTTCCCGCGCATCCCAAATCGCACAACGCCTCTGAAAGGCGAGATCTTCAAAAAGACCTTATCTCCCAACTGAAATTCCAATGGTCTCCGCCGTTTATTCGCATAAGCTGCCTGTCTGTCCTGGGCTGCTTTCATTTTCTGCCTTATCATCTTTATTTTCTCTTCCATTTCCCGAATCAACTCCGGTCCTCCGACCGATTTACGGTCCAAATCATCCCAACACAAGGGTGATCTACACCGTCTGCCATAAAGAGCTTCAAAAAGAGCCATCTGAATACTCGCCTGGTAGCTGTTATTATAAGAGAACTCTACCAAAGGCACTGAATCTTGCCAAGAAACATCGAACTCCAAAACACAAGCTCTCAACATGTCCTCGAGCGTCTGGATAGTACGCTCGGTCTGGCCATCCGTCTGAGGATGATATGCAGTGCTCAATCTAACTTCAGTTCCCAAGGCTGACTGAAGGCCTTCCCAAAAATGAGATGTGAACCGTGGATCTCGATCCGACACTATGGAAATGGGGATCCCATGCAATCTCACCACATCTCGAATATACAACTGCGCCATCCTCAAAAAGGTGAAAGTCATGCTATAGGGGATGAAATGAGCTACCTTAGTCAATCGATCCACAATCACCCAAATAGCATCAAAGCCTGAAGTACTCCTCGGCAGGTGAGTCACGAAGTCCATGGAAATGTGCTCCCACTTCCACTTTGGTATCTCCAAGCTTTTCAACTCGCCGCCAGGTCTCTGTCTCTCTGCCTTAACTTGCTGGCAGATCAAGCACCTCTTAACAAAAGCGACGACGTCATACTTCATCATTTTCCACCAAAACTGACCACGCAGATCTTTATACATCTTCTTCCCGCCTGGGTGGATGCTAAGTCTGCTACTATGAGCTCGCTCCAGGATCCCTCTACGCAACTCCGGCGTACTCGGAACCACCCAACGGTTACCCAATCTCAGGGATCCGTCATCGGCCACTCTGAATTTCGTTGGCTGACCAAGATGTACTAAAGATAACCACCTCTGGACCTCATCATCTGACATCTGAGCTCTCCTGATGTTCTCATAGATATCCGGCTCAGCTAACAAGGTCGATACATGCACAGGTGATGCATCTATGTCGAAATCATAGCCCAGATGGCAATAGGAGGTCATCATAGCCGACAAATGGATGACGTCCTCAGCAGAACTCCTCACTTTCCGGCTCAAAGCATCTGCTGTCAAATTAGCTTTTTCGGGATGGTACTCAATCTCACAATCATAGTCTTTGTAAGTCCATCCACCTCCTCTGCCTCATGTTCAGCTCCGCCTGAGTGAATAAAAACTTGAGGCTCTTGTGATCCGTGTATATGGTAAATGAAGTACCATATAAGTAATGTCTCCAAATTTTCAGGGCGAAGATGATAGCCGCCAGTTCCAAGTCATGGACTGGGTATCTCGTCTCATGCGGCTTCAACTGCCTCGATGCATAAGCTACCACATGCTTATCTTGCATCAGTACACACCCAAGGCCCTGAAGTGATGCATCGGTATACAAAACAAATCTGGAGTTTTCCGTAGGGATCACTAACACTGGCGCCGTGGTCAAACGGTGCTTCAACTCCTGGAATCTCTCCTCACAAGCTTCTGACCAAAAGAATGGTACTCCCTTCTGGGTCAACAGTGTCAACGGCTTGGCAATCTTTGAAAAGCCCTCGACGAAGCGTCGATAATAACCGGCCAAATCAAGGAAGCTCCGTATCTCAGGCACAGAAGTGGGGGCAGCCCACTCCATCACAGCTTCGATCTTCCTGGGATCCACTGATATTCCGCTGCTCGATATGACATGCCCCAGAAATACTACACTGCTCAACCAAAACTCACACTTACTGAGCTTGGCATACAACTGGTGATCTCGGAGAATCTGGAGCACTGTCCTCAAGTGTTTCACGTGCTCTTCCTTGCTCCGGGAATAGATGAGAATGTCGTCGATGAACACGATGACAAACTGATCAAGATACGGCTGAAACACTCTGTTCATCAGACTCATAAAGACCGCTGGAGCATTCGTCACGCCGAACGGCATCACTAGGAACTCATAATGTCCATATCGAGTCCGGAATGCTGTCTTCTGCACATCTTCCTCTCTGACTCAAATCTGATGGTACCCGGACCTCAAATCAATCTTGCTATAAAGTCTGGTACCTTGCAACTGATCAAACAAGTCATCAATCCTTGGGAGAGGATATTTGTTCTTTACTGTGGCTTTATTCAGTTGCCGGTAATCGATGCACAACCGCATCGAACCGTCCTTCTTCTTCACAAAGAGAACCGGTGCGCCCCATGGCGATACGCTCGGGCGTATATATCCCTTGTCAAGGAGCTCCTGCAACTGCTCCTTCAATTCTCTCAACTCTGCCGGTGCCATCCTATAAGGTGCACGAGAGATAGCGGATGTCCCCGGTAACAACTCGATCCCAAACTCAACTTCTCTAGCCGGTGGAAATCCTTGAATCTCATCTGGGAATACATCAGCAAAATCTGCTACCACTGGCACATCCTCAACTCTCAGTTCTTTATTCTTCCCAGACGTGTCCACGGCATAGATGAGATAGCCCGTGTGGCCACGTTCCAACAGTTGAGTCATCTTGATTGCTGACATTAACGGAATCTTCGCACGAGAACCGTTGCCATAAAAAGTCCACTGACTACCCAAATCAGGTCTGAACTTCACTGTTTTCTGCCGGCAATCTACCACTGCCTGATATCTGTTCAGAATATTAATACCCACAATGCAGTCGAAGTCTAACATGCCCAACACAATCAAGTCTGCCTTCAACTCGCTGTCCTCAAAATAAAGGAGGCAATCTGCCATAAACCGATCAGCAACGACATTTCTTCCAGTGGGTGTTGAGACAAAGAGAGGCGTGGGTAGAGAAGACGTGCGCATATGGTGTCTCTCCACAAAGTCAACAGATACAAAAGAGTGGGAGGCACCTGTATCTATCAAAATAAAAGCAGGGTACGTAAATAAATGACACGTACCTGCGATCACCTCATCTGGGGCTGCCTGAGCCTGCTCTCTGGTCAGCGCACACACCTGTCCCTGGGACGGTCCCACTGTCTGACCTCCCGATGGTCGAGGCACAAACTGCTGCCTCTGGTGTACTGTCCTGTCATCAAATCTCGGCCTGTTGCCCTGAAACTCTGACTGTCCTCCCGGGTGGGGCAATACCAAGAGATGTGGCCCATCTTGCCACAGCTATAATAGGCAGGGCACTTGCTCGAAGAATGTGGCCCTCCACAGTTATCGCACCTTGGCTCCCCCGATCTATTTCCCTGCGTAGACCCTCGGTTGGCGGACCAATTGCTCTTCTTGTTCTCCTGCTTTTGGCCAAAGAATTTCTTCCCACTGAACCGTGAAGATGAAGAGGCACCACGAGGTTTAAATGGCTCTCCTCGGGGCCTCAAGTTGTCATTAGCTTGCCTCTGTTGTGGTACTTGTGGTGGCACAGCACTAGGATAAGCTCCTACTCCAATCTCGGCAAGCTCTGCTCTTGTGAGAGCATCATCAAAAGAAGTGGGGTTATTGGTGATAACCCGGTCAAAGAGCTCCGGTCGCAACCCCTTCATAAAATTTCTCATCTTGGCGTGTCCATTGGTGGCAATGTGGGGAACATACCTCAACAACGAAGAGTACCGCATGGCATAGTCTGACACTGTCATGTTCCCCTGTTTCAAACTTGCAAACTCATCCTCCTTCCTCTGTCTCGCCGCTGCGGAGAAGTACCGGTTCAGGAACCAGGTTCTGAAGAGTGTCCAATCAATCACAGCACCCAGTGCTCTCAGTTCCATTACCGTGCTCCTCCACCACATCAAAGGTTTCTTTGATAACTGGAACTCCGCCAGCCTCAGCCAAGCTGTAATAGCACAAGGAGCCGATACAAATATCTGCTCAAGTCTTTCCAGCCACTCCTCAGCTTCCTCTCCTGATTCTGTTCCCTCAAACCGGGGCGGGTGGTAAGACAGAAACTGAGTCAAGCTAATCTCACCGGGTAGCAATAACTGAGCCACTGGTTCCATGCCTACTGCTGGTGGAGGTAGAGGGTTTGCCTGACCAATGCTACCGTTCACGCTCCCAACATCGCCGACCTCTTCGTTAAGGTTCCCCGCATTCATAGCAGCCATGCTGTAACACAAAGGTTAACAACAATTCCGAAACAAATATATATGTTATGCCGTTAGATAACAGGAATGATAATGAGCATGTTAGTATAACAGGATATACATCAATATGCACTACATGCATAAACATGCTTCAAATGTAAGCACCTAGCTAATCATGCTAAGGCTACCCTTCTCTCGTTCCCGGGTTCTCTAACCGCTGCTCTGATACCACTAATGTAAGGACCCTAGTTCCTTAAAGTGCGGATTTAAGGCATAATTAGAGCTAATATAAATGATCAGAGTAAAAAAATCGTGTTGAGACTATGAGCCTTAAGAATTACATGCCAAAATGAGGACTATCAATGGATTAGTTACATTCCCAAATCAAAAGAATGTTATCAATTATAGCTTTACACTACTCCTAGAGTAGATACTATACAAAATTAATCCTGTCCTTCCTTTCTCAAAAGAATTCTTCACAAGCTCACCACCTCAACCCGCTTAGCCCTTCTTATCATGCCAAAAGTGTACCTACAAGGACAACCCCCAAACATGAGCAATAATATCATTCATATACAACACAATATGAATATAAAGCGTAAATGCATAATCATAATAAAACACTTCCTGTTTTTCCCATGCATTTTAAACGCTTCCCGTTTGGTTGTCCCTGTACCATAACTCATGAGTATAATCAATAGATTATTTAATGGTCTACACATGTCATGACATAATACCATCTCATCAAATCAAATATCAATCACCAATCCCTAGTCTGTCCATCGCAATGTATTTTAATGCCCCCCGCTTATTTACATATAGGCGGCATAGAATAACCTCGCTTCAATGGACATGCGGCGCTCCCACCCCTCGCCTCACATTGAGCGGCGAATATTCTTTCCTCGCCCTATATGATAACCACGCTCAAATGTGACATGCGGCGCTCCCACCCCTCGCTTCACATTTAGCGGAAACAAACCAAATAGCGGCAAGTATTAAAATCATCAAGGGATGACCACGACTCATGGGATGTGCACCAATAACCATCATATGCATATACGATCATCATGCATAATTCAACATGTATTTGCATCCACAATGCATAATCACATATATACTCGCATCCACAATGCATAACAATGAGTATACTAGATACATGTATCGTTGGGTGCCCGTACGTCCTCTACGTACCTTTCCAAAATGTAGGACGTGGTAGGACTTCAATTCCTTGGCTGAGTTGCCACCTGGGATGGTTCTACATATTCACACAATTCAATATTAGAACCCAATAATAGTCCAATACCAAAAATCTCATCAATCATGCCAAGGAAATAATTTTCAGCAAAAAAATGCTCTACCGATCGATCGGTCATCCTTACCGATCGATCGGTAACTGTTCATAATTTTCATTTTAAGCTACGGCTTTTACCGATCGATCGGTCCAAGATACCGATCGATCGCTAGCCATCCACCGATCGATCGGTCGCTTTTACCGATCGATCGGTAAGCATAAAAATTTCACCCTTCGCTTCGCACTTGCACCGATCGATCGTCGCCCTGCTACCGATCGATCGGTCGCCGCGACATTTCGGAAAAACTCCATTTTTTTTGGCACAAAACCACCAAATAACCCAAAACATCTTAAACCAAAGACATCCCAACAACATAATAACACAATATATCAACAAAATACACCCCAAATCCAACCCTCAACCAAAACAACACCAACCCACAACAAACCCATTTTAAACCATTTCAAATCCAATCCAAACACAACAAAAATGACATGGAGGCATCCATACCTCTTGGGGACCTCAAATCTCCCAATAAACTCCACAAATCAACTTTTTGCAAGAATTTCTCTTCACCCCTAAGCACAAAAACGAAAATGGAAAAGGGGAAAGGGTTTGGAGGAGAAATTGGGAAAGTAAAGTGATGGGTGGTGAGGAGTTGGGGTATAAAGGGGTTGAGTTTAATTAAAAAGCATTCCACAATCCCATGGTGTATAAAACACCCCAACATGATATTTTTAAAAGCATCTCACCAAAATGCATCATAATCACAATTAAACTCATGATTTCCAATTAATTGCTAACCATGACAAATAAATCATGCTAATAACAATTTTCCCAACATACACAACATGCACCCTGAAATGCTCTCCCGGGTCACTCTATCATGTGACTAAGCATTTCCAAATGATAAATAATTCCAGCACATAATTAATTACCACCATAATTAATCATATAAACACAATTAGTGCCCAAATTGCAATTAATCATTTCGAGGATATCACAGAAACTGTATAAGATTGAAACAGGAACAGTTCGTGATAGCTATGCCAGTTCAGAATTTTACAGGACATATATTTTATGGGTTTTGAATAATCAAATTGATGTATTACAATTTCGTATATTGATGTGTGAATGATTATTGAGATGGAGTATTCTCACCCTGTGTTGGGACTATTTATGTTGAAATAGGTATAACAGGTACGACGTTGTCTCGGGAAGAAAACTAGTACCCATGGAAAATAGTGCTCGCGGGATTATGGTACAAGTATCGGTTGATGGTACATATCCCTTATGCATTGAGAATTGATTCATTGATTTATTGCTCGTATGTGAGCACCTGGATGCATGTATATGGACTGCATAATAGTGTTGAAGTCTTCTTTTATATAGTTGATTGATGTGCGTGTTATTTTGAGGAGCATGTTCTTTACGAGTTGAGTTGAGGGGAATTTATTATATTATTGCCTGAGAGGTTGTATATGGTGCATATGTGATTTATATTTTTCTGGGTAGTCCTAATTACGGGGAGACTCTGCCCAATTTTTTTTTAAAGGCCATAGAGTATATGAGAATCATGTAATGATTCTTGTAAAGAATGAACATTTTCATATACATTCGATGTCATAGATGTCTAAATGTCGTCGTTAGGAGTTGGGGCCTTACATTAGTGGTATCAGAGCAGTGGTTTGCTCTTTGGGCAGTTTGAGGGCCTAAGCGTATGTTGAGAGGATTGTATATCACATACTTTGATGCATGATTGTAGTTTTCTGTCAATGTGACATGATGTCTGCATATTTATGTGCATTTTATGATATGAAGCAATGGAACTTTGTGTTATTGCTAATAGTTGCGATTGCAGGATCGATTATAAATTATGAGAAACATGACAATGAGGAATCACTGTTGATTTCAGTAGATACACCTATTAGTAGCGGTATTGTTGAAAAGCTCATGAGTATGGTAATTTGTTTTAATTACATCACTGACTTGAATATTGTGAAAGTGATGATGTCTTTTGAGATGCGTGATGAATGATTTGCCACGCTGACGGTATTTAAATGGTATATTGATGGCATTGTTAGTAACGGAATGAGTGAATTTTATTGAGTTGAGTTTTGTGTACATGCTATGTATATGTATGTACAGTGCTGATGAATCTGGTTTTGTAGGAGAATCAGAAAATGGGAAACAAAATACAATGTTCAGGGACAAAATAAATGGACTATATGACGACTGGGTATGTGTATGTCATAAATGTGATGACACAGGTACGTGACGATGTACTAATACTAGCTTAAAGTATCCACACATACTGTATTATGTATTAATGATGTACCTATGCCCTCATGAGTATTTTTTTACTGTGACTATGATAATGAGGTTTTCGGTGCAGAATTTTGTCAATAGCGCTATTGGTGATTGACGATTCTTATGGAGGGTGATTTGGTATTGAATTACTGTGCTTGGTTCGCCACTGACGAGTGTGCAATGTGATTGGGTCACCGCTGCCCAGTGTGTAATGTGATTGGGTCGCCACTAACGAGTGTGCGATGTGCTAAGGTCGCCACAGATGAGTGTGCGATGTGACAGGGTCGCCGTTGACGAGCGAGCGCTATGTTATTGGTCTATGCTAGAGAGAGCATGCGACATGTAGCTTGTTATTGGGTCGATGCTAGAGAGAGCATGCGACGTATTTATTGTTCTTGGGTCAATGCTAAAGAGAGCATGCGGCGTGTATATTGTTATTGGGTCCATGCTAGAGAGAGCATGCGACGTATATATTGTTCTTGGGTCGATGCTAGAGAGAGCATGCGACGTGTATATTGTTATTGGGTCGATGCTAGAGATAGCATGTGACGTGTATATTGTTATTGGGTCGATACTAGAGAGAGCATGAGACGTGTATATTGTTATTGGGTCGATGCTAGAGAGAGCATGCGAAGACAATGCCCTGTTTTTCAGAAAAGTTGGTTGAGTACT
Source organism: Haberlea rhodopensis (assembly GCA_907163345.1). Classification (NCBI taxonomy): domain Eukaryota; kingdom Viridiplantae; phylum Streptophyta; class Magnoliopsida; order Lamiales; family Gesneriaceae; genus Haberlea; species Haberlea rhodopensis. Next base: position 1,553,287 of record CAJQUN010000116.1, on the reverse strand, counting down.
TGTGTAAATGAACGACGTTTATGCCTGTGGATTTATATTTGCGGTATAAATTTGATATGAATACACTCAGGGTAGTGTATTGTAACTGCTAGCATAATTGTTTAAGCATCTGGTGTATTTTATATGCTAGATCGAAGGGTGTAAAAATAGGTGTTCGAGAATTCTGGGATGGTATTTCTCGAACAGAGCATCTCGATCGATCGACATTTTATCTCGATCGATCGAGCGAGGCAGAATCTTGACTTTGATAGAAGGCGTCTTCTCGATCGATCGAGAAGAGGGGCCGATCGATCGAGAGACCCAGAATGATGAAAAATATAAATTGTTATATTTTGTTTAATTTTTGATATTGGATTGTAATGAGACATCTAATATTGTGTTGTACACTGGTGTAGAGCCTTCACAGACAGCTACACAGCGCAGGGGATAGAGTCCCACCACACAATACATTTTGGAAAGGTACGTAAGCGACGTACGGGCATCCCAACGGTAACATGTACTTTATGTTTTTCTATTTGACACATGATGAATGCAATGTGATGCATTAAGAGTATGATACATGTTATTATGCATTGTTGTTGCATATTATGCATTGTTGTTGCATATTGTGATGTGGAATAAAGAGGTGTATTCCACGAGTCAAGAGAGATCACAGTGTATGTTTAATGCTTATGCTTGTTCTATAGTAATGAAGCGGGAAAGAATGTACCGCTCATTATGAGATTATGTAGTAATGAAGCGGGGAAGAATGTACCGCTCATTATGAGATTATGTAGTAATGAAGCGGGGAAGAATGTACCGCTCATTATGAGATTTTGTAGTAATGAAGCGGGGAAGATTGTACCGCTCATTATGAGATGTTGAAGCAGGAAGCATTAAAATAACTGTTGATATATGACTCAAAAGCTATGTAAAGAAAGAGGTGATATGTCATGACATTATTAAAGGATCCATAATTTCATATAATGTGTTTAATATGAGTTATGGTACAGGGACAACCAATGGACGTTGTAAATGCTTGGAAATACAGGAAGTACTTTGTATTTATGATTATGCATTTACGTCTTACATTCATATTATGTTGAATATGAATTATGTTATGCTCATGTGTTGGGGGATGTCTTTGTAGGTGCTTTTGATGATGAGAACCAGGGTCGGGGTTGAAATGCTGAGCTATAAGGAGTGCTACAGGATTAGCATGTTAGAGAAATTTTTGTATAGCTTCTACACGAAGTAGAGTAAGACTATAGTGTAGTACCTTTTGGGTAGGAATATGTGTAATTCCTTTTAAACTTTTGGTACTGTAATCTCTTAAGCTCAGGATAATCAACACGACACTATCACTCTGATATATGCACATGAATGATTAGTTCTCTTATCGCACCTAAATATCTTGATTAATAACGGGGTCTCACATTTAGAGGTATCAGAGCAGTGGTTAGATAACCAGGGAAGAGTGAAGGGTAGCCTTTAGAGACAAGTTGGCTAGGTATTCATTGTTGGGCATGTTATGCATGTGATGCATATTGTTGTATAAGTGTTATACTAACATGCTTTTGAATATGATACTCTTGTTATCTAACGGCTTATATTATGAACTGCTTTTGGTATTGTTGTTAACTTTTGTGTTGCAGCATGGCGGCTATTAACCCGGAGAACCTCAATGAAGAGGTAGGGGATATGGGCAGTATGAACGCTAGTATTGCTCAAACGAATCCATTACCGCCACCCGCTGTAGGCTTGGAGCCTATTGCACAGATACTACTACCAGTGGAGATAAGTCTGACCCAGTTTTTGAGTTATCATCCACCGCTATTTGAAGGGACTGAGACTGGGGAAGCAGCCGAGGAATGACTTGAGCGACTGGAACAGATTTTCGTATCAGCACCCTGTGCACGGACTGCCTGGTTGAGGTTGGCAGAGTTCCAGTTAGCGAACAAGTCTTCCATGTGGTGGAAGACAACAGTCATGGAGCTGAGAGCTCAGGGTATGACGGTTGATTGGACTCTATTCAGGACCTGATTCCTTAACCGGTACTTTTCTGCAGCTGCCAGACAATTAAAGGAGGACGAGTTCAATAATTTGAAGCAGGGCAGCCTGTCAGTATCAGACTACGCTATGCAGTATTCCTCACTGCTGAGGTATGTACCTCATATTGCTGTTAGCAGTCATGCTAAGATGAGAAATTTCCTGAAGGGACTGAGGCCAGAGCTGTTTGATCGGGTTGTCTCCAACAACCCTAGCTCTTTTGATGACGCCTTGACACGGGCAGAGTTGGCAGAAATTGAAGTGGGCGCGTACAAGGACGTTGTACCCCCTTTTGTACCACCTCAGCGACCAGCTGTTGATAGCCTGAGGCCACGAGGGGACCAGTTCAAGCCTCGTGGGGCCTTTTCATCTTCTAGATTCAGTGGGAAGAAGTCTCAAAATCAGAAGCAAAATAACCAAGGGCCATCCCAGGGAAGTAAGACAGGAGGAAATCGATGTAACAACTGTGGAGGATGGCACTTGTCACATGACTGCCAGGGTTGCTATGTTTGTGGCAAGGTGGGCCACTTGGCTCGAGGTTGCCCCGATTGGAGAGCACCACAGAGACAGGTAGACTCTGGGCCGAACATGCCAAGGTTTGATGCTGGGAGGGCACCACAGAGACAGCAGTTCGCACCTCGACCGCAGGGAGGTCAGACGGCAGGACCGCCGCAGGGTCATGTGTATGCACTGACTAGAGAGCAGGCTGAGGCAGCCCCAGAGGAGGTCATTGCTGGTACGTGCCATTTACTTACGTACCCTGCACTTATATTGATAGATACAGGTGCTTCCCATTCTTTTGTGTCTGCTGCTTTTATGGAGAGACACCGCTTGTGCTCGTCTCTGTTACCCAAGCCTCTCATGGTCTCGACACCCATGGGGAAGCATGTGATTGCTGACCGATTGTTATCTGATTGCCAACAGAAGATTGTTCGTTTTCTATCTGATCAGGGGTTCCAGTGGACTTTTTATGGGGACGGCTCTCGTCCAAAGATTCCAGTAATCTCAGCGGTTAAGATGTCGCGATTATTGGAACGCGGCCACACGGGCTACCTTATTTATGCCGTGGATGCTTCAGAAGAGAAGGAAGTGAGAGCCGAGGACATTCCGGTCGTGGCGGAGTTCATTGATGTGTTCCCAGATGAGATTCCGGGGTTTCCGCCTGTCAGGGATGTTGAGTTTGCCATTGAGCTGCTGCCAGGGACTTCTGCTATTTCCCGTGCTCCTTATAGGATGGCACCGGCAGAGCTGAGGGAGCTGAAGATACAGTTACAGGAGCTCCTCGACAAGGGATACATTCGTCCTAGTGTATCGCCTTGGGGTGCACCAGTCTTGTTCGGGAAAAAGAAGGAGGGATCAATGCGTCTGTGCATTGACTACAGGCAATTGAACAAGGCCACAGTGAAGAACAGGTATCCACTTCCGAGGATTGATGACCTGTTCGATCAGCTTCAGGGTACAGAGGTTTACTCAAAGATAGATTTGAGGTCAGGATATCACCAGGTGCGGGTTAGAGCTGACGATGTCCAAAAGACGACTTTTAGAACTCGGTATGGGCACTACGAGTTCTTAGTGATGCCATTCGGGGTGACAAATGCACCTGCAGTTTTTATGAGCCTGATGAACCGAGTATTTCAGGAGTACCTCGATCAGTTTGTGATCGTATTCATTGATGATATCCTTGTCTATTCAAGGAGTGAGGAGGATCAGGCCGATCATCTGAGGATAGTGCTCCAGATCCTCAGAGATCATCAGTTGTACGCCAAACTCAGCAAGTGTGAGTTCTGGCTGAGCAGTGTAGCATTCTTGGGCCATATCATTTCATGAGAGGGGATATCAGTAGACCCGAGGAAGATAGAGGCAGTTATGGATTGGTCTGCCCCTACTTCAGTCAGTGAAATTCGAAGTTTTCTTGGTCTGGCTGGCTATTACCGACGTTTCGTCGAGGGTTTCTCAAAGATCGCCAAGCCACTTACACTGCTGACTCAGAAGGGAGTCCCTTTTTGTTGGACAGAGGCTTGTGAGCAGAGCTTTAGGGAATTAAAGCACAGACTGACTACGGCACCAGTTCTAGTGATTCCCAAGGAGAACAAGGGGTTTATCCTTTATACTGATGCATCACTACAGGGCCTAGGATGCGTACTGATGCAGGACAGACATGTAGTGGCTTATGCTTCGAGACACTTGAAGCCACATGAGACGAGGTATCCAGTCCATGATCTGGAGCTAGCAGCTATAGTGTTTGCCTTGAAGATATGACGACACTACTTATACGGTACCTCATTCACCATCTTCACTGATCACAAGAGCCTGAAGTTCTTGTTTACACAGGCTGAGCTGAACATGAGGCAGAGGAGATGGATGGATCTGCTGAGGATTATGATTGTGAAATCCTATACCATCCCGGGAAAGCAAATTTGACAGCTGACGCTTTGAGTCGGAAGGTGAGGAGCACAGCAGAGGATGCCATGTGCTTATCAGCCATGTTGGGCTCCTACTGTCAGTTGGGGTTTGATTATGATGTATCTACTTCACCAGTACAGGTATTGACCTTGCTAGCTGAGCCTGTTATTTATGATCACATCAGGAAGGCTCAGGGGACCGACGCAGAGGTTCAGAGATGGATGTTAGTGGTTCATTCAGGCCAGCCATCAGAGTGGCTGAGGACGATTCTCTGAGACTTGGCGACAGATGGGTGGTTCCAGATACACCCGAGTTGCGACAGGGTATATTACAGCGAGCTCATTGCAGCAGGATGAGTGTCCACCCGGGCGGGAAGAAGATGTATAAGGATCTACGCAGCCAGTTCTGGTGGAGGCGTATGAAACAAGATGTCACCTCATTCGTTAAAAGAAGTTTGATCTGTCAGCAAGTAAAGGCTGAGAGGCAGAGGCCTGGAGGTGAACTAAGGAGTTTGGAGATACCCGAGTGGAAGTGGCAGCACATGGATTTCGTGACCCACTTACCGAGGACTGTTTCGGGTTTTGATGCTATATGGGTAATCGTCGACAGATTGACTAAGAGTGCTCATTTCATTCCCTACTGTATGACCTTCACGTACTTGAGGATGGCACAGTTATATGTCAGAGATGTGGTGAGACTGCATGGGATCCCTGTTTCGATTGTGTCTGATCGAGATCCGCGATTTACATCTCACTTCTGGGAGGGTCTTCAGTCAGCCCTAGGTACAGAGTTGAGGTTGAGCACAGCCTATCATCCCCAGACGGACGGACAGACCGAGCGTATGATACAGACGCTCGAAGATATGTTGAGGGCTTGTGTGCTGGAGTTTGACATTTCTTGGCAGGACTCAGTAGCCTTGGTGGAATTTTCTTATAATAATAGTTACCAGGCTAGCATACAGATGGCTCCATTTGAAGCCCTATATGGCAGGCGTTGCAGGTCGCCTTTGTGTTGGGATGATGTGGACCGTAAATCGGTCGGAGGACCAGAGTTAGTCCAGAATATGGAGGAAAAGGTAAAGATTATCAGGAGAAAGATGAAGGCCGCTCAGGACAGACAGGCAGCGTATGCCAATCAGCGGCGAAGGCCGTTGGAGTTTCAGTTGGGCGACATAGTCTTTCTAAAGATCTCGCCTTTCAGAGGAGTAGTACGGTTTGGTATGCGGGGAAGTTGTCCCCGAGATATGTAGGGCCGTATGAGATCTTACAGCGTGTGGGTACTCTGGCATACCGTTTAGCTTTACCGCCCTCTCTGTCTGGTATTCACGATGTGTTCCATGTGTCTATGCTGAGGAAGTACGAGCCAGATCCTTCGCATGTGTTGCAGCCTTCAGAGGTGCAGTTTGAGTCCGATGTTTCCTATGTGGAGCGGCCTATCAGGATTTTGGATAGAGCAGACCGCAGGCTTCGGAACAAGGTTATTCCTATGGTCAAAGTACAGTGGGATCGTAGGGGTGTCGAGGAGGCCACGGGGAGACTGAGCGACACATGGTGCAGCACTACCCAGAGCTGTTTTCTGGTATGCGTTTATGTATTGTTTTACTTCATGTTGGTAAGCATGTTTGATTTCGGGAACGAAATCTTATAAGTAGGGGAGTATTGTGATATCCCCGAAATGATTATGTGATTTTAATCATTAATTAAATTGTGATGATTTGGGTGTTAATTCATGGGATTGAATTAATATTATTGAGGAGATACATTTCAGGGTGCATGTGATATATGTTGGGATTTTGGGGTCGTGGCATTTTATTTGGGGTGTGTGTTATTTGTTTTGGTGAAGCATGTTAAATGGGAATTGAAGTATTTTTTTTGAGAAAATACTATAAATAATCATGTGAGGGTATTTTAATTCATCGTGCTACATACCGGGACCAAAACATAACACATCATACCACCCAACACCCAACCACCCCCCCAACCCATACCAATCAAACTGTGCAGAGGCTGATTGACCACCCAACTTGGCACAATCATTCAGCCTTCTCCTCCACTTCCAAATCTCGATCTTTCTCTCCCAAATAAACTCTAGCACCTGCTGAGCAAAAAGGTGAGGAGCCTTGCCATTTTCATTCCTTGGAAACCTCTCAAAAATCGGAGCAAATAGGGTTAGAAACCATGCCCTGTTTTTGATTTAAACTTGTTTAAGTTCTGCTTTTGAGTAGTGTGTAAATGGCATGTTAGCTTAGGTTTCTTAAAACCTTCGATTTAAATGCTTACATGGTGTTATTATGCAGCTCTCAGTATTTTTCCTTGAGCATGTTACATGTTTTATGTGAAGTATTTAAACATGTAAAATATAGTGTTCGAAAATCTGGGTAAGTGTATGCCCTGTTTTTTTTTTCTAGAAAAAATGGGATGGGAGTGATATTGTGAAGGTATTATCATGCATGGTAGATAGGTTTTTGGTAAACCTTTGATTTGGGTACTTACAAGGTAGTTTTGTGAAGCCCTTGGAGTTTTTGTTCGAGCAAATTCCATGACTTATGTGGTAGATTTAATTGCTTGAAAGTGGGTACTCGAAAATCTGGGCAGGAAGACAATGCCCTGTTTTTCAGAAAAGTTGGTTGAGTACCTGTGTAAATGGACGACGTTTATGCATGTGGATTTATATTTGCGGTATAAATTTGATATGAATACACTCAGGGTAGTGTATTGTAGCTGCTAGCATAATTGTTTAAGCATGTGGTGTATTTTATATGCTAGATCGAAGGGTGAATTCTGGGATGGTATTTCTCGAACAGAGCATCTCGATCGATCGAGCGAGGCAGAATCTTGACTTTGATAGAAGGCATCTTCTCGATCGATCGAGAAGAGGGGCCGATCTATCGAGAGACCCAGAATGATGAAAAATATAAATTGTTATATTTTGTTTAATTTTTGATATTGGATTGTAATGAGACATCTAATATTGTGTTGTACAATGGTGTAGAGCCTTCATAGACAGCTACACAGCGCAGGGGATAGAGTCCCACCACACACTACATTTTGGAAAGGTACGTAAGCGACGTACGGGCATCCCAACGGTAACATGTACTTTATGTTTGTCTATTTGACACATGATGAATGCAATGTGATGCATTAAGAGTATGATACATGTTATTATGCATTGTTGTTGCATATTATGCATTGTTGTTGCATATTGTGATGTGGAATAAAGAGGTGTATTCCACGAGTCAAGAGAGATCACAGTGTATGTTTAATGCTTATGCTTGTTCTGTAGTAATGAAGCGGGGAAGAATGTACCGCTCATTATGAGATAGTGTAGTAATGAAGCGGGGAAGAATGTACAACTCATTATGAGATTATGTAGTAATGAAGCGGGGAAGAATGTACCGCTCATTATGAGATTTTGTAGTAATGAAGCGGGGAAGATTGTACCGCTCATTATGAGATGTTGAAGCAGGAAGCATTAAAATAACTGTTGATATATGACTCAAAAGCTATGTAAAGAAAGAGGTGATATGTCATGACATTATTAAAGGATCCATAATTTCATATAATGTGTTTATTATGAGTTGTGGTACATGGACAACCAATGGGCGTTGTAAATGCTTGGAAATACAGGAAGTACTTTGTATTTATGATTATGCATCTACGTCTTACATTCATATTATGTTGAATATGAATTATGTTATGCTCATGTGTTGGGGGTTGTCTTTGTAGGTGCTGATAAGTGTGATTTTTACACTTAATTTGATATATGATTAGGGGCGTTTTTATAGTGATTCATGGAAAATATTACGCGTTTTGGTATATAATTGTATATTTCAGGAATCCGGGTCCAAATGCTAAAAGATGATGAGAAATGCATAAATGTGACAAGAATTCAAATTGGGTTTCAAGAGTTGAAAAATCGTGCACCGGGATAGAATACATGCTGCACCCTAACGCCACTTATGCAACACGATTTTATTAAAGATTTTACACGTCACATGCATGATAAGGAAGGGAGAGAAGAGAAGATTGTATATGAGCATTAGTAGGGAATAAAATATTCTCTAATATTTTACCACGGGATTAACCAATTAAAAGGGAGATATTTACGTAGAGATTGGGAGGAGGAGGCAGACTTCAACAAGGAAAAGATACGCAAAGATATTGCGAGAGGAAGAAACGTGCAGGAAGTTACGAGAGAAGGGGAGAGGATAATAGAGAGGAGAGGACTTCAGAAGAGTGGAGCCGTGAGCAGATTCAGGAGGAGGAAAAGTTGCGAGAGAGGAGACGTGAGGAGTTACGTGAGAGAGAGGGGAAGCAACGAGAGGAGACAGAAACGAAGAGCACTTCAACGAGAGAAACATTCTGGAGGTGAGAAGATACAGATACACGAAGGAGGATATACAGAGTTGGAGAGCAGCAGGAGTGGAGAGAAAAACGGAAAGATAATTAATAAGAATTTGAAGAAGTTACGTGAGTGAGGAGCGGAGAGAAGGGAGAAGCGAACGAGATCAGTAGATAACAGGAAACGTGAAGAAGAAGAGTGACGTGAAGGAGAGGCAGCAACAGATTGTTGGACGTGAACAGCAGACTGAATCTTCGCATATAAAGCCTTCTGCTCGGACGAATTCCAGACGGGGATTCTGAACGAAGAAGAAGACCGAGACATACTGGAATTCACGTGAGGAGAATTGGCGAAAAATACACGTACGTACAGCACTGCAAAGCATCGAGAGACGGAGATACGGAGTCGACGACGCCATTGACATCGCTAGTTTATGCGTATTTCTAAACTTTGTTTGATTCTATTTATTTTCTTATGCTTTTAATGTTGAAATACATGATATTGCATTTGATTTTGAATATGTTGCTAGGCTAAGTTTGTTATCAAGACTTAGGGGATCCTATGTTATGAACCCATGATTTAATTTTAATGTTTTGATTGAATCTTATTATCTAAGTGCATAGATCATTGTTTTTCATGCATTTAAGGGTTTGGCCATCCTTGAATGATATTAAATTACAATTGAGATCGAGAGATAAAATTGGAATTCGATATAGTGATTTATGCCGTGGATTTCAGACTGAGATCGAGAGATGAAGTCAAATACACGTGTGATAGCTCTAGATATCTAGTAATCGAAGGCTAGTAGTTTTCATAGATCGATTTACAATATTAATTGTTCAATAAGGGTACGAGAGTGGCTTATTGATACATTAGTATTAGATTTGTTATAGCCGGACCAAGGTATAGCAAGTGAATTAGGAAAACTCGTCACCTTAGATTGTATGAATTAATTCTTAACTAATAGGCGAATTGTGGGGGATTACATAGGTGAACCGAAAGTCTTGATAATTGTCTCTATTGATTTTATTCTCTATCGTTTGTTTGGATTTATTATTGAGTTAATTAGTTAAATTAGTTAATTAGTGATAACCAATTTTCGTAGGCTAAATATAGTTAAACTAGTGGAGTTTGGTAATTATTTACTAGTCCTCGTGGGATCGACAATCCGTACTTTTTATATCATTATACTAAAACTTGACACCGTGCACTTGCGGTATAGAATCGCTACACTCAAAAATACTGTTTAAAATAAAAGCGATCAAGTTTTTGGCGCCGTTGCCGGGGACTAGTTTTAATAATATCAAACGAGATTAGTTGACTGTAGTTTAGTCATTTATTTGTTTTTATTTTTTATTTTTTTCCTCTCTTCTCTTCTACTGCTTGTGTTCTTTTTGGTTGATTGTTAGGCTAAGGCAAACAAGAGCACACATGGCTAATACCGATGAGATTTCGGTACCACCAGTTGCGAGATCACTCATGGACTATGCCCACCCTGCATTCCATGGATCACAGTCGAGTATCACGATACCAACCATACAGGCTAACAATTTTGAGATCAAGCCTGCTATCATACAGATGATCCAGCATTCGGTCCAGTTTGGGGGAGCAGCTACTGACGATCCAAATGATCACATCTCCAACTTCTTGGAGATTTGTGATACATTCAAGCATAATGGCGTTACTGACGACGCCATCAGGTTACGTTTGTTTCCCTTTTCTTTGAAAGATAAAGCTAAATCCTGGTTACAATCGTTGCCTGCAGGATCTATTACCACGTGGGATGGAATGGCGCGGTTGTTCTTGTCAAAATTCTTTCCACAATCCAAGACGGCCAAGATGCGCAATGACATCACTACTTTTGCCCAATGTGATCCAGAGACACTGTATGAGGCTTGGGAGCGCTTTAAAGATCTACTGCGGAGATGCCCACATCATGGCCTTCCTATCTGGCTGCAGGTACAAACGTTTTATAACGGTTTATTTTCTGATAATCGTTCTATGATTGATGCAGCGTCAGGAGGAACTGTGATGAGGAAGACACCCGAGGAAGCTTATACGCTGTTGGAGGAGATGGCTGCTAATAGCTGCCAATGGCAGTCCGACAGGAACGTACCAAAGAAGCAAGCCGGAGTACATCAAGTGAGTGAAGTCACTGCCATAGCTGCCCAATTGGAAGCGCTTAACAAGAAGATGGATAGTTTGAGCATGCATGCAATGCAAGTTCAAACTGTTACATGCGAGCTTTGCAATGGAGCACATCCGAGCACTGAATTCCAGGTTTGTAATCCATTCATTACTACTAATGAAGCTGTTAATTTTGTAGGGAACCGACCACCACCGACCTACCCCTACCAAAACACGTACAATACAGGGCCGAGGAACTTTCCCCAATCACCACCGGGGTATGCACCAAAGCCAAGCATGGAGGAGCTGCTAACTAAGTTCATATCATCGGCTGAAACAAGGATGAACAATCATGAGGCATCGATAAAGAACTTGGAAGTCCAAGTGGGACAGTTAGCAAAGATCGTAGCCGAACGAGCACAAGGATCATTATCTAGTGACACTGAGACGAAACCTTGGGAGCAAGTCCATGCTATCATGTTGAGGAGTGGAAAGGAGGTCGCTGAGAAGAAGGAGGCACACGTTGAGCTGGAAGGCGAGGCAGACATCAAGAAAGAAGATGATCAAACACGCGACAAAGGTAAGTCTGCTAAGACCTCTACACCCATCACACATACTAAGGTAGAGATCCCACTCCCATTCCCCGCTGCGTATAAGAGAGCAAAGATTGATGCTAAATTTACTAAATTTTTAGAATTGATTACGAATCTTCATATTGAGATGCCTTTCATTGATGCTATCCGGCACATGCCGAATTACGCTAAGTTTTTAAAGGAGATTCTGAGAAAAAAGCGGAAACTGGGAGAGCATGAGATGATAAGCTTAACTGAGGAGTGTTCTGCTGTCATTCAAAATGATTCACCTCCAAAGTTAAAGGATCCAGGGAGTTTCACTATACCTTGCAAAATAAATTCTAAATCTTTTAATAAATCTTTATGTGATTTGGGGTCAAGTGTCAATTTAATGCCTTTGTCTGTGTACAGGAAGCTGGGCTTAGGAGAGCTAAAAGCAATCAATGTCTCATTGCAGATGGCAGACAAGTCCATCAAGTACCCTCATGGGATTGTGGAGGATGTACCGGTCAAAGTTGACAAATTCACCATTCCGGTGGATTTCATGGTGCTTGACATAAAGGAGGAGGCGAACATGCCATTGATACTAGGGAGACCATTCCTAGCTACTGGAAGGGCATTGATAGATGTCCAAGAAGGGAAGTTGATCCTCCGAGTAGGGGAGGATCAAGTTACTTATGATATGTTCAAAGTTGTGAACACTGCACGCACTGAGCACCAATGTTTTAGTGTCAATATAATTGATACATTATCTGTTGATGCGATGCAGGTTAAGAGTGAGAACAATGTGGAGGTTACATATAATGGCCAACCAAGAGGAGGTAAGTTTGGTGTAGGAGACTCGGTATTAATGAATAGAAAAAAGATGAGATTTTTTCCATGGGAGTCTGATGCACCATGGGCTGGACCATTCAAAGTTGTCGATGTTTTACCATTCGACACCTTCAAACTGAGAGATGACCATGGGGGACTATTCACTGTGAAAGAGAAGTGGTTACGACATTACCACATGGAGGATGGAAAATCGTCCCCCACTGGCCCTTGCGGCACTTGAGCGTAGATGGTAAAAAGTCCAGCTTGGGACTATAAATCAAGAACTCTTTCCTATCCCTTTCGCTTTGTTTTAGTTTATTTTGGTTTGTTTTTGTTTTTGTTTTTTTGATAGAGACTCCATGCGTGCTGTGACTTGTTCCAACAATATGCCCCACGAGCTGATGAGGAATTGGACAACGATCACTGACGGTCATTGTCAACGGTAAATGCTTTGTCGTACTTTCCATGCTTATTACATTGAGGACAATGCATGAATTAAGTTTGGGGGAGTGCATTACTGTGCCATGTTTTTTTTTTAAAAATTGATCGTTTTTTTGAGCACCAACTGATAGGCTTAGATTTTGAGTGATTTTAACTGTAATTTCTTCCCATTTTCCGTACTTTTTCCTGGATGATATTATGCTTTTTGGTGTTTATTCGTTTGTTTCAGGAAATTAGACCGGAAGTGGAAGAAATGAGCTTACATGAAGATAACGGGCGAAATCGAGGCGTAAAAGAAGAGAAAATGAAAGAAGATGGATTTCCCAAATCTCGATCGATCGAGATTTATTCTCGATCGATCGAGCCAGCCAGAAGCGAGAATCAGATTTTTTTGAAGGCTCGATCGATCGGTGGAAATCTTGATCGATCGAGCGAGGCAGTAACTTCAGCAACAAATTTTGAGAAATCTCGATCGATCGGTGGAAATTCTCGATCGATCGAGCGAGGCAGTGAGTGCAAAAGGCTGACGTGAACAGTGCACCGATCGATCGGTGAAAATCTCGATCGATCGAGACGCGAAATCTGAAGATTTTATTTTCCTTATTTATCGAGATTGTGGGGCTTTTAAGCGGGAGGCTTGATCCATTTCGGAAAATAGACGATATTAGACCATTTTTCAGACGATTTTCTAGGTCAAGGAGCCGCCGCCCAACGCCGCCAAGGAGATCCAATCTCCGTTCTTCGTCCAAAGTCGAGCCAATTTCTTCCGGAGTGCAAGGAAGGAACAAGAGAAGGAATTACGGTGTAACGCACGGATTCATCCATCGTTTATCGTATTTCTGAACCTTAATTTATTTGATTTTCATTTTCATTTGATGTTTTTGAGGTCGAGAGACAATTAAACTCATCTGTATCTGATTTGAATTGAATTTGGTTTATATTATTGAAGTTTTAGTTCGTTGTGTTTGATATATTGATTCATTGGTATTTGAGCGCATTGATATTTATTGTTCATAGATTGATTGCATGTGTAGATCAAAGTCTAGCTAGCTTTGATTGAATTTGAGAGTTACAACCGAGATCGAGAGATAACGTTGTAACACGCTCCATTAATTTATGATGTATGTCACGATTGAGATCGAGAGATGATATCGCATACGTGAGAACTTGAAATCGAAAGATTTAGAGTTATAAGGTTTTGATAATTTAAGCAACTTTGAATTAGTAAATAGGTGCACGAGAGTGACTTATTCTAATTTATTGTTAGTTTCGTTACAGCTCGAGAGTGTGTATCGAATAATAGTGAAAACCTTTCACCGTTAAAATCAATTGAGTGATAATTTGAGAATTCCGTTGAATCAGTAGAGATAATATAATTGAACGACGAGCTTGGTAATTTTCTCGAGTGACTTACCTTCGCATTTCCGGAACCATTCTATTCTTTGTTTCTAGTTTAATCTTTATTCTTTAGTTTAATTTAGCTTTAGTTAATCAAACCTCTTTTATCGTAGGCTAAATATAATTTTATTAATCTTATTTGGTACTTATACGTTAGTCCCTGTGGATTCGACAACCTGTACTTAATTTTCACTATACTAAAACTTGACAACCGTGCACTTGCGGTAGAATCGCTTCAACCCATTCTTTGAAATATCTTTTGTTTAAAATTAAAGCGGTCACCAACGAAAACAAAATTTCCTTGAAAATGAGTTCAATTAGTAAGATAAGAATGAATCTTAGTAGCGGTCTCTATTCCATGATGATATTAATCTCACTCTGCATGTCAACTTGAGTTTTGATGATTGTAAAACTTGTTTGTGAATATCTTGTTTTGAGTAGCATGTCAAAGATGAGGAATATTTTGAGCACATTTGAGTCATAATCTTGTGAATTGCACTTGTAGTAGTGAAAGTTTTTGTGAACTTGATGAATTGTTTTTGAGCATCTTAGAGTACCTTAGAAACTATTTGATGATGACACTTTGAGGCGAAATTTTATAGTTATAAACTCGACTTGGAAATGATATAGGCGATATTTGGACCGTTTGAGCCTTTCAAGCTTACCATGATATATATCAATCTCTAGTGTCCCATTTTGAGCCTAATTGAAAAAGAATGGTGTATGTTTAACATGCTATTAGCCCCATTCAACATTTTTTTGGCAACTCATTATACCCACCTTTATTAGCCTAAATTGAAAGAATTCATCATTACCTAAAGGGAGTATAATGAAACTCATTAGATGCACATAATTTGTTATATGTTGATGAGCTTATTGTTGAAAAAAAATGATGAATGAGTAAATAAAAAGATAGATAAAGCCTTGAGAAAAAAAAGTGACTAAAAAAGACCCAAAGTGGCCAAGGCTAAAAGAGAAAAAGAAGAGAAGCTCAAGTTGTGCTAAAAATTTGAATTTTACATGATTATACTCTATTCTTTGTGCTATCCTATCTTTTCTTTGAAGCCAAACACCTAGGCCTAACGCTACAAGCTTAAAAAGACCTATTGATCCAAGTCTAGGGAGTGACTACATTAGTGGAGAAGCTGTTTGAGAATAGGACTATAGGGTGCTCAATGATAATCTTAACTTTCATTACCTAGCATGATTTGATCTATGAAAATTGCATGAAACTTGAAAGTGACAATAGCACACACGCACGTTCTGATTCAGAGACATGTTGCTTGATCTAGGAGAAAACACAGCGTGTTGAACTTTCTGATTAACTGTTATTTGTCTGTAAGTGAGATGTCTGAGTTACTTGATTGACTGCGAATTTGTTTATTTGAATCTTCAATATTGAACTCTACTTTATGATCTTATTTCTTGCTCGAGACGATCAAGTTTAAGTTTGGGGGAGTTGATAAGTGTGATTTACACTTAATTTGATATATGATTAGGGGCGTTTTTATAGTGATTCATGGAAAATATTACGCGTTTTGGTATATAATTGTATATTTCAGGAATCCGGGTCCAAATGCTAAAAGATGATGAGAAATGCATAAATGTGACAAGAATTCAAATTGGGTTTCAAGAGTTGAAAAATCGTGCACCGGGATAGAATACATGCTGCACCCTAACGCCACTTATGCAACACGATTTTATTAAAGATTTTACACGTCACATGCATGATAAGGAAGGGAGAGAAGAGAAGATTGTATATGAGCATTAGTAGGGAATAAAATATTCTCTAATATTTTACCAAGGGATTAACCAATTAAAAGGGAGATATTTACGTAGAGATTGGGAGGAGGAGGCAGACTTCAACAAGGAAAAGATACGCAAAGATATTGCGAGAGGAAGAAACGTGCAGGAAGTTACGAGAGAAGGGGAGAGGAGAATAGAGAGGAGAGGACTTCAGAAGAGTGGAGCCGTGAGCAGATTCAGGAGGAGGAAAAGTTACGAGAGAGGAGACGTGAGGAGTTACGTGAGAGAGAGGGGAAGCAACGAGAGGAGACAGAAACGAAGAGCACTTCAACGAGAGAAACATTCTGGAGGTGAGAAGATACAGATACACGAAGGAGGATATACAGAGTTGGAGAGCAGCAGGAGTGGAGAGAAAAACGGAAAGATAATTAATAAGAATTTGAAGAAGTTACGTGAGTGAGGAGCGGAGAGAAGGGAGAAGCGAACGAGATCAGTAGATAACAGGAAACGTGAAGAAGAAGAGTGACGTGAAGGAGAGGCAGCAACAGATTGTTGGACGTGAACAGCAGACTGAATCTTCGCATATAAAGCCTTCTGCTCGGACGAATTCCAGACGGGGATTCTGAACGAAGAAGAAGACCGAGACATACTGGAATTCACGTGAGGAGAATTGGCGAAAAATACACGTACGTACAGCACTGCAAAGCATCGAGAGACGGAGATACGGAGTCGACGACGCCATTGACATCGCTAGTTTATGCGTATTTCTAAACTTTGTTTAATGTTGAAATACATGATATTGCATTTGATTTTGAATATGTTGCTAGGCTAAGTTTGTTATCAAGACTTAGGGGATCCTATGTTATGAACCCATGATTTAATTTTAATGTTTTGATTGAATCTTATTATCTAAGTGCATAGATCATTGTTTTTCATGCATTTAAGGGTTTGGCCATCCTTGAATGATATTAAATTACAATTGAGATCGAGAGATAAAATTGGAATTCGGTATAGTGATTTATGCCGTGGATTTCAGACTGAGATCGAGAGATGAAGTCAAATACACGTGTGATAGCTCTAGATATCTAGTAATCGAAGGCTATTAGTTTTCATAGATCGATTTACAATATTAATTGTTCAATAAGGGTACGAGAGTGGCTTATTGATACATTAGTATTAGATTTGTTATAGCCGGACCAAGGTATAGCAAGTGAATTAGGAAAACTCGTCACCTTAGATTGTATGAATTAATTCTTAACTAATAGGCGAATTGTGGGGGATTACATAGGTGAACCGAAAGTCTTGATAATTGTCTCTATTGATTTTATTCTCTATCGTTTGTTTGGATTTTGTTATTGAGTTAATTAGTTAAATTAGTTAATTAGTGATAACCAATTTTCGTAGGCTAAATATAGTTAAACTAGTGGAGTTTGGTAATTATTTACTAGTCCTCATGGGATCGACAATCCGTACTTTTTATATCATTATACTAAAACTTGACACCATGCACTTGCGGTATAGAATCGCTACACTCAAAAATACTGTTTAAAATAAAAGCGATCAGGTGCTTTTGATGATGAGAACCAGGGTCGGTGTTGAAATGCTGAGCTATAAGGAGTGCTACAGGATTAGCAGGTTAGAGAAAGTTTTGTATAGCTTCTACACGAAGTAGAGTAAGACTATAGTGTAGTACCTTTTGGGTAGGAATATGTGTAATTCCTTTTAAACTTTTGGTACTGTAATCTCTTAATCTCAGGATGATCAACACGACACTATTACTCTGATATATGCACATGAATGATTAGTTCTCTTATCGCACCTAAATATCTTGATTAATAACGGGGTCTCACAGCATGCGACGTATATATTGTTCTTGGGTCGATGCTAGAGAGAGCATGCGACGTGCATATTGTCATTGGGTCGATGCTAGAGAGAGAATGCGACGTGTATATTGTTATTGGGTCGATGCTAGAGAGAGCATGCGAAGTGTATATTGATATTGGGTCGATGCTAGAGAGAGCATGTTATGTGATTATTGTCAGGATCGATGCTAATGAGAGCGTACAATGTATTATATGTTCCTTCGCTATAGAGGGAGGGTGATGGATATATGTTGATTTAAATTGTCCTTGTTGATTTAACATATTGTGATGATCAAATGTACAGGTGAAAGTGATAATGGAGAGAGTGGATGACGAGACATTATTGTTTTCTTTCATTTTTATTACAGTGGTGATGCAACAGTGGGGTATAATTGAACCGATATACCGATGACATCTATTGGCGAGATGACGGTATGATTATGTGGTGGATATTATGATGCATGTAATGTATAAACATGTATTGATATTTGTCTTGTGATTATGATGAATAGAATACTTGCCGCTCATATGGCGAAGCGATGATTATGCCGCTGTCATATCGAAGCGAGGGGTATTAATTGTGCACTGCCATTGGGCGATGAGTATTGTGTAACGCCATTAGGCGATGAGTATTTTTACCGCGTGGGGCGATGAGTATCGTGTACCGCCGTAGTGAAATGAGTATTGTTATACTGCTATTGTGTTAGCAATGTATATTGGTCATGTGTTGATTGCATATGACTGTGAATGTCATATTATAAATATTGACATGGTTGTTCCTTGAGTGCACGAGAGGTAGACCCAAGAGGAAGTTGGCATGTTCCAGCGGAACGAAGAGTTGAGGTAACCCTTTTTATTCGCTCAGACATGTCGAGATAAACCATTTGATTTGATTGAACATGTGAATATCTGTGATATGTGTTGAATTATGAGAATCAATGACTAGGGGAAGAATTGGCAATGACATAAAAATGAACCATATTATTGTTACGTTCATTTCTTTTATTACTGTTGCAGTGATAAGATAGGGCGGGATGTAACCGTGGTGGCCACGCCACCATATATACAATATTTGTTGCTGAGATAATGATTGAGTAATGATAGTTGTAGTGATAAGATTTATTGCTATGGAAGCGTGCTAGTTTTGTGTATTGAGTCACCTATAAACATGCTGATACGATGCTATTGAGTGTGTCATGAGATGACATGGATACGTCACGAGATAACGTGGGATCACTATGAATGTCTTGTGTATACATGTGATTATTGTGAACATCACGAGTTGACGTGAAACCTTCGTGAATGAGTATGAGATTATAATGTTCTTCTCTGATATATATTGACAGGATTATGAATAACCATGTAATGATTAATGATGAGTATTGCATAACAATATAACGATGTTATTATATGAATATGTGTGAGACAAAAACATTCTCGATTAAATTATTTAGTATGTTTTGATATGGGTTAGTAACTGAAAGGAATATAAAGGGTGAAATATACATGTAGTAATTACTAATGGATATTCTAGCAATTACTTGGCCTCGGGTATTGGTTAGAAGATGATAGTGATAAGATTGATGACTAAGAATGCAGGACTTACTAATAACTGTAATGTTATGAATATCAGTAGTACATAAATGACAAGGTGATTGGTTATAATACGTGTATATGAGAAATACTAATGAGTTTATTTCTAATACTTATTCCCATGCCAGATGATAGTTGAGTGATGAAATATGAGAACGTCGATACTTTAGTGCAGGTGAGTACTGTGATGAGCATGATACCAAGATAACTTATCCAAGTAGATAAGAATATTTGTGTCATACCATTCATTATCATTTGATGCTAATGATCGGTGGCTGGTGGTGCGTAAAATGTTGATATATGTATGTAAGAATTATTAATGGGCTTTCTAGTAATTACTTTGCACCAGATAATAGCTAGAAGATGATTATGAGAGGTTGATGTTTAGGGGCTCAAGAGTATCGCCGTTGCATACAGACAAGGGTGGTGTAAGATATGACGATGTTGGTATAGATTGCATACTAATCGCACAGGTATGATGATATTTTACGATAAAAGTGTTGATGTACCATTATATATTCTGATATACACATGATGTGCATAGAATGCATAATTTGGTAATTATATGATGTGTACTATGATAAAAGTAAACTATGACGGAATAAGATTTTGTGCAAGGAAACTGTACCGATGCGAGTACAGAGGTAGTGAAGTATGACAAAGAAGCTTGATGAGTAAACACTGTAAGTGTTGACTTTTACTAATTAATGGCAATTCTCTTGATGAGTTGTTCATAGGAAGAAGCTTCTAAATTTAAATGTGATGAGATGAGATAGGCAAGTGAATTAGGTGACTTGATTGTTTTAGATCATAAGATCTATTGTTGCTTAGATCTAGTGGAGACATGATCATATTTACCAAACAAAATTTTGGAAGCATTTGCCTAAGTAACCCTTGTCAATGCTTATGAGGAACTGACATCAAGAGAAACATATGATTTGGTCAGCTAAGACATAATGTAGACTCCTTTCCTAATAGTAAGATATGTTATTGGAAGGCGGTCAAATGCTGCAATTCCTGTAAAATATGCGAAATATTGTTGAGAGATGAATTATGAAATGTTCAGTCAATGGTAATATTTAAATAAGATGACTGGTCATATAATAATGAGACACTGGATGACTAAAAATACGATGATGTTAACCTGGTAATGTCTAACATACATAAGTGTACATGTATATGCTACCTCATTAAATGGTGATGAAAGAACATAGTGAAATTGTATGAATTGCAGTTGAGTGTTGGTGTTGTACATCACGTATGTCAATCGTGAGATGGAAATGATAATGTTTTATTCTATAGTTGTGAGACAACACTATTCCAAATTATTCGATGGTACGTAAATTTTACTTGGCAGTTCCAGTAAGTGTATATTTTAATTTCGAGGTCGAAATTTTATTAGTTGGTGAGAATTGTAATGCCCAAAATAATTTACATTTAATTATTTGATTAGTATGGTAAATTATGAAATAATTTTGGGATTAAAGTATTGGGCATCATATTTTGGACGGGAAAGGGAATAAATAACTGAGCTAGTAGTGCAAATTGAATTAAAAATGGATTCTTGCAAATAATTATTATTATTTGAAATTTGTATTAGAATAATAACAGTGGGAAGAGATAGTATTTGGATGGTGGAGATTTAAGTTAGAGTTAGGGTAACACACATTATCTCTCCTCCATTTCTCTCACACAAGATTAGACATTTCCTCCCCTTTTTCTCTCCTTCAACGTCGGCCGTTTCTGTCAGCCACAAGAGACGATTTTTTACTCCATTTCAAGCACCATTTTTGTCCAGATTCGCCTGTGAGATTCTCTTATTTTCGTTTTATTCCATTTCTCTTGCATTCCCTTTCTCTTTTTGGACGATTTTATTGCTGAATATTGGTCTAAAATTTGTGTTGTTTTTTTTACTGAAATTTTACTACTCTTGGGTCAAAATTTGTACTGTTTTGAGGGTGAAATCATACGGTTGTGTTGGGCTTGAACATTTCAGTGTGGTTCAAAAATTGTTGCTGCATTTTGGCTTCAAGCGTATAGTTTTAATTCAAAAAGTTCAGCTGCTAGTTGGATCGATTTCTTGCTGTTTTGGCAAAGAAAAATGTACTGCATTTTGGCTTGATATCTTGTTGTTATAGTGTTCAAGTTCTGTTGTTCTAAGGTCTGAAACCTGCTGTTAGTTGGTTAGAATTTTTAGGCTGTTCTTGGTTCGGAAATCTGCTGCTATGGTTCAAAACTCTTGTTACTTTGATTCGAATTTTGGGCAGTTTTGGGGTTTAAATCATGTTGTTTTTTTTGGTTGAAATTATACTGTTAGTGATGATTAAATTGTGCTGTTGCGTATTAATTGAAATGGTGCTGCTGTAATGAATAAATAGTGCAGCTGAAATGAGCTCAAAATTCTTGTGGTTTGGATGGAATTTGTGATTGCCTTATTATGGTTGTTATTTTAGATTAAATCATGCTACTGCTTTGACCAAGTTTTACTACTGCTTTTAGATTAATTTATGCATATGGTTATGATCTAATTAAGTTACTAGATATGCATATGTATGATGGCATGATAGTCGAGTAGACCTTAAAGACCGCAAGACTTGACTATGTAATGAAGCTCATATTATTAAATTGTCAATTGAAGATATTGTATTAAGTTGATCAGTATTTAAATGATATCATTTGCATTATAATGAAGTGATATGAAATTGAAAGTGCATGAATGATATCAAATGGGTTGTAAATGAGCTAATATTGAGTGATGATTTTGATATAGATTCTACATGATTCTCCAGATGTCGGGATAGCTTGATCTTGTTATCGACTCTAAGGTACGTAGTGACGTACGAGCAGGTATCTTATGAAGTAAATACATATTCATGTATTCATGCATTGTTGAATGTGGTGAATGGATATAAGGAAATGTACGTGTGTAGTGAGTTTGATATATGTGCTATGGTGGACACGTAAATGTACGTGATCCGGATCTTTGATTATTGATGCCTTTGGCAAGATCAATGTGAGAAGTGGTTGAGAATGAGATTAACTGATAGGCAGAGTTGCCTTCGAGATGAGATTCGTTATGATTGAGCATAAATGATGAATTGTGATTATATTGAATTTATTGGATTGATGAGTATCATCGTTTGAATAATGATATTGAACTTGATGTTTATGAAAGTGTATAAGATTGAAACAGGAACAGTTCGTGATAGTTATGCCGGTTCAGGATTGTACAGGGGGTATATTTTTTGGGTTTTGAATAATCAAATTGTTGCATTACAATTTCGTATATTGATATGTGAATGATTATTGAGATGGAGTATGCTCACCTTCTGTGGGGGTTGTTTCTGCTGAAACAGGTATAACAGGTACGACGTTGTCTCGGGAAGAAAACTAGAACCCATGGAAAATAGTGCTCGCGGGATTATGTACAAGTATCGGTTGATGGTACATATCCCTTATGCATTGAGAATTGATTCATTGATTTATTGCTCGTATGTGAGCTCCTGGATGCGTGTATATGGACTGTATAATAGTGTTGAAGTCCTCTTTTATATAGTTGATTGATGTGCATGTTATTTTGAGGAGCACGTGCTTTATGAATTGAGTTGAGGGGAATTTATTATATTATTGCCTGAGAGGTTGTATATGGTGCATATGTGATTTATATTTTTCCGGGTAGTATTAATTGTAAGGAATCCAACAAGCAAATACGCAGCGGAAATAAAATAATTTTGGATTCCCAACCAGCGACCTATACAGAGTTAATCATATCGGGGTGTAAAGAGAATCATACCCTTGTAGCGTGTTTGAACCGAATCCCACGAAGCAGCACGTCCAACGCGTCCTCGAGTCAGTAGCAAAACTTTTCAAGTTATGCCTCTACGGTATTTACACGATTATGTCAATGAAGGGATGTTGAAGAACAAGTTGCTAGACTTGTTATTCAACAATGAAAGGGACGGACGCACTCTACCCGTGACGGCCGCGCCTCACTAATAGTTTGCTAGGGTTTAGGGTGATAGTTAATTCACAATTAACGTGTAACCCTATTGACCTAATGACCAAGTATATATATACAAGAAGGTGGCGGCTAGTTAAACCGTAGGCTTTCGAAAATCCCAAAACACCTTTTTAAATTATATATATTGCCTATTTATATATATATCATTATATATATATATTTGGCCCGATATATTATATGTATATATATAATATTTTATGATTAAGACTCTTCTTAATCAAATTAATTCATCCAATGAATTTTATCTACCCTTCATCGATTTAATCTTTTGTGCGACCCGTTAGGATCTTGCAACGTTGGCAGTGACATAAAATCTAATTTTATGTTACAAGCAATGAGCGGTATCTAGCAACACATCAAGGCTACCCAAGTTACAAGAATGTCATTGACTCGACAAAACCTATGGCCTGTGATAATATTAACCATGTAACTTAATCCCTTTGTCCTATGTGTTTAGATTAAACACGAGTCATGGAATAGTCATACTCGTATGGTTCAATCTTTTATTTCTTGATCCCCAAGTAGACTAGAATAAACAAATAAGCTCGATATCACATATCGACTCATTCAAGCATGGCCATGCATTTTAGTCTCACTTGATCAAGAGCCCAAACACTTCTCCTGTTATATAGGAGGGACAAATCCTATCTTGATCACTCAACATCCCTCTACATAATTCGTGGTGTATCCAATGATTGTCTTTATAGTTTACCCTGTTACAGGTAACGTTTGACAATATCCAGATATACAACTCCTTATGTTGGGATCTCTGGTGATCTCAAGTCGTAAAGATTACATACATTATTATCACTATGAGAATTGCTTATGACGTTCATATAACTATCCATGTTGCATTCTCATGGTGGGTCTGTCCAGTACATCGTTCTCTAACATGCACCCATGTGTTGATTTGATATCTCATATCCATGAACAATTCATCAATCAATACATACTAGCATCAATGCATTATCATTATCCTTATTCATGATAATACTTGACTATGGACAATCTTTAAGAATAATACAATATTATTCTACGGACATTAACATATATATATATATATTCATATTACATAGATACTGGAATAATATATAATAATGAATTGCCTTTATTAAAATCATATTACATTGCATGCCAAAATCAATCATCTAATGAGTTGTCTTAGGGCATATCCCAACAAATCTCCCACTTGCACTAAGACCAATCAAACATGTACTTAATGTGATGCCCCGAAATTAATTAATTGCAATTAAGGCATTAATTATGTGGTAATTGATTTATGTGTTGGGTAATAAGATGTTAACATGATTTAATTGTGTTGATTATTAAATATGAGGAAGATGTGATTTTAGAGGAAGTTTGTTGCATTTTATTAAATGCTTATAAAATACCATGTTTGGGTATTTTATACATCATGTTAACTTTGGGGTGCAATTTTTATATTAACCTTTATAACCCTCTTTCCCCACTATACCCACTTACTTTTCAATCACTTTTAAACCCCCAAATTCATCCCCAGCCCTAACCCACCTCACATTATCGAAACTTAGCTAAAGTGGAAGGAGAAATCTTCACAAAACCTTTGTTTGTGAGAATTATTATAGGATTTGGAGTCCCTAAGAGGTATGGAACCCTTCCTTAAGTTTTTATGATGTTTGGTGTTGAAATGGGTTAGATTTTGATGTTTTTATGTGGGTTGTTTTGGGGTATATGTTATTTATGGTTGGGGTATGATTTTTGAAGTGTTTTATGTGGGTCTTTGTGAGTTATGATGATATTGATGTTGTAGGGAAGTTTGGGTTTGTAAGGAATGAAGTGGAGCTTGAAAAATGCTCAAAAATGGCGATTTTTTGTGGTTCAGTACTCGGTGATCGATCGCCCGTTTTTGGCGATCGATCGCGAGCCTCCAATGCGCGCCAGTAGCATTTGGCGATCGATCGCGCCAAAAGTGGCGATCGATCGCCGAAGACTCAAAATTTCAACAACGGGCAGTGTGATCTCGCGATCGATCGGGACAACCCAGAGATCGATCGCGAGACACATAAATATGTGTTTTTGATGTTTTGTGGGGTTTTTGGATATTGGACTATGATTAGCTTCTAATATCGATTTGTATGGTTATGTAGAACCATCCCAGGTACCCACAACATCCAGGAGATAAAGTTCTCCAACTTCTCCACTTTTTGGAATTAAGGTACGTAAGAAACGTACGGGCATCGGACGGTAAACCATATTCCTACATATGACGTTTATGATGATAATTGTGATAAGTAAGTTTATGATGATGATGTTTATGATGATGATTATGATAAGTAAGTTTATGATGATGATTATAATAAGTAGGTTTATGATGATGATAATTACGATGATGGTTATGATAAGTAAGTTCATGATGATGATTATAATAAGTAAGTTTATGATGATGATAACTACGATGATGGTTATGATAAGTAAGTTTATGATGATGATGTTATACGATGTTTATTAAATGATACGATGTATATGATATGGTAAGATGCCATATGATTGGGTAAGATGCCCATGTGGTAAGATGCCACCCGATGTATCTGATTGGGTAAGATGCCCATGTGGTAATGTGAGACCCCATTATGTTAAACATATTATAAGGTGTAATTAAGAGAACTAACCATACTTAATCAGAATGTTAAGTCGTGTTGATATCCTGAGCTTAAGTTACAGTACCAAAAGTTGAAAAGGAATTTTACATATTCCTAGCAACAGGTACAATTTATAGCTTTACTCTACCACTTGTAGAAACTACTCAAAATAAATCTCTTTTCTGCTAATCACAGTGTACTTCTTAAGGCTCAACGCATCAACCCCGACCCTGATTCTCCGTATCAAATGCACCTACAAAGACAACCCCCAACACATGAGCACATAGCTATTCATATACAACACAATATGAATACATAAAGCGTAAATGCATAAATCATAAATACAAAACACTTCCTGTATTTCCATCGCATTTACAACGCCTATTGGTTGTCCCTGTACCATAATTCATAATCAAATCACTATATGAACATATTGCCTCATAAATAAATGTCATGACATATCATTACTTTCTCTCGAGTCAGTCATCATCAGTTATTTTAATGCTTCTTCGCTCCTTAATCTCAAAACAAGCGGTATCTCATCATCGCTTCTTCATACAAGCGGTATCTCATCATTGCTTAGTATGGCATTCCCCGCCTCTATGTGCAAGCGAGCCTCCCCCCTCCCGCTCCACATATTTAGCGGTAAAGCGTAAGCATTAAAATCCTCACTGTGATCACCCCTGACTCGTGGAATACACCTCTTTTATTCCACATCACAATATGCAATCACAATGCATAATAACATGTATCATACTCTTAATGCATCACATGCATTCATCATGTGTCAAATAGACAAACATAAAGTACATGTTACCGTTGGGATGCCCGTACGTCGCTTACGTACCTATCCAAAATGTAGTGTGTTGCGGGACTCTATCCCCTGCGCTGTGTAGCTATCCGTGAAGGCTCTACACCAGTGTACAACACAATATTAGATGCCAATTTATAGTCCAAAATCAAAAAATCCAACAAAAATCATTTTTCATTATTCTGCCTCTGGCGATCGATCGCTACCTCGAGGCGATCGATCGCCAGACTTCACTGGCTCATGGCGATCGATCGCGCCATACATGGCGATCGATCGCGTGTCTTTGATTTTGGATACTGGCCTTCGGCGATCGATCGCCCCGTTTGTGGCGATCGATCGCCACATGCTCTGTGCGCGATATTTTCCAGATTTCTGAACACTCAAATTTATACCATTCAATCTAGCATAAATGACACACAACATGCTTGAACAAACATGCTAGTAGTTACAAGGTACTTCCGTGAGTGTAATAAAATCAAAGTTATACCAAAACTTAAACCCACAAGCATGAAAATCACCCAACAATATCAGTACCCATCCAAGATTTTCTGAAAACAGGGTACATATTTCATTTCCAGATTTCTCGAGCACCTTATTTCATGCTATTAAAACTACAACATATAACATAAAACATGCTCGAACAAAATCTTCAAGAGCTTTACAAAACTACCATGCATGTACTCAAATCAAAGGTTTACCAAAAACCTAGCTAACATGCATGATAATTCCTCTACAACTTCACTCCCATCCCAAATTTTCCAGAAAAAACAGGGCACACACTTTACCCAGATTTTCGAACACTATAATTTACATGCTTAAATCCTTCACATAAAACATGTAACATGCTCAAGGAAAAATACTGGAAGCTTCATAACAACACTATATAAGCATTTAAATCGAAGGTTGTAAGAAACCTAAGCTAACATGCCATTTTTACACCAACAAAAAGCATGAACTTAAACAACTTAAATTCAAAACCAGAACATGGTTTCTCACCCCTTTTTGCCGATTTTTGGAAGGCTTCAAAGCAATAAAAATGGTTGAACTCCTTCCTATTTTGCTCAGCAAGTGTTGGACAATTTTTGGGAGAGAAATGGTGGGATTTCAGACATTGGAAGGTGGAGTGGGAGAAGGAGAAAGGGGTATGGGTGAGCAGCTGGCAGCAGGGTATGGGTCAAGGGGGGTGGTTGGGTGGTGGGTTAAGTGATGTGTTATGTTTTGGTCCCGGTATTTAGCACGATGTATTAAAATATCCTCACATGATATTTATAGTATTTTCTCAATAAAATACTTCAATTCCCATTTAAGCATGCTTCACCAAAACAAATAACACACACACCCCAAATAATCATGCCACAACCCCAAAATCCCAACATATAACACATGCACCCTGATATGCATCTCCTCAATAATATTAATTCAATCCCATGAATTAACACCAAAATCATCATAATTTAATTAATGATTAAAATTGCATAATCATTTCGGGGATATCACAGGTAAGATGCCACACGATGTTTATGATATGGTAAGACGCCATACGATTGGGTAAGATGCCCATGTGGTAAGATGCCACACGATGTTTATGTTATGGTAAGATGCCATACAATGGGGTAAGATGCCCTTATACACGAACGAGAATCAGGGATAACAAAAGAAGTTAAAGAACGACCAATAACTTTTACTTAACTAAGATGTTATGCATTTAGTGTTATGCCTTTTAATATGATGTTAAGTAAATATTTGCATGCTCACGATGCGTTGTCCCTGTAGGTACACTTTTGGACTAAAGGACTAAGGGCGGGTTGAGGCAGTGAGCTATGAGGGGCATGAAAGAAGTTAGGATACAGGATTTTGGATAGTTTCTACTCTAGGAGTAGTATAATTCTATCGCCTTAACATTCATTTGAGAATGTAATTAATTAAGTTTTGAAATTTTATTTTTGGCCTGTAACTCTATTAGCTCAAAGCTACAACCGGAACCCTAAGATGATATGAATGCATGATTAGTCCATAATATGTGTTTATAATGATGTTAAGGTAGGAAGACCCTACACTTAATCCCTAAAGATCTAGTATGACGATCATGCTTCTGCTGTGACAGAGGTTTCGTCAGTGGGTCAGATACATTATCATCAGTTGGTACTTTGCATATTTTCACATCTCCTCTTTCAACGATTTCTCGAATGAAATGAAAGCGCCGAAGTATGTGTTTGGATCGCTGGTGAGATCTGGGTTCCTTAACCAATGCGATGGCTCCATTGTTGTCACAATAGAGCTCAATCGGATCTAGTATGCTAGGCATAACCCCAAGCTCAGAAATGAACTTCTTGATCCAAATGGCTTCCTTTGCTGCATCTGAGGCAGCAATATACTCAGCTTCAGTTGTAAAATCGGCTACTGTCCCTTGCTTTGAACTCTTCCAGCTCACAACACCTCCATTTAGGCAAAACATGAATCGCTTTTATTTTAAACAATTATTTCTCAGGGTAGCGATTCTATACCGCAAGTGCACGGTGTCAAGTTTTAGTATAATGCTTTTAAAAGTATGAGTGTCGAACCCACGAGGACTAGTAAATAATTACCAAACTCTACTAGTTTAACTATATTTAGTCTACGATAACCGGTTGTGATTATAACGTTTCAAATTTACTCAATATGTAACCCAAATAATCAATGGTGAATAAGATTAATACAAAAGAAACAATTATCAAGACTTTCGGTTCACCTATGTAATCCCCCATAATTTGCCTATTAGTTAATAATCGAATTCAAACAATCTAAGGTGACGAGTTTTCCAAATTTATCTAATATACTCTCTCGAGTTATATTAAACCTAATATCAAATTGCAGTAAGTCACTCTCGTGTACTTATTTAACAACACAATATTGTATTAAGATCCGTGAAAACTTCTAGCTTTCGATTACTAGATATCTATAGCTATCACACGTGTATTTGACTTCATCTCTCGATATCAGTCTGAGATCCACGACATAAATCACTATATCGAATCACAATTTTATCTCTCGATCTCAATTGTAATTTAAATATTATTCAAGGATGTCCAAACCCTTAAAAGCATGAAGAACAAAGATCTATGCACTTAGATAATAAGAATCAATCAAAAACATTCAAAAAATCATGGGTTCATACAAAGGATCCCCTAAGTCTTGATAACAAACCTAGCCAACAATCTCCATCAAATAACAATGCATAAATATGTTTTGCAACATTCTAAACATTAAAATGTAATGAAAATATAGAACTAGAGTTAGAAATACGGAAAAAAACAGAGGCGTTGACTCCTTGCGTTGCTCCGTCGTCCCGTCTCTTCCGATGCGTCTTCTCTTCAATGGTTATGGTGTATGGATGGTTGGAGATGATTGAGAGTGATGGTGGCTGAGTATGTAGGGTTATTTATGAGCCAAAAAGTCCCAAAAACGTCCATGATAATCCATATTTATGGTAGGAGGAGTTTCACCAAGTTTGGACACCAAATAACCAAGATGGAAACAAAATCCCGAATTTTCGAGTCGAGGCGATCGATTGCCTCAAATGAGGCGATGGATCGCCTCTTGCTACTACCTGGAGGGGATCGATTGCCTCATTTTAGGCGATCGGTCGCCTCCTCTATTTTCAGCAAATTACGATTTTGCCCCTCCTTTTCCAGGTTTGCTCAGTTTGGTCCTTTTTCATCATTTTAAGCCTATTTCCTCAACTTTTATGCATTTGGCCCTGGATTCCTGAAATATAAAAAAATAAACCAAGAAAGTAATATTTTCCAAGAATCACTACAAAAACGCCCCTAATCTTATATCAAATTAAGTGTAAAAATCACAATCAACTCCCCCAAACTTAAACTTGATTGTCTCGAGCAAGAAATAAGATCAAGCAGTCAAGTTCAACATTGAAAATTCAAATAAACCAATTCATAGTCAATCTTGTAGCTCTGACATCTCACTTACAGACAAACAAAAATAAATAAGAAAGTTTAACAAGTTGTGTTTTCTCCTAGATCAAACAACATGTCTCCGAATCAGAACGTGCGTGTGTGCTATTGTCACTCTCAAGTTTCATACAATTTTCATAGATCAAATCATGCTAGGTAATGAAAGTTAAGATTATCCTTGAGTACCCCATATTTCTATTTTCAAACACTTCTCCACTAATGTAGTCACTCCCTAGACTTGGATCAATAGGTCTTTTTAAGCTTGTAGCGTTAGGCCTAGGTGTTTGGCTTCAAATAAAGGATATGATAGCACAAAGAAGAGAGTATAAGCATGTAATGTTCATATTGTTAGCACAACTTGAGCTTCTCTTCTTTTTCTCTTTTAGCCTTGGCCACTTTGGGTCTTAGTTGGATAATTTTTTTTTTCTCAAGGCTTTTTCTATTCTTTTCTTTTCTCATTCATCATTTTAGTTTACAATAAGCTCATCAAAATATAACAATTCATGTGCATCTAATGTGAATCATTATACTCCCTTAGGTGAAGATAAAAAAATTCAATTTAGGCTCAATTAGGTGGGTATAATGAGTTTGCCAAAGAATGTTGAATGTGGGCTAATAGTATGTTAACATACTCCATTCTTTTTCAATTAGGCTCAAATTAGGATATTAGAGATTGATGTAAACATGGTAAGCTTGAAAGGCTCAAACGGTCAAAAGATTGCCTAGATCATCTCCTAATCAAGTTCATGACTATAAAATTTCGCCTCAAAGTGTCATCATAAAATAGTTTCTAAGGTACTCTAAGATGCTCAAAATAATTCATCAAGTTCACAAAAAATTTCACTACTACAAATGCAATTCACAAGATTATGACTCAAATGTGCTCAAAATATTCCTCACCTTTGACATGCTACTCAAAACAAGATATTCACAAACAAGTCTTACAATCATCAAAACTCAAGTTGACATGCATAGTGAGACTAATATCATCATGGAATAGAGACCACTACTATGATTATTCTTATCTTACTAATTGAACTCATTTTCAAGAAAATTTTTGTTGGTACTCCAGAAACGATCAATTTCCAAATAAGAAGCATGACACAGTAATGCACTCCCCCAAACTTAATTCATGCATTGTCCTCAATGTAATAAGCATGAAAAGTAAGACAAAGCAGTTACCGTTGACAACGACCGTCAATGATCGTTGTCCAATTCCTCGTCAGCTTGTCGGGCATATTGTTGGACAGATCACAGCACGCATGGAGTCTCACCAAAATAAAAAACAAAAACAAAACAAACCAAAATAAACTAAAAACAAAGCAAAGGGACAGGAAATAGTTCTTGATTTATAGTCCCAAGCTGGACTTATTACCACATTTTCTCAAAGGTTGGGATGGTGTGTGGAGCATGAATCTCCGTAATCAACTGGGTAATGCCTCAACCTCTCATTATTAACGACATAAGTGCTTAGAATAGGATCACTTACCTTAATGGCTCCATGCGGGTATATCTTGGTAACAGTGAATGGTCCAACCCATGAAGCCTTTCGCTTGCTTTGGAAAATGCGAGGTGGTGGCGCTTTATGCAATTGGATTGTCTCTCCCTTCATAAACGTCCTTTTATCTTTTTGCTTCTTCGACTTCCTTGGCTTAACCATGTCATGGCTCTTGCCTTCTTCAGTCTCTAGTTCAGTCTTCACCTTCACCTTATCAGTATCTTGCACCACATCATCAGGCAAAATATTAATTTTATCAATAATAAAACATGTGTGCGTGTTGTGTGCATGTGGTGAAGTTTGAAACATAGTAAAGGTAGCATGATCCTCTCCTACACGGAGGATCAACTTCCCTTCTTCAACATCGATAATAGCTCTTCCAGTAGCTAGGAATGGGCGCCCCAGGATCAATGGCATACTCGCGTCCTCCTCCATATCCAACAATAGAAAATCAACCGGGAAAGTGAATTGATCTATCTTGATTGGCACATCCTCGACGATTCCTAGTGGGTAGGTGTAAGGACCCCAAGCCCTTAAACCATAATTAGTGTATTAACCACTATGTGTGGCACATGCTTTCAATAAAAAGCCAATCGGGAAGCTCAGATGATACTCTATCATTGCATGGCAATTTCAAAATAATTCCTTTAACACTCAATGTTATAAGGTCATCAGCCTAACAACGAAATAGACTCACAAAGTTCGCCCAATACCATCCCTTTTTGCCACTTTTCACATTGTGGACTTTTATAAAAATTTGGGCAGAGTCTCCCCATAACTAGAGCTATCCCGAAATAAAAGCACAACACATAATATAATTCCCGGCCAGGGAAAACATAATACTCATCAGACAGCAGTAATACAAAGTAAATTCCCAGCCAGGGAAGACATCATACATATGACGACATAATGGGTCTCAACACCCACATAATACACTAACGACTCTCATATCATTAGCAATTCTACCACAATTGCATGCAACATATAATGAAAGAGAGGAAGGCTCATGCCTTTATATACAACCCATATACAAGAATGTCCGTGCTCACATGCGAGCATCATAAATGTGTATATAAAGCTCGGGTGTATATAAGTACTCTATACGATACCGTGCTCCATCAAGCCCTGGTACCACGATCCTGTGAGTACATCCAATCAACAGCTCGAGCTCAGCTCCACAGCCATCGATGCACCTGTTCACCTGCCCCAACAGAGACAGCCCCCAACGGGGTGAGCATACCAATACACAAAATCTCATAATCACAATAATGAATTTCATAATTTACAACACAAGTAAATAGTAATGAAATTTAAATGATACTCCCTGGATGGCAACATCCTCATCCGGGATTCCGTGTACTGTCCCTGTTCTCACAATCATCAAACTCATCAAATCTCAAAAATCAGTAAATCAACGCATTGATTAACTCATCGCATGCCTAATACTCGAATATCAACAGATAGTGGTTGCAACTCATTAAACATGCAAATATAGATATCTCAATATCTAATACTGATTTCACAACCTCGCTATCAATCACAGATAGCTCAAATGCCTAGCATTTATTTTACCAAATCTTCATTATACCCAGACATCTCAAATGTCTTATAATGAATACATGATCCCACGATCATTCTCAGGCATCTCAAATGCCCTACAATGGTCATATAAACCCAGTACCCCATATATCATGTAAGAGTCATCCTACTCTAGGGTCACGCACGCTACAAGCGGCGATATCAAGATTTGGGTCATTCCTTGGCTATATCAACATATATATATATAATCCTCATGCGCGATTATTCAATGAAATCGAATTTCATTATGCATTCACAAATGCCCTAACATATAGAAATGCTCGTACGTCGCACGTACCTTAAATCTCCGAAGTCCGAGCCAAACCTTGCCCGAGTTCCATGCCCCGAGGAATGATGTGCTAACACGATAAATAATTCACAATTATTTACGAACATGCAACCCATGCTCAAGCACACCCATATCCCTCAAAATATTGTCAACACACGACAATTAACCTCTAAAAAGACCCGGGGCAGGGTACATGCAGGGAGGGAAATAAATGAGACAATATCGAAATTTGTTCAAGAATGCCCTACAAAAATCGAACCCAAATCTCACAAATTCGAACCCAATAAACACCATAATTCATCTAAAATGTGAATTAATCAATCCATAGCATGAATAATCATCCCACATGCCAAACCCCCAAATTTTCGAATTTCAAGCCCTAATTTCGAACTCAATTAAGCATCAACAATACATCTACACATGTAATAAATGACCCATAACAAGAATCGCCACACCCCTGCCAAAGATCACAATTTTCGAACCCACTTCACCCACACATCCAAAAATTCGAACCACAACCAACGAAATTCGAATAAATTCGAGCCAATAAATCACAATTAGGCAGGGAATTACATCACAAGCATGGAAAAAGGGGTTAGGAAGATTACCCAAACGAAAATCGGAAGAAATCGGACCAAAATCGAAGAACCCTAGAAATTGGGGATCGGCGCACTTCCGCAAAATCCGACTTCCACACGCGATGAAACTTCGAATTGATGGAGGGGAAAGAAGCGCCTCGCCGAGACGACGCCGTGGGTAGGTCGGACGCGCCGATCGGCGGCCGGACGGCGGCGGGCGCACGGCCTGAAGCCGCGGGGCAGGGGAGGCGACGGGAAATCGCGCGGACGGGAAAGAGAGAGGAAGAAGAGGGCTGAAATGAAATTATTTCGGAAATTTTGGGTTCAAATGGTATTTATAGCAAAAATACCCCGAAAAAATAATAGCCCCACAAATACATCATGATTCCTTAAAAATCATCTGTTTTCAAAAACTCTCTCTCTAACTCCAAAACCCCCTACCGGTGCTCACACAGCACCCGAGATCCCGAGACACATTAAAAACCCAACTCTTAGGTTTTACACCGTAATGTGAATACAATCTCAACCTCTGGATCCAACGATCCCAACTACCCAATTAAACGAGCCCAGAAGGCCCAACACCTCCGTTAATTTCCAAATCGCCACGTAAAACCACTTTAGGGATTATTAACACTACGGGATTAACACCTATAATCCCTGGTCATCACAATATCCCCCACTAAAAGAATTTCGTCCTCGAAATTAGCACTGGTGTATCACATAACACCCAGGCTACACAACAACATGAAGCCAGAACCTCGATTCTTGACCATATCAGAATCGTATAAATAAACGCAAGGGTACCTACCTCGCATCAACTCTGAAACAAGGCGACTTACCAATACCAACATATCACCCAAGAGGTAAAACGTACCTCGATGCGGGTCATCCAAAAAGTCAGTCCCTCATGACTGCAACACAACCGATACTTACGACTATAGATCGGACAGTCACCTTAGTTCTAACACAACTAGTAAGAACGCAACCTGAATGACACCTCAACCGTGAAAAACGTCGACCTCGTGTCAAACTCTGGAGTGGAATAGACTTCCAAATTCATCATAACGTCAAAGAGCGTCAGCACAACTCAACGCTAATAATCCAAAAGCAGTTAGTCAACTGAAACTGCAAGGATTCGAATCGCTCCCGATTCTATCGTAGATATCATCCAATGATATCTTTACTATGACTCACGATGTCTAACATACATCATTACGAGGAAAACACTAGCATTCCACGGTATATCCATACCAGACCTGGTCCCCACTATACAGACCACCTCCATCCAAGGAGCAGTTGCACCCTCTGCAACTCGGATCGGGCAACTCACGGCCACCGATCCACACAAAAGACATCTCACAAGATGTCCACCTCTGGATATCCCAAGGACCACATCCTGGTCGTAATAAACAATCGAGACTCCATAGAGTTTCAAAATTCTAAAAGGGCATGCAATAAACCCATTGCATCCTCAACGCTTGTGTCGACAGTGACACCCAACCAATCCGAAATTCCTGCCATGGAGATTCCCAAATCTCAAGGTGTTCCATATCTCTCATCAGAGATTTAACCATCCTAAAATAACATAACTCTATGCTTGACTGGTAGGAAGTCAATAACTGGCATCCGTATACCCATCGGTATACCTGCCTCAGTACGAACACCACATGCATACTCAATGCACTTGGCTCAGGTATCTACAACATACCCTTAAGCCGCAAACACAACCGTCAATCCTGAGTCATTTCATTGTGTCCCATATACACGGATTCCCTTAGATTGAGTCAATAACGACCTGATGACTCTCTTGTTGGTACTCCAACGTCCTGAGCTGTCCCAGACAAGTCTCACCAAGATTAAACATAAACGTATACACGTTTCAGTGAGGCATACACCACCTCATCCTCAAAATGACATGGTGACTACTAGAGTCCACCACAATCCACATCGTATCACCTTACGATTTGCCAACTTGGTTCCAACGAGTAGTATAACGGCTCTAGCAAGCCCATCATGGTGCTGCACACACGCGGCAGACAACCTAGTCTCCGTCTCTTTAGGTTTACCTCAAACCTACCAACAAGACGGATGTTTCCGTACGGCACACCATACCGTGGGAGGAAAATCAATAGAGTAGTGGGTCTGCACCCAACGTTCCTCTAATACTGATATACCCTGGACACTCCAATGTCCCTATGTACTTAACATAACCTGATCCTACTCCCTTAGGACTCATCCTACACCCTCATGGGTGGTGTGACCATGTCTACCACATGTCACATCGACAGAAAGCGAGTAATTTCCTCATGATTACTCCTGTCGTCAAATCACATGGCCAAGAGCCATTCCAACGAGCATACCTCAAGGGTATCACCACTCGTAAAATGATCACCCCAAACGTAAGCTGCGGTACAATCACATGTACAGCGCATCCAACCATTCCTCGAGCAACCCGCTCGGTATAAGGGTCACGTCAATCGGTGCCGCACACACCACCTTGTGCTCGGTACTGGCACCCAAGGCATACCACTGAATACGTATACACAACGCATCGATCATCGTAACGATGATGCATGTCAAATAAGACATCTCCTACACCATCGTCATCGTCATCCTGTGACGATACATGCCAACTCATGGCATCTAAGGCATTGTCAACTAGTGACGATACATGTCATCCACCATCATGCTAATAAAATAGGCATAATAAAACATGTATATCAACGCATGCCAGATACAATAAAGCTAATAGAATAGCAATATCGCATACCTCATCGCTAACAATATAGCGGCATACCTGTCTCCGTCGCTCAATAATAGTGCGTAATCAGCACCCATCGCTCGAAGGCGGCAAAATCCTGTGCTGAGTACATAGCGGCACAATCCCTCGCTATAGAATCGACGACATGACACCTCGTCATATAATAAGTGGCATGAAACCTCGCTATACACCTGAGCATGAATCATCGTCCACATAATAGCGGAAAGAGGCATCGCTATCTATATATACGGCGGCACGAATCATCACCAATAATCACAAAGAGGTGAGTCGTCATCATCGACACAGCGGGACACATCACCGCTATCATCCGTGTCCGGCGGAATGAACCCTCGCCAATAAATATAGCGGAATGAACCGTCGCTATAAATACACCTGGCGGAATGAACCCTCGCCAATAAATATAGCGGAATGAACCGTCGCTATAAATACACCTGGCGGAATGAACCCTCGCCAATAAATATAGCGGAATGAACCGTCGCTATAAATACACATCGACACAGCGGAACACATCACCGCTATCATCCGTGTCATCACAATGGAATGAATATAATCGACACAGCGGGACACATCACCGCTATCATCCGTGTCATCACAAAGGAATGCATCATCATCCTCTCTTGAGTCAGTCATCATCAGTCATTTTAATGCTTCCACGCTTTCATAATCTCAAAACAAGCGGTATCGCATACTCGCTTCTTCATACTAGCGGTATCGCATACTCGCTCAGTATGGTATACCTCGCCTCCATGTGCCAGCGAGCCTCCCCTCTCCCGCTCCACATGCGCAGCGATAAAGCGTAAGCATTAAAACCTTAACTGTGATCGCCCTGACTCGTGGAATACACCTCTTTATCCCACATCACAATATGCAACAACAATGCATAATCTGCAACAACAATGCAAAATCACAATATGCAACAACAATGCATAATCTGCAACAACAATGCATAATAACATGTATCATAACCGTAATGCATCACATTGCATTCATCATGTGTCACACAGACAAACATAAATACATGTTACTGTGGGGATACCCGTACGTCGCTTACGTACTCCATATTTCCTGTAACCTGCAACCCTCATGGTTAGCAACAATAGCCATATACGCTATGCATCAATCATCCAATGCATAAATGCAACCACTTGCAAGTCAATACGTATACCAAGACATGTTACCTCGGAAATATCCCTTTACCTGATTTTCTCACAATAATCAGATTCCTTGGCACGTAACATACGGAGTGCCAGACATTACCACTAATGCCATCATATCGCGTCGCACACGATTCCTGCAATCACACTGATTAGCAACACCACTTTTCATATCAGAAAAAGCACATAAACAACTAGTTGTGTCATACAACATTAATGCCATCATGCATAAGTATGTGCTATCAATAAATTCTTAGGCCCTTAACAGCCCCAATGAGCAACCACTGCTCTGATACCACTAATGTAAGGACCCCAAGCCCTTAAACCATAATTATTGTATTAACCACTATGTGTGGCACATGCTTTCAATAAAAAGCCAATCGGGAAGCTCAGATGATACTCTATCATTGCATGGCAATTTCAAAATAATTCCTTTAACACTCAATGTTATAAGGTCATCAGCCTAACAACGAAATAGACTCACAAAGTTCGCCCAATACCATCCCTTTTTGCCACTTTTCACATTGTGGACTTTTATAAAAATTTGGGCAGAGTCTCCCCATAACTAGAGCTATCCCGAAATAAAAGCACAACACATAATATAATTCCCGGCCAGGGAAAACATAATACTCATCAGACAGCAGTAATACAAAGTAAATTCCCAGCCAGGGAAGACATCATACATATGACGACATAATGGGTCTCAACACCCACATAATACACTAACGACTCTCATATCATTAGCAATTCTACCACAATTGCATGCAACATATAATGAAAGAGAGGAAGGCTCATGCCTTTATATACAACCCATATACAAGAATGTCCGTGCTCACATGCGAGCATCATAAATGTGTATATAAAGCTCGGGTGTATATAAGTACTCTATACGATACCGTGCTCCATCAAGCCCTGGTACCACGATCCTGTGAGTACATCCAATCAACAGCTCGAGCTCAGCTCCACAGCCATCGATGCACCTGTTCACCTGCCCCAACAGAGACAGCCCCCAACGGGGTGAGCATACCAATACACAAAATCTCATAATCACAATAATGAATTTCATAATTTACAACACAAGTAAATAGTAATGAAATTTAAATGATACTCCCTGGATGGCAACATCCTCATCCGGGATTCCGTGTACTGTCCCTGTTCTCACAATCATCAAACTCATCAAATCTCAAAAATCAGTAAATCAACGCATTGATTAACTCATCGCATGCCTAATACTCGAATATCAACAGATAGTGGTTGCAACTCATTAAACATGCAAATATAGATATCTCAATATCTAATACTGATTTCACAACCTCGCTATCAATCACAGATAGCTCAAATGCCTAGCATTTATTTTACCAAATCTTCATTATACCCAGACATCTCAAATGTCTTATAATGAATACATGATCCCACGATCATTCTCAGGCATCTCAAATGCCCTACAATGGTCATATAAACCCAGTACCCCCATATATCATGTAAGAGTCATCCTACTCTAGGGTCACGCACGCTACAAGCGGCGATATCAAGATTTGGGTCATTCCTTGGCTATATCAACATATATATATATAATCCTCATGCGCGATTATTCAATGAAATCGAATTTCATTATGCATTCACAAATGCCCTAACATATAGAAATGTTCGTACGTCGCACGTACCTTAAATCTCCGAAGTCCGAGCCAAACCTTGCCCGAGTTCCATGCCCCGAGGAATGATGTGCTAACACGATAAATAATTCACAATTATTTACGAACATGCAACCCATGCTCAAGCACACCCATATCCCTCAAAATATTGTCAACACACGACAATTAACCTCTAAAAAGACCCGGGGCAGGGTACATGCAGGGAGGGAAATAAATGAGACAATATCGAAATTTGTTCAAGAATGCCCTACAAAAATCGAACCCAAATCTCACAAATTCGAACCCAATAAACACCATAATTCATCTAAAATGTGAATTAATCAATCCATAGCATGAATAATCATCCCACATGCCAAACCCCCAAATTTTCGAATTTCAAGCCCTAATTTCGAACTCAATTAAGCATCAACAATACATCTACACATGTAATAAATGACCCATAACAAGAATCGCCACACCCCCTGCCAAAGATCACAATTTTCGAACCCACTTCACCCACACATCCAAAAATTCGAACCACAACCAACGAAATTCGAATAAATTCGAGCCAATAAATCACAATTAGGCAGGGAATTACATCACAAGCATGGAAAAAGGGGTTAGGAAGATTACCCAAACGAAAATCGGAAGAAATCGGACCAAAATCGAAGAACCCTAGAAATTGGGGATCGGCGCACTTCCGCAAAATCCGACTTCCACACGCGATGAAACTTCGAATTGATGGAGGGGAAAGAAGCGCCTCGCCGAGACGACGCCGTGGGTAGGTCGGACGCGCCGATCGGCGGCCGGACGGCGGCGGGCGCACGGCCTGAAGCCGCGGGGCAGGGGAGGCGACGGGAAATCGCGCGGACGGGAAAGAGAGAGGAAGAAGAGGGCTGAAATGAAATTATTTCGGAAATTTTGGGTTCAAATGGTATTTATAGCAAAAATACCCCGAAAAAATAATAGCCCCACAAATACATCATGATTCCTTAAAAATCATCTGTTTTCAAAAACTCTCTCTCTAACTCCAAAACCCCCTACCGGTGCTCACACAGCACCCGAGATCCCGAGACACATTAAAAACCCAACTCTTAGGTTTTACACCGTAATGTGAATACAATCTCAACCTCTGGATCCAACGATCCCAACTACCCAATTAAACGAGCCCAGAAGGCCCAACACCTCCGTTAATTTCCAAATCGCCACGTAAAACCACTTTAGGGATTATTAACACTACGAGATTAACACCTATAATCCCTGGTCATCACAGTAGGTGATAGACTTGTCCGTCCTTTGCAACACCACCCTTGTGGTCTTCGGCTCTCCCAGTCCAAGTCGCCTAAAAACAGACAAAGGCATTAAGTTCACACTAGCACCCAAATCACATAACGATTTAATGGAAGAAATAGGCCCAATAGTGCAAGGAATAGAGAAACTCCCTGGATCTTTTGTGGCCGATTTCTTTTGCACAATAACACTACATTCCTCAGTCAAACAGACAGTCTCGTGCTCTCCCAATTTCTGCTTCTTAGACAACATCTTCTTTAAGAATGTAGCATAATTTGGCATTTCTCGTAAGGCATCAATAAATGGTATATATATATGCAAATTCTTAAGCATGTCTAAAAATTTGGCAAAGTTTGAATCAACCTTTGCCCTATTAACTGCTGCAGGGAATGGGAGAGGAATGTGTACCTTTTCTTGTGGTGTGATAGGTGTAGTGTCTCTAGTGGACTTACCCTTGTTGCGTGGCTACTCGTTCTCCTCTTGCTTGATAGCAATCTTTTCAGTCTCCTTCTCATCACCAAGTTCCTTTCCACTCCTTAGGGTCACGACATTGGCTTGCTCCCTTGGATTCTTCTCTGTGTCACTCGGTAGAGTTCCTTGTGCTCTCCCAGCCAAGATAGTTGACAATTGCCCTACTTGGATCTCCAAGTTTTTGATAGATGAATCTTGCTTATTCATCCTTGTTTTCGTTGAGGATATGAACTTGGTCAATAGTTCCTCCATGCTCGGCTGTGGTGGATAACCCGGTGGTGGTTGTGGTTGATACCTCAACCCCGTATTGTATGTACTTGGGTAGGGGTTGTTTTGTGGCCGGTTTCCTACATAATGCACAGCTTCATTAGTCTGAACTAATGGGTTACCTGTTTGGCATTCAACGCTCGGATGATTTCCTCCACATAGGTCACAAGTAATCCCTTGAGCTTTCATCCCTATCATGCTCATGCTATCTAGTCTCTTGTTCAATGCCTCAATTTGAGCATCCAACACAGTAACTTTGCTCACTTGATGAACTCCAGCTTGCTTCTTTGGCACGTTCCTCTCGGACTGCCATTGACAGCTATTAGCAGCCATCTCCTCCAACAGTGTATAGGCCTCCTCCGGCGTCTTTCTCATCACAGTACCTCCTGATGTTTGATCAATCATAGAACGGTTATCAGAAAATAAACCGTTATAGAAAGTTTGTACCTGCAGCCAGATGGGAAGGCCATGGTGTGGGAATCTCCTCAGTAAGTCCTTGAAGCGCTCCCATGCTTCATAAAGTGTTTCAGAATCATGTTGCGCAAATGTAGTGATATCATTTCACATCGTAGCAATCTTTGATGGTGGGAAGTATTTGGACAAGAAAGCTTGCACCATCCCATCCCAAGTGGTAATTGATCCTGTAGGCAAAGAATGCAACCAAGATTTAGCTTTATTATTTAAAGAGAAAGGGAGCAGTCGTAACCTGATGGCGTCGTCAGTGACGCCATTATGCTTGAAGGTGTCGCAAATTTCCAAGAAATTCGCTATGTGAGTGTTGGGATCATCTGTAGCGGCTCCCCCAAACTGGACCAAATGTTGGATCATCTGTATGATAGCAGGCTTGATCTCGAAATTGTTGGCATGGATGGTAGGTCTCGTAATACTCGACATTGATCCATGGAATGAAGGGTGGGCGTAATCCATGAGTGACCTTGCCACTGGTGCTATTGGAACTTCCTCGTTATTAGCCATGTGTGCTCTTGCTTGCCTCAGCCTCCTTTGACAAGTGTGTTCGATCTCGGGATCAAAGGGCTCAAGTGTAGGGTTGCTACTCCTTAGCATGCACCAAGAGATAGTACCCTGTGACAATCAACCAAACAAAAAGAAAC
Source organism: Haberlea rhodopensis (assembly GCA_907163345.1). Lineage (NCBI taxonomy): Eukaryota > Viridiplantae > Streptophyta > Magnoliopsida > Lamiales > Gesneriaceae > Haberlea > Haberlea rhodopensis. The sequence continues at coordinate 1,509,913 of CAJQUN010000116.1, read as the reverse complement.
AATAGAAGAGAAAAAAAATGGAAAATAAATAAGTAAAAAAAAGACAAATGACTAAACTACAGTCAACTAATCTCGTTTGATATTATTAAAACTAGTCCCCGACAACGGCGCCAAAAACTTGATCGCTTTTATTTTAAACAATTATTTCTCAGTGTAGCGATTCTATACTGCAAGTGCACGGTGTCAAGTTTTAGTATAATGCTTTTAAAAGTATAAGTGTCGAACCCACGAGGACTAGTAAATAATTACCAAACTCTACTAATCTTTGCAAAAGTCTCATTTGTGTGATTCTTGGTAAGATTTGAGGCCTAGGAAGGGTATAGATCATTCCTTGTTGTTTTTGTAAGGATTGGTTGTGTTTTGAGTTGTTATTTGAGTTTTGAAAATGGGTTTATTTTGGGTTGGTATGATTTTTGGTTGGGTGTAGGATTTTTGGGTTGTTTAATGGTGTAAATTGAAGGTATAAGGTGTTTTTATGTTTTTGGTTTGTTGGTATAAGTGTTGGTGAGGTTGGAGAAGAATTTATGGTGCAAAAATGGTGTTTCTCGCAACACAGACAGCGGCGATCGATCACCCGTTTTTGGCGATCGATCGCGCGCAACCAGTAGGCTCCATAAGCAATTGGTGATTGATAGGCTTAGATATTACGTGATTTTAGCTGTAATTTCTTACCGTTTTTCGTACTTTTTCCTGGATGAAATTACGCTTTTTGGTATTTATTTGCTTGTTTCAGGAAAATAGGTCGGAAATGGTAGAAATGAGCTAAAATGAAGAAAACGGGTGGAATCGAGGCGAAAAAGAGAAAAAGAGAAGAATTCAGATTTTGTAAAGAGCCCATCGATCGAGAATATTTCTCGATCGATCGATCCGGGCAGAGAATTCAGCAAAAATTTTATCGAAGTATCGATCGGTCGGAACCAAAATTTTGATCGATCGATCGAGGCAGAGAGTTTAAAACGCTGAAATGAACAGTGCACCGATCGATCGGACAATCTTTTCGATCGATCGATACGCGAATTTTTTACAAATCTTATCTTCCATATTTGATGGATTCTCGGTGGTTTTAAAAGAAGATCATTTCCATATCGATATATACCATATCAGAGAGGGAAAAAGGGCCGAAAAAATCAAAGGAGAGAACCCTAGTAGCCGCCAAGAGGAACCCGAGGAAAAGCCATCTTCCTCCGTTCTCCGTCCGAGCTTGAGCGAGTCATTTCCGGAGTGCAAGGAAGGAGCAAGAGAAGAGATTACGGTGCAGCGCGCAGATTTGTTCCCACATTTATCGTATCTCTAAACTCTGATTTATTTGATTTTCATATTCGTTTGATGTTTTTGAGGTTGAGAGACAATTAAACATCTCATTTATTTGATTTGAATTGAATTGAGTTTATTTTATCGAGTTTGAGTATAATTGTGTTTGAGTTATTGATTCGAATGTGTTTGAGTGGATTGATTTCTTATTGTTCATGAATTATATGCTTAATGATATCAAAGCCTAGCTAACTTTTATTGAATTTGTGAGTTATAACCGAGATCGAGAGATAACGTTATAATACGCTACAATAATTCATGATGTATGTTTAAGATTGAGATCGAGAGATAAAATCACATACGTGAGCACTTTGAATCGAAAGATTTAGAGTAACAAGGTTTTGAAGATTTATGCAATATCGGATTAGTAAATAAGTGAACGAGAGTTACTTGTTCTAAGTTGATATTAGTTTCTTTACAGCTCGAGAGAGTGTATTGAATAACAGCGAAAGCCTTTCACCTTAAGAATCGATTGTTTAGTAGTTGCTTATTCAAACGAATCATTGACGAAAACACAGTTGAACGAAGAGCTAGATAAATTTCTCGAGCGAAATTCCTTTGCATATCCGGAAGCCATTTATTTTATTTATTCTTGTTTTATTTGGAATCTTTAGTTCTAAATTTGCATTAGTTAATCTACCCCTTTTTTATCGTAGGCTAAATATAATTTTACTAGTTTTATTTGGTACTTATACGTTAGTCCCTGTGGATTCGACAACCCTTACTTTCATTTAACTATACTAAAATTTGACACCGTGCACTTGCGGTAGAATCGCTACACTGAGAAATAACTATTTAAAAAATAAGCGGTCAGCGATCGATAGCCACATTTGGCGATCGATCGCGCCAAATGTGGCGATCGATCGCCAAGGGCTGAAAATTTTAGAAACGGGCAGTATGATCTCGCGATCGATCGGGCCTGGGTGGCGATCGATCGCGAGATACAAAAATGTGTGTTTTTGGTGTCTTTTTGTGGAATTTTGATATTGGACTATAATTGGCTTCTAATATTGATTTGTATGGTTGTGTAGAACCATCCCAGGTACCAACAACTTCAAGGAGATAAAGTTCTTCAACTTCTCCACATTTGAAACTAAGGTACGTAGTGAGACGTACGGGCATCGGACGGTAAAATGTGTTCTTACGCTTTTGGTTATATATATCGTGGACAAGCGTGGATTACGAATTGTGTTGATATATATTGAGATAATGGTGATGCATTATGATTGTGGACTCAAGTATTGTGGTATACATATGTGTTTAGAAATGCTTGATTGTTCCGGTAGTTGTTATATACGAGCGAGGGAGGTACTTGCCGCTGTCATATGAAGCGATGGTAATATGATATTTGCAGCTGTCATGTCGAAGCGATGTACATGCCGCTGTCATTGTCGAAGCGAGGGATATGATATGATGCCGCTATATGTCGAAGCGAGGGGTCCTTAAATTCCGTTGTTGCAACAGGACCGGAACAGTCACATTTCTAGTGTTTAATGTGGGACTTTGTGGTTATAACTGGAACGTGGTATCGATCATTATATTGTGAACTAATGATTTTGTGCATGAGTTTTTGAAACAGGAACAACAATGAAAATGTGCTAATGTGGTAAATCAGGGAGCATACATACATACATATCTCATGCAATTATTATGTTATTGTGCTTGGATTTATTGAATAATGACGTATATGCTCATGGTGAGTTGTTCCTGTAGGTACACCTTTTGGACTTGGAGGGCTATGGGCCGGGTTGAGGAAGTGAGCTACGAGGAGCATTAAGGAATTTGGTTACAGGATTTTTGGATAGTCTCTACTCTAGGAGTAGTGTAAATCTATAGTATTAACATTCATTTTGGGAATGTAATTAATTAGCTTTTGGAATTTTATTTTTGGCCTGTAATCCTAATAGCTCAAGGCTGCAACCGGAACCATAAACTGTCATTAATGCATGTTAGCCCTATTTATATGTTTATTACACTGTTAAGGTAGAGAGGCCTTACAACATACAACACTAAAAAGATAATTATGCTCCCACTGACCTTCTTGTAGACACAAGGTTCATCTACATTCTTGATGAAACCAAACTCTTTGATTGCATCATCAAAACGAAGATTCCAACTCCGAGAAGCATATCTTTCCAGCATCCTTTGGATCGACAAAACCTTCGGGTTGTGTCATGTACACATCCTCAAGTAAATTTCCATTAAGGAAAGCTGTTTTGACATCCATCTGCCAGATTTCATAATCATGAAATACAGTTATAGCAAGTAAGATCCTAATGGATTTAACCATGGCAACTGGAGAAAAAGTTTCAACATAGTCAATACCATGAATTTGTTTGAAACCTTTAGCAACCAGTCGTCCTTTGAAGGCTTGTACATTACCATCCATATCGGTCTTTTTCTCGAAAATCCATTTGCACCCTATGGGTCTTACCCCTTCAGGTGGGTCAACCAAAGTCCATACTTGGTTTACATACATGGATTCCATCTCAGATTTCATGGCCTCTTGCCATTTCTCAGAACAGGGCCCATTATAGCTTCTTGATAAGATGACGGCTTAAAATTTGGTGTGCGTTTATCGTGTACGCCCAAATTAACCCCACTCAATCCTCAAGATTGATAACAATAATGTAGTAGCGTGAGTAGGGATCGATCCCACGAGGAGGTGTGAATCTTTGTGTTAATGAAAATCAAAACAAAAGAATAATAAAGGATGGGGTTGTGAGGTTGAATTATACTAATTAAAATTAAAACTAAAGATTAACTAATGAAAGCGATTCTTGGTATCGGTCGACTCTACCTTGGATATTATCATCTATTTCATCAATTCACAAAAGACTCAATTTTACTTGAATATTCATCAATTGGAAATCTAATTCCTCCCTCACCTTATTCATAGTCAATTAGTCCAAGCGTTCTAATTTAACTTTCACCAATCAATCAATCTCTATATGCATATTCAAGATTAAAATCATGACATCATTCAAAACTAGTGAGCGATGAATCTAAACAACATAAACACAAGCGGTTTATATAATTTAGTCAATGGTTTTCTCTAAGAATTTAATAACACCAACAGCAGGCAATTATTGATCTTAGTTGCTTCTTCAATTAGATTACTCAAACAATCTCTTATTTGATATCCAATTAGCAATAGATTATATGCAAGTTACTAGGTTGTCAATCCAATAAACAAACATCAATCATATCAACAAAATCAGAAAAACAATGAATTCAATAAAATCGATAAACAAAAGCGTATGAATCTCCCCAAGATAAATAAATCCAAGGTTTTGTCTTCCTCAACCAAGAATTAAGACTAGCTACACATAATTAAAACAAAACTATAAATAAAAACAAGGGAAAGAAAACTAATCCGATCTCCGCTCGTCGAGGTGTCAATCCCGCCTTCGCTTCGATCTTCGTAGACGTTCTTCAACAAAATTGAAAAGAAAATATAAAACTAGTCTAAAATTATTCTACCCGCACTATCTAGATGGTTTTAGGTCTGATTTTCGTGCATATATGTATAGGGAGGCTGATGGAGTAGGTTAGAATCCATGTGGGAAGGAAAGAAATCAAGTTTTTACACTTTCCAAAAGTCTTCTGGCGTAAATACGCGTAGAATGGTGTAGCTACGCCTACAGATGCCATAGCATTGGCGTATTACGCCTAATAATGGCGTAATTACGCCTGTCATCAATATTTCTGGCGAGTTTTGTATTTTGGCCGTTACTTTCTCATCCGAACTCCGAATTCGATGAATCAGCTGTCCACGCGAAGATAACTCAAAGTTCTACAACATTTCTATGGACCACATTTCCAAAACATGGCTCGAACATATAGAAATTTGAGAAGAAATGAGCAACATGTGTCTTGGATTCTGGTTCTTTCCTCTTTTCTTCAACTTTATTGCTTCTTTCATCATTTTAGCTTGATTTATTCACCTTTCCCTACATTTACACAAATATACGATTAGGTAGCATATGTATCAATTTATCCATCAAAATATACCAAATCGTAGACAATTAAGCCCAATAGATGTGTCTATTTCTAGTCACATCAAACACCCCCATACTTAATCTTTACTCGACCTCGAGTAAATCAGACAAAACTAAAATCTTTTTGCTTGGCTCATAGCATCAACACAATGTGATGACCAGGGATTATAGATGTTAATCCCGTAGTGTTAAAAATCCCTAAAGTTGTTTTACGTGGCGATTTGAAGTTTAATCGCGATGTTGGGCCTTCTGGGCTCGTTTATTTGAGTAGTTGGGATCGTTGGATCCCGAGGTTGAGATCGTATTCTCATTTCGGTGAAAACCTGTGAGTTGGGTTTTTGATGTGTCTCGGGATCTCGGGTGCTGTGTGAGCACCGGTAGGGGGTTTTTGAGTTAGAGAGAGAGTTTTTGAAAACAGATGATTTTTAATGAATCATGATGTATTTGTGGGGCTATTAATTTTTCGGGGTATTTTTGCTATAAATACCAAATGAACCCGAGATTTTAAAATTAAAAATCATTTCAGCCCCAAATCTCTTCTCCCTCTTCCCGCACGCGAATCCCGTCTGCTACAGCTCCTCCGCGCGCTAAAACGCTGCGCCGCCGCCGTCCCGCCGCCGTTCGGCGCGTGCGACCCGCCGCCGGATTCGTCTCGTCGAGGCGCAGCTAACCCCTCCGTCAATTCGAAGTTTCGTCGCGTTTTAAAGTCGGATTTGGCAGGAAGGCGTCGATCCCCAATTTCTAGGGTTCATCGATTTTTCGTCCGATTACTTACGATTTTCGATTGGGTAACCTCCCTTACCCCTTTTTCGTCATTTACATGTATTTCCCTGCCATTATTGTGTTCGAATTTGATGAATTTTAAGGGTTCGAATTTAAGGGCTTGTTTGGGTTCGAATTTAGGGGGTTTGAGTTCGAAAATTGGAGGTTTTTGGCAAGGGGTGTTGATTCTTGCTTGGATAGCTTAATTCACATTTTAGATGAATTCTGGTATTTAATTGGGTTCGAATTGTGAGATTAGGGTTCGATTTTTGTAGGGTATTCTTGAACAAATTTCGACATGTCTCATTTATTTCCCTCCCTGCATGTACCCTGCCCCGGGTCTTTTAAATGATTTATTGTCGTGTGTTGACAATATTTTGAGGGTTATGGATGTGCTTGAGCATGTGTTACATGTTCGTAAATAATTGTGAATTATTTATCGTGTTAGCACATCGTTCCTCGGGGCATGGAACTCGAGCAAGGTTTGGCTCGACTTCGAGGATTTAAGGTACGTTTAGCGTACGAGCATAGCTTAAATGATGTTTTACAAGTATGATGCATGATTTAAAATACATGAAATGCTTTACTATGATGGCACCGTGACTTGGTTACGTTATGTTGAATCACATGGTGAAATGCTTGGTGCCGCTATGAAGCGAGCAAATGATGGGTGTGGTCGCTACGGAGCGAACACCAGTAGTATGACGCTACTTTGAAGTAAGAAATGAAAATGTGGTGTTGATTAGATATCTAGGATATCTGTGTTTTATTCCCTATTGGTAATGAATAGGAACAGAGACGTAGTTAATCAGAGAAGTGATTAACTAGTATCGGAAGTTAAGGAAGTCTCAATATGATATCTAGAATTATGATAATTGCTAGATAAAGAAAGATGTTATGAAATGTTGTTAATTCGAAACTGGTTAGGGTTAACCAATATGATGATTAACTGCATATTCAAGATTTGATGATTTATCTGTTTTGAGAACAGGGTTATTACAGGGGTACGCTAGGATGAGGATGATACCATCCAGGAAGTGTCACATATGTTCCACAATATTTACATTTTCGTAAATTATGTATTATGTCATTATGATTATGAAATTGTGGAATTGGTATGCTCACCCCGTTGGGGGCTGTCTCTGTTGGGACAGGTGAACAGGTACATCGATGGCTTTGGAGATGAGCTCGAGCTGTTGATTGGATGTACTCCCAGGATCGTGGTACCAGGGCTTGATGGAGCACGATATCGTATAGAGTACCTATATATATATATACCCATGATGGCTATACACATAATTATGATGCTCGCATGTGAGCACGATTATACTTGTACATGGGTTGTATATAAAGGCATGAGCCTTTCTCTCTTTCCTTTCTATGTTGCATGCAATTAGAGGTAGAATTGCTAAAGGTTATGAGAGTCATTGGTGTATTGTGGGTGTTGAAACCCACTTTTGTTGCCATATGTGTGGTGTCTTCCCTGGCTGGGAATTTACTTGATATTGCTGCATTCTGATGAGTATTATGTTTTCCCTGGCCGGGAATTATATTATGTGTTGTACTTTTATTTCGGGATAGCTTTATTTATGGGGAGACTCTGCCCGAATTTTTATAAAAGTCCACAATGCAAAAAGTGATGTAATGGGCGAACTCTATGAGTCTCTTGTTATTAGGATGATGAACTTATAACATTGTATGTTAAAGGAAACTTTGCAATTGCCATTCAATGGTAAAGTATCATCTGAGTTTCCCGAATGATTTTATGGAAAGCATGTGCCACACATAATGATTAATACACTAATCAAGGGTTAAGTATATGGGGTCCTTACATTAGTGGTATCAGAGCAGTGGTTGCTCATTGGGGCTGTTGAGGGCCTAGGAAGTTATTGATAGCACATATTTATGCATGATGGCATTAATGTTATACGACATGACTAATTGTTTATGTGCTTATATGATATGAAAAGTGGTATTGCTAACCATTGTGGTTGCAGGAATCGTGTGGAACACGATAGGATGGCATTAATAGCGATATCTAACACTCTATATGCTACGTGCTAAGGAACCTGATTTTGAAGAAAATCAGGGAAAAGAAAGATATGATGTATTGTCTGATGACAGACTGGGTAGACAACCGACAGTGGAATACTTCGGTATGGTCTCAATTATTATTGAATATACTAATGCGTTTGTTCATGTAATGTTCAAGCAAGGAAGGTGCGTAAGAAACGTACGGGCATCAAACGGTAACATATTCTTAAACTATGACTTTGCATTGATTGCATAAGTGTTTATGATGATGATTATGATGATGTTACGATGATGATGTTTACGATGATGTTACGATGATGATGCTTATGATGATGTTTATGATGATGATGTTTACGATGATGTTTACGATGATGATGATTATGATAAGTAAGTTATGATGATGATGTTTATGATAAGTAAAGATGATATGATGTTTATGATGATGATTATGATAAGTAAGTTATGATGATGGTGTTTATGATAAGTAAAGATGATATGATGTTTATGATGATGATTATGATAAGTAAGTTAAGATGATGATGTTTATGATAAGTAAAGATGATATGATGTTTATGATGATGATTATGATAAGTAAGTTAAGATGATGATGTTTATGATAAGTAAAGATGATATGATGTTTATGATGATGATTATGATAAGTAAGTTAAGATGATGATGTTTATGATAAGTAAAGACGATATGATGTTTATGATGATGATTATGATAAGTAAGTTAAGATGATGATGTTTATGATAAGTAAAGACGATATGATGTTTATGATGATGATTATGATAAGTAAGTTAAGATGATGATGTTTATGATAAGTAAAGACGATATGATGTTTATGATGATGATTATGATAAGTAAGTTAAGATGATGATGTTTATGATAAGTAAAGATGATATGATGTTTATGATGATGATTATGATAAGTAACTTAAGATGATGATGTTTATGATAAGTAAAGATGATATGATGTTTATGATGATGATTATGATAAGTAAGTTATGATGATGATGTTTATGATGAGTAAAGATGATATGATGTTTATGATGATGTTTACGATGATGATGATTATGACGATGTTTATGATGACGTATATGAGATTGGGTAAGGTGCCCATGTGGTAAGATGCCACACAATGTTTATGATATGGTAAGACGCCATATGATTGGGTGAGATACCCATGTGGTAAGATGCCACACAATGTTTATGATATGGTAAGACGCCATATGATTGGGTAAGATGCCCATGTGGTAAGATGCCACACGATGATTGTGTTATGGTAAGATGCCATATGACGGGGTAAGATGCCCATATGGTAAGAGGCCATACGATGTTATTATGTGGTAAGACGCCACGGGGTAAGATGCCCATATGGTAAGAGGCCATACGATGTTATTATGTGGTAAGACGCCACGGGGTAAGATGCCCATATGGTAAGAGGTCATACGATGTTATTATGTGGTAAGACGCCACGGGGTAAGATGCCCATATGGTAAGAGGCCATACGATGTTATTATGTGGTAAGACGCCACGGGGTAAGATGCCCATATGGTAAGAGGCCATACGATGTTATTATGTGGTAAGACGCCACGGGGTAAGATGCCCATATGGTAAGAGGCCATACAATGTTATTATGTGTGGTAAGACGCCACGGGGTAAGATGCCCATATGGTAAGAGGCCATACGATGTTATTATGTGATAAGATGCCACAGGGTAAGATGCCCATGTGCATGAATATGAACCAGGGAAAATGAAAAGAAGTTAATGATAACCAGCAAGCTTACTCAACTATGATTTCGTACATTTACTGTTATAGTTATAAGATGATGATGCTTATATGATGATGATGTATAAGATGATGATGCTTATATGATGATGATGTATAAGATGATGATGCTTATATGATGATGATGTATAAGATGATGATGCTTATATGATGATGATGTATAAGATGATGACGCTATAAGATGATGATGTATAAGATGATGATGCTATAAGATGATGATGCTTATATGATGATGATGTATAAGATGATGATGCTTATATGATGATGATGTATAAGATGATGATGCTATAAGATGATGATGCTTATATGATGATGATGTATAAGATGATGATGCTATAAGATGACGATGCTTATGTGATGATGATGTTATAAGATGATGATATTTATGAAATGATGATGCTCATATGACGAAGATGTTATAAGATGGTGATAATAATAAGATGATGATTTTAATCATTCATGTCAAGAATTAATGACTATATGCATGGCTATGAAACAGGGACATTGGAGTGTCCAGGGTGTATAGGCATTAGAGGAATGTTGGGTAAAGACCCACTACTCTATTGATTTTCTTCCCACAGTATGGTATGCCGTGCAGAAACGTCCATCTTATTGGTAGGTTTGAGGTGAACCTAGAGAGGCAGCGACTAGTTTGTCTGCCGTGTGTGTGCAGCACCAAGAGGGGCTTGTTAGAGCCGTTATACTGCTCGTAGGAACCAAGTGTGGCAAATCGTAAGGTGATACGATGTGGATTGTGGTGGACTCTAGTAGTCACCATGTCATCGAGGTTGAGGTTGTGCATACCTCACTGAAACGTGTATACGGTTATGTTTAAATCTTGGTGAGACTTGTCTGGGACAGCTCATGATGTTGAAGTACCAACAAGAGAGTCATCAAGTCGTCGTTGATTCGATCTGGGAATCCATGTATTTGGGATGCAATGGGTTTATTGCATGTCCTTTCAAATTTGAAACTCTGAGGAATCTCGATTGTTTCTTTATGACCAGGATGTGGTTCTTGGGATATCCGGAGGTGGACATCTTATGAGATATCTTTCGTGTGAATCTATGGCCGTGAGTTGCCCAACTTGAGTTGCAACGATGCGACTGCTCCGTCGATAGAGGAGGTTTGGAAGTGGAAACCAGGTTTGGTATGTGTACACCGTGGTGTACTGATGTTTCCCTTGTAACGATGTATGTTAGACATCGTGAGTCATGATAAGAGATGTCAATGGATGATATCTACGATGGAATCGGGAACGATTCGAATCCTTGCCGTTTCAGTTGACTAACTGCTTTTGGATTATTAGCGTTGAGTTGTGCTGACGCTCTTTGACGTTATGATTGATTTGGAAGTCTATTCCACTCCAGAGTTTGACACGAGGTCAACGTTCTCACGGTTGAGGTGTCATTTAGGATGCGTTCATACTAGTTGTATTAGAACTAAGGATGACTGTCCGACCTACAGCCGTAAGTATTGGTTGTTTTGCAGTCATGAAAGGCTGACTTTTAGGATGACCCGCATTGAGGTACGTTTTGCCTCTTGGGTGATATGTTGGTTTTGGTATGTCGCTCTGTTTCAGAGTTTGATGTGAGGTAAGTATCCTCGCGTTTATTAATACGATTCTGATATGGCCAAGAATCGAAGTTATGGCTTCATGTTGTTGTGTAGCCTAGGTGTTATGTGATACACCGGTGCTAATTTCGAGGACGAAATTCTTTTAGTGGGGGATATTGTGATGACCAGGAATTATAGATGTTAATACCGTAGTGTTAAAAATCCCTAAAGTTGTTTTACGTGGCGATTTGAAGTTTAATCGCGATGTTGGGCCTTCTGGGCTCGTTTATTTGAGTAGTTGGGATTGTTGGATCCCGAGGTTGAGATCGTATTCTCATTTCGGTGAAAACCTGTGAGTTGGGTTTTTGATGTGTCTCGGGATCTCGGGTGCTGTGTGAGCACCGGTATGGGGTTTTGGAGTTAGAGAGAGAGTTTTTGAAAACAGATGATTTTTAATGAATCATGATGTATTTGTGGGGCTATTAATTTTTCGGGGTATTTTTGCTATAAATACCAAATGAACCCGAGATTTTAAAATTAAAAATCATTTCAGCCCCAAATCTCTTCTCCCTCTTCCCGCACGCGAATCCCGTCTGCTACAGCTCCTCCGCGCGCTAAAATGCTGCGCCCGCCGCCGTCCCGCCGCCGTTCGGCGCGTGCGACCCGCCGCCGGATTCGTCTCGTCGAGGCGCAGCTAACCCCTCCGTCAATTCGAAGTTTCGTCGCGTTTTAAAGTCGGATTTGGCAGGAAGGCGTCGATCCCCAATTTCTAGGGTTCATCGATTTTTCGTCCGATTACTTACGATTTTCGATTGGGTAACCTCCCTTACCCCTTTTTCGTCATTTTCATGTATTTCCCTGCCATTATTGTGTTCGAATTTGATGAATTTTAAGGGTTCGAATTTAAGGGCTTGTTTGGGTTCGAATTTAAGGGGTTTGAGTTCGAAAATTGGAGGTTTTTGGCAAGGGGTGTTGATTCTTGCTTGGATAGCTTAATTCACATTTTAGATGAATTATGGTATTTAATTGGGTTCGAATTGTGAGATTAGGGTTCGATTTTTGTAGGGTATTCTTGAACAAATTTCGACATGTCTCATTTATTTCCCTCCCTGCATGTACCCTGCCCCGGGTCTTTTAAATGATTTATTGTCGTGTTGACAATATTTTGAGGGTTATGGATGTGCTTGAGCATGTGTTACATGTTCGTAAATAATTGTGAATTATTTATCGTGTTAGCACATCGTTCCTCGGGGCATGGAACTCGAGCAAGGTTTGGCTCGGACTTCGAGGATTTAAGGTACGTTTAGCGTACGAGCATAGCTTAAATGATGTTTTACAAGTATGATGCATGATTTAAAATACATGAAATGCTTTACTATGATGGCACCGTGACTTGGTTACGTTATGTTGAATCACATGGTGAAATGCTTGGTGCCGCTATGAAGCGAGCAAATGATGGGTGTGGTCGCTACGGAGCGAACACCAGTAGTATGACGCTACTTTGAAGTAAGAAATGAAAATGTGGTGTTGATTAGATATCTAGGATATCTGTGTTTTATTCCCTATTGGTAATGAATAGGAACAGAGACGTAGTTAATCAGAGAAGTGATTAACTAGTATCGGAAGTTAAGGAAGTCTCAATATGATATCTAGAATTATGATAATTGCTAGATAAAGAAAGATGTTATGAAATGTTGTTAATTCGAAACTGGTTAGGGTTAACCAATATGATGATTAACTGCATATTCAAGATTTGATGATTTATCTGTTTTGAGAACAGGGTTATTACAGGGGTACGCTAGGATGAGGATGATACCATCCAGGAAGTGTCACATATGTTCCACAATATTTACATTTTCGTAAATTATGTATTATGTCATTATGATTATGAAATTGTGGAATTGGTATGCTCACCCCGTTGGGGGCTGTCTCTGTTGGGACAGGTGAACAGGTACATCGTTGGCTTTGGAGATGAGCTCGAGCTGTTGATTGGATGTACTCCCAGGATCGTGGTACCAGGGCTTGATGGAGCACGGTATCGTATAGAGTACCTATATATATATATATACCCATGATGGTTATACACATAATTATGATGCTCGCATGTGAGCACGATTATACTTGTACATGGGTTGTATATAAAGGCATGAGCCTTTCTCTCTTTCCTTTCTATGTTGCATGCAATTAGAGGTAGAATTGCTAAAGGTTATGAGAGTCATTGGTGTATTGTGGGTGTTGAAACCCACTTTTGTTGCCATATATGTGGTGTCTTCCCTGGCTGGGAATTTACTTGATATTGCTGCATTCTGATGAGTATTATGTTTTCCCTGGCCGGGAATTATATTATGTGTTGTACTTTTATTTCGGGATAGCTCTATTTATGGGGAGACTCTGCCCGAATTTTTATAAAAGTCCACAATGCAAAAAGTGATGTAATGGGCGAACTCTATGAGTCTCTTGTTATTAGGATGATGAACTTATAACATTGTATGTTAAAGGAAACTTTGCAATTGCCATTCAATGGTAAAGTATCATCTGAGTTTCCCGAATGATTTTATGGAAAGCATGTGCCACACATAATGATTAATACACTAATCAAGGGTTAAGTATATGGGGTCCTTACACACAAACTAACTTGTCCTCACTTTTATGCCTCAACAATTATAAACATGCATAGTAATGAAAGGCGGTGAAAAATTAATAGTGGAACAATTTCAATCCCTAAACATTTCGTACCCAACAAAGCAGTGAACGTGTGTGTGTGGTCATGAACTAGTGTCATGTACAAATTATAGATCCAATAGATGTAAACTCACAATAGTTCAAGGCATACACTAACACAAGTATAAGCTCACTTGCACACTCTTCTCCACTATCTTAGCCACTTTGCAAACATAAATCAAGTAGGTCTTTATTAGCTTGTAGTGTGGCCTAGGTATTGGCTTATGAAAGAAAGGTAAGGATATATCAAGTAAGAGAGTATGATGATATGCACACTAAAAGCTTCTCTTCTTGCTTGAATTTTTCAACTTTTGTTTCAACATTTTTCTTCTTTTGTGCCTTGGCTCCCCTTGGAGTCATATTTTTATCTAATTCCTCAAGGCATTCCTTTTCTTTCATGTATTTAATTCTTTTGACAATAAAGTTCACAAATATACTTCAATGATTCCCAAGTGCATTTGAATGAAATACATCATACTCCTTAAAATGTATGGATTGAAATCATATTTAGGCTAAAAGGGTAGGATGATAAGCTAGTCAAGGAATGTTGAATGGGGGTCTTTAGTATGCTTAGCATACTACCATTCTTTTACATTAAGGCTCAAAAAGGGTACTAGAGATTGATTTTATTTACATGGTAGGCTTGAAAGGCTCAAACGCATCAAAGATTGCCTATATCACTTTCATGTTTGCAAGTAGTCTAGATATACGCCTCAAAGAGCATGTAGTTAAGTTCTAGCATGTATTAGAGACTTCTTAAGACTATTACAAAGTTCACACAATCTTCACTAAGCTATGCACACTTCACAAGCCATGACAATAATGTGCTCAAAATATTCAACTACTAAGTTCAAGTAAACTTTGCATTAGAGTTCAAAGTGTTCCAAGGTTAACAATTCACCTATGTTCAAAAGCATGCATGATATCAATTAGGTTTCATCATGGGCTAGTGATTCTAAGCATGACTTCATTACTAGCTATGAGCTCAAAATTTTCAAATTTTTCGATTTTTTTGTATTTTTGTAATAGAAAAGCAATAACAAGCCACTAATCCCTCCCCCATACTTAAATCTTACATTGTCCCCAATGTAAGGCAAAAATACAAGAGAAGAAAAAAGTCTAACTAAAAAATAATAAAAAAATAAAAGGGAGAAAGGAAACTAACTCCCCTTGGGTTGCCTCCCAAACAGCGCCTCTATTTAACGTCGGTGGCCCGACGCCAGTTCTCTCGCTTAAGGCGATGCCTATTCGCCTTGCACCTCTTGGAGGGTTTTTGTCTTTTCACTATGTCGCCTTCCTCCAAAGAAGTCAGTTGAGGTCGATCAAGATCTACCTCATTGCATCCTTTAACTTGTTGTCCCCTATGCTCGCCTTTGGGAATCTCATTCTGGTGAGATTCCTTGTTATCCACCTCGATCTCTGTTTGTTGTTCAAGTATTGATGGCCTCAGTACCATCGTTGCTGGAGTTTCTACCTCTTTGTCACTGTCCAAGGTGATGTTGTCTTCGCAAAAATAGTCCCAAGGATCCATTTCATCACAGTATTCTTTCGCCGACTCCTCTGCCACATCACATGATTCATCTAAGTAATCAACATAGTTCTCAGTTGGAAACATACCATTCCGAGTTGTAGGATGTACAAGCTCATTTTCTTCTATTGGCACATGTGTCTCCTCTTCTAGCTCGGGTGGCATCAGTACCACATTCTCCATAGTCTCCTCCTCTTCATCACTCCATGATTCGAATGCAGTCATGGTCTCCTTTTGTGCTGCTATCCGATCGGCCGATCGTATTAGTTGCTCCATTTGGTTACCCAAATTCTGAGTGCTAGCCCTGAATTCCTGTTGAAATTGCAAAGTACTATCATTAAGTATTGAAACAAGATCATCTAAAGACTCACCAGGGGTAAGGTATTGAGGTTGTTGTGGCCATGGCGGATATTGTGGTATGTATGGCGGTAGGGTGGACTGCATGTAAGGTGGAGGTGGGCTCATCCATTGATTGCCATAGTTGAGATTGGGATGATCACTCCAACTTGAATTGTATGTTCTTTGTCCACTCCCTACGCCAAGTTGGTGCACAAGATACTCCAATTCGTCTAGTCGCCTATAGTCCTCCATGAAAAGATCCAATTTTTCAGAACTCAACCTGTAAGCACGAACAAACAAGAGTAGCGGTGGGGGGAAAAGAAGGAGAAAGAACAAAACAGAAAGTATTAACACAAAAATATACAACGCCTCCCCGGCAACGGCACCAAAATTTGGTGTGCGTTTATCGTGTACGCCCAAATTAACCTCACTCAATCCTCAAGATTGATAACAATAATGTAGTAGCGTGAGTAGGGATCGATCCCACGAGGAGGTGTGAATCTTTGTGTTAATGAAAATCAAAACAAAAGAATAATAAAGGATGGGGTTGTGAGGTTGAATTATACTAATTAAAATTAAAACTAAAGATTAACTAATGAAAGCGATTCTTGGTATCGGTCGACTCTACCTTGGATATTATCATCTATTTCATCGATTCACAAAAGACTCAATTTTACTTGAATATTCATCAATTGGAAATCTAATTCCTCCATCACCTTATTCATAGTCAATTAGTCCAAGCGTTCTAATTTAACTTTCACCAATCAATCAATCTATATATGCATATTCAAGATTAAAATCATGACATCATTCAAAACTAGTGAGCGATGAATCTAAACAACATAAACACAAGCGGTTTATATAATTTAGTCAATGGTTTTCTCTAAGAATTTAATAACACCAACAGCAGGCAATTATCGATCTTAGTTGCTTCTTCAATTAGATTACTCAAACAATCTCTTATTTGATATCCAATTAGCAATAGATTATATGCAAGTTACTAGCTTGTCAATCAAATAAACAAACATCAATCATATCAACAAAATCAGAAAAACAATGAATTCAATAAAATCGATAAACAAAAGCGTATGAATCTCCCCAAGATAAATAAATTCAAGGTTTTGTCTTCCTCAACCAAGAATTAAGACTAGACGTTCTTCAACAAAATTGAAAAGAAAATATAAAACTAGTCTAAAATTATTCTACCCTAACTATCTAGATGGTTTTAGGTTTGATTTTCTTGCATATATGTTTAGGGAGGCTGATGGAGTAGGTTAGAATCCATGTGGGAAGGAAAGAAATCAAGTTTTTACACTTTCCAAAAGTCTTCTGGCGTAAATACGCGTAGAATGGCGTAGCTACGCCTACAGATGCCGTAGCGTTGGCGTAATTACGCCTAATAATGGCGTAATTACGCCTGTCATCAATTTTTCTGGTTTCGTATTTTGGCCGTAACTTTCTCATCCAAACTCCGAATTCGATGAATCAGCTGTCCACGCGAAGATAACTCAAAGTTCTACAACGGTTCTTTGGACCACATTTCCAAAACATGGCTCGAACATATAGAAATTTGAGGAGAAAGGAGCAACATGTGTCTTGGATTCTGGTTCTTTCCTCTTTTCTTCAACTTTATTTCTTCTTTCAGCATTTTAGCTTGATTTATTCACCTTTCCCTACATTTACACAAATATACGATTAGGTAGCATATGTATCAATTTATCCATCAAAATATACCAAATCGTAGACAATTAAGCGCAATAGATGTGTCTATTTCTAGTCACATCAACGGCTCATCCTCATCAATGAGTAGTAAGTCACCTTGTTGAGTCACAAGAAATCTATATCTCTGTGGCTCCCGGTGTACTCTTACTGACCTACGCTGGGCTTGTGTCTCTTGAGCAGGCATTTCATCAACAACAACTTGTGGTGACTTGTAGGGTCTTCCTACCTTGACGTCATATTATACACGTATTATGGACTAAACATGCATTCATAACCTCTTAAGGGTTCCGGTTGCAACTTTGAGCTAATAAGATTACGGGCCAAAAATGAAATTTCAACCTTAATTAATTACATTCTCAATACGAATGTTAAAGCGATAGAATTATGCTACTACTAGAGTAGAGACTATCCAGAAATCCTGAATCCTAACATCTTTCATGCTCCTCATAGCTCACTGCCTCAACCCGGCCCTTAGTCCTTTAGTCCAAAAGTGTACCTACAGGAACAACCCATCATGAGCATGTATATCGTTACTCAACATCATAGGGCAATGGCATATAAATAAATGCATGAAAGTAATTGGTAACGTATACTTCCTGGTTAATTGCATTAACCCTTTTTGGTTGTCCCTGTTTCATAGCCATACATAAAATCATTAATTCTCGACATGAATGATTAAAATCGACGTCTTATAAATATCGTCGTCTTACAGCATCATCATCATATAAGCATTATCATCTTATACATATCATCATTTATAACATCATCATCATGTAAGCATCATCATCTTATAACTTCATCATCTTATAACGTCATCATCTTATAACATCATCATCATTTAAGCATCATAACAAGATACAACAGTAAATGTACGAAGTCTTGGTTAAGTAATTTACTGGTTATTCGTTAACTTCTTCTTGTTAACCCTGATTTACCTTCATGCATATGGGCATCTTACCCCGTGGTATCTTACCACACAATAACATCGTATGGCCTCTTACCATATGGGCATCTTACCCCGTGGCATCTTACCACACAATAACATTGTATGGCATCTTATCATATGGGCATCTTACCCCGTGGCATCTTACCACATAATAACATCGTATGGCATCTTACCATATGGGCATCTTACCCCGTGGCATCTTACCACATAATAACATCGTATGGCATCTTACCATATGGGCATCTTACCCCGTGGCATCTTACCATATGGGCATCTTACCCCGTGGCATCTTACCACGTTATAACATTGTATGGCATCTTACCATATGGGCATCTTACCCTTTTATAAAACATCGTATAACATTGTTATAAACTTACTTATCGCAATCATCATCGTAAACATCATCATCATAAACTTACTTATCATAATCATCATCGTAAGCATCATCATCATAAACATCATCGTAAACATCATCATCATAAACATCATCGTAAGCATCATCATCATAAACATCATCGTAAGCATCATCATCATAAACATCGTCATCATAATCATCATCGTAAGCATCATCATCATAAACATCATAGTAAACATCATCATCATAAACATCATCGTAAACATCATCATCATAAACATCATCGTAAACATCATCATCATAAACATCATCGTAAACATCATCATCATAAACATCATCGTAAACATCATCATCATAAACATCATCGTAAACATCATCATCATAAACATCATCGTAAGCATCATCATCATAAACATCGTCATCATAATCATCATCGTAAGCATCATCATCATAAACATCATCATCATAAACATCATCGTAAACATCATCATCATAAACATCATCGTAAACATCATCATCATAAACATCATCGTAAACATCATCATCATAAACATCATCGTAAACATCATCATCATAAACATCATCGTAAGCATCATCATCATATACTTATGCAATCAATACATAGTCATAGTTAGGAGGGTGTTACCGTCCGATGCCCGTACGCTTCTTACGTACCTTAATTCCAAAAATGGAGAAGTTGTAGGACTTTATCTCCTTGAAGTTGTGGGTACCTGGGATGGTTCTACATAAACATACAAATCGATATTAGAAGCTAAATATAGTCCAATATCCAAAAATCCCACAAAAATATCAAAAATCCACATTTTCCCATTTTTGAACAGTGGCGATCGATCGCTCAAAACATGGCGATCGATCGCCAGATTTTTCACATAGCGGCGATCGATCGCTTAAAATGAGGCGATCGATCGCCTTGATGTTCATTTCGCCACTGGACGTTGGCGATCGATCGCGCCATTTGAGGCGATCGATCGCCTATCCTCATCTTCGCGTACTGCCTCTCGGCGATCGATCGCTGCTTTTGTAGCGATTGATCGCCACTTACAGTGGCCGCGATTTCTCCATTTTCATGTGCATTTTTCGAGCTCATCCTCATACCATTCAAACCCAAACTTTCCAATCACACTAACATCATCATAACTTGTTAAAACCCACATAAAACACTTCAAAAATCATACCCCAACAACATACAACACAGACCCCAAACAAACCCACATAAATCACTTCAAAATCATCCCATTTCAAATCCAAACTTCATAAAAACTTTAGGAAGGGTTCCATACCTCTTGAAGACTCCAAATCTTAACAAAGATCACACAAACACAAGTTTTGTGGAGTTTCCTCCTTCCTCCTTTGAGGGATTTCGAAAATGGGGTGAGGTTAGGGCTTTGGGAGAGAATTGGGGGTTTTTGAGTGGTGGGGAAGAAGTTAAGGGAAAATGGGATAAAAGGGGAATATAGTGGGGTTATTAAAATTGTACCCCAAATTAACATGATGTATAAAATACCCCAACATGGTATTTTAAAAGCATTTACAAAGATGCATTAAACTTCCACTAAATCATGTTTTCCTCATAATTCCCAATCAATACAATTAAATCATGTTAACCCCATTTCCTATCATGCATAACATGCACCTTGAAACGTAACCCCCGGGTCATGCCTATCATGTGACTAAGCATTTCATCATGATAATTAATTTCAACACGTAAATCAATTATCCACATAATTAATCATATAAACATAATTAATGCCTTAATTGCAATCAATCATTTCGGGGCGTCACATTACTCCCCTACTTATAAGATTTCGTCCTCGAAATCGCATGCACTTACCCAAAATGAAACTAAACATAAATCATACCAGAAAATAGTTCCGGGTAATGCTGCATCATGTGCCGTTCCGTCTCCCACGTAGCCTCCTCGACACCCCGACGATCCCACTGAACTTTGACCATCGGTAAAACTTTACTTCGTAGTCTGCGATCCTCACGATCCAGAATTCTGACCGGTCGTTCAACGTAGGATACCCCTGAGTCCAACTGCACTTCAGTAGACTGTAATACATGAGACGGGTCTGACTCATACTTCCGTAACATAGAGGCATGGAAAACATCATACATCCCAGATAAAGACGGTGGTAGAGCCAAACAGTAAGCCAAAGTACTGGTACGCTGCAATACTTCATATGGCCCAACATACCTCGGGGATAACTTCTCCCGTATACCAAAACGAACTACACCTCTGAAGGGTGAGATTCTCAAGAAGACCCTGTCTCCTACTTGGAATTCTAGCGGTCGTCGCCGCTTGTTGGCATAGGCTGCTTGCCTATCCTGGGTCGTCTTCATCTTTTGGCGTATCAACTTAATCTTGTCTTACATATCCTTAATCATATCCGGTCCTCCGACCGCTTTACTAGTCAAGTCCTCCCAATACAGCGGTGACCTACATCGTCGTCCGTAAAGAGCTTCAAAAGGAGTTATTTGAATGCTCGTCTGATAGCTGTTAATATAGGGGAACTCCATCATTGGCACTGAATCTTGCCACGGAGTATCAAACTCCTAAACACATGCCCTCGACATGTCCTCAAGCGTCTGAAGGGTATGCTCTGTCTGGCCGTCTGACTGAGGGTGATAAGCTGTACTCAGCATCACTTCTGTGCCCAAAGCTGTCTGAAGACCCTCCCAGAAATGTGGAGTAAACCTTGGGTCTCTGTCAGACACAATCGAGACTGGAACCCCATGCAACCTCACCACATCCCGCACATATAATTGGGTCATCTTTAGGTACGCAAAAGTCATACAGTAGGGGATGAAGTGAGCTACCTTCGTTAGCCTATCCACGATCACCCAGATCGCATCAAATCCAGAGGCCGTCCTTGGTAAGTGGGTCACAAAGTCCATAATGATATGCCTCCACTTCCACTTGGGTACCTTCAAGCTCTTCAGCTCGCCACCAGGCCTCTGCCTTTCTGCCTTTACCTGTTGGCAGATCAAACATCTTTTAACGAAAGCGATCACATCGTGCTTCATGCGTCTCCACCAGAACTGACCACTTAGGTCCTTATACATTTTCCTTCCTCCTGGGTGGATATTGAACCGACTACTATGAGCCCGTTCTGACATTCCTTTAAGCAACTCCGGCGTATCTGGGACTACCCATCGGTTGTCCAATCTCAAGGAATCGTCCTCAGCCACTCTAACTTTGATGGCTGACCCCGAAGTACCAAATTGACCACCTCGGAACCTCATTATCTGACCTCTGGGCTTTCCTGGTAATCTTGAATATGTCTGGCTCAGTCAACAAGGTTGACACTCACACCGATGACGCGTCCACATCAAAATCATAGCCCAGATGGCAACAAGAGGTCATCATCGCTGATAACACATAGTGTCCTCAGCAGTACACTTCACTTCCAACTTAAGGCGTCTGCTGTCAAATTTGTTTTACATGTATAGTCCATTTATCTTCTTTGTTGCCTATTCAACTCAGCCTGTGTGAACAAAACTTCAGGCTCTTATGGTCCGTGTAGATGGTAAACGACGTACCGTCCGAGTAATGCCTCCAAATTTCAAGGCAAACATAATGGCTGCCAGCTCCAAATCTTGGACTGGGTACCTAGCCTCATGTGGTTTCAACCGCTTCGATGCATAAGCCAGCACAAGCTTATCTCGCATCAACACATAGCCCAAACCTTGGAGTGATGTATTCGTGCACAAGGCAACTTCTTATTCTCAGAAGGAATCACCAACATAGTTGTCGTAGTCAAACGATGCTTCAATTCTTGGAAGCTGTCCTCACAAGCTTCGGACCAAAAGAATGGCACTCTTTCCTGAGTCGGCTGTGCCAGCGGCTCAGCGATTTTGATATAACATTACCCAAGAACACTACACTGTTCAACCAGAACTCCTACTTACTGAGCTTTACATACAACTGATGATCCCTAAGGATCTGGAGTACTGTTCTCAAGTGTTTCACATGTTCCCCTTCAGTTCGAGAGTAATTAAGCACATCGTCAAGGGGAACTATGACGAATTGATCCAAACATGGTTGGAGCACCCTGTTCACTAGGTTCATAAAACAGCTGGGGCATTCGCCACTTCGAAAGGCATGACTAAGAATTCGTAGTGCCCATATCTAGTCCTGAAAGCTGTCCTCTGTACATCATCCTCCCGAACTCGAATCTGATGATACCCCGATCTCAGATCGACCTTACTGTAGGGCCTCGTACCCTGCAGTTGGTCTAACAAATCATCAATCCCCAGAAGCGTATACTTACCCTTCACCATGGCTTTGTTCGGTTGTCTGAAATCGATGCACAGCCGCATCGAAACCATTTTTCTTTTTTGACAAATAGGACTGGTGCATCTCAAGGCGATATGCTAGGTGTATATAGTCCTTGTCAAGGAGCTCTTACAACTGAACCTTTAACTTCCCTTAGCTCCGCCGGTGCCGTCCTATACGGGGCACAAGAAATGGTAGACGTTCTTGGTAGTAACTTAATCCCAAACTCGACCTCTCTCGTCGGTGGGAATCCGGGAATCTCTTCCGGAAATGCATCAGGAAACACTGCCACTACGGGCACATCCTCAACCTTTAACTCTTTCCTCTTTCAGTAATAACCACAGTATAGTCCTTTGTGGTCTCGTTCCAATAACTGTGCCATCTTGACAACAGATATTAACGGAATCCTTGAACGGAATCATCCCCATAGAATGTCCATCGGACTCCCATATCAGACCTGAATCGGACAGTCCTTGTCTGCAGTCCACAACTGCCTGATACCTGTTCAGAACATCAATGCCTACAAACTGACATCCCCAGAACCATCAAGTCTGTCCTCAGTTCGTTATCCTCAAAATAAATGAGGCCGTCTTAACCAATCTGATCAGTTATCAAACTTCTTCCAGCGGGGGTCGAGACTACAAGAGGCGTGGGCGACGGAGAAGTGCATATAACATCGTATCACTTACTTCTGCATTTGCTGCTATGCTGCAACACAAGGGTTAACAACGATACCCAAAAGCAGTTCATATGATACATCGTTAGAGAAACAAAACATGTTAGTACAACATCATATCTGTCATATGCAACATATGCATAAAACATGTTAAAGTAAGCACCTAGCCAACTTATTGCTAAGGCTACCCTTCACTCGTTCCCGGGTTATCTAACCACTTCTCTGATACCACTAATGTAGGGTCTTCCTACCTTGACGTCATATTATACACGTATTATGGACTAAACATGCATTCATAACCTCTTAAGGGTTCCGGTTGCAACTTTGAGCTAATAAGATTACGGGCCAAAAATGAAATTTCAACCTTAATTAATTACATTCTCAATACGAATGTTAAAGCGATAAAATTATGCTACTACTAGAGTAGAGACTATCCAGAAATCCTGAATCCTAACATCTTTCATGCTCCTCATAGCTCACTGCCTCAACCCGACCCTTAGTCCTTTAGTCCAAAAGTGTACCTACAGGAACAACCCATCATGATCATGTATATCGTTACTCAACATCATAGGGCAATGGCATATAAATAAATGCATGAAAGTAATTGGTAACGTATACTTCCTGGTTAATTGCATTAATCCTTTTTGGTTGTCCCTGTTTCATAGCCATACATAAAATCATTAATTCTCGACATGAATGATTAAAATCGACGTCTTATAAATATCGTCGTCTTACAGCATCATCATCATATAAGCATTATCATCTTATACATATCATCATTTATAACATCATCATCATGTAAGCATCATCATCTTATAACTTCATCATCTTATAACGTCATCATCTTATAACATCATCATAATTTAAGCATCATAACAAGATACCACAGTAAATGTACGAAGTCTTGGTTAAGTAATTTACTGGTTATTCGTTAACTTCTTCTTGTTAACCCTGATTTACCTTCATGCATATGTGCATCTT
The DNA here is from genome assembly GCA_907163345.1 of Haberlea rhodopensis. Taxonomy (NCBI): domain Eukaryota; kingdom Viridiplantae; phylum Streptophyta; class Magnoliopsida; order Lamiales; family Gesneriaceae; genus Haberlea; species Haberlea rhodopensis. The sequence goes on along the minus strand of CAJQUN010000116.1, from coordinate 1,484,888 downwards.
ACCCCGTGGTATCTTACCACACAATAACATCGTATGGCCTCTTACCATATGGGCATCTTACCCCGTGGCATCTTACCACACAATAACATTATATGGCATCTTACCATATGGGCATCTTACCCCGTGGCATCTTACCACATAATAACATCGTATGGCATCTTACCATATGGGCATCTTACCCCGTGGCATCTTACCACATAATAACATCGTATGGCATCTTACCATATGGGCATCTTACCCCGTGGCATCTTACCACATAATAACATCGTATGGCATCTTACCATATGGGCATCTTACCCTTTTATAAAACATCGTATAACATTGTTAAAAACTTACTTATCGCAATCATCATCGTAAACATCATCATCATAAACTTACTTATCATAATCATCATCGTAAGCATCATCATCATAAACATCATCGTAAACATCATCATCATAAACATCATCGTAAACATCATCATCATAAACATCATCGCAAGCATCATCATCATAAACATCGTCATCATAATCATCATCATCATAAACATCATCGTAAACATCATCATCATAAACATCATCGTAAACATCATCATCATAAACATCATCGTAAGCATCATCATCATAAACATCGTTATCATAATCATCATCGTAAGCATCATCATCATAAACATCATCGTAAACATCATCATCATAAACATCATCGTAAACATCATCATCATAAACATCATCGTAAACATCATCATCATAAACATCATCGTAAACATCATCATCATAAACATCATCGTAAGCATCATCATCATATACTTATGCAATCAATACATAGTCATAGTTAGGAGGGTGTTACCGTCCGATGCCCGTACGCTTCTTACGTACCTTAATTCCAAAAATGGAGAAGTTGTAGGACTTTATCTCCTTGAAGTTGTGGGTACCTGGGATGGTTCTACATAAACATACAAATCGATATTAGAAGCTAAATATAGTCAAATATCCAAAAATCCCACAAAAATATCAAAAATCCACATTTTCCCATTTTTGAACAGTGGCGATCGATCGCTCAAAACATGGCGATCGATCGCCAGATTTTTCACATAGCGGCGATCGATCGCTTAAAATGAGGCGATCGATCGCCTTGATGTTCATTTCGCCACTGGACGTTGGCGATCGATCGCGCCATTTGAGGCGATCGATCGCCTATCCTAATCTTCGCGTACTGCCTCTCGGCGATCGATCACTGCTTTTGTAGCGATCGATCGCCACTTACAGTGACCGCGATTTCTCCATTTTCATGTGCATTTTTCGAGCTCATCCTCATACCATTCAAACCCAAACTTTCCAATCACACTAACATCATCATAACTTGTTAAAACCCACATAAAACACTTCAAAAATCATACCCCAACAACATACAACACATACCCCAAACAAACCCACATAAATCACTTCAAAATCATCCCATTTCAAATCCAAACTTCATAAAAACTTTAGGAAGGGTTCCATACCTCTTGAAGACTCCAAATCTTAACAAAGATCACACAAACACAAGTTTTGTGGAGTTTCCTCCTTCCTCCTTTGAGGGATTTCGAAAATGGGGTGAGGTTAGGGCTTTGGGAGAGAATTGGGGGTTTTTGAGTGGTGGGGAAGAAGTTAAGGGAAAATGGGATAAAAGGGGAATATAGTGGGGTTATTAAAATTGTACCCCAAATTAACATGATGTATAAAATACCCCAACATGGTATTTTAAAAGCATTTACAAAGATGCATTAAACTTCCACTAAATCATGTTTTCCTCATAATTCCCAATCAATACAATTAAATCATGTTAACCCCATTTCCTATCATGCATAACATGCACCTTGAAACGTAACCCCCGGGTCATGCCTATCATGTGACTCAGCATTTCATCATGATAATTAATTTCAACACGTAAATCAATTATCCACATAATTAATCATATAAACATAATTAATGCCTTAATTGCAATCAATCATTTCGGGGCGTCACATGACTGCTCTGTTTCCATCTCAATATCATGTTCAATGTATTCTTGTGGTTGTACTTCACTAAGTTCTATTTGTCTCCCACTGGTTCTTCTAGAAATAAATTCTCTTTCAAGAAAGACACCTGTCCGAGCAACAACCACTTTTTTCTCGGTGGGATAATAGAAATAGTATCCTTTCGTTTCCTTAGGATACCCCACAAATAAACACTTATCAGATTTGTGTCCAAGTTTATTGGAGGCGTGACGTCTCACGTAAGCCTTATAACCCCAAATCTTCATAAAAGACATACTAGGAAGCTTCTTAGTCCATATCTCATATGGTGTCTTTTCAACTGAGTTAGATGGAACGCGGTTCAATATAAATATTGTTGTTTCTAAAGCATGTCCCCAAAAGGAAATCAGAAGATCTGCATGACTCATCATAGATCGAACCATGTCCAACAAAGTTCGATTCCTCCTTTCAGATACGCCATTCCATTGTGGAGTATATGGAGGTGTGAGTTGTGGGACTATCCCACACTTCTTTAGATAGTCATGAAACTCTTGGTTTAAGTATTCACCTCCTCGATCTGATCGAAGGATTTTGATACTTTTCCCAAGCTGGTTTTGTACTTCATTCTTGAAATCCTTGAACTTTTCAAAGGTTTCATGTTTGTGTTTCATTAGGTACACATACCCATATCTACTGAAGTCATCAGTAAATGTAACGAAGTATTGAAAATCACCTCTGGCTTGTGTGCTTATTGGGCCACATACATCACTATGTATGAGACTCAATAAATCACTTGCCCTTTCAACATGTCCCTTGAAAGGGGCTTTAGTCATCTTGCCCATTAAACAAGATTCACATGTTTCATATGATTCAAAATCAAATGAATCTAAAGCTCCATCCTTATGAAGTTTTGATATGCGATTCTCGTTTATATGGCCCAAGCGACAATGCCAGAGATAAGTTGGATTAGAATCATTATTCTTAATCCTTTTAGTATTTATGTTATAGACATGCATATCTAGATTTAAAACATAAAGACCATTAATCAATTGTGCACTAGCATAAAACATCTCATTCAAATAAATGGAGCAACGTTTGTCCTTTATAATAAATGAAAAACCAATCTTGTCCAAACAAGAAATTGAAATAATGTTTCTATTAATAGATGGCACAAAATAACAGTCTTGTAAATCTAATATTAAACCAGAAGGCAATGTTAATGAATAATCTCCAATAGTTAATGCAGCAACTCTTGCTCCATTTCCCACTCGGAGGTCAACTTCGCCTTTAGCCAAAACTCTACTCCTTTTGAGATCCTGCACCAAGTATCTAATACCCATGATGAAGAAGTAGATAAATTGATTTCTATAACAAAAATACCTGAAGTAGAAGTCACACTTCCCTTCGTCTTCTTAAGATCTTCCAGGTATAACTTGCAGTTTCTCTTTCAATGACCGGTCTCACCACAATGGAAGCAGTTTCCTTCCTTAGCCACTCCTCCCTTTGGCTTAAGTGCAGTAGCATGAGACTTAGGTTTGACAAAGACTTTCTTGTTCCTTTTAATGCCTTTTGCTTTAGCCTTTCCCTTGCTCTTATTCATAATAAGTACGTTTGTGGGCTTAGACTTCTTTGAGTTTGCTTCGTACATTCTCAACATACCAAGCGCTCAGTCGCGCGCACGCATGTATCTTATACATATAATTCGTTAATTATATCATATATAATTTTTACGATAATTTTTGCAAACTTGATTATATCATATCATATATGTTGATCTTACAGTTTTAATTAGCATGCACAAATGACTCAAAACATGATTAAACAATTAATCACATAGCCGATATAAGCTTCGTACACGGCTCTGATACCACTGTAAGGAATCCAACAAGCAAATACGCAGCGGAAATAAAATAATTTTGGATTCCCAACCAGCGACCTATACGGTAATCATATCGGGGTGTAAAGAGAATCATACCCTTGTAGCGTGTTTGAGCCGAATCCCACGAAGCAGCACGTCCAACGCGTCCTCGAGTCAGTAGCAAAACTTTTCAAGGTATGCCTCTACGGTATCCACACGATTATGTCAATGAAGGGATGCTGAAGAACAAGTTGCTAGACTTGTTATTCAACAATAAAAGGGACGAACGCACTCTAACATTGATGGCCGCGCCTCACTAATAGTTTGCTAGGGTTTAGGGTGATAGTTAATTCACAATTAACGTGTAACCCTATTGACCTAATGACCAAGTATATATATACAAGAAGGTGGCGGCTAGTTAAACCGTAGGCTTTCGAAAATCCCAAAACACCTTTTTGAATTATATCTATTGCCTATTATATATATATATCATTATATATATATATATATATATATATATATATTTGGCCCGATATATTATATGTATATATATAATATTTTATGATTAAGACTCTTCATAATCAAATTAATTTATCCACTGAATTTTATCTACCCTTCATCGATTTAATCTTTTGTGCGACCCGTTAGGATCTTGCAACGTTGGCAGTGACATAAAATCTAATTTTATGTTTCAAGCAATGAGCGGTATCTAGCAACACATCAAGGCTACCCAAGTTACAAGAATGTCATTGACTCGACAAAACCTATGGCCTGTGATAATATTAACCATGTAACTTAATCTCTTTGTCCTATGTGTTTAGATTAAACACGAGTCATGGAATAGTCAAACTCGTATGGTTCAATCTTTTATTTCTTGATCCCCAAGTAGACTAGAATAAACGAATAAGCTCGATATCACATATCGACTCATTCGAGCATGGCCATGCATTTTAGTCTCACTTGATCAAGAGCCCAAACACTTCTCTTGTTATATAGGAGGGATGTGATATCACCGAAATAATTACATGCAATTTGGGCATTAATTATGTTTATGTGATTTTTATGGCGATAATTAATATATGTGTTGAAATTATTTATCTTAGTAAAATGCTTAGTCACATGGTATACATGACCCGGTGATGTATGTTAAGCATGTGAGGAAATGAGGTGTTATCATGATTTATTTGTATTGGAGGTTAATTATAAGAAATGTATGGATTTAATGAAGTTTAGAACTTTTGTGTAATGCTTTTAAAATACCATGCTGGGGTGTTTTATACATCATGCCCATTGTGGGATACATGTTTAATATAGTCAATGCCACCACCTCTCTTTTCACTTCACATCATACCTTTTCACCTTTTTGAAATCTCTCCCAAACCTCTCTTCCTTCCATTTTCGTTTTTGACACAAGGTGGAGCAAGAAAACCTTGGCTAAACCCTATTGTGGTGATTTCTTGTCAAACTTTGAAGCCAAAAAGGGTAAGGATCCATCCTTGTTAAGTTTTCTTTGATGTTAGTAAGATTTTGAGCCATGGTTTGGAAAAGATGGGTTGGGTTTGTATGTTGTCATGTTTTATTTTGTTGGTTGAGGTTATTGTGGGAGGTAAGGTAGTCTTACATGATGTTTTAGTGGTTTAATGGTGTGTTGGATGGTTGATCTTTGAACTATATGAGTTTAGGTGTTGGTTGAAGTTCATACATGGAGCTTCTCGATGGAACAGAGCTGCTCGATCGATCGAAAATATGTTTCGATCGATCGAGCAGGGCAGAGCCTGGACAAGGCATGAAATGAGCTTACCGATCGATCGAGAAAAAGTTCCGATCGATCGATGTAAAGTCTCGATCGATCGAGACAAAGTCTCGATCGATCAGTGGAGGCAGAACCTGGATGCCATTTTTGTTTAACTTAGCGAACGATCGGGGCTTGGGAACCGATCGATCGCAAGGCATAAAATGTGGATTTTTGTGATTATGTCCTATATGATGATATTTTTGGTAATGGTTCATTTATTGGCTTCTAATATGGATTCATATAATGGTGTAGAACCATCCCAGGTAGCCGCACAACAAAGGAGATAAAGTCCCACGACATCTCCACTTTTGGAACTAAGGTACGTAGTGAGACGTACGGGCATCAGACGGTAAAACGTATTATTACGTATTGAATTGGTTATGCACTATGGTTGCACACATGGAATTTATTATGCATTTTGGTTGCATATGTGGTCTTATTTATGCATTATGGATTGCATACATGGTTTAGTCATGCATTTCGGTTGCATGTGATTGTGGGTCGGGATTATATTACAGTGATGGAGAATAATTGTCGCTAGTGGCGTAGCGATGTGAAAACTTGCCGCTGTCATACCGTAGCGATGAGAGAATATTTGCCGCTAATATGAAGCGAAGAACACGACCGCTGTCATATTTATAGCGAGGGATATTAGTGCCGCTGGTATTGTCTAAGCGAGGGGTATTTCCGCTGTCATGTTAATGCGAGGGGTATTATGCCACTGATATAATAAAACTCGGGAATTGAATACGGCATACATGGAAATCGGTGCATGTCATGACACACATTATTGGCATTATAATCCATTGATTATGATTGTGATACAGGGACAACCAATGGGAGCTTAGAAATGTATTAAATACAGGAAGTGAATTGTATTTACGGTTTATGCATTTTAATTACAATCATATTATTGTGAATATGATTTATATACATGCTCATGGTTTTGGGGTTGTTCTTGTAGGTACTTTTGGGACGGACGGGCTAAGGTGGGTTGATGCGGTGAGCCAGTGAGGAGTGCTCTTGGCATAGCAGGCCTAATTCTTTTGTATAGTCTCTACTCTAGGAGTAGTGTAAAACTTATGATTAACATTCAATTGATTGGAATGTAATTAATCCCTTTTTGGAAATTTTAATTTGGCCTGTAATCTTAACGGCTCAAGACATCAATACGGACTTTATATCATTAGATGCATGTTTAGCTCTATTACGCCTTTAATCCGCACTTAAGGAACTAGGGTCCTTACATTAGTGGTATCAGAGCAGTGGTTAGAGAACCCGGGAATGAGTGAAGGGTAGCCTTAGCATGGTTGGATAGGTGTTTATATTTGGGCATATTTATGCATGTGATGCATATTAGTGTATAAAATTGTTATACTAACATGCTTATTATCGTTCACGTTGTCTAATGGCATAACATATATATTGTTTGGAATTGTTGTTAACCTTTGTATTACAGCATGGCGGATATGAATGTGGAAACCTCAATGAAGGGGTGGGTGATGTTGGAAGCGTGAACGCTAGCATTGGTCAGACAAATCCTTTACCTCCACCTGATGTGGGCGTGGAGCCGGTAGCTCAGTTGCTTTTACCAGGGGAGCTTAGTTTGAGTCAGCTCCTAACTTTCCACCCGCCTATGTTTGAAGGAACGGAGACAGGGGAAGAGGCCAAGGAGTGGCTGGAGAGATTAGAACAAATATTGTGTCCGCTCCTTGTGCTAGGACAGCATGGCTGAGGTTGGCGGAGTTCCAACTGGCGAAGAAGTCTTCTATGTGGTGGAAGACGACGGTGATGGAACTGAGAGCTCAGGGTATGGTGATTGACTGGACTTTATTTCGGACTCGGTTTCTAAACCGATACTTCTCTGCTGTGGCTAGGCAAACTAAGGAGGATGAATTCACAAGCTTGAAGCAGGGGAGCATGTCAGTCTCAGACTATGCCATGCACTACTCATCATTGTTGAGGTATGTTCCCCACATTGCAACAAATGGGCATGCCAAGATGAGACACTTTCTAAAAGGGCTGCGACCGGAACTTTTTGATCGGGTTATCTCCAATAACCCCACTTCTTTTGATGACGCTCTCACTAGAGCGGAACTGGCGGAGATCGGAGTCAGTGCTTACCCGGACGTTGCACCCCCACAAGTCCCACCGCCGAGGTTAGTGTCTAATAATCTAAGGCCACGAGGAGAATCATTTAAACCTCGTGGGGCTTCTTCCTCATCTTCTCGGTTTGGTGGGAGACGAATGGATAACCGGAGGGGTGGTGCGCCTAGCAACAGATGGCAGACTCAAGCGAGTAGGAGTGGAGTGGTGAAGTGTCACTTTTGTGGAGGACCACATCACATGCGAGACTGTACGGCCTGTTATAAATGTGGCAAGATGGGCCACATATCTCGGTTCTGTCAGAATGGTGATGGTCAGGTGGATCTCAGAGGAGGCAGATGGAGGTTTTCTACCGGGACAGTACAGCAGAGGCCACCGATGGTGCCTCGACAGATGGGAGGACAGGCGATGGGGCCACCTCAGGGACAGGTCTATGCATTGACCCGGGAGCAGGCCGATGCAGCTCCAGAGGAGGTGATAGCTGGTACGTGCCTTCTATTTACATATTCCACCTTTATTTTGATAGACACAGGTGCTTCGCACTCCTTTGTGTCTGCGGATTTTGTGGCAAGACATCATATGTGCACGTCTCCGTTACCCACGTCTCTATTGGTCTCGACACCCACCGGAAAGAAAGTTGTTGCGGATCAGTTTCTGATGGACTGCCTCATTTATTTTGAGGGCAATGAGATAAAGGAAGATTTGATTGTATTGGGGATGTCAGACTTTGACTGCATTGTGGGTATCGATATTCTGAACAGATATCAGGCAGTGGTAGATTGTCGACAGAGGACAGTTCGGTTCAGATCTCATTTGGGAGTTCAGTGGATTTTCTATGGCAACGGGTCTCGTGCGAAGATTCTATTGATTTTGGCAATCAAAATGTCCCAATTGTTGGAACGTGGACACACGGGCTACCTCATCTATGCCGTGGACACGTCGGGAAAGGGTAAAGAGTTGAGGATTGAGGATGTACCAGTAGTAGCGGAGTTTGCTGATGTATTCCCGGAGGAGATTCCCGGATCCCCCCCGGCAAGGGAAGTCGAATTTGGGATTGAGTTATTACCGGGGACATCCGCTATTTCTCGTGCTCCTTACCGGATGGCACTGGCAGAGTTGAGAGAACTGAAGGAGCAGTTGCAGGAACTCCTTGATAAAGGGTATATACGCCCTAGCATATCACCTTGGGGCACACCGGTTCTTTTTGTGAAGAAGAAGGATGGTTCGATGCGTTTGTGCATCGACTACAGGCAATTGAATAAGGCCACAGTAAAGAACAAGTATCCTCTCCCGAGGATTGATGATTTATTTGATCAGTTGCAAGGTACGAAGCTGTATAGCAAGATTGATTTGAGATCCGGGTACCACCAGATACGGGTCAGGGAGGAGGATGTACAAAAGACAGCATTTCGGACTCGGTATGGGCACTACGAGTTCTTAGTGATGCCGTTCGGTGTGACGAACGCCCCAGCTGTCTTCATGAGTTTGATGAATCGAGTGTTCCAACCCTATCTGGATCAGCTCGTCATTGTGTTTATTGACGATATACTCATCTACTCCCGGAGCCAGGAAGAACACGTGAGACACTTGAGGAAAGTGCTCTAGATCCTCAGAGATCATCAGTTATATGCCAAGCTCAGTAAGTGTGGGTTTTGGTTGAGCAGTGTAGTATTTCTGGGGCATGTCATATCTAGCAGTGGGATTTCAGTGGATCCCAGGAAGATTGAGGCTGTGATGGAGTGGGCTGCACCAACTTCTGTGCCCGAGATACGAAGTTTTCTTGGTTTGGCGGGTTATTACCGACGCTTCGTCGAGGGATTTTCTAAGATTGCTAAGCCACTGGCACATTTGACCCAAAAGGGAGTACCCTTCTTTTGGTCAGAGGCTTGCGAGGAGAGCTTCCAAGAGTTGAAGCACCGATTGACGACGGCGCCGGTATTGGTGATTCCTACGGAGAACCAGAGGTTTGTCCTTTATACTGACGCATCACTGCAGGGCTTGGGTTGTGTACTGATGCAAGATAAACATGTGGTAGCTTATGCATCAAGGCAGTTGAAGTCGCATGAGGCTAGATACCCAGTCCATGATTTGGAGTTGGCAGCTATTATCTTTGCCCTTAAGATTTGGAGACACTATTTATATGGCACATCATTTACCATATATACGGATCATAAGAGCCTGAAATTCTTGTTCACTCAGGCGGAGTTAAATATGCGTCAGAGGAGATGGATGGATTTGCTCAAGGACTATGACTGTGAGATAGAGTACCATCCGGGGAAAGCCAATTTGACAGCAGACGCCTTGAGTCGGAAGGTGAGGAGCACTGCTGAGGATGTCATGCATTTGTCGGCTATGATGACTTCTTGTTGCCATATGGGCTATGACTTTGATGTGGACGCATCGCCGGTTTGGGTATCGACTTTATTGGCCGAGCCAGATATCTATGAGAATATCAGGAGAGCTCAAAGGACAGATGATGAGGTTCAGAGATGGTCATCATTGGCACTTCAGGGACAGCCATCAAAGTTCAGAGTGGCTGAGGATGGTTCTTTGAGACTTGGTAACCGATGGGTAGTTCCATGTACACCGGAGTTGCGTAGAGGGATCTTGGAGCGAGCTCATAGTAGCCGATTCAGTGTCCACCCTGGAGGGAGGAAGATGTATAAGGACTTGTGCAATCAGTTCTGGTGGAAGCGGATGAAGCGTGATGTGATCGCTTTTGTCAAGAGGCGTTTGATCTGTCAGCAGGTTAAGGCAGAGAGGCAGAGACCTGGTGGCGAACTAAGGAGCTTAGAGATACCGAAGTGGAAGTGGGAGCACATATCTATGGACTTTGTAACCCACTTGCCGAGGACTACTTCGGGTTGTGATGCTATTTGGGTGATCATCGACAGACTGACGAAGGTAGCTCACTTCATTCCCTATAGTATGACGTACACGTACTTGAGGAAGGCTCAACTGTATGTCCGGGACATAGTGAGACTACATGGGATTCCAGTATCTATTGTGTCAGACAGAGACCCGCGGTTTACGTCTCATTTCTGGGGAGGTCTTCAGTCAGCATTGGGTACTGAGGTGAGATTGAGTACGGCATATCATCCCCAGATGGACGGTCAAACTGAGCGTACTATACAGACGCTCGAGGACATGCGACGAGCTTGTGTGTTGGAGTTTGATGCCTCATGGCAAGATTCTTTGGCCTTAGCAGAGTTTTCTTACAACAACAGCTATCAGGCGAGAATTCAGATGGCACCGTTTGAGGCCTTGTATGGTAGGCGTTGTAGGTCGCCATTATACTGGGACGACTTGACTAGTAAAGCAGTAGGAAGACCCGAAATGATTCGGGAGATGGAGGATAAGGTGAAGGTTATCCGTCAGAAAATGAAGGCAGCCCAAGACAGGCAGGCAGCCTATGCGAATAAACGGCGGAGACCGTTGGAGTTTCAGTTAGGAGACAGAGTCTTTTTGAAGATCTCACCTTTCAGGGGTGTGGTTCGGTTTGGTATGCGTGGTAAATTGTCTCCGAGGTATGTGGGACCGTATGAAATTTTACAACGCATCGGTACCTTGGCTTACCGTTTAGCACTACCGCCGTCGTTGTCTGGTATTCACGACGTGTTCCATGTATCTATGCTGCGGAAATATGAACCGGATCCGTCACATGTATTGCAGCCTACTGAAGTTCAGTTGGATCTAATGTATCCTTTGAGGAACGGCCAGTCAGGATTTTGGATAGGGCTGATCGCAAACTTCGGAACAAAGTGATACCGATGGTCAAGGTTCAGTGGGATCGCAGGGGTGTCGAGGAGGCCACGTGGGAGACGGAGCGGCATATGATGCAGCACTACCCGGGGTTATTTTCTGGTATGTGACTTATGTTTGGTTTTGATATGGGTAAGTGCATGCGATTTCGGGGGCGAAATCTTATAAGTAGGTGAGTATTGTGATATCCCCGAAATAATTACATGCAATTTGGGCATTAATTATGTTTATGTGATTTTTATGGCGATAATTAATATATGTGTTGAAATTATTTATCTTAGTAAAATGCTTAGTCACATGGTATACGTGACCCGGTGATGTATGTTAAGCATGTGAGGAAATGAGGTGTTATCATGATTTATTTGTATTGGAGGTTAATTATAAGAAATGTATGGATTTAATGAAGTTTAGAACTTTTGTGTAATGCTTTTAAAATACCATGCTGGGGTGTTTTATACATCATACCATTGTGGGATACATGTTTAATATAGTCAATGCCACCACCTCTCTTTTCACTTCACATCATACCTTTTCACCTTTTTGAAATCTTTCCCAAACCCTCTCTTCCTTCCATTTTCGTTTTTGACACAAGGTGGAGCAAGAAAACCTTGGCTAAACCCTATTGTGGTGATTTCTTGTCAAACTTTGAAGCCAAAAAGGGTAAGGATCCATCCTTGTTAATTTTTCTTTGATGTTAGTAAGATTTTGAGCCATGGTTTGGAAAAGATGAGTTGGGTTTGTATGTTGTCATGTTTTATTTTGTTGGTTGTGGTTATTGTGGGATGTAATGTAGTCTTACATGATGTTTTAGTGGTTTAATGGTGTGTTGGATGGTTGATCTTTGAACTATATGAGTTTAGGTGTTGGTTGAAGTTCATACATGGAGCTTCTCGATGGAACAGAGCTGCTCGATCGATCGAAAATATGTATCGATCGATCGAGCAGGGCAGAACCTGGACAAGGCATGAAATGAGCTTACCGATCGATCGAGAAAAAGTTCCGATCGATCGATGTAAAGTTTCGATCGATCGAGACAAAATCTCGATCGATCGGTGGAGGCAGAACCTGGATGCCATTTTTGTTTAACTTAGCGATCGATCGGGGCTTGTGAACCGATCGATCGCAAGGCATAAAATGTGGATTTTTGTGATTATGTCCTATATGATGATATTTTTGGTAATGGTCATTTTTTGGCTTCTAATATGGATTCATATAATGTTGTAGAACCATCCCAGGTAGCCACACAACAAAGGAGATAAAATCCCACGACATCTCCACTTTTGGAACTAAGGTACGTAGTGAGACGTACGGGCATCGGACGGTAAAACGTATTATTACGTATTGAATTGGTTATGCACTATGGTTGCACACATGGAATTTATTATGCATTTTGGTTGCATATGTGGTCTTATTTATGCATTATGGATTGCATACATGGTTTAGTCATGCATTTCGGTTGCATGTTATTGTGAGTCGGGATTATATTACAGTGATGGAGAATACTTGCCGCTAGTGGCGTAGCGATGTGAATACTTGCCGCTGTCATACCGTAGCGATGAGAGAATATTTGCCGCTAATATGAAGCGAAGAACACGACCGCTGTCATATTTATAGCGAGGGACATTAGTGCCGCTGGTATTGTCTAAGCTAGGGGTATTTCCGCTGTCATGTTAATGCGAGGGGTATTATGCCACTGATATAATAAAACTCAGGAAATGAATACGGCATACATGGAAATCGGTGCATGTCATGACACACATTATTGGCATTATAATCCATTGATTATGATTGTGATACAGGGACAACCAATGTGTAAGGACCCCCGTGCCCTTAACCCGAAATTAGTGCATAAATCCCATGATCGTGTACATGTAACCATCTATGTTGGAAAATAACCATATGCTAGATTAGCATAAAATACCGATAATAAGATTTTTCCGTTTAATCCAATACATACCATTTCCAGTTTCCCAACTAAACCATTTAGCATGACATGTACTCCCGAGATACACTAATTACTTCTCAATTCATCTAGCAGTTCTCAATTAGTTGCATATCACAATATAGATGAAAAGAAAAGACATTTGCCTTTTATACAACCCATGCACACATATACATCGCTCACAAACGAGCACCAAATAATCGTATGTGTACGAAATGTATAAAATACCATACTCCCAGATACCATTACCGGTGCCTCAATCCTGGAAGCACCTCCCAAGTGCAACTCGATCTCAACTCTGGATCTGAGCGTCTGTCAAGCCAGCTCTGGTACCTCGATCCTGGAAGTACCTCTAATCAACAACCCGAGCTCAACTCCAAAGCCGCTGCTACACCTGTAACGCCTGCACCAACAGAGACAGCCCCCACACGGGGTGAGCATACCAATACCACCAATCCAATAATCATAACATTGCAAATCATAAATTTACAGAATGTAAATGCCATAATTTAAATGATACTCCCTGGATGGTAACACCCTCATCCGGGATCCCATGTATTGTCCCTGTTCTCAAAATAACCAAACTCATCAAATTCCCAAAGCCAGTTAATCGCCATATAGATTAACTAATATAGTTTTATCATGCCAGTTCCATAATCAATATGGTAAAATCATTATATATAGGCCATAGATTTCACATATATTTAACCAAGGATTCCATGTTCCCATAACATTGCTCGATCCACAATAGCGGCATTCTAAACCCCACGCATGCTCAACAATAGCGGCGTCATAACCGATGGTCGCTCAACGGCGACAACACCCAATCGTTGCTCGCTCGAAAGCGGCACCATATTATTTCCAATGTATGTCTATTTATCACAGTTACCAAATACCATGCATTTCACTATCCAATTATTGCAAGTACCATAAACCGTACACTTCAATATCCATCTATTTCCAATACCATATACCATGCATTTCAATACTCATTTATTGTAAATACCACAAACCAAGCATTTCAATGCCCATTTATTACAATTACCATATACCATGCATTTCACGGTTGCAACATTATAAAAGGCCATGCTCGTACGTTATACGTACCTTAAGTCTCCGTAGTCCAAGCCAAACATTGCTTGAGTTCCATGCCTCGAGAAATATGTGCTAAAACACATAAACAACTCACAATCAAGAAATAAACATGCGACCACGTGCCTAAACACGTTCAAAACTCCCCAAACATATCGTCTATCCATGACGATTACCAAAATAAAAGCCACCCGGCTAAGCATGCATAACACCCAAAGCAAACCATTTTACAAGTTTGAAAGGTAGCAAAAAACTCAACCGAGAGTTCCGTTTAATTTAACTTGGCTCCAACCAAACCATTTTAAAAGTCTAACATTCCCATTGGAATGTGAACATTGCCCCGGAACCCGACCATTTAAGTCGCGAATCCAAAATCCCACGAAAAAGCCAAGAAACCAACAAAACTACGCTGGCGATCGATCGCTATGCCGGGCGATCAATCGCTAGCCCCTCGGCGATCGATCGCTCGATATAGCGATCGATCGCCAGACCTTACTGGCGCGAGGCGATCGATCGCCCAAAAGTAGCGATCGATCGCCACCCTGCTGAAAAGCCCACTGCTTGCGCGCGATCGATCGCCAAAAACGGGCGATCGATCGCCGCGACTTGCAACTCAAAAAACACCATTTTTGAAAGCTTGAAACCTCCACCAATCATACCCCAACTCCTCCCAACTCAAAACCACAATAAATCCATACACAAGGACCTCCAACAAGGGTGCTCAACCCAAAATAAAACAAGCCCAATAGATTTATAAATTTTACCAAAATCACCCAAAATGAACTAAACCCAAAACTCAACCAAAACCAACAAAATCACAATCCAAACGAAGATAAAAGTGAGGGGAAGGAGATTACCAACTTATCTTCGAAGAATCCGGCTCCTAAATCGAGCCTCCGGCCATTTTTCTCCAAAGAGAAAAGATGAGGGTTGGGGGAAAGGGGTTACACGATAAGAGGGGGAGAGGAGAGGGAGAGAAGTGATTCCGTGCCAAATGACGGAAATCTCGAGTCCAACGGGTATATATAGCAAAAATACCCCAACACACCAATACTTCCACAAATACATCATGATTCATTAAAAATCATCTGTTTTCAAAAATCACCTCTCCAACTCAAATTCCATTGCCAGCCCCAGTACAAAGTACTCCGGACCCCAAATCACACCAAAGACCAAAATCCAAGGTCATCGCCACGATGGGAATACAATCTCATCCCTTGGACCCAACGACTCCAAAAACCGGATTTAAAATTCCCGGGAGTCCCAAACCGCAATTAATTCCTAATTGCCACAATTAAAAATCCATCAAGGATTATTACCATACCGGGATTAACACCATTAATCCCCGAACATCACAATTATCCCCCACTAATAAAATTTCGTCCTCGAAATTGTACCGGTGTACTCCACGTAACACCAGGACTACACCAACAAAACAAAGCCACAACCCCGATTCTGGACCATATTAGAATCGAATTAACAACCGCGAGAACACCCATCTCGCACCAAGCTCTAAAATAGAGCAAACGCTAAAACCAACACAAACCCGAAAGATAACAACATACCTCGACGTGAAACGTCTCAGAAGTCACAATACGACTGCAAACCAACCAAATCTCCATTGGTTCTGACATAGATATCATCCCGTGATATTCACCACCTACCCACGATGCTTGACACGCATCGTCATGATGGGGACCACTAGCATACAACAGTATACTCACAGAAAATCCGGTTTCGCTTCCTAGCCCATCTCCTCCAAAGGAGTAGTTGCACCACTTGCAACCCGGACCGGGTTACCCACGGTCAATGATCCACGCAAAACACATCACCGAGGATGTTTACACCGGTATGTTCCAAGAAATCATATCTTAGTCCCGACACACCATCAAGACTCCATAAAGTCTCAAGTTCCACAGAGGTCACGCAAAACAATCAATTGCATCCCCACCACGCGTGTCAACCACGACACCAAACAAATCCGAGTCCTGGCCATCCCTCATTTATCCTTGGATCCAACAATCCTAAAATAGGAAGGCTATTGAATTACCCACAAGAATTACCATGGTCTCAAAACACGACAATCCCTCTTCAGAGGGAGTCAACCATACGTCACGATCATTCCTCAGAATACATCGTGCCATCGAGATTACCGATCTCGAGGTTCCACAATCTCACACCGGAGATTTAACAAACCAAGCATACAAACTCGACGTTCAACAAGGAACAAATTAAAGTTGGCATTCGTATACTCACACGGCATACATGCCCATACACCAACACAACATCCATACTCAATGCAATAGACTCGGGTATCTCCAATCATACCCAAATCCCAAAACTGATTGTCAAACCTCGATCATTCTCACCCCACGGAGAATGATTGTTGACAAACCAACACCAAAGGGTGCGATCTCATCATCAACACCACACGAATTAAAACAACGAATCTCCCCAAAAGATTCAACCGGTAGGTATAATAATACCACTTTCCTCTCAAGGAAATGTCATGAATCCATGATCCTCCAATCATCGAACCGCCGTTCAAAAACCTGGATATATCTACCAGAATATATCGCGGAACTAAAAGTACGCAATTGGTTAAATAGTGCATCAAAGCAACTATTGCCAAAACGAAACCCGTATACGCCATGTATACCCAACCTAGCAATGCTCTGTACTAATACCATAGTACTACACGACCTCGAGCATTACCCCAGAGACGTCTCCTCCAACGTCTCACCGAGGTAAGAAATCCATTACTCGGTCCAACACCAGTAATGCATTCCATGGCTGATTTACAATCAAACCACGACCGATGCAAGCTGTCTCCAAGACAGTATAATCAAAATCTCTCCAAGAGATGAGGTCAAAATAGCAGTGTCACCTCACTAACTATATCTCACAAACCATTGTGACTCCCGTTGCATTCCACATGCAAAGATGCTCAACCAGAGCTAACCACGACTTGACGACACTCACGTTGGCATTCCCAATAGAATTGAGCTGTCCCAAAACAAGTCTCTCAAAACATTTGACGTATAAACGTCTCCGTGAAGCATTCCCTACCTCAAATACCATGCCACATAGAGACTACAAGAGTCTACCATAACCCTCATCGTATCACCACACGATTCACCAAACCCGAATCCAACAAGCATTATAATGGCTAACACAAGCATACCAAAGTACTGCAACAATACATGGCTAACGGTTCGTTGGCCCCATAGGCTCATACTATCCATCAACGTGACACACGTTCCATCCCGGCATACCATACCACACAAACCATTAGAGTTGTGGGTCATCGCCCAACATATCTCTATAACACCAAAGCACAATGGACAACCCGGCGTCCATGCTTAATTACCATGCAATCCTAATTCATTAGGACTTATTCCACACCTCCAGGGTGGGTGTAACCATGCTTACTCCTCAACAGAATAAGAAGCGAGTAGTTTCCTCAATGACTACTCTTACCACCAATCACTTGGCCTTAGCCAACCCTGCGAGCATACCCAAGGGTATCATTGCTCGACAAATATTTACTCTTATAACCTGATGCGGTACACTCACCGGTACAATGCATCCAATGCCCCATCGAGCAAACCTGCTCGGAAAAGTCTCGTCAATTAGTGACCCAGACTCTACCATGTGCTCACCATCGGCACTCAAACCATACAACCAGATACATAAACATTAATGCATTAATCACCAAAATGATGCCACGCGTCCACATAGACGTCCCAAATAACATCGTCAAACATATGACGGTACCTGTCGATGCACGACACCCATAATCTCATCGTCAAACACATGACGGTATAAACAAATATAGTATTCACAATAATGATAACAAAAGTAATATGCCATACCTCATCGCTATCAAGATAGCGGAATACCTGTATCCATCGTCCACCAGCGGTACACAAGCAGCACCCATCGCTCGTAGGCGGAATAATCCAGTGCTACGCACATAACGATATAACCCATCGCTATATAGTCAGCGGCATGATCCCTCGCCATAGATGTAGCGGAATGTACCATCGCTATATGATACCTGGCGGCATGAACCATCGCCAATAGAATACCCGGCGGCATGAACCATCGCCAATAGAATACCCGGCGGCATGAACCATCGCCAATAGAATACCCGGTGGCATGAACCATCGCCAATAGAATACCCGGCGGCATGAACCATCGCCAATAAAATACCCGGCGGCATGAACCATCGCCAATAAAATACCAGGCGGCATGAACCATCGCCAATAGAATACCCGGCGGCATGAACCATCGCCAATAAAATACCCGGCGGCATGAACCATCGCCAATAGAATACCCGGCAGCATGAACCATCGCCAATATATGTAGCGGAATAATCGTGGACTCAAGAGGTACTCACACTCATTTAGTACTTTGTTCCCGATCGCATCGCTACGTCATGACAGCGGCATCATCGCTTCGATGTGACAGCGGCATGTATCATCGCTTCGACACGACAGCAGCATCATCGCTTCGACATGACGGTGGTACCATCGCTTCGACGTGACAGCGGCATTTACCATCGCTTCGACACGACAGCGGTATTTACCATCGTTCCGGCATACAGCGGAAATACCCCTCGCTTCGACATATTAGCGGCATAATATCCCTCGTAATAGTAATACGACAGCGGCATTATCCTTCGCTTCGACATATTTGCGGCAAATATTCTTCATCGCTATAATATGACAGCGGCAAGTATTCACATCGCTACGCCATGCATGCAACCGTAATGCATAATCCGTATTCCAATAATTGTTTCGGCACGACAGCGGCATCATCGCTTCGACGTGACAGCGGCATTTACCATCGCTTCGACACGACAGCGGCATCATCGCTTCGACGTGCATGCAACTGTAATGCATAACCCGTATTCCCATAAACA
Organism: Haberlea rhodopensis; assembly: GCA_907163345.1. Taxonomy (NCBI): domain Eukaryota; kingdom Viridiplantae; phylum Streptophyta; class Magnoliopsida; order Lamiales; family Gesneriaceae; genus Haberlea; species Haberlea rhodopensis. The sequence goes on along the minus strand of CAJQUN010000116.1, from coordinate 1,465,434 downwards.
TCGCCATGAGTGTATTTTAATGCACCTCGCTCCAACATTTAGCGGCAAAGAATTAGAATCATCGCTTCGATGTATATCTATGCAACCGTAATGCATAGTCCATGTCTCATAAGACCCTGCAACCACCATGGTTAGCAATAACATATTCCAATTATGAACACATATCATAAATGCACATAAGCAATATAGTTGTGCCACACAACACTAACTACCATCATGCATAAGTATGTGCTTAACATTCCCATTATCATTTTCCTATGCCCTCAACAGCCCCAAAGAGCTAACCTGGCTCTGATACCACTAATGTAAGGACCCCCGTGCCCTTAACCCGAAATTAGTGCATAAATCCCATGATCGTGTACATGTAACCATCTATGTTGGAAAATAACCATATGCTAGATTAGCATAAAATACCGATAATAAGATTTTTCCGTTTAATCCAATACATACCATTTCCAGTTTCCCAACTAAACCATTTAGCATGACATGTACTCCCGAGATACACTAATTACTTCTCAATTCATCTAGCAGTTCTCAATTAGTTGCATATCACAATATAGATGAAAAGAAAAGACATTTGCCTTTTATACAACCCATGCACACATATACATCGCTCACAAACGAGCACCAAATAATCGTATGTGTACGAAATGTATAAAATACCATACTCCCAGATACCATTACCGGTGCCTCAATCCTGGAAGCACCTCCCAAGTGCAACTCGATCTCAACTCTGGATCTGAGCGTCTGTCCAGCATGCTCTGGTACCTCGATCCTGGAAGTACCTCTAATCAACAACCCGAGCTCAACTCCAAAGCCGCTGCTACACCTGTAACGCCTGCACCAACAGAGACAGCCCCCACACGGGGTGAGCATACCAATACCACCAATCCAATAATCATAACATTGCAAATCATAAATTTACAGAATGTAAATGCCATAATTTAAATGATACTCCCTGGATGGTAACACCCTCATCCGGGATCCCATGTATTGTCCCTGTTCTCAAAATAACCAAACTCATCAAATTCCCAAAGCCAGTTAATCGCCATATAGATTAACTAATATAGTTTTATCATGCCAGTTCCATAATCAATATGGTAAAATCATTATATATAGGCCATAGATTTCACATATATTTAACCAAGGATTCCATGTTCCCATAACATTGCTCGCTCCACAATAGCGGCATTCTAAACCCCACGCATGCTCAACAATAGCGGCGTCATAACCGATGGTCGCTCAACGGCGACAACACCCAATCGTTGCTCGCTCGAAAGCGGCACCATATTATTTCCAATGTATGTCTATTTATCACAGTTACCATATACCATGCATTTCACTATCCAATTATTGCAAGTACCATAAATCGTACACTTCAATATCCATCTATTTCCAATACCATATACCATGCATTTCAATACTCATTTATTGTAAATACCACAAACCAAGCATTTCAATGCCCATTTATTACAATTACCATATACCATGCATTTCACGGTTGCAACGTTATAAAAGGCCATGCTCGTACGTTATACGTACCTTAAGTCTCCGTAGTCCAAGCCAAACATTGCTTGAGTTCCATGCCTCGAGAAATATGTGCTAAAACACATAAACAACTCACAATCAAGAAATAAGCATGCGACCACGTGCCTAAACACGTTCAAAACTCCCCAAACATATCGTCTATCCATGACGATTACCAAAATAAAAGCCACCCGGCTAAGCATGCATAACACCCAAAGCAAACCATTTTACAAGTTTGAAAGGTAGCCAAAAACTCAACCGAGAGTTCCGTTTAATTTAACTTGGCTCCAACCAAACCATTTTAAAAGTCTAACATTCCCATTGGAATGTGAACATTGCCCCGGAAGCCGACCATTTAAGTCGCGAATCCAAAATCCCACGAAAAAGCCAAGAAACCAACAAAACTACGCTGGCGATCGATCGCTATGCCGGGCGATCAATCGCTAGCCCCTCGGCGATCGATCGCTCGATATAGCGATCGATCGCCAGACCTTACTGGCGCGAGGCGATCGATCGCCCAAAAGTAGCGATCGATCGCCACCCTGCTGAAAAGCCCACTGCTTGCGCGCGATCGATCGCCAAAAACGGGCGATCGATCGCCGCGACTTGCAATTCAAAAAACACCATTTTTGAAAGCTTGAAACCTCCACCAATCATACCCCAACTCCTCCCAACTCAAAACCACAATAAATCCATACACAAGGACCTCCAACAAGGGTGCTCAACCCAAAATAAAACAAGCCCAATAGATTTATAAATTTTACCAAAATCACCCAAAATGAACTAAACCCAAAACTCAACCAAAACCAACAAAATCACAATCCAAACGAAGATAAAAGTGAGGGGAAGGAGATTACCAACTTATCTTCGAAGAATCCGGCTCCTAAATCGAGCCTCCGGCCATTTTTCTCCAAAGAGAAAAGATGAGGGTTGGGGGAAAGGGGTTACACGATAAGAGGGGGAGAGGAGAGGGAGAGAAGTGATTCCGTGCCAAATGACGGAAATCTCGAGTCCAACGGGTATATATAGCAAAAATACCCCAACACACCAATACTTCCACAAATACATCATGATTCATTAAAAATCATCTGTTTTCAAAAATCACCTCTCCAACTCAAATTCCATTGCCAGCCCCAGTACAAAGTACTCCGGACCCCAAATCACACCAAAGACCAAAATCCAAGGTCATCACCACGATGGGAATACAATCTCATCCCTTGGACCCAACGACTCCAAAAACCGGATTTAAAATCCCCGGGAGTCCCAAACCGCAATTAATTCCTAATTGCCACAATTAAAAATCCATCAAGGATTATTACCATACCGGGATTAACACCATTAATCCCCGAACATCACACAATGGGAGCTTAGAAATGTATTAAATACAGGAAGTGAATTGTATTTACGGTTTATGCATTTTAATTACAATCATATTATTGTGAATATGATTTATATACATGCTCATGGTTTTGGGGTTGTTCCTGTAGGTACTTTTGGGACGGACGGGCTAAGGTGGGTTGATGTGGTGAGCCAGTGAGGAGTGCTCTTGGCATAGCAGGCCTAATTCTTTTGTATAGTCTCTACTCTATGAGTAGTGTAAAACTATAGGATTAACATTCAATTGATTGGAATGTAATTAATCCCTTTTTGGAAATTTTAATTTGGCCTGTAATCTTAACGGCTCAAGACATCAATACGGACTTTATATCATTAGATGCATGTTTAGCTCTATTACGCCTTTAATCCGCACTTAAGGAACTAGGGTCCTTACAAGGGACTAATCCTATCTTGATCACTCAACATCCCTCTACATAATTCGTGATGTATCCAATGATTGTCTTTATAGTTTACCCTGTTACAGGTAACGCTTGACAATATCAAGATATACAACTCCTTATGTTGGGATCTCTGGTGATCTCAAGTCGTAAGGATTACATACATTATTATCACTATGATAATTGCTTATGACGTTCATATAAATATCCATGTTGCATTCTCATGGTGGGTCTGTCCAGTACATCGTTCTCTAACATGCACCCATGTGTTGATTTGATATCTCATATCCATGAACAATTCATCAATCAATACATACTAGCCTCAATGCATTATCATTATCCTTATTCATGATAATACTTGACTAGGGACAATCTTTAAGAATAATACAATATTATTCTAAGGACATTAACATATATATATATTCATATTACACAGATACTAAAATAATATATAATAATGAATTGCCTTTATTAAAATCATATTACATTGTATGCCAAAGTCAATCATATAATGAGTTGTCTTATGGCATATCCCAACATTAATTACGGGGAGACTCTGCCCAAATTTTTTTTAAAGGTCATAGAGTATATGAGAAGCATGTAATGATTCTTTAAAAGAATGAATCTTTTCATATACATTCGACGTCATAAATGTCTAAATGTCATCATTAAGAGTTGGGGCCTTACATATCCCGAGGGGGTTGCGTTTCCTGAGGAGGTTGTTGATCGCTATTATTTTAAACAATATTTTTGAGTGTAGCGATTATGTACCGCAAGTGCACGGTGTCAAGTTTTAGTAAAATGATAATATAAGTATGAGTGTCGAACCCACGAGGACTAGGAAATAAGTACCAAACTCCGCTAGTTTAACTATATTTAGTCTACGATAACTGGTTGTGATTAATTAACTAAATTGACTAATGAACTCAAGATCAACCCAAAAACACAAGAACGAATAAGAATATAATCAAAAGAAACAATTATCAAGACTTTCGGTTCACCTATGTAATCCCCCACAATTCACCTATTAGTTAAGAATCGAATTCAAACAATCTAAGGTGACGAGTTTTCCAAATTTATCTAATATACTCTCTCGAGTTATATTAAACCTAATATCAAATTGTAGTAAGTCACTCTCGTGTACTTATTTAACAACACAATATTGTATTATGATCCGTGAAAACTTCTAGCTTTCGATTACTAGATATCTATAGCTATCACAAGTGTATTTGATTTCATCTCTCTCCATCTCGGTCTGAAATCCACGGCATAAATCACTATATCGAATCACAATTTTAACTCTCGATCTCAATTGTAATTTACTATCATTCAAGGATGGTCAAACCCTTAAAAGCATGAAGAACAATGATCTATGCACTTAGATAATAAGAATCAATCAAAACATTCAATTAAAATCATAGGTTCATACAAAGGATCCCCTAAGTCTCGATAACAAACCTAGCCAACAATCTCCATCAAATAGCAATGCATAAACATGTTCTGCAACATTCTAAACATTAAAATCTAATGAAAATATAGGACTAGAGTTAGAAATACGGAAATAACGAGAGGCGTTGACTCCTTGCGTTGCTCCATCGTCCCGTCTCTTCTCTTCAATGGTTATGGTGTATGGATGGTTGGAGAGGATGATGAGTGATGAAGGCTGTGTATTGTAGGTCAATTATGAGCCAAAAAGTCCTAAAAACGTCCATGATAATCCATATTTATGGTAGGAAGAGTTTCACCAAGTTTGGACACCAAATAATCAAGATGGAAACAAAATCCCGAATTTTTTGAGTCCAGGCGATCGATCGGCAGTAATTGGCGATCGATCGCCATAACATTCTGCCTCGAGGCGATCGGTCCCCTCATTTGAGGCGATCGGTCGCCTCCTCTATTTTCAACAAATTAAAATTTTGCCCCTCATTTTCCAGGTTTGCTCAGTTTGGTCCTTTTTCATCATTTTAAGCCTATTTCCTCCACTTTTTTGCATTTGGCCCTGGATTCCTGAAATATATAAATACAAACCAAAAAGAGTAATATTTTCCAAGATTCACTACAAAAACGCCCCTAATCTTATATCAAACTAAGTGTAAAAATCACACTTATCAGTTGTCCGGGCCGAGGACACCCAGGAAGCTGGGGCCTCGGTGTGTCCTCGGCCGGGAATGAACTTCAGCTCGCCGAGCAAAGCCCCCAGCCCAGGTCGGTATCCCCTCCAGGTAATTATCCATGGTACAAACTGTATGTTCCTGCCATGGATGATGCAGACGAGGTCCATATCCGAAATCTCAGCCAAGCTCTTCCTGACTATGAATTCTTGTTCCCTTCCACATCCTAACGGCCTAACCAACCTCATGAAGGTTGCTATACCTTTTATCGTGGGCAGCTAGAGGGGGGTTTACGTTTTCCTTTACATGTGTTCTTTCAAGAGCTCAGTATATATGACCAACTCAACCTCAGTCAATTCTCCCCAACTCTTACCGTATCTTTTGCAGCCTAGGAGTTATTTTTAGGGTGTTTGGGTTACCTTAAGAGAGAAGAATCCCGTACCTTTGGTTGAATTTGAAACCTTGGTGTTTCTATCGTAAATCCTAACCAACGATTCATGAATACAACGTGTTCTGTATTCTATCAAGAATATCTCTCCCTTATACTAGGCGTTTTTTGTTCTTTGAACAAAGGTGTCTCCAATAAGGTCAAGAATGCTGGTATTTATAGGTTACAATAGAGACTCCTAGGAGAATTAGGGTTGTGTCTCCTGATGGGCTTATGACTCCTATGTTCAACCCAGAACAAACATCCAAGCCCATCAATAATAATTCTGTAAGGACCCTAATCCTTAAGTGCGGATCAAAGGCATAAATAGAGCTAATATATTCGTGTTGAGTCTATGAGCTTTAATAATTACATGCCAAAATGAGGACTATCAATGGATTAATTACATTCCCCATCAAAAGAATGCATCAACTATAGTTTTACACTACTCCTAGAGTAGACACTATACAAAAATAATCCTGTCCTGCCTGGGTCAAAAGAATTCTCCACAAGCTCACCACCTCAACCCGTTTAGCCCTTCTATCATGCCAAAAGTGTACCTATGATAGGCGTAGATTTTGAGTGATTTTAACTGTGATTTCTTCCCATTTTCTGTACTTTTTCCTGGATGATATTATGCTTTTTGGTGTTTATTCATGTGTTTCAGGAAATTTGATCAGAAGTGGAAGAAATGAGCTGATGAGAAGATAACGGGCGAAATCGAGGCGTAAAAGACAAGAAAATTAAGAAGGTGGATTTTTCAGATCTCGATCGATCGAGATTTATTCTCGATCGATCGAGCCAGCCAGTAGCAAGACTCAGAATTTTCGAAGGCCCGATCGATCGGTGAAAATTCCCGATCGATCGAGCAAGGCAGTAGCTTCAGCAACAATTTTTGAGAAATCTCGATCGATCGGTGGAAATTCCCGATCGATCGAGCGAGGCAGTAAGTTCCAAAAGCTGGCGTGAACAGTGCACCGATCGATCGGTGAAATTCTCGATCGATCGAGACGAGAAATCTGAAGATTTTATTTTCCTTATTTATCGAGATTTTGGGGGCTTTTTAGAGTGGCTGGATTCATTTCAAAAAGGAGGACGAATTTTGAGAGAAAATATCAGACTTTTTAGGTCAAGAGCAGCCGCCCTAACCGCCGCCCTAACCGCCGCCCAACGTCGGAAGAAGGAGATCCAATCTCCGTTCTTCGTCCAAAGTCGAGCCTATCCGTTCCGGAGTGCAAGGAAGGAACAAGAGAAGAAATCACGGTGCAACGCACGGATTCATCCATCGTTTATCGTATTTCTGAACTTAATTTATTTGATTTTCAATTTTCATTTGTTGTTTTTAAGGTCGAGAGACAAGAAAACTCATCTGTTATTGATTTGAATTAAAATTGGTTTATATTATTGAAGTTTTAGTTCGTTGTGTTTGATATTATTGATTCATTGATATTTGCGCGCATTGATATTTATTGTTCCTAAATTAATTGCATGTGTAGATCAGAGTCTAGCTAGCTTTGAATTTGAGGGTTACAGCCGAGATCGAGAGATAACGCTGTAACACGCTCCATTAATTTATGATGTATGTTACGATTGAGATCGAGAGATGATATCGCATACGTGAGAACTTGAAATCGAAAGATTTAGAGTTAATAGGTTTTGATAATTTAAGCAACTTTGAATTAGTAAATAGGTGCACGAGAGTGACTTGTTCTAATTTATTGTTAGTTTCGTTACAGCTCGAGAGAGTGTATCGAATAATCATAAAAACCTTTCACCTTTAAAATCAATTGGTTAATAAAGTGAGAATTCCATTGAATCATTAGAGATAACATAATTGAACGACGAACTTGGTAATTTTCTCGAGTCACTTACCTTTGCATTTCCGGAACCATTCTTGTCATTGTTTCTCGTTTAATTTTGTTCTTTAGTTTAATTTAGTGTTAGTTTATCAAACTCCTTTAATCGTAGGCTAAATATAATTTGATTGATCTTATTTGGTACTTATACGTTAGTCCCTGTGGATTCGACAACCTTTACTTAATTTTCACTATACTAAAACTTGACACCGTGCACTTGCTGTAGAATCGCTTCAACCCATACACTGAAAAATAATTGTTTAAAAATAAGAGCGGTCAAGTTTTTGGCGCCGTTGCCGGGGACTAACTTTAGTAATATCATACTAGGTTCTTTGACTGTAATTTAACCATTTTTTGTTTATATATTTCGAAAAAAAAAAAATTATATATATTTATTTTGTTTTTGTTTTGTTTGTCTTGTGAGGTACTTGGAGATGCTACATCAACAAGCCTTCACAAGCTTTGCCCAACAACGTTCCGAGCCGTTCTACGCAGCGTGGGGAAGATTCAATGAATTGGCAGACACATTCCGGTATCACAACTTTTCGAACTATACTCTCTTGCAATATTTCTTCAACGGGTTGGATGCACACACACAAGAATGGGTATTGAGCGGAGCACTGGTGACTGGGAGTCCCCTGGTTGATAGAGATGAGAACAGTGTGGTGCACCTGTTCAATGATATGGCAGACTTTGATCTTCACTGGCATTGTGATCCTTCACTAAAAGGTTGGAGTCACCAATACCCACCGGAGCCTCACTATCCTATTGATACAGCACAACCATTTGAACATCGCGAAGAGATGAGAGATAGTTCTGCAGCGGTCACGACTCAGTTAGAAGATACCTTAGTAAGATTCTTGGCATCAACCGAGAAAAGTTTAGAGTGCCAAACCAACTCTATGCGTCACCTGGAGCAGCAAATGGCCTTCCTCATGGAAACAATTTCAACTAGTTGCCAAGAGGAAGAGATGAGGGCTACAAATCAAGAGGCGACGAATCGAGTTTGGTTATATGATGACAATCACTCAACCAACCAACTTTGGGGGAGTGATCCTACTAGTGTGGAAGAGTCGAGGGAACTTGAGCCTCTTCAAGAGATTGAGACTACTTCAGAGATGTCATCCGAGGAGTTCCCATGTGAAGATGAGTTGAGTGTGATGTTGAAGAAGGAAGAGACGTTAGAAGATTCTGATTTAAGCCCATCGATGGAGACATGTTCTATGCCATATGTGGATTCATATTCTCCGTCGATGCCAACTTCACCGCACTACATCCTCCATATAAAGCCAAGTCAAGAATCATTCTCCCATGCATGCCAGATGAATGTTGTTGGAGCGACGATCGTACACTGCTACAATCTTGCCAATCTTGAGGGCATACTGAATGAAGACCCATTAGTGGTATCATACGATACTTACTATGGGCGGCAGCCGCTCTTTGATGGTTGCTTCTGATGGTCAAGCCGAAGACTAGAAATCAGCGCTTCTTGGGAGGCAACCCAAGCGTATCCTTTTGTTATTTAGTTTTCTTTTACTTTTTCAGTTTTTGCATTTTAGTTTTGTTTATCTCTCAAGTCGACTAGTTTACCATTTGCATTCTTCTCTTGCTAGGTACTTGGTTGGAGCGATGAACCCCTACAACAGTGGAGCTTTCAAAAGCAAATCTTCCTCAACCCTCATGCAAGCGTATTGATCAGGGGAGTTCACTGTTTCCCTTTTAATTCTTTTAAACATTGAGGCAATGTTTGATTTAAGTTTGGGGGAGCAGTAGCTTGCATGTTTTACTTGTTCTAACCACATGTTGCGTGCTTAAATAACACTTGAATCGTCCGATTATTATGAGCTAAAAATTTTTTTTACGAGTTCAAACTTGAGAAAAGAATGAATTATAGTAGTGACTATTCAATGAGGATTTTGATCTCACTATGCATATGAACTTGATTTGTGATTGGACTTGTACATGAATATCCTAATTTGAGTTGGCATGGCAAGAATGAGGAATACTTTGAGCACAATGAGTCATGATCTTGTGGATTGCATGTTGAATAGTGATGATTGTTGTGAACTTGATGATTTGTCTTGAGCATCTTAGAGTTATCCTAGAACTTATTTGATGATGACACTTTGAGGCGAAATTTTATAGTTACAAACTTGACTTGGAAATGATCTAGGCGATCTTTGAAACGTTTGAGCCTTTCAAGCTTACCATGATTCATATCAATCCCTAGTGTCCCATTTGAGCTTTATTGAAAAAAGAATGGTATATGCATTGCATATAATTAGACCCCATTCGACATTCTTGGCAAACTCATTATACTTACCCTTGAGGCTAAATGAAAAAAAGTTATCCTTACCCTAAGGGAGTATAATGAATTCCATTCGATGCACTTGAATTATTATATCTTGATGAGCTTATTGAAAAAAAATTGATGAATGAGAAAAGAAAAAGATAGACAAAAAGCCTTGAGAAAAAGATTGACTAAATAAGACCCAAAGTGGCCAAGGCTATAAAAGAAAAAGAAGAGAAGCTCGATGTGTGCGAAACATTTGAATTGTAAATGATTATACTCTCTTCTTTGCGCTTATCCTATCTTTTCTTTGAAGCCAACACCAAAGGCCTTACATTACAAGCTTAAAAAGTCCTTTTGATACAAGTCTGGGGAGTAACTATCATTAGTGGAGAAGTTGTTTGAAAATAGGCTTATAGTGTGCTTGATAATAATCTCGACTTTGAGTTGATTAACATGATTTGATCTTTAATATGTGCATGAAACTTGAGACTGACTATATCACACACACACGTTCCGATTTTGAGATATGTTGCTTGAATTAGGAGAAAACATGTCTTGTCAACTTTTGTATATGTGCATGAGATTTCTGAGAATAAAATAAGTCATGAAATAATTGTTTCAAGTATCAAGAATGAACTCTACCTTGTGATTTTAATGCTTAATCGAGGACGATTAAGTGATAAGTTTGGGGGAGTTGATAGGGTTGAATATTACGCGTTTTTATGCTTTGATATGTATATGTTTTCGTGTTGATTCTTGAGTTATTTTACGTTTTATGGTATATATTTCTATATTTCAGGAATCAATGTTGAAATTCATAAAAGGGGAAGAAATCAAGCTAAAATGATGAAAAAATGAATAAAGTTGAAGAAAAGAGGAAGAAACCAGAATCCAAGACACATGTTGCTCCTTTCTCCTCCAATTACTATATGTTCGAGCCATGTTTTGGAAATGTGGTCCATATAAAAGTTGTAGAACTTTCTCTTATCTTCGCGTGGACAGCTGATTCATCAAATTCGGAGTTCGTATGAGAAAGTTACGGCCAAAATACGAAACTCGCCAGAAGCTGAAAAAGGCGAAGAAACTTACTGTGATTTCCGATCGATCGAGCAGAATTTCCGATCAATCGAGACGGGCAGAAAAAGCCACGAAAATCTTACTGGAAGGCTCGATCGATCGGCTCTTCTTTCGGATCGATCGGGACGAGCAATTTTCATTAAAATACCTTCCTTGTAGAGTTTGGATGCAAGAGGAAAGTCCATAATTCTTTCCCCTATATATTATACACCATAATTTCAACCCAAATGATACTTTTAACCTAGGAAATAGCCTCCATCTCAGCCCCCCTTTTCCTTCACCATCTCATCTCACATCTCCTTCCTTCAATTCCACAAAATCACACACCTTCTTCACCAACGTCGAAAACCACACGCCTCCTTTCTTCACTCTAACCTCACGCCTCCTTCACACGGCCAGCAGCCATTCACTCCACCATAACCTCCATCTTTCTTCCATATATCACCATCACCAACCTTCAACCCTTCACCCTATGTATTGGAACAAGCCAACAAGATAATCGAAGAGCACGATCGAGAAAGAAGCGAGGAAGGATCAAGAATCAACGAACGGAGTCGACTTGGGAGTTTGCTTTTACTTTTCGATTATTTGTTTTGATTTATTATTGGATTTTATGTGTTTTGGATGATTGAGAAATATCTTAAACATTGTTTTCCTTTAATATTATTGATTCATTGATTTCATACATCTTCTATGAGCATGTGTTATTGTTTTTAATGCTTTTGAAGGATTGATCACCTTTGAATGATATTTTATTATAATTGAGATCGAGAGATGAAATTATAATACGATATAGTAATTCATGCCGTGTGTTAAAGATTGAGATCGAGAGATAAAATCACACACGAGTGATAGCTTTGGGTTGTTTAATCTAAAAGTTAGTGGTTTTCATAAAGCGCATTCAACATTAAATTGTTAATTACGTGAACGAGAGTTACTAGTTGCAATTTGATGTTAGACTTAATATAGCTCGAGAGAGTATATTGAATAAATTCGGAAAACCCGTCACCTTAGAGATGTATGAAGAAAAGAATTGTAAGAGTTGGGTTACGTGAATAATTGTCTTGATACTTTCTTGTGGATTTTTCTCGTGATCGTTGACTATTTTGGTTGGATTATAGTAGCTTAATTTAGTTTAGTTTAATTATTAATTGATTATCGTAGGTTAAATATAGTTAAAAGAAATCTTATGTGGTACTTGCTTGTTAGTCCTTGTGGGTTCGACAATCCGTATCTTCCTATCTATACTAAAACTTGACACCGTGCACTTGCGGTCTAAAATCGCTAGATTGGAATTAATTGTTTAAAATAAAAGCGATCAAGTTTTTGGCGCCGTTGCCGGGGACTAATCTGTATAATATCATACGAGATTAGTTAATTGTAATTTAGCCAATTTCTTTTATTATTGCATTTTTGTTTTTGTTTTCTTTGTTTTCTTTTGTTGATCTTTGTTAATATTTTTTCTTTGTGTATTTTTGTTGTCTCCTTTTGTCTATTTTGAACAGGAATCAGTTTTTTAGTGCATGCATAGAAGAGAGGAACCCTTTCTCGAGCCGTTTGATCCAGAGATAGAGAGAACGTTACTAAGAAGATTACGAGAAGCTCGAGAAATGGCTGACAATAACGAAGCACAGCACCCTAGATCAATGATGGACTTTGCACAACCTGCATTTCAGGGATCGTTGTCTAGTATCACAAGGCCGACGATCCAAGCAAACAATTTTGAGATCAAGCCGGCAATCATACAAATGATTCAGCACTCGGTGATGTTCGGGGGAGCAGCTACAGATGATCCGAATAATCACATCTCCAACTTTTTGGAGATTTGTGACACGTTCAAACACAATGGCGTCTCTGACGACGCCATCAGGTTAAGGCTCTTTCCTTTTTCATTACGAGATAAGGCTAAAGCATGGTTAAATTCACTTCCTGCAGGTTCAATAACAACATGGGAGGGGATGACAAAGGCGTTTTTGTCAAAGTACTTTCCCCCTTCCAAGACGGCGAAGATGCGGAATGATATCACGACTTTTGGGCAATTTGACCCAGAAACTTTGTATGAAGCGTGGGATCGTTTTAAAGAGTTGTTGAGGAGATGCCCACACCATGGTCTACCCATATGGCTACAGGTACAAACGTTCTATAACGGTTTATTTTCTGCTAACCGTTCAATGATTGATGCAGCATCTGGGGGATCCATTATGAGAAAGACGCCGGAAGAGGCATATAGCTTGTTGGAGGAAATGGCGTGCAACAGCTACCAGTGGCAATCTGAGAGGAGCACACCACAGAAACCAATGGGAGTCCATCAAGTGGACGAAATCACTGCTCTTTCGGCTCAATTAGAAGCCATGAACCGGAAGATAGACAGCATGGGAGCAGCAGCAATGCAAGCTCAAGTGATCTTCTGTGAGCTGTGTGGAGGCAGTCATCCGAGCATCGAATGCCAGGCAGGTAATCAATTTAACCAATCTGTGGAAGCTGTTAATTTTGTAGGTAACAGGCCACCCCATAATTCCTACCCAAACTACAACCAACCATGGAGGAACCACCCGAACTTAAGGTGGTCGAATCAAGAAAATGTGTTGAACCCTCAACCGCAGGCCGGGTTCACACAAAAGCCGAGTTTAGAGGAACTTATGGCGAAGTTGATTTCATCAACAGAAGTGAGGATGCAAAATCAAGATGCATCAATCAAAAATTTGGAGGTGCAGATAGGGCAGTTGGCCACATTGATATCTGGGAGGACGCAAGGTACGCTCCCGAGTGATTCTGTAAAGAATCCGAAGGAGCCATCAAATTGAAAAGGCGAAGAGGTGACAGTCCAGCTTGGGACTATAAATTAAGAACTCCTGTCCTTCCTTCCTTGAGTTTTGTTTTTGATTTCGTGTTTTGTTGAGTTTTGTTAGTTGTTTGTGTTTTTTTTTAGTTTGTCTGGAATTGAATTCGTGTCTTTTCTAATGCAGATGTGAAAGCAAGGGCAAGTTGGTTTTAGGCGAAGCAATCCGAGAGAAAGACGTGGAGAAAAAGAAAAATTTTAAAATTTTGGTTGCTGCTGCTGGCGATCGATCGGTGGAAATCTCGATCGATCGCCCGAATTTTTAAAATAACTTTTTGCCTACTGCCTCGCTCGATCGATCGAGAATTTTTCCGATCGATCGAGCAAGAGAAAATTTTGAAAAAAATAAAGGGGCAGACGCAGTAACCATCACTTTCCCCAAATCATTTTTCTCCTCTCAACAGCAAACCCTAGCCGTCCCTTTCAATTTTCCTCTTCTAATCTCATCAAGTTTCCATAGAATTTCAATTTACTTCAATTCTAAGAAGTAATATTCATCCTAATGAGATTTTCATTGCAGATCTGAAGATTTGAAAGGACAATTGGGTAGAAGAGCATAAAGAAGGGAATTCAAAGCCGAGTGCCACAATTCTCCAAGATCAAATTTTGAAGAGGTAATTGGTTTCCAATCATCCAAGATTTTAGCTTTTGGTGCGATTTCGTGCAATTTTTTTAGAAGTGGGTTGGAAAAGAATTCCAATTAGGAGGAAGTTTTGTGGTATTGAAGGGTGCCGGATTTAGTGTTGTGGGGGTGTTAGTGAATTGAATTGAATTTGTTGGGAATCATTTGGCAAGAGTATGTCTTCCAGAAAGAGGTCAAAGCAGGCGGAAGCTCCCCAGAAGCAAAAGCAGGCAGAGGCTACTGGTTCTGAATCAGTTTTTGATGAGCAAAAGTTTCTCAATGCCAAGGTTGCTGATTTATACCCCACCTACCATAAGAAACCCCTGAGCCGTGAAAGGGGAATGAGCTTAGATAAATTGGAGTGTCCTGTCATTAGGACAGCACGCCGAAAAGGGTGGTTCCAATTCATTCAAACACCGATTGATGCTGTGGTGCCACTGGTGAGGGAGTTCTATACAAATCTTCGAGCAGTTCCACCAGGGCACCAAGTACGTGTTTATGTTCGAGGGAAAGATGTCTTGGCGGATCGAGCCACAATCAATAATATCCTCCGGATGCCATTCATTCACAACTGTGAATATCAATCTTTCAAGAACAGCAAGATCGACTACGATGAGGTGTTGACAGTCATTGGCAAGCCGGGAGTGGATTGGCAGAGGAATGACAAAGCAGAGCCACAGTTGGTTCTAAAGAAGAATTTGAAGCCAGAGGCCCAAGCATGGTTTTCATTTGTCGCCTCACGGGTCATGCCATCGACCCACACTTCTGAGGTGACAAAAGATAGAGCGGTCCTGGTTTATGCCATCCTCTCAGGGAAGGATGTGGACTTCGGGGAGATCATCAGTGATCATATTGAAGAGATGGGAAGCAGCCCTCCGACCTCCGCACTACCGTTTCCATCCACGATCACTGCCTTATGTCAGCGATACGGAGTGACATGGGGGGAAGACGAGGAGCTACTTCCACCGAAGACACCAATCATTGTGGCCGAGCCTACGAGCCGAAGACGACCCTCAGACACTACACAAGCTGGAGCATCATCCTCTGCTGCAGAGCATACACGAGTTACTTTGGATTCTCTACATAGGGATCTCCAAGATATTCGCCTGGAGCAGCAGAGCATTCACAGCATGCAGCGGGACATTCATAGCATGCAGAGAGCATTGCAGATGGACCATGAGCAGGTAGCTCAGCGACAGATGGAGTTCATGCACTATCAGAGTGCATGGAACACTGCCATGGCCCAGGGCTTTCCAGGTTTCCAGTTCCCGCCGGTGCCGCACTTCGCACCCTTTCATCCGCATGCACCCCCACCCGCGGAGTACCCACCATTTCCGCCATATCAGGGCGAGGAGCACCACTACCCAGTTCCCCCTCCGGAGCATGATGAGGATGACGATCAGTGACGATCGTCATCATGGTATGTGTCTTTGCCATTGCATCTCTTTTTTGTTCATTGAGGGCAATTCACATGCTAAGTTTGGGGGGGTTTTTGAGTATTTGTACATAATCTTGCTTTTGCACATCTTGCTACTTGTTTTGTTCCCCTACCTTGCATGACTGCATGATGTTGAGACTAATTCATCCTTGAGCACTACCAACAAAATTTTTTTTTTTATTGATTGAGTTATTCTTGAGAATTGATGAATTGGACTTGCAACAGTAATACATGATGAAATTAATCCTCATCTAGATAGGAGCCATGAAAACGTTTAACTTGTTTGCATATATCCTTTGTTAACTATATGTCAAAATTGAGGAACTATTTGAGCACTTATTGAGTCATGATTGAGTGAAGTATGTATTGTTTTAATTGAAAATTTGTGTTAACTATGATGAGTCTTGAGTATCTTAGATAACTCTACAGTTTAGTTGAAAGCACTTTGAGGCGAAATTTATAATTAGGAACTAGACTTGGAGATGATTTAGGCGATTTTTGGACCGTTTGAGCCTTTCAAGCCTACCTGTTATATATTATTCAATAGTGTCCCCTTTTGAGCCTTATTGAAAAAGAATGGTATATGCATAGACCCCCATTCGACATTCTTGGCAACTCACTATACCCACCTTGGTTTGAGCCTAAAAGAAAATTTTTACCTACCCCTAGGAGAGTATAATGAATCTCATTCATTGCAAAGAGTTGTTATATGCAAATGAGTTCAAAAGGAACAAAAGAATGAGCAAAGAAAAAGAAAAGATGTAGAGAAAAGCCTTGAAAAGAAAAATTCAAAATAAGACCCAAAGTGGCCAAGGCTAGAAAAAAAAATTTGAAGAGAAGCTCAAGAAAGAGTTGAACTGATTTTTATTATACTCTCTTCTTTGAATTCCTCCTACCTTTTCTTTGAAGCCGACACCAAAAGGCCTAACGCTATAAGCTTTTAAGACCTTTTGATCCAAGTCTAGGGAACAATTACATTAGTGGAGAAGTGCTGGATAGTAAACTTGTAGAGTATTTCAAAGTAATCTTGACTAGGAGTTAATATGGCACATGTTGATTTTAAAGATATATATGTAACTCATGTTTGACAATAGCACACACGCACGTTCCGATGTTGCGATGTATTGTTTAGCTTAGGAGAAAATGCTTCGTGTTAAATGGTGATTGACTTCTATTACTGTGTAAGTAGGATTTCTGAGCTGTTACATATGTTGCAAAGATAATTCATGCTTAGTATCGAGTTTAACTTTTCTTTTTGAGTTTATTGCTTGCTCGAGGACGATCAAGTCTAAGTTTGGGGGAGTTGATAGGCGTAGATTTTGAGTGATTTTAACTGTGATTTCTTCCCATTTTCTGTACTTTTTCCTGGATGATATTATGCTTTTTGGTGTTTATTCATGTGTTTCAGGAAATTTGATCAGAAGTGGAAGAGATGAGCTGATGAGAAGATAACGGGCGAAATCGAGGCGTAAAAGACAAGAAAATTAAGAAGGTGGATTTTTCAGATCTCGATCGATCGAGATTTATTCTCGATCGATCGAGCCAGCCAGTAGCAAGACTCAGAATTTTCGAAGGCCCGATCGATCGGTGAAAATTCCCGATCGATCGAGCAAGGCAGTAGCTTCAGCAACAATTTTTGAGAAATCTCGATCGATCGGTGGAAATTCCCGATCGATCGAGCGAGGCAGTAAGTTCCAAAAGCTGGCGTGAACAGTGCACCGATCGATCGGTGAAATTCTCGATCGATCGAGACGCGAAATCTGAAGATTTTATTTTCCTTATTTATCGAGATTTTGGGGGCTTTTTAGAGTGGCTGGATTCATTTCAAAAAGGAGGACGAATTTTGAGAGAAAATATCAGACTTTTTAGGTCAAGAGCAGCCGCCCTAACCGCCGCCCTAACCGCCGCCCAACGCCGGAAGAAGGAGATCCAATCTCCGTTCTTCGTCCAAAGTCGAGCCTATCCGTTCCGGAGTGCAAGGAAGGAACAAGAGAAGAAATCACGGTGCAACGCACGGATTCATCCATCGTTTATCGTATTTCTGAACTTAATTTATTTGATTTTCAATTTTCATTTGTTGTTTTTAAGGTCGAGAGACAAGAAAACTCATCTGTTATTGATTTGAATTAAAATTGGTTTATATTATTGAAGTTTTAGTTCGTTGTGTTTGATATTATTGATTCATTGATATTTGCGCGCATTGATATTTATTGTTCCTAAATTAATTGCATGTGTAGATCAGAGTCTAGCTAGCTTTGATTGAATTTGAGGGTTACAGCCGAGATCGAGAGATAACGCTGTAACACGCTCCATTAATTTATGATGTATGTTACGATTGAGATCGAGAGATGATATCGCATACGTGAGAACTTGAAATCGAAAGATTTAGAGTTAATAGGTTTTGATAATTTAAGCAACTTTGAATTAGTAAATAGGTGCACGAGAGTGACTTGTTCTAATTTATTGTTAGTTTCGTTACAGCTCGAGAGAGTGTATCGAATAATCATAAAAACCTTTCACCTTTAAAATCAATTGGTTAATAAAGTGAGAATTCCATTGAATCATTAGAGATAACATAATTGAACGACGAACTTGGTAATTTTCTCGAGTCACTTACCTTTGCATTTCCGGAACCATTCTTGTCATTGTTTCTCGTTTAATTTTGTTCTTTAGTTTAATTTAGTGTTAGTTTATCAAACTCCTTTAATCGTAGGCTAAATATAATTTGATTGATCTTATTTGGTACTTATACGTTAGTCCCTGTGGATTCGACAACCTTTACTTAATTTTCACTATACTAAAACTTGACACCGTGCACTTGCGGTAGAATCGCTTCAACCCATACACTGAAAAATAATTGTTTAAAAATAAGAGCGGTCAACCTACAAGGACAACCCCCAAACATGAGCAATAATATCATTCATATTCAACACAATATGAATATAAAGCGTAAATGCATAAAACACAAATAAAACACTTCCTGTTTTCCCATGCATTTCAAAACGCTTCCAGTTTGGTTGTTCCCTGTACCATAACTCATGAGTATAATCAATAGATTATTTTTAATGGTCTAGACATGTCATGACACAATACCATCTCATCAATATCAAATATCGGTCACCATTCCCTAGTCTGTCCATCACAATGTATTTTAATGCCCCTCGCTTATTTACATATAGGCGGCATAGAATAACCTCGCTTCAATGGACAAGCGGTACTCCCACCCCTCGCCTCACATTGAGCGGCAAATATCCTTTCCTCGCCCTATATGATAACCACGCTCAAATGTGACATGCGGCGCTCCCACCCCTCGCTTCACATTTAGCGGAACCAAAACAAATAGCGGCAAGCATTAAAATCATCAAGGGATGACCACGACTCATGGGATGTGCACCAATAATCATATGCATCTACAATCATCATGCATAATTCAACATGTATTTGCATCCACAATGCATAATCACATATATACTCGCATCCACAATGCATAAACAATGAGTATATTAGATACATGTACCGTTGGGTGCCCGTACGTCCTCTACGTACCTTTCCAAAATGTAGGATATGGTAGGACTTCAATTCCTTGGCTGTGTTGCCACCTGGGATGGTTCTACACATTCACACAAATCAATATTAGAACCCAATAATAGTCCAATACCAAAAATCCTACAAAAAAATCCAAAAACACCATTTTTGGTGTCTCGCGATCGATCGCCATAAAGCCCCGATCGATCGCGAGACCACACTGCCTCGCCCAACAAAATTATCCAATCCGCGATCGATCGCTGAGTTTGCGCCGATCGATCGCGGCCTCGCCGATCGATCGCGCAAAACTCGCGATCGATCGCTGAAGTCCACTGTCTTCAGCACTGCAGCTCGCGATCGATCGCGGAAGGCGCCGATCGATCGCCGAGTCCTGCATACCCGATTTTCGGGCACTATTCACCCATCTTCAACCCCAACTCAAATAAACTCAAATAATCCAACATCAACCATACAAAACCACTCAAAACCATCAATAAACATCCTCATATACTCATAAATTAAACACCCAACCAAAATAATACCAACCCCCAACAAACCCATTTTAAACCATTCAACCCATTCCAAAACTAAACCAAACACAACAAGATAACATGGAGGCATCCATACCTCTTGGGGACCTCAAATCACCCAATAAACTCCACAAATCAAAGTTTTGGAAGGATTTCTCCCCACCTTTTTGCTCCAACTCGAAAATGGAAAGGGGAAAGGGTTTGGGTGGTGTTATTTGGTAAAGTGAAAAGTAAGAATGAGTGTTGTGGGGGTTTGGGGTCATAAAGTGGGTTGGGTTAATTTATTAAAATGCATCCCACAACTCATGGTGTATAAAACACCCCAACATGATATTTTAAAAAGCATTAATCCAAATGCACCAAATATCAAATAAACTCATGATTTCCAATTAATTGCTACCCATGGCAAATAAATCATGCTAATAACCATCTCTCAAACATGCACAACATGCACCCTGAAATGCCCTCCCGGGTCACTCTATCATGTGACTAAGCATTTCCATAAGATTAATAAATCCAACACATAATTAATTACCACCATAATTAATCATATAAACACAATTAATGCTCAAATTGCAATTAATCATTTCGGGGATATCACAAATTCAGTCCACTATAGAATTATTATTGAACTACACTACCTAATCCAAATATTATTTGGGCTCCTTGTATTATATGTTTCTATCATCTACCCATGTTTAAGATTCCAAATGTCAATTAATTAAATTAAACTACTGACAGTTTTATTTAATTAATATCTAGACCTTGAGGTATACACTCAACTTATTCGTCATGTCGGATAATTAAATCCACCTGCAGGGTTTGGCATTGACAAACCTTATAAGTTCTCAAGAGGATATTATCAACCTGAAATAGACGGGACATGGATTCCTTTGATAATCAACTTCCCACCATGTACATAGTGGTATTACCCAACTTAATGAGCCTTTTGATTCAATATGAACCTCACTCTTTAATGAATCAAAATAATAAACAATAGGTACATGCGTCCATTATTATCTCCGGATTAAGAGCGTAAGCATACACAATAACAGAGAAATATATTCTTACATAGACAGTATAAAGAAATCATTCTCACTTAGTCTCGTTCAATACACACAAAGTGTACTAGTGAAATTAGTCAAGTAGACTAATTACATATATCACTATGATCCAACTGGTGGCTAGTCCAAATCCATCCATGACCGTGAACTATTTCTTACATTCCACAATGAACTGATAATTTGATCTTGTGTGTGTAATCTCTATACACCAAATTACCTACTATGTGAACTGATAGACCAACATGCATAATTTAATCAATGTACAATATGCAACATTATTTTCCCATGATGTATCTCAAATTAAGATAATAGCATCAAAGCCTGAAGCACTCCTCGGCAGGTGAGTCACGAAGTCCATGGAAATGTGTTCCCACTTCCACTTCGGTATCTCCAAGCTTTTCAACTCGCCGCCAGGTCTCTGCCTCTCTGCCTTAACCTACTGGCAGATCAAGCACCTCTTTACAAAAGCAATGACATCAGATTTCATCCTTTTCCACCAAAACTGACCACGTAGATCTTTATACATCTTCTTCCCGCCTGGGTGGATGCTAAGTCTGCTACTATGAGCTCGCTCCAAGATCCCTCTACACAACTCCGGCGTACTCGAAACCACCCAACGGTTACCCAACCTCAAGGATCCGTCATCGGCCACTCTGAATTTCGTTGGCTGACCAAGATGTACTAAAGATAACCACCTCTGAACCTCATCATCTGTCCTCTGAGCTCTCCTGATGTTCTCATAGATATCTGGCTCATCTAACAAGGTCGATACATACACAGGTGATGCATCAATGTCAAAGTCATAGCCTAGATGGCAATAGGAGGTCATCATGGCTGACAAATGGATGACGTCCTCAGCAGAACTCCTTACTTTCCGGCTCAAAGCATCTGCTGTCAAATTAGCCTTCCCGGGACGGTACTCAATCTCACAATCATAGTCTTTGAGTAAGTCCATCCACCTCCTCTGCCTCATGTTCAGCTCTGCCTGAGTGAATAAAAACTTGAGGCTCTTGTGATCCGTGTAAATGGTAAACGATGTACCATACAAATAATGCCTCCAAATTTTCAGGGCGAAGATGATAGCCGCCAGTTCCAAGTCATGGACTGGGTATCTAGTCTCATGCGGCTTCAACTGCCTCGATGCATAAGCTACCACATGCCTATCCTGCATCAGTACGCACCCAAGGCCCTGGAGTGATGCATCGGTATACAAAACAAATCTGGAGTTCTCCGTAGGGATCACTAACACTGGCGCCGTCGTCAAACGATGCTTCAACTCCTGGAAGCTCTCCTCACAAGCTTCTGACCAAAAGAAAGGTACTCCCTTCTGGGTCAACTGTGTCAACGGCTTGGCAATCTTCGAAAAGCCCTCGACGAAGCGTCGATAATATCCGGCCAAACCAAGGAAGCTCCGAATCTCAGGCACAGAAGTGGGGGCAGCCCACTCCATTACAGCTTCGATCTTCCTGGGATCCACAGATATTCCGCTGCTCGATATGACATTGCCCAGAAATACTACACTGCTCAACCAAAACTCACACTTACTGAGCTTGGCATACAACTGGTGATCTCGGAGAATCTGGAGCACTGTCCTCAAGTGTTTCACGTGCTCTTCCTCGCTCCGAGAATAGATGAGAATGTCGTCGATGAACACGATGATGAACTGATCAAGGTACTGCTGAAACACTATGTTCATCAGACTCATAAAGACCGCTGGAGCATTCGTCACACCGAACGGCATCACTAAGAACTCATAATGTCCATATCGAGTCCGGAACGCTGTCTTCTGTACATCTTCCTCTCTGACTCGAATCTGATGGTACCCGGACCTCAAATCAATCTTGCTATAAAGTCTGGTACCCTGCAACTGATCAAACAAATCATCAATCCTTGGGAGAGGATATTTGTTCTTTACTGTAGCTTTATTCAGTTGCCGGTAATCGATGCACAACCGCATCGAACCGTCCTTCTTATTCACAAAGAGAACCGGTGCGCCCCATGGCGATACGCTCGGGCGTATATATCCCTTGTCAAGGAGATCTTGCAACTGTTCCTTCAATTCCCTCAACTCCGTCGGTGCCATCCTGTAAGGTGCACGGGAGATAGCGGATGTCCCCGGTAACAACTCGATCCCAAACTCAACTTCCCTAGCCGGTGGAAATCCTGGGATCTCTTCTGGGAATACATCAGCAAACTCTGCTACCACTGGTACATCCTCAACTCTCAATTCCTTATTCTTCCCGGACGTGTCCACGGAATAGATGAGATAGCCCATGTGGCCACGTTCCAACAGTTGAGTCATCTTGATCGCTGAAATCAACGGAATCTTCGCACGAGAACCGTTTCCATAGAAAGTCCACTGACTACCCAAATTAGGCCTGAACTTCACTGTCTTCTACCGGCAATCTACCACTGCCTGATATCTGTTCAGAATATCAATACCCATGATGCAGTCGAAGTCTGACATACCCAATACGATCAAGTTTGCCTTCAACTCGTTGCCCTCAAAATAAATGAGGCAATCTGCCATGAACTGATCAGCAACGACATTTCTTCCAGTGGGTGTCGAGACAAGGAGAGGCGTGGGTAGAGAAGACGTGGGCATATGGTGTCTCTCCACAAAGCCAACAGATACAAAAGAGTGGGAGGCACCTGTATCTATCAAAATAAAAGCAGGGTACGTAAATAAATGACACGTACCGGCGATCACCTCCTCTGGGGCTGCCTGGGCCTGCTCTCTAGTCAGCGCATACACCTGTCCCTGGGGCGGTCCCACTGTCTGACCTCCCGATGGTCGAGGCCTAAACTGCTGCCTCTGGTGTACTGTCCTATCATCAAACCTCGGCCTGTTGCCCTGGAACTCTGACTGTCCTCCCCGGGTGGGGCAATACCGAGCGATGTGGCCCATCTTGCCACAGCTATAACAGGCAGGGCACTTGCTCGAAGAATGTGGCCCTCCACAGTTGTCGCACCTTGGCTCTCCCGGCCTATTCCCTTGTGAAGACCCTCGATTGGTCGACCAATTCTTCTTGTTCTCCTGTTTCTGACCAAAGTACTTCTTCCCACCAAACCGTGCAGATGAAGAGGTACCACGAGGTTTAAATGGCTCTCCCCGGGGCCTCAAGCTGTCATTAGTCTGCCTCTGTTGTGGTACTGGTGGTGACATAGCACTAGGATAAGCTCCCACTCCAAGCTTAGCAAGCTCCGCTCTTGTGAGAGCATCATCAAAAGAAGTTGGGTTATTGGTGATAACCCGGTCATAGAGCTCCGGTCGCAACCCCTTCATAAAACTCCTCATCTTTGCGTGCCCATTGGTGGCAATGTGTGGAACATACCTCAGCAACGAAGAGTACCGCGTGGCATAGTCTGACACTGTCATGTTCCCCTGTTCCAAACTTGTAAATTCGTCCTCCTTCGTCTGTCTCGCCGCTGCGGAGAAGTACCGGTTCAGAAACCGGGTCCTGAAGAGTGTCCAATCAATCACAGTACCTAGTGCTCTTAGCTCTAGTACAGTGCCCCTCCACCACATTAGAGGTTTCTTAGCTAACTGGAACTCTGCCAGCCTCAGCCACGCTGTAATAGCACAAGGAGCCGATACAAAAATCTACTCAAGTCTTTCTAGCCACTCCTCAGCTTCCTCCCCTGATTCTGTTCCCTCGAACCGGGGCGGGTGGTAAGACAGAAACTGAGTCAAGTTAATCTCACCGGGTAGTAATAACTGAGCCACTGGCTCCAAGCCTACTGCTGGTGGAGGTAGGGGGTTCACTTGTCCAACGCTAGCGTTAACACTGCCCACATCGCCAACTTCTTCGTTAAGGTTCCCCGCATTCATAGCAGCCATGCTGTAACACAGAGGTTAACAACAACTCCAAAACAAATATACATGTTATGCTGTTAGATAACAGGAATGATAATAAGAATGTTAGTATAACAGAATATACATCAATATGCACCACATGCATAAACATGCTTCAAATGTAAGCACCTAGCCAATCATGCTAAGGCTACCCTTCACTCGTTCTCGGGTTCTCTAACCACTGCTCTGATACCACTAATGTAAGGACCCTAATCCTTAAGTGCGGATCAAAGGCATAAATAGAGCTAATATATTCGTGTTGAGTCTATGAGCTTTAATAATTACATGCCAAAATGAGGACTATCAATGGATTAATTACATTCCCCATCAAAAGAATGCATCAACTATAGTTTTACACTACTCCTAGAGTAGACACTATACAAAAATAATCCTGTCCTGCCTGGGTCAAAAGAATTCTCCACAAGCTCACCACCTCAACCCGTTTAGCCCTTCTATCATGCCAAAAGTGTACCTACAAGGACAACCCCCAAACATGAGCAATAATATCATTCATATTCAACACAATATGAATATAAAGCGTAAATGCATAAAACACAATTAAAACACTTCCTGTTTTCCCATGCATTTCAAAACGCTTCCAGTTTGGTTGTCCCTGTACCATAACTCATGAGTATAATCAATAGATTATTTTTAATGGTCTAGACATGTCATGACACAATACCATCTCATCAATATCAAATATCGGTCACCATTCCCTAGTCTGCCCATCACAATGTATTTTAATGCCCCTCGCTTATTTACATATAGGCGGCATAGAATAACCTCGCTTCAATGGACAAGCGGTACTCCCACCCCTCGCCTCACATTGAGCGGCAAATATCCTTTCCTCGCCCTATATGATAACCACGCTCAAATGTGACATGCGGCGCTCCCACCCCTCGCTTCACATTTAGCGGAACCAAAACAAATAGCGGCAAGCATTAAAATCATCAAGGGATGACCACGACTCATGGGATGTGCACCAATAATCATATGCATCTACAATCATCATGCATAATTCAACATGTATTTGCATCCACAATGCATAATCACATATATACTCGCATCCACAATGCATAAACAATGAGTATATTAGATACATGTACCGTTGGGTGCCCGTACGTCCTCTACGTACCTTTCCAAAATGTAGGATATGGTAGGACTTCAATTCCTTGGCTGTGTTGCCACCTGGGATGGTTCTACACATTCACACAAATCAATATTAGAACCCAATAATAGTCCAATACCAAAAATCCTACAAAAAAATCCAAAAACACCATTTTTGGTGTCTCGCGATCGATCGCCATAAAGCCCCGATCGATCGCGAGACCACACTGCCTCGCCCAACAAAATTATCCAATCCGCGATCGATCGCTGAGTTTGCGCCGATCGATCGCGGCCTCGCCGATCGATCGCGCAAAACTCGCGATCGATCGCTGAAGTCCACTGTCTTCAGCACTGCAGCTCGCGATCGATCGCGGAAGGCGCCGATCGATCGCCGAGTCCTGCATACCCGATTTTCGGGCACTATTCACCCATCTTCAACCCCAACTCAAATAAACTCAAATAATCCAACATCAACCATACAAAACCACTCAAAACCATCAATAAACATCCTCATATACTCATAAATTAAACACCCAACCAAAATAATACCAACCCCCAACAAACCCATTTTAAACCATTCAACCCATTCCAAAACTAAACCAAACACAACAAGATAACATGGAGGCATCCATACCTCTTGGGGACCTCAAATCACCCAATAAACTCCACAAATCAAAGTTTTGGAAGGATTTCTCCCCACCTTTTTGCTCCAACTCGAAAATGGAAAGGGGAAAAGGTTTGGGTGGTGTTATTTGGTAAAGTGAAAAGTAAGAATGAGTGTTGTGGGGGTTTGGGGTAATAAAGTGGGTTGGGTTAATTTATTAAAATGCATCCCACAACTCATGGTGTATAAAACACCCCAACATGATATTTTTAAAAGCATTAATCCAAAATGCACCAAATATCAAATAAACTCATGATTTCCAATTAATTGCTACCCATGGCAAATAAATCATGCTAATAACCATCTCTCAAACATGCACAACATGCACCCTGAAATGCCCTCCCGGGTCACTCTATCATGTGACTAAGCATTTCCATAAGATTAATAAATCCAACACATAATTAATTACCACCATAATTAATCATATAAACACAATTAATGCTCAAATTGCAATTAATCATTTCGGGGATATCACAAATTCAGTCCACTATAGAATTATTATTGAACTACACTACCTAATCCAAATATTATTTGGGCTCCTTGTATTATATGTTTCTATCATCTACCCATGTTTAAGATTCCAAATGTCAATTAATTAAATTAAACTACTGACAGTTTTATTTAATTAATATCTAGACCTTGAGGTATACACTCAACTTATTCGTCATGTCGGATAATTAAATCCACCTGCAGGGTTTGGCATTGACAAACCTTATAAGTTCTCAAGAGGATATTATCAACCTGAAATAGACGGGACATGGATTCCTTTGATAATCAACTTCCCACCATGTACATAGTGGTATTACCCAACTTAATGAGCCTTTTGATTCAATATGAACCTCACTCTTTAATGAATCAAAATAATAAACAATAGGTACATGCGTCCATTATTATCTCCGGATTAAGAGCGTAAGCATACACAATAACAGAGAAATATATTCTTACATAGACAGTATAAAGAAATCATTCTCACTTAGTCTCGTTCAATACACACAAAGTGTACTAGTGAAATTAGTCAAGTAGACTAATTACATATATCACTATGATCCAACTGGTGGCTAGTCCAAATCCATCCATGACCGTGAACTATTTCTTACATTCCACAATGAACTGATAATTTGATCTTGTGTGTGTAATCTCTATACACCAAATTACCTACTATGTGAACTGATAGACCAACATGCATAATTTAATCAATGTACAATATGCAACATTATTTTCCCATGATGTATCTCAAATTAAGATAATAGCATCAAAGCCTGAAGCACTCCTCGGCAGGTGAGTCACGAAGTCCATGGAAATGTGTTCCCACTTCCACTTCGGTATCTCCAAGCTTTTCAACTCGCCGCCAGGTCTCTGCCTCTCTGCCTTAACCTACTGGCAGATCAAGCACCTCTTTACAAAAGCAATGACATCAGATTTCATCCTTTTCCACCAAAACTGACCACGTAGATCTTTATACATCTTCTTCCCGCCTGGGTGGATGCTAAGTCTGCTACTATGAGCTCGCTCCAAGATCCCTCTACACAACTCCGGCGTACTCGAAACCACCCAACGGTTACCCAACCTCAAGGATCCGTCATCGGCCACTCTGAGCAAGTGAATGCAGCAGGTGGATTTCCGGGGCAACCTCAACGCAAATATGACCCTTAGACCAACACATACAACCCAGGATGGAGAGACCACCCTAACTTGAGCTATGGACCACAGTCGATGAATCACGTTCCACCTCAAGTGCCACAACAGCCACAACATCCACCACCATACAGACCACCTTTTCAGAGAACCCAACAATCGAATTACCCTTCTACTAGTGACAGGTTAGAGAATATTATTCAAGATCTTGCTCATAATGTTACAAAATTTCAACAGGAAACAAGATCAAGTATTCAAACCCTGAACACTCAAGTGGGTCAACTAGCCACCGCGCTAAATCGTGTTGTAGCACATGGATCGACCACCCTACCATCCCAAACAGTGGTAAACCCTAGAGAAAATGCAATTGCAGTCACACTTAGGAGTAGTAAAGAACTGGAGATACCGGAGGAGAAGGCGGCGGATCAACCCAAGGGAGAAGGAGAAAAGGAAACTGAAATTGGAGAAAAGACCACCATGGGACAAGAGGTACACCTTTGTGTAAGCTATTACAAAAGGATGTTCCTTTCGAGATGGATGAAGCAAGCAAGAGAGCTTTTGATCAGCTGAATGAGTCATTGACTTCTACCCCCATCATACAACCACCCGACTGGAGTAAGCCTTTCGAGATCATGTGCGATGCAAGTGACTATGCAGTCGGTGCTGTTTTAGGCCAAAAGGAGGGAAAGCATCACATGCCATCTACTATGCCTCCAAGACCTTGAATGATGCTCAACGGAACTATTCCACTTCTGAAAAAAAGCTTTTAGCAGTTGTTTTTGCTCTTGAAAAATTTCGATCTTATCTACTTGGTACTAAAGTCATTGTGTATTCTGATCATGCAGCTCTTCGCTATTTGATGACGAAGAAGGAGGCAAAACCAAGGTTGATAAGATGGATTTTGCTCTTGAGTGAGTTCGACATACAAATCAGGACAAGAAGGGCAGCAAGAACAAAGTAGCGGATCACTTAAGCCGTCTACCGCATGTGGATGAGGAACTTTGTTTGAAGGAGGAATTCCCGGATGAGCATCTACTCTCCATAAGCGACAATCTTCCATGGTATGCTCATATTGTGAAGTTTTTAGCTTCTAATGTACTACCTTCTGAATTATCTAGGTCTCAAAGAGCTAAGATAAGGAGTGATGCCAAGTACTATGTGTGGGATGATCCTTACCTATGGAAGAACTGCGCGGACCAAATCATAGGAGATGCATACCTGACACTGAGGTAAATAACATTCTTAAGTTCTGCCATTCATACGCTTGTGGGGGACATTTTGGTGCAAAGAGGACGTCTCGAAAGCTGCTAGAGTGTGGATTCTTTTGGCCTACCCTATTTTGTGATGCCTACTATTTTTGCAAGAACTGTGCGCAATGTCAGATGATCGGTAATATCTCCCAAAGAAAGGAGATGCCTCAACAACCCATTTATTCTGAAATTTTTGACGTATGAGGCATCGACTTTATGGGACCATTCCCTAGCTCTTATGGTCATATTTATATACTTCTTGCTGTTGACTATGTTTCAAAATGGGTAGAAGCTATTGCTACCCGGACTGACGATTCCAAAGTTGTTGCAGATTTTATCAAACGTAACCTTTTTTCTAGGTTTGGAATCCCGAGAGCTATCATTAGTGATCGAGGTACACACTTTTGCAATATGACTGTGGAAAGCCTTTTCAAGAAGTATCATGTCACCCACAAAGTCTACACCACCTACCATCCACAAACAAATGGCCAAGACGAGGTCTCTAACCGAGAAATCAAAGCCATATTGGAAAAGACTGTCAACCCCACGAGGAAGGATCGAAGCTTACGACTAGATGATGCACTTTGGGCTTACCGGACTGCGTATAAGACTCCCATAGGTATGTCACCATATCGACTCATTTTTGGTAAACCATGTCATCTTCCTGTAGAGTTGGAGCATAGAGCATACTCGGCTGTGAAGCATTTTAACCTGAACTATGATGAGAATGGCTTGCATCGGAAGTTGCAATTGCAAGAGCTCGAAGAAATAAGGAATGAGGCGTATGAGAGTGCAAGGATCTACAAGGAAAAGACAAAGGACTTCCACGACAAAATGATATAAAGAAGGAGTTTTGAAGTTGGTCAAAAAGTTCTCCTTTACCATTCACGTCTTCGCCTATTTCCAGGTAAACTTCGTTCTAGATGGCATGGTCCTTATATCATTACTAATGTATATCCTCATGGTGCAGTGGAAATTCAGAGTTTGGACACCACTAAGACATTCAAGGTGCATGGTCACCGATTGAAGCATTACTACGAGGGTGTCCAAGACGAGGAAGGTGGACAAGTGAATGTCAAGGCGGCTCTAGAGGATCCACCGCATTTTGACTGATCACGAGGACTAGCGTCGGGCCACCGACGTTAAACAGAGGCGCTGCTTGGGAGGCAACCTGTGATGCCCCGAAATTAATTATATGCAATTTGGGCATTAATGATGGTTATGTTATTATTTATCATGGTAACTGATTATGTGATGGGTAATGAAGTGTTAACATGATTTAATTGTATTGATTGTCAATTATGAGGAAAGCATGTTTTAGTGGAAGTTTAATGCATTTTTGTAAATGCTTTTAAAATACCATGTTGGGGTATTTTATACATCATTTTAATTAATGGGTACAAGTTTAATTAAATTAACCCATATACCCCCCCCCCCCCCCCCCCCACTATACCTTTTCCCTTCAGTTTACCAATCACTCTTAAAATCCCCAAATCATTTCCTCAACCCTAACCTCACCCCATTTTCGAAATTCTTCAAATGAGGAAGAAGGAAGCTCCACAAAACCTTTGTTTTTAAGATCTTTGTTAAGATTTGGAGTCTTCAAGAGGTATGGAACCCTTCCTAAAGTTTTTATGATGTTTGGTTTTGAAATGGGGTGATTTTGAAGTGATTTAAGTGGGTTTGTTTGGGTATGTGTTGTGTGTTGTTGGGGTGTGATTTATGAAGTGTTTTATGTGGGTTTTAGTGGTTTATAATGATGTTAATGTTGTAGGAAAGTTTGGGTTTGAATGATTTGAGGTAGAGCTTGAAAAATGCTCTAAAATGGCGATTTTTCGAGGGATCGCCCGTTCCAGGCGATCGATCGCCACCCAGCAGTAGACGCCAGTAGCATTTGGCGATCGATCGCCACATTTGGGCGATCGATCGGCGAGGCTGGCGATCGATCGCGCCAAAGTGGCTATCGATTGCCAAGAGCTGAAAATTTCAGCAACGTCCAGTGTGGTCTCGCGATCGATCGGGCCTGGGCGGCGATCGATCGCGAGATATAAAAATATGTGTTTTTGGATTTTTTTGTGGGATTTT
Organism: Haberlea rhodopensis; assembly: GCA_907163345.1. NCBI lineage: Eukaryota > Viridiplantae > Streptophyta > Magnoliopsida > Lamiales > Gesneriaceae > Haberlea > Haberlea rhodopensis. The sequence continues at coordinate 1,433,753 of CAJQUN010000116.1, read as the reverse complement.
TGGATATTGGACTATATTTAGCTTCTAATATCGATTTGTATGGTTATGTAGAACCATCCCAGGTACCCACAACTTCTAGGAGATAAAGTTCTCCAATTTCTCCACTTTTGGGAATTAAGGTACGTAAGAAACGTACGGGCATCGGACGGTAACATATTCTTATACTATGACTACGCAATAATTGTATAAGTAATTACGATGTTTATGATGATGATAATGATAAGTAAGTTGATGATGATGTCTATGAAATGATGATGTTTATATGATGGTTATACAATGATACGATGTTTATTATATGGTAAGATGCCATACGATAGGGTAAGATGCCCACGTGGTAAGATGCCACACGATGTTTATGATATGGTAAGATGCCATACGATAGGGTAAGATGCCCACGTGGTAAGATGCCACACGATGTTTATGATATGGTAAGATGCTTTTCACCGCCTTTCATTACTATGCATGCTGAAAATTGTTGAGGCATTAAAGTGAAACAAGTTAGTTTGTTATGATGCTATAAGCCAAGCAAAAATGTTATAGTTTTGTCTGATTTACTCGAGGTCGAGTAAAGAGTAAGTACGGGGAGTTTGATGTGACTAGAAATAGACACATCTATTGCGTTTAATTGTTTACGATTTGGTATGTTTTGATGGATAATTTGATACATATGCTACTTAATCGTATATTTGTGTAATTGTAGGTGGAATCGAAGAAATCGAGATAACTAAGGCGAATAAAGGTCAAGAAAAGCTTTGGAGCTAATAAGGACTCAATGTAGATCAAGAAAAAAGGCTAAAAATGTAATTTCAGTAGAGGCGATCGACCGCATGAAGGAGGCAACCGATCGCCTATGGACAGAAAGTTGAGCAACAAAATTCACGAAGTGGTGATCGATCGCGAGAAAAGAGGCGATCGATCGCCTAAGGAAAATCGCCGAAAAAAAAAGAGCTAGCGATCGATCGCCACCTTATGGCGATCGATCGCCAGCAGTGTTTTGGAAAGATTGGATTCTTGATTTCTTTCCTTCCTACATGGGCTCTAACCTATCCCATCAGCCTCCATACCTCTTGATACTCAAAAATTAGTCTCTTTGGGAGAGGATTCAGATCTTAGAAGAGGATTTTGAATTTTCAGAATAATTTTCTTTGAATTTTGTAAAAGACGCTCGAAGAACGAAGACAGAACTTCGCTTAGTAACTTTCTTTTCTATTGATTGTTTGATGTTTTTAATACAATTTTTGTTAGTTTTGGATTTAATTATGCAAGGCTAAACACCTTGCTTCTTGGTTGAGGGATACTTGCCTTTGGAATAGAAAGACTTGTGAAAATTTTGATTTGTTGAATTTTCAATTCAATTTCAATTTGTTTTTCAGATTATGATTCTTATGATTATTGTGTTTGATTGATAGATTGATCACCTAGTAATCACATACAATATCTAATGCTAATTGAGAAGCAACTAAGATTGATAATTACTTGCTGTTGGTGTTATTACATTCTTAGGAAGAACGATTGGATAATTAATTCCAACTGCTGTAGTTCTTATTAATTAGATTCATCAAGCTTACTAGTTTTGAAACTATCATTAATTTAACTTTAACGGCTGTAGTTTTGGTTAAAGAATTGATAAGAGTCGAGTTGAATGTTGTTTTCTTTTTTACCACGATTAAGGTAAGTAAGGGATTATTTTCAATTGATGAATAACTAAATGAATTCATAAGTTTAGTAATTTGATGATCAAGTGAATGATTTCCAAAGGTAAAGTTTACCAAAAACCAAGAATCGCTTCTTAATCTTGATAAGCTAGTTAATTGTTTGCTTTCATTTAATTTAGTTATAGTTAAAGAAATTCGATAACCCCCTATTTTGATACTTGTTAGCATAAAAGTGTTCACTTCCATGTGGGATCGATCCCTACTCACGCTACTACATATTTACTGCTATTAACTTGAGAGGGTTAATTTGAGCTTATGCGATAAACGCTACCAGTCCTATTCTTTCAGCATGACCGTCGAATGTCTTTAATGGCAAGCACTTTGTGAAAGGGTCTGCTAAGTTCTTTGCTGACGTAATCTTTGTCACAATAATTTCACCATCAGCAACGAAATCTCGTATGACATGATATTTTCTCCTTATGTGTTTACCTCTCTTATGGACTCGTGGTTCTTTAGCATTTACCATAGCTGCACTATTGTCACAACAGAGCATTAATGGTTTCTCCATTGAAGGTACCACACCTAAATCCATCATGAAGTTCCGGAACCATACAACCTCTTTGCCTGCTTCAGCAGCAGCCACATACTCGGCTTCCATGGTAGAGTCAGCGACGCATTTCTGCTTCTTACTCTGCCAACTCACGGCTCCACCCCCAAAGTAAGCACATACCCAGAAGTTGACTTACTATCATCCCTGTCTGATTGGAAGTCTGAATCTGTGTATCCTTTAGGTACTAGATTATTATGATGGTAAACTAACATATAATCTCTAGTCATTCTCAAGTACTTGAAAATATGTTTTAACGTAGTCCAATGATCTTGCCCTGGTTCTGATATCTGCCAACCATACCTACAAGAAAACAGATATCTGGGCTAGTACACAGCATCGCATACATAAGGCTTCCTAATGCCGAAGCATAAGGAACTGCCTTCATGCAATCTATCTCAACAAGTGTCGTGGGACTGTTTCTTGGATAGTTTGATTCCATGTCTAAAAGGTAAAAATCCTTTCTTGGAATCTTGCATACTAAATCGGGCCAAGATAGTATTGATATAAGATGCTTGAGATAAGCATAACATCCTCTTCTTGCGATCACGCATGACTTCTACTCCAAGGATGTACCTAGCTTCTCCCAAATATTTCATATCAAAATGTTTGGACAACCATACTCTTACGTCTGATAGCATCTTCACATTATTGCCACTAAGCAAGATATCATCTACATAAAGTACTAGAAAAACCACCATATCTCCATCACACTTTTTGTACACACAACGCTCATCCGGGCATTGAAAGAAGACTTGATCAAAATGGATGTTCCAAGATCTTGAAGCTTGCTTAAGTCCATAAATAGACTTCTTAAGCTTGCATACTAGATGCTCTTGGCCTTTTTCAATGAAACCATATGGTTGTACCATATAGATGCTTTCTTCAAGACTTCCATTTAGGAAAGTTGACTTGACATCCATTTGCCAAATCTTATAATCGTAATGAGGTGCTATGGATAAAAGAATTCGAATTGACTTGAACTTGGCTACTGGCGAATACGTTTCCTCATAATCGATCCCTTCTTTCTGAGTAAACCTTTTCACAACAAGCCTCGCTTTAAAGGTTTCCACCTTTCCATCCAATCCTCTTTTTCTCTTGTAGACCCACTTACATCCAATGAGTTTTACCCCTTTGGGTGCTTCTACAAGATTCCGAACTTGATTAGAGTACATTGACTCTATCTCCGATTGCATTGCCTTTTGCCAAGATTTTGCATCCTTATCTTGGAGTGCCTCATCGCAGGTCCATGGATCAGGTCCTAACTCCTCAAGGCTCAAATCCGAAGATTCACCTAAACTATTTGGTCTATTAATGACGTACTTGTGTATCAATTATGACAGGTTGTGCAGTGTCTGCACAAATGTCGATTTGCCTCCCACTATTATTAGGTAGTGAGACATCGAACTCTTTATCTAGGTGTTTATTCTCATGAACTAATGGCATAATACAAAACTGCGGATTAGTTTCTCCTCTCAACTTGTAAGGCCTCTCTACCTCAACAATGTAATAAACATGTAAATAGGGCCAACATGTATTAAAAGACAAGTTATGGTTCCGGTTATAGCCTTGAGCTAACAGGATTACAGGCCAAAAATAAACTTCCAAAGTTAATTAATTACATTCCCAATAATGAATGTTAATACTATAGATTTATACTACTACTGGAGTAGAGACTATCCAAAAATCCTGTATCCTAATTCAGTAATGCTCCTCGTAGCTCACTGCTTCAACCCGGCCCATAGCCCTCCAAGTCCAAAAGTGTACCTACAGGAACAACTTACCATGAGCATATACATCACCATTCAACAAAATCCAAGCACAATAACATAATTAATTGCATGAGATATGTATGTATGTATGCTCCCTGATTTACCACATTAGCACATTTTCATTGTTGTTCCTGTTTCATAAACTCATGCACAAATCATTAGTTCACAATATAATGATCGATACCACGTTCCAGTTATAACCACAATAATCCACATTAATCACGAGAAACGTGACTGTTCCGGTCATATTACAACAGCGGAATTTTAGGACCCCTCGCTTTGACATATAGCGGCATCATATGATATCCCTCGCTTTGACATTGACAGCGGCATGTTCATCGCTTCGACATGACAGCGGCAAATATCATATTACCATCGCTTCATATGACAGCGGCAAGTACCTCCCTCGCTCGTATATAACAACCACCGGAACAATCAAGCATTTCTAAACACATATATAAACATGACACTTGAGTCCACAATCATAATGCATCACCATTATCTCAATATATATCAACACATTTCGTAATCCACACTTGTCCACGATATATATGTAGCCAAAAGCATAAGAACACATTTTACCGTCCGATGCCCGTACGTCTCACTACGTACCTTAGTTTCAAGAGTGGATAAGTTGAAGAACTTTATCTTCTTGAAGTTGTTGGTACCTTGGATGGTTCTACACAACCATACAAATCAATATTAGAAGCCAATTATAGTCCAATATCAAAAATTCCACAAAAATATCCAAAAAAACAATATTTTGCATCTCGCGATCGATCGCCGCAAGGGCGCGATCGATCGCGAGATCATTCTGCCCGATGCCAAAAAAATTATTCTTCGGCGATCGATCGCCACATTTGGCGCGATCGATCGCCAGCCTCGCCGATCGATCGCCCAATAGTGGCGATCGATCGCCGAATTCTTCTGGAGCCTACTGTGTGAGGACCAGGGATTATAGATGTTAATCCTGGAGTGTTAATAACCCCTAAAGTTGTTTTACGTGGCGATTTGGAGTTTAATCGTGGTGTTGGGCCTTCTGGGCTCGTTTATTTGGGTAGTTGGGATCGTTGGATCCCGAGGTTGAGATTGTATTCTCATTACGGTGTAAAACCTAAGAGTTGGGTTTTTGATGTGTCTCGGGATCTGGGGTGCTTTGTGTGGGAACCGGTAGGGGGATTTGGAGTTAGAGAGAGAGTTTTTGAAAACAGATGATTTTTAATGAATCATGATGTATTTGTGGGGCTATTAGTATTTCGGGGTATTTTTGCTATAAATACCAGTTGAACCCGAGATTTTAATTATTGGAACCATTTTCCTCACCTTTCCCGTCACTCTCTCTCTCCTCGCGTCCGCGCCCATTTCCCGTCGCCCCAACCCCCGCGCGCAAAAGCGCCGCGCCCGCCGCCGTCCAGCCGCCGTTCGGCGCGTCCGACCCACCGTTGGCTTCGTCTCTCCGAGGCGCAGCTTCCCGCACCAGCAATTCAGAGTTCCGTCGCGAATCGCGCTTGGGTTTTCCAGAATTGCGCAGACGCCCAAAATTCTAGGGTTCTTCGATTTTGAGCAATTTTCCTTCCGATCTTCGTATGGGTAACCTTCCTTACCCCTTTTTCATGATTCTCATGAAATTCCCTGCTATTTTGTGAATTATTGGTTCGAATTTTCCCCAATTTCGTAGGGTTGGGGTTCGATTTTTAGGGGTTTTGGCTAGGGGGTGATGATTCTTTTAATTGATCGATTATTACATGTTTTAGATGTATTATGATGCTTAATTGGGTTCGAATTGAGATGTTAGGGTTTGAAATTTTAGAGGAGGTTCTTGAGCAATTTTTGATAATGTCTCATTCGATTTCCCTCCCTGTATGTGCCCTGCCTGGGTCTTTTAAATGGTTAATTGTCGTGTGTTGACAATATTTTGAGGGTTATGGATGTGCTTGAGCATGGGTTACATGTTCGTAAATAATTGTGAATTATTTATCGTGTTAGTACATCGTTCCTCGGGGCATGGAACTCGAGCAAGGTTTGGCTCGGACTACGGAGATTTAAGGTACGTGCGACGTACGAGCATTCTATATATTAGAGCATTTGTGAAATGCATAATGTATTTTGATTTCATTGAATAATTGTGCATGAGGTTATATATATGTGTTGAGAAGCTATGGAGCGACCTAATCTTGATATCGCCGCCACGAGCGTGCGTGACACTAGAGTAGTATAACTCTCATAAGGTATATGGGGTACCGGATGTATATGACCATTGTAGTGCATTGAGATGCCTGAGAATGATCGTGGAATCATGTATTCATTATAAGACATTTGAGATGTCTAAGTATAATGGAAAATTGGTAAAATATATGCTAGGCATTTGAGCTATCTGTAATTGATAGAGAAGTTAAGAAATCAGTTTTTGATATTGAGATATCCATACTTGCATGTATAATGAATTTGGAATCACCATCTATTGATATTAGAGAATTGGGCATGCGATGTGTTAAATCAATGTTTTGATTTACTGATTTTTGAGATTTGATGAGTTTGATGACTGTGAGAACAGGGACAGTACACGGAATCCCGGATGAGGACGTTGTAATCCAGGGAGTATCATTTAAATTCATTAGTATTTACTTTTGTTGTAAATTATGAATTTCATTACTGTGATTATGGGATTTTATGTATTGGTATGCTCACCCCGTTGGGGGCTGTCTCTGTTGGGGCAGGTGAATAGGTACATCGATGGCTTTGGAGATGAGCTCGAGCCGTTGATTGGATGTACTCCCAGGATCGTGGTACCAGGGCTTGATGGAGCACGGTATCGTACAGGGTACTTATATACACCTGAGGGTTATATACATATTCATGATGCTCGCATGTGAGCACGATTATACTTGTATATGTGTTGTATATAAAGGCATGAGCCTTTCTCTCTTTCATTCTATGTTGCATGCAATTAAGGGTAGAATTGCTAATGATATGAGAGTCATTGGTGTATTATGTGGGTGTTGAAACCCACTTTTGTTTTCATATGTGTGGTGTCTTCCCTGGCTGGGAATTTACTTGGTATTGCTGTATTCTGATGAGTATTATGTTTTCCCTGGCCGGGAATTATGTTGTGTGTTGTGCTTTTATTTCGGGATAGCTCTATTTATGGGGAGGCTCTGCCCAAATTTTTATAAAAGTCCACAATGTAAACAGTGGCACAAAGGGGATGGTAATGGGCGAACTTTATGAGTCTATTTGTTGTTAGGCTGACGATCTCATAACATTGAGTGTTAAAGAAAATTTTGTAATTTCCATTCAATGGTAAAACATCATCTGAGTTTCCCGATTGATTTTTATTAAAAGCATGTGCCACACATAGTGGTTAATACACTAATTAAGGGTTAAGGGCTTGGGGTCCTTACATTAGTGGTATCAGAGCCAGGTTGCTCATTGGGGCTGTTAAGGGCCTATGAAGTTATTGATAGCACATATTTATGCATGATGGCATTAATGTTATACGACATAACTAATTGTTTATGTGCTTTTATGATATGAAAAGTGGTATTGCTAACCATCGTGGTTGCAGGAATTGTATGGAACACGATATGATGGCATTAATAATGATGTCTAGCACTCTATATGTTACGTGCCAAGGAATCTGATTTTGGTAAGAAAATCAAGGAAAAGAAAGGTATGATGTATTGTCTGAGGACAGACTGGGTAGACAACCGACAGTGGAATACTTCGGTATGGTCTCAATTATTATTGAATATACTAATGCGTTTGTTCATGTAATGTTCAAGCAAGGAAGGTACGTAAGAAATGTACGGGCATCGGACGGTAAACCATTCTTCTACACTATGATTATGATGAATAAGTTTATGATGATGATGTTTATGATGAGTAAAGATGATATGTTGTTTATGATGATGATTATGATGAATAAGTTTATAATGATGATGTTTATGTGATACACCGATGCTAATTTCGAGGACGAAATTCTTTTAGTGGGGGATATTGTGAGGACCAGGGATTATAGATGTTAATCCCGGAGTGTTAATAACCCATAAAGTTGTTTTACGTGGCGATTTGGAGTTTAATCGCGGTGTTGGGCCTTCTGGACTCGTTTATTTGGGTAGTTGGGATCGTTGGATCCCGAGGTTGAGATTGTATTCTCATTACGGTGTAAAACCTAAGAGTTGGGTTTTTGATGTGTCTCGGGATCTAGGGTGCTTTGTGTGGGCACCGGTAGGGGGTTTTGGAGTTAGAGAGAGAGTTTTTGAAACAGATGATTTTTAATGAATCATGATGTATTTGTGGGGCTATTAGTATTTCGGGGTATTTTTGCTATAAATATCAGTTGAACCCGAGATTTTAATTATTGGAACCATTTTCCTCACATTTCCCGTCACTCTCTCTCTCCCCGCGTCCGCGCCCATTTCCCGTCGCCCCAACCCCCGCGCGCAAAAGCGCCGCGCCCGCCGCCTTCCGGCCGCCGTTCGGCGCGTCCGACCCACCGTTGGCTTCGTCTCTCCGAGGCGCAGCTTCCCGCACCAGCAATTCAGAGTTCCGTCGCGAATCGCGCTTGGGTTTTCCAGAATTGCGCAGACGCCCAAAATTCTAGGGTTATTCGATTTGAGCGATTTTCCTTCCGATCTTCGTATGGATAACCTTCCTTACCCCTTTTTCATGCTTCTCATGAAATTCCCTGCCATTTTGTGATTTATTGGTTCGAATTTTCCCCAATTTCGTAGGGTTTGGGTTCGATTTTTAGGGGTTTTGGCTAGGGGGTGATGATTCTTGTAATTGATCGATTATTACATGTTTTAGATGTATTATGATGCTTAATTGGGTTCGAATTGAGATGTTAGGGTTCGAAATTTTAGAGGTGGTTCTTGAGCAATTTTCGATAATGTCTCATTCGATTTCCCTCCCTGTATGTGCCATGCCCGGGTCTTTTAAATGGTTAATTGTCGTGTGTTGACAATATTTTGAGGGTTATGGATGTGCTTGAGCATGGGTTACATGTTCGTAAAAAATTGTGAATTATTTATCGTGTTAGCACATCGTTCCTCGGGGCATGGAACTCGAGCAAGGTTTGGCTCGGACTACGGAGATTTAAGGTACGTGCGACGTACGAGCATTCTATATATTAGAGCATTTGTGAAATGCATAATGTATTTTGATTTCATTGAATAATTGTGCATGAGGTTATATATATGTGTTGAGAAGCTATGGAGCGACCTAATCTTGATATCGCCGCCACGAGCGTGCGTGACACTAGAGTAGTATAACTCTCATAAGGTATATGGGGTACCGGATGTATATGACCATTGTAGGGCATTGAGATGCCTGAGAATGATCGTGGAATCATGTATTCATTATAAGACATTTGAGATGTCTAAGTATAATGGAAAATTGGTAAAATATATGCTAGGCATTTGAGCTATCTGTAATTGATAGCAAAGTTAAGAAATGAGTTTTTGATATTGAGATATCCATACTTGCATGTATAATGAATTTGGAATCACCATCTATTGATATTAGAGAATTGGGCATGCGATGAGTTAAATCAATGTTTTGATTTACTGATTTTTGAGATTTGATGAGTTTGATGACTGTGAGAACAGGGACAGTACACGGAATCCCGGATGAGGACGTTGCCATCCAGGGAGTATCATTTAAATTCATTAGTATTTACTTTTGTTGTAAATTATGAATTTCATTACTGTGATTATGGGATTTTGTGTATTGGTATGCTCACCCCGTTCGGGGCTGTCTCTGTTGGGGCAGGTGAACAGGTATATCGATGGCTTTGGAGATGAGCTCGAGCTGTTGATTGGATGTATCCCAGGATCGTGGTACCAGGGCTTGATGGAGCACGGTATCGTACAGGGTACTTATATACACCTGAGGGTTATATACATATTCATGATGCTCGCATGTGAGCACGATTATACTTGTATATGGGTTGTATATAAAGGCATGAGTCTTTCTCTCTTTCATTCTATGTTGCATGCAATTAAGGGTAGAATTGCTAATGATATGAGAGTCATTGGTGTATTATGTGGGTGTTGAAACCCTCTTTTGTTGTCATATGTGTGGTGTCTTCCCTGGCTGGGAATTTACTTGGTATTGCTGTATTCTGATGAGTATTATGTTTTCCCTGGCCGGGAATTATGTTGTGTGTTGTGCTTTTATTTCGGGATAGCTCTATTTATGGGGAGACTCTGCCCAAATTTTTATAAAAGTCCACAATGTAAACAGTGGCACAAAGGGGATGGTAATGGGCGAACTTTATGAGTCTATTTGTTGTTAGGCTGACGATCTCATAACATTGAGTATTAAAGAAAATTGTGTAATTGCCATTCAATGGTAAAACATCATCTGAGTTTCCCGATTGATTTTATTAAAAGCATGTGCCACACATAGTGGTTAATACACTAATTAAGGGTTAAGGGCTTGGGGTCCTTACATACTGCTGGCTCGCGATCGATCGCCAAAAACGGGCGATCGATCGCCGAGTCCTGCACTTCGAAATCCACCATTTTTGTACACCATTTTCATCCCAAACCATACCAACATTCCTACCATCAAACCAACAACATAAAAACATAATAAACCTTCAAAAAATACACCTTAAACAACCCAAAAATCCAACACCCAACCAAAATAATGCCAACCCCAAAATGACCCATTTCAAAAACCATTCAAAACAATTTCAAACTCAATCCAAACACTACAAAAACAATAAGGAGGTATCCATACCTCTTGGGGACTCCAAATCTCCCAACAAATTCCACAAATCAAGTTTTTGCAAGGATTTCTCTTCCACTTTATGCCCAAACTCGAAAATGGAGAGGAGGAGGGTTTGGATGAGTGGTTTGGGGGAAAAGAAAAGTGATGGGTATAGTGGGGGTTGGGGGTATTAAGTGGGTTTTAATTAAATTGCACTCCCACAATTACCATGGTGTATAAAACACCCCAACATGATATTTTAAAAGCATTTACCAAGATGCATAAAAAATCCCATTAAAATCATGCTTTGCCAAATAATTATCAATTACCATAATCAAACCATAATAATCCCCAATTTCCCAACATGCATAACATGCACCCCGAAATGCACCACCGGGTCACGCATACCATGTGACTAAGCATTTCACCAAGATAATTAATCCCAACACATATATTAATTACCACCATAAATAATCACATAAACATAATTAATGCCCAAATTACAATTAATTATTTCGAGGATATCACACAACTCATCTATAACAATCTTACTCATGGGTTTGTGGCTCATCATATAGTCTTCCTCTAAAAATCGTGCATTAGTACCAACAATGACTTTATGATCTTTAGGACTATAAAAGAGACCACCTTTCGTTCCTCTAGGATAACCTACAAACAAACATACTTCTGTACGAGGTTCTAACATATCAGCACTCCCGTTCAGCACATGTGATGGACAACCCTATATACGAACATGGCTTAGACTTGGCTTTCGCCCACTCCACAATTCTGCAGGAGTCTTAAGTACTGACTTAGATGGAACTAAGTTCAAAACATATGCGGCTGCTTCTAAGGCATATCCCCAACAAAATTGGTAGATCTGGACAACTCATCATAGATCTAACCATCTCCATAAGGGTCTTATTCCTTCTTTCTGCTACACTATTCTGCTGTGGTGTGCCAAGTGCAGACAACTGGGATGTAATCCCTGACTCTAATTAGTATTCCCTAAACTCTCCAAAGAGGTATTCACCACCACGATCAGATCGTAGTCTTGACACATTTTCCATGACGCTTTTTCGTTTCCGCCTTAAATGCTTTGAACTTCAAAGCATTCAGACTTACGACACATCAAATAAATGTAACCATACCTTGAATAATCATCAATAAAAGTGACGAAATATTCAAATCCACCTTTAGCCTGGACAGACATAGGACCACACAAATCAGAGTGAACCAATTCTATCACTTCTTTGGCTCTATTACCTTTGGTCGTAAAGGGCCTCTTAGTCATTTTGCCCTCTAAGCAGGATTCACAGACTGGAAGTTCCTCAACTTCTAAAGAACCTAATGGTCCATCTTTAACCAATCTTTCTATCCTTTTTAGATTAATATGACTTAAGCGTAAATGCCAAAGATATTGGTTCATTTTTTAAGGTTCTTTTCTCTTATTGTGATTACAACATGCATTATTCGTTTCATCAAGTTGCATAGAATGAGAAATAGGTTCAACGATGTAAAGATTATCAACCAATGCACCAGAACAAATACAACGTTTATTTTCCTTAATAACAACAGAGTTATCAAAATAAACAGAATATCCATTCAAAAATAACTTAGAAACTGAAATTAAATTCATTCTAATATTTGGTGCATAAAGACAATCCTTTAGCAACAAAAACCTATTACTACCAAAATTTAAACATAAATTTCCTATAGCAACTACTGCTACTCTCGTAGTATCTCCCATGTGCAGGTCAATCTCTCCATCACTTAGCTATCGAGTTTTCTGGAACCCCTGCAACTAATTGCATACATGATTAGTGGCTCCAGTATATACACACCAGGTTCCGGTAGATTCAACCGCTAAACAAGTTTCAACAGTAAGCAAATGAGATATACCTGTATTATTTTCACTTTGTTGATAAGTGGACAGTTGTTCTTCCAGTGTCCTCTCTGCTTTCACTTGAAACACTTGCCCTTAGGCTTATTCAGTGCACCTTGAGTTGCTAGAAACCTTGGTTTTCTGAAATTTCTTCTTCTTTCCTCCATTTGGCTTAGAAGAAGAACCTTTTTCAACCATATTAACATAGCCATGTTGCCTGAAGAGACCCTCAGCTGCTTGGAGTTCTGTCAGAAATTCCGCCAAATGAATAAAGCCTTTTATTCATATTATAGTTCAGGCGAAACTACTCAAAACTCTTAGGTAGACTCTGGAGTATGGAATCAACTTTGGTTTCCCCATCGATTTCAGATCAAAGATCTCCAGTTCATTCAAATGACAAATCATCTTCAGAACATGATCCCTTACAGATGTCCCCTCAACCATGACAATGTTAATTAATTCCTTCATAGCAGTTTGCCTAGCAGCTCGATCTTGATGTCCAAACATCTACTTGAGATGTAATATCATATCGTAGGCAGATATCATGGATTGAGTTGATGTTGTAGCGCATTTGACATAGAAGCCAAAATATAACGTGTCATCTCATCAGCATTAATCCATCTCTTTTAAGCATTGACTTCCTCCTCATCAGCCTTATTATCAGGCTTAGGCGGACAATGCTCAACAAACACAAATTTGTATTCTTCAGCAGTTAACACAATATCCAGAGTCCTCTTCCAATCAATATAGTTAGGACCAGTCAACTTATTATCCTTAAGGAAAATCATTAGTGGGCTACAACTAGACATCTTAATTCCTGAGAAACATCATGTAATAATTATGTAAGGCAAATAAAACTTTGTATTTAAAACAAATATTGTACCATCAAACAATATAAGATAAATACGCCAGCACCCTAATTGCATGAATTAGCATATCACGATAGCGCGAATGTATACCATTCATAACCAATATAGAGAGGAGAATTCCTATTAATTTGCTAACTAGTCAACTTGACCTTATGACAAGCAAATTAAATAGCTGGCCTTACTTTGGTCCTAGAAATAATAACAGTGACTCCGATGGGGGGATATAATTATTTGTATCTAAGTGTAAACCGTTACAAATTTAACCAAATTTGTTTTTGTATCAATTTATTCAAATGGAGAAGTAAATTGACATAAATTCAATCAATTAATATATCCTTAGATATTTGTTCGGATGATCCACAAGTAGACCTTTCCGATATGGAGGAAGGCATTTAAAGCCAACACCCAAATCTGACTGTATCATCAACAAACCAGTAACGGAGAGCGTGAGATTCCATTGATATAAATCCCTCTCCAACTTAGTTATTTAACAGTGAAGGTAAGATATGGATGACATCAACTTGGGTATCGCGTGAGAAATCATTCACGTGAATGATGGCTAGTTTACCCAAAAAAACTATCACACAATTCCTCACATTCACACAATTCATGGAACAGGATATTGGGATATATTCGGGAATCAGAAAAATCCGGGATGTGGGGATATGATAAACCGAATCAATTGACAATTAATACATGATAGTAGCTTTCGATCTTTGTTCGTCAAAACATATGTTACGATCACAATCCACTATTGTATTAATAATGATTCATATAAAAAAATTTCCGCAACCTGTTAATATATACGAAAGGAAACCTTGCTCTATTTTCCAAAAAAAATCCCTCAGATGACGATGACAAGTCGCGAAAAAAAAATTCAGATTTCATCATAGTATTGAATCAATTAATCTATACAAATTTTAAACCTGGCTCTGATACCAATTGCAGAGTTTTATTTGTATAGATTAACAATTCAAATCTGTAAATAACGAATAACCCAATTGCAGAAATAAACTACGGTTTCAATTATAGCTGAAGCGAGAAGAATCTCGTACCTTTGATTGAATTTGAAACCTTGGTGTTTCTATCGTAAATCCTAACCAGCGATTCTTGAATACATCGTGGTATGTATTCTATCAAGAATATCTCTCCCTTATACTAGGCGTTTTTTGTTCTTTCAACAAAGGCTCCTAGGAGAATTAGGGTTGTGTCTCATGATGGGCTTATGACTCCTATGTTCAACCCAGAACAAACATCCAAGCCCATCAATAATAATTCAGTCAACTATAGAATTATTATTGAACTACACTACCTAATACAAATATTATTTGGGCTCCTTTTATTATATGCTTATATCATCTCCCTATGTTTAAGATTCCAAATGTCCATTAATTAAATTAAACTACTTACAATTTTATTTAATTAATATCTAGACCTTGAGCTATACAATCAACTTATTCGTCATGTCGGATAATTAAATCCACATGCAGGGTTTGACATTGACAAACCTTATGAGTTCTCAAGAGGATATTATCAACCTGAAATAGACGGGACATGGATTCCTTTGATAATCAACTTCCCACCATGTACATGGTGGTATTACCCAACTCATTGAGCCTTTTGATTCAAACTATGAACCTCACTCTTTAATGAATCAAAGTAATAAACAATAGGTATATGTGTCCATTATTATCTCCGGATTAAGAGCGTAAGCATTCACAATAACAGATAAATATATTCTTATATAGTCAGTATACAGAAATAATTCTCACTTAGTCTCGTTCAGTACACACATAGTGTACTAGTGATAGACTAATTTCATATATCACTACGATCAAACTGATGGCTAGTCCAAATCCATCCATGACCGTGAACTATTTCTTACATTTCACAATGAACTGATAATTTGATCTTCTGTGTGTAATCTCTACACACCAAATTACCTACTATGTGAAATTGTAGACCTACATGCATAATTTAATCAATGTACAATATACAACATTATTTTCCCATGATGTTTATCAAATTAACATAATAAAAAAAATTAGTTAAATACATAAAAAAACGTTGCTTTCAATGTACCAAAACTAACAGTCTCATAGATCTGCTTCACTATTGGGTGCTGGATTGATCTTGACTGCTGGGTTTACCAGCTTCGTGCGCCATCCTTTGGAGTCCTTCAATGGTCGTTCTTCAGTTTGGGACTTGAGTTTGAGAGCATGCTCCGTTTCGTCCTTATCAGTTTTCTTCTCTCATCTCATTGTATGTATACCTCCAGTCTTTGGAAGACAATTCCCATATTCGACCTTCTCCTGAGCCATGATTTGAGGGGACTTGGTTTAGCTACGGCGGCCTTTGCTTTGTATTGGTCATACCTTTGTACTTTTGTTGTGCCGCATTTTCTTAAACGTGTTATTTTAGGTGATCGTAATTGACAGCTAAATCTGTTGTACGTATATTTTTATTAATATAATATCTGTTTTATGCTAAAACAAACATATAAAGTACAAATCATTATTTTGTTTCAACGGTAAAGTGCCCACGTAATAAGTAGAATATTGTAGTGAATTTTCATAATAATATTCGAAATGAAATTTAAAGTGCACTATTATGATTTACTTATATATATCTAGCAATGCTATATTAAATAAACATAGAATTAGGTAGTTATTGCATGCGGGGGTGAATTAAAACGAGAAGGTAACACTCATCATATATTCATTAACAAGTACCAAAGTTTTTGGAATATTTTGCACAATATTTCATTTTTGTTTATCCAATTTATCAAAATTTTATACTAAAGAGCACACGTAGTTTTTGAATCCGTCCCTAATATGTCACAAATACAAAACACTCACGTTTCTTGTTTTTGTAAGAAATGAAAAAAAAAAAAAAAAATCCCCTCGATTCCATTGCCTGGTCCAGTAAATCGCCTGCAACAAGTGCAAACACATTTAAATACTGGAAATTATTTTCGTTTTACCACACATTTTACATCAAAACAGTACAATTTTCGCACCAAATACAAAACTTATCATCAACACATTTACTCCAAATTTTACTTTAAAAGGAATATTTCCTACAATATTCATTTTAATTTCATCTACAATAATTATTTTATTCAATCAATTATCTTTTTACAAATTTAATAATATATGTACATATTATTTTTATTTTTAAAAATTTTCTTTAGATAATTAATTAAAATTAAATTTCATAATTAATAATTAAAATATATTTCCCAAAGTTTGTATAACAATTCAATAAAATATTTAAATTTAAAATAATAAAATTAATAATCACAAAAATGTAAAAAACTTAAAACAAAACGGTTTTTTTTAGCATTGCTTCAAATTTGATGCAACACTGTAGCTTTGCACCATTTTGGTATAAAAGATGGTGCTTGGTTGGGGTGAAACTTGGACACCATTTTAGCATTTTAGACAATTTTAGTGTTGGGTTGGAGATGCTCTAATAAGTCCATACCAAATGAATATAAGAACACACGTACCAAGCAAGCTAGTCAATCAACCAACACCAATAGAAAGCTTCTTCAAAATTTTATATTTGATTTTTATAAAATTTAAAAAAAAAAGTTTTGCTACCCAGAGAATATTAAGCTGCTACTCTAACGAAATTCATCTCACTAGCAAGCATAAAGATTAGTTGATTGTGATATAAGTCGGAGTTATGAATTTCTGAATCGGGTCTAGAACCTAATGATGTGCTCACAGCACTAAGTTTAGGTCTCAGGTAGTTGGTTTTGACTGCATGAATCTCCCACATTCTTTTGAACTATTTAAATCCGCCGGTGATATGTATCGCTGTCTGTTTCAAGCCAAAGGTAAATGAGGAGGATGGGCGGTAAGCCTGTAACAGCCAGCCAGATAAAATAATCATATCTCATAACATGAACTATAAGATGAATTTCGTTGGGTGTTCCCTATGAAACGATGCGTTGCACCATATCTCGGGTATAGTGATAAATGGGAAATGGTTGCTAGGTCGTCGCCCAGAAGCGACTAGCCACATCAACGTTGGGTGCGGTGTCAAATGAGTAAGAGTTCTCTCACCTCGAGCGAGTTGGGGTGAGGAACACCTCAAGTAATTCACTTTTAGATTTTGCCAAGGCATATGACTTAATCCTAGCGAATACTTGGTTTAAGAAGAGATCATCTCATCTAGATACCTTTAGAAGTGGGTCTACTGCAACCCAAATAGATTTCTTTTTTACTAGAATGATAAATAGTATTAAATGTTTGGACTGTAATGTAATTCTAGGAGAGAGTGTAGTTATCCAACACAGACTTTTAATTTTAGATGTTATGATTACAAATAAGGCTGCTAGAACTAAACATAAGTTAGGGCCTGTAATTAGTGGTGACGGTTAAAAGAAGGTAACCCTGGAGCTTTTGTAGAGAGGATAATCGAGGAAGTTAATTGGACGCAATAAGATGATTCTTATACCACCTGGAAAAAAATGGCTTGTGGCATTAAGACGACAGCTAAAGAGCTGCTTGGTGGGTCAGGCCGATATGCTCCACCCGGTAAGGGCGCATCATGGTGGAATGAAGGCATGAAGAAGGCTATTCGAATCAAGAGGGATGCTTACAGAGAGCTGACGAAGAACAACAATGAGGCAATCTTCGAAATGTATAAGCTTGCCAAAAAAGAAGCGAAGACAGCGATTCGAAAGGTATAATCGTACCACTCGTACAAGAAAATGACGCGATTGTATGTGGACAATGTGGTTCGGATACATGGAGTACCAGTTTCCAATGTTTCCGACAGAGATCCAAGATTTACATCAAAATGCCATGGGTACCAAATTAACGATGAGTACCGCCTACCACCCTCAGACAGATGGCCAAGCTGAGAGAACCATCCAAACACTAGAAGATATGTTGTTATCTGTAGCGATGGACTATGGTGGTAATTGGCAGGAATCACTATCATTGTCGAATTCCCACACAACAACAGTTTCCAGACTACTATTGGGATGACACCATTTGAGACTTTATATGGCAAGAGATATCGATCCCGAGTATGTTGGTGTAGGGTCTTCCTACCTTAACTTCATATAGTACACATAAATTGGATAGAACATGCATTTATAACCTCTTAAGGGTTCCGGTTGTAGTTTGAGCTAGGGAGATTACAGGCCAAAAATAAAGTTTTCAAAGCTATTTAATTACATTCCCAACAAAGAATGTTAAAGCTATAGATTTACACTACTCCTAGAGTAGAGACTATCAAAAATCCTGCATCCTACGTTCATCATGCTCCCTTTAGCTCACTTCCTCAACCCGACCCTAGGCCCTTGGTCCAAAAGTGTACCTACAGGGATAACACATCATGAGCATTCATAAATTTACTTAACATTATATAAAAGCATACATATGCATAACATCTTAGTTAAGTAAAAGTCGTTGGTCGTCCTCCGACCTCCTTAGTTATCCCTGACTCTTATTCATATATTGGGGCGTCTTACCCCATTGTATGGCATCTTACCATATCATAATCATTGCGTGGCATCTTACCACGTGGGCATCGTACCCAATCATATGGCGTCTTACCATATTATAAACATTGCTTGGCATCTTACCATGTGGGCATCTTACCCAATCATATGGCGTCTTACCATATCATAAACATTGCGTGGCATCTTACCACGAATAACATCGCATGGCCTCTTACCATGTGGGGCATCTTACCCCGTGGCATCTTACCACAAATAATATCGCATGGCCTCTTACCATGTGGGGCGTCTTACCCCGTGGCATCTTACCACAAATAACATCGCATAAGCGTCATCATCATAACATCATCATAAGCATCATCATTATAAATATCATCATAGATATCATCATCATAACATCATCTTAAACGTCATCATCGTAAACATCATCTTAAATATCATCATAATATGTAAGGGCATGGTTTACCGTCCGATGCTCGTACGTCTCTTACGTACCTTAATTCCCAAAAGTGGAGAATTTGGAGAGCTTTATCTCCTGGATGTTGTGGGCACCTGGGATGGTTCTACACAACCATACAAATTGATATTAGAAGCTAAACATAGTCCAATATCCAAAAATCCCACAAAAAAATCAAAAATCCACTTTTCTTCAGCTCGCGATCGATCGCCACCCAGGCGCGATCGATCGCGAGATCGCACTGGACGAGGGGCCAAAATCTCCTTCTTGGCGATCGATCGCCACTTTTGGCGCGATCGATCGCCAGGCCCGCCGATCGATCGCCCAAAAGTGGCGATCGATCGCCAAATGCTTCTGGCTGGTACTGGACGCTCGCGATCGATCGCCAAGAACGGGCGATCGATCGCCGAGTGCTGTACATCGAATTTTCGCCATTAATGCTCATTTTTCAAGCTCCTTCACATACCACCCCAAAACCAAACTTCCATAAAACATCAATAACATCATAACCCACCAAAACCAACATAAAACACTTCAAAAATCATACCCCAACCATACACAACACATACCCAAACAAACCCACATAAAACATCAAAAACTTAACCCATTTCAACACCAAACATCATAAAACTTATAGGAATGGTTCCATACCTCTTGTAGGCTCCAAATCCTAGCAAAGATCACACAAATAAGGATTTTGTGGGACTTTCCTCCTCCTCTTTTGGTGAGTTTCGAAAATGGGGGGTAGGGTTTGGGGTTGGGAAGTGATTTGGGGATTTTTAAAAGGTGAGAGTAAAGTGGGGGGTTTAAAGTGATGGGTATGGGATTAAAAAGGGGTTGTAATGACTTAATAAAAAGTGTACCCCAAACTTAACATGATGTATAAAATACCCTACTTGGTATTTCAAAAGCATTTTTCAACAATGCTCTAAACTTCATTTAAAATTCCATCTTCCTCATATTTGACAATTTAACACAATTAATCATGTTAACATCTTAATACCCAACACATAAATCTATCAATACATGATACATCATATAAACATAATTAATGTCCAAGTTACCATTAATTAATTTCGGGGCATCACATTACTCCCCTACTTACAAGATTTCGTCCTCGAAATCGCATGCACTTACCCAAAAGAAACTAAACATAAATCATACCAGAAAATAGTTCGGGGTAATGCTGCATCATATGCCGCTCCGTCTCCCACGTAGCCTCCTCGACACCCCGACGATCCCACTGAACTTTGACCATTGGTATAACTTTACTTCGTAGTCTGCGATCCTCACGATCCAGAATTCTGACCGGTCGTTCAACGTAGGATACATCTGAGTCTAACTGCACTTCAGTAGGCTGTAATACATGAGACGGATCTGGCTCATACTTTCTCAACATAGAAACATGGAAGACATCATGAATTCCAGATAAGGACGGCGGTAAAGCCAATCGGTAAGCCAAAGTGCCGATACGCTGTAATACCTCATACGGTCCAACATACCTCGGGGATAACTTCCCCCGCATACCAAATCGAACAACACCCCTGAAGGGTGAGATTTTCAAGAAGACCTTGTCTCCTACTTGAAATTCTAGCGGTCGTCGCCGCTTATTGGCATAGGCTGCTTGCCTATCTTGGGCCGCTTTCATCTTTAAGCGTATCATCTTAATCTTTTCCTCCATGTCCTTAATCATATCCGGTCCTCCGACCGCTTTACTCGTCAAGTCCTCCCAATACAGCGGTGATCTACATCGTCGTCCGTACAGAGCTTCAAAAGGGGCCATTTGAATGCTCGCCTGATAGCTGTTATTGTAGGAGAACTCTACCAGAGGTATAGACTCTTGCCACGGAGTATCAAACTCCAAAACACATGCCCTCAATATATCTTCGAGCGTTTGTATAGTACGCTCCGTTTGGCCATCAGTCTGAGGGTGATAAGCTGTACTTAGTCTCACCTCGGTGCCCAAAGCTGTCTGGAGACCCTCCCAGAAATGAGAAGTAAACCTTGGGTCTCTGTCAGACACGATCGAGACTGGAATCCCATGCAACCTCACTACATCCCGTACATATAATTGGGCCATCTTTAAATACGTGAAAGTCATACTGTAAGGGATGAAATGAGCTACCTTCGTCAGCCTATCCACGATCACCCAGATCGCATCAAATCCAGAGGCCGACCTTGGCAAGTGGGTCACGAAGTCCATAGATATATGCTCCCACTTCCACTTAGGTACCTCCAAGCTCTTCAGCTCGCCACCAGGCCTCTGCCTTTCTGCCTTTACTTGTTGGCAGATCAAACATCTCTTAACGAAGCTGATCACATCACGCTTCATGCGTCTCCACCAGAATTGACCACTTAGGTCCTTATACATCTTTCTTCCACCGGGGTGGATACTGAACCGGCTACTATGAGCCCGTTCTAAAATTCCTTTACGCAATCCTGGCGCATCTGGGACCACCCATCGGTTGCCCAATCTTAAAGAGTCATCTTCAGCCACACTAAACTTTGTCGGCTGGCCTCGAAGTGCTATTGATGACCATCTCTGCACTTCATCATCCGACCTCTGGGCTTTCCTGATTGCCTCAAATACGTCTGGTTCGGCTAATAAGGTCGACACTCGCACCGGCGACGTGTCTACATCGAAATCATAGCCCAGATGGCAATAAGAAATCATCAAAGCTGATAAACACATAACATCCTCAGCGGTGCTCTTCACCTTCCGACTTAAGGCGTCTGCTATCAAATTTGCCTTACCAGGATGGTACTCAATTTCACAGTCATAATCCTTGAGTAAATCCATCCACCTCCTTTGCCTCATATTCAACTCTGCCTGAGTGAACAAGAACTTCAGGCTCTTATGGTCCGTAAAAATGGTAAACGTAGTACCATAAAGGTAATGACGCCAAATCTTCAAGGCGAAAATGATAGCTGCCAGTTCCAGATCATGGACTGGGTACCTGGTCTCATGAGGCTTCAACTGTCTCGAAGCATAGGCTACCACTTGTCTGTCTTGCATCAATACGCAGCCCAAGCCCTGCAGTGACGCATCCGTGTACAAGGCAAACCTCTTATCCTCAGACGGAATCACCAATACTGGCGCTGTCGTCAAACGACGCTTCAATTCTTGGAAGCTTTCCTCACAAGCTTCGGACCAAAAGAATGGGACTCCTTTCTGAGTCAGCTGTGTCAATGGCTTAGCGATCTTGGAAAACCCCTCGACAAAACGTCGGTAATAACCTGCTAAGCCCAGAAAACTCCGTATTTCGGGTACAGAAGTGGGTGCTGCCCACTCCATCACAGCTTCAATCTTCCTCGGATCCACAGATATCCCTTGGCTAGATATGACATGGCCTAGGAACACCACGCTGTCTAACCAGAATTCGCACTTGCTCAGCTTTGCATACAACTGATGATCCCTAAGGATCTGAAGTACTGTCCTCAAGTGCCGTACATGATCTTCTTCAGTCCTAGAGTAGATGAGTATGTCGTCAATGAAAACTATGACGAATTGGTCCAAATATGGCTGGAACACCTTGTTCATCAAACTCATGAAAACAGCCGGGGCATTTGTCACCCCAAAAGGCATGACTAGGAATTCATAATGCCCATACCTAGTCCTGAAGGCTGTCTTCTGGACATCCTCTTCTCTTACTCGAATCTGATGGTACCCCGACCTCAGATCGATCTTACTGTAGAGCCTCGTACCCTGCAACTGATCAAACAAATCATCGATCCTCGGAAGTGGGTACTTATTCTTCACCGTAGCTTTGTTCAGTTGTCTGTAATCGATGCACAAACGCATCGAACCATCTTTCTTCTTCACAAATAAAACTGGTGCTCCCCAGGGCGATACGCTAGGGCGTATATAGCCCTTATCAAGGAGTTCCTGCAGCTGAATCTTTAATTCCCTTAGCTCCGCTGGTGCCATCCTATAAGGGGCACGAGAAATGGCCGACGTCCCTGGTAATAACTCAATCCCAAACTCGACCTCTCTCGTCGGTGGGAATCCGGGAATCTCCTCCGGAAAGACATCAGGGAACTCCGCCACTACGGGCACATCCTCAACTTTCACTTCTCCTTTCTTTTCCGTAACATCGACGGCATAAATGAGATATCCTGAATGACCTCGTTCCAACAACTGCGCCATCTTGACAGCAGATATCAACGGAATCTTAGAGCGAGAACCATCCCCATAGAACGTCCATGGGACTCCCATATCGGATTTAAACCGTACAGTTCTCTGCCTGCAGTTCACAACTGCCTGATACCTGTTCAGAACATCAATGCCCAGAATGCAATCAAAATCTGACATTCCCAGAACAATCAAGTCTGACCTTAGTTCCTTATCCTCAAAATAAATGAGGCCATTGTAGACGATCCGATCAGTAATCATACTTCTTCCAGCGGGGGTCGAGACTATAAGAGGCGTGGGCGACGGAGAAGTGCATAAGTGGTGCCTTTCCACAAAACTTGTCGACACAAAAGAGTGTGACGCACCTGTGTCGATCAATATAAAAGCAGGGTGCGTAAATAAAAGACACGTACCCGCTATAACCTCCTCCGGAGCCGCTGAAGCCTGCTCCCTTGTCAGTGCATAGACCTGTCCTTGAGGTGGCCCCATGGGCTGACCTCCATGCTGTCTCGGTACAAAGGGTGGTCTGTGTTGTGCTGTCCTATCTGCAGGCCTCCCCGCAGAACCCTGTTGGCTCCCCCTGTTGGGACACTGTCTAGCAAAGTGGCCCTTGTCGCCACAAACATAGCACCCTATACAGTCTTTCGCCAGATGTGGTTGCCCACAAAGAGTGCATTGGATCCTCCCGGATCTGTCTCCCTGAGACTGCCCCCTTCCAGATGGGGCATCACCTCTTCGATTACCTTTCCACCTATTGTCGGACTTCTTACCGTTAAACCTTGATGCTGAGGAGTTCCCCCTTGACTTGAACTGATCATTCCTCGGCTTCAAATTATCCGGAGTGGATTTCTGAGAGGGTGCCGACGGTGGTACAACATCAGGGTATGCACCCACTCCTAGTTCGGCTAGCTCAGCCCTTGAGAGTGCATCATCAAAACAAGTAGGGCCATAAGTGATCACCCTATCGTATAGCTCCGGCCTCAGACCCTTCATGAAATTCCTCATCTTTGCTTGCGTGCTCGTGGCAATGTGAGGTACATATCGGAGCAAGGAGCAAAACTGAAGAGCATAATCCGATACCGACATATTACCTTGCTTGAGGTGAGTGAATTCATCTTCCTTAGCCTGTCGTGCTGCAGCCGAGAAATAACGGTTCAGGAAGCGAGTTCGAAACATTTTCCAGTTCACTTCATGACCTTGAGCCTCTTGCTCTACCACAGTGGTCTTCCACCACATTAACGCCTTCTTGGCCAATTGGAACTCCGCTAACCGTATCCACGCTGTCTTCGCACATGGGGCTGCCACAAAGATCTGCTCTATTCTTTCCAACCATTCCTCAGCTCGTTCCCCAGTTTCAGTTCCTTCAAAGGTTGGGGGTCGGTAAGCAAGAAACTGAGTTAAGCTTAGCTCCCCTGGCAATAACCGCTGTTCGGCCGGTTCATCATCAAAAGCTGGCGGGGGTAGGGGATTCGTACGCCCCGCACTTGCATTGACGCTCACTGCGTCACCTACCTCCACATTTGCTGCCATACTGCAACACAAGGATTAACAACAAGATCCAAAAGCAGTTCGTATAATACTTCGTTAGATAAACAAAACATGTTAGCATAACATCATATACTTCATATGCAACTTATGCACAAAACATGTTCGAAAGTAAGCACCTAGCTAACTTATTGCTAAGGCTACCCTTCACTCATCCCGGGTTATCTAACCACTGCTCTGATACCACTAATGTAGGGTCTTCCTACCTTAACTTCATATAGTACACATAAATTGGATAGAACATGCATTTATAACCTCTTAAGGGTTCCGGTTGTAGTTTGAGCTAGGGAGATTACAGGCCAAAAATAAAGTTTTCAAAGCTATTTAATTACATTCCCAACAAAGAATGTTAAAGCTATAGATTTACACTACTCCTAGAGTAGAGACTATCAAAAATCCTGCATCCTACGTTCATCATGCTCCCTTTAGCTCACTTCCTCAACCCGACCCTAGGCCCTTGGTCCAAAAGTGTACCTACAGGGATAACACATCATGAGCATTCATAAATTTACTTAACATTATATAAAAGCATACATATGCATAACATCTTAGTTAAGTAAAAGTCGTTGGTCGTCCTCCGACCTCCTTAGTTATCCCTGACTCTTATTCATATATTGGGGCGTCTTACCCCATTGTATGGCATCTTACCATATCATAATCATTGCGTGGCATCTTACCACGTGGGCATCGTACCCAATCATATGGCGTCTTACCATATTATAAACATTGCTTGGCATCTTACCATGTGGGCATCTTACCCAATCATATGGCGTCTTACCATATCATAAACATTGCGTGGCATCTTACCACGAATAACATCGCATGGCCTCTTACCATGTGGGGCATCTTACCCCGTGGCATCTTACCACAAATAATATCGCATGGCCTCTTACCATGTGGGGCGTCTTACCCCGTGGCATCTTACCACAAATAACATCGCATAAGCGTCATCATCATAACATCATCATAAGCATCATCATTATAAATATCATCATAGATATCATCATCATAACATCATCTTAAACGTCATCATCGTAAACATCATCTTAAATATCATCATAATATGTAAGGGCATGGTTTACCGTCCGATGCTCGTACGTCTCTTACGTACCTTAATTCCCAAAAGTGGAGAATTTGGAGAGCTTTATCTCCTGGATGTTGTGGGCACCTGGGATGGTTCTACACAACCATACAAATTGATATTAGAAGCTAAACATAGTCCAATATCCAAAAATCCCACAAAAAAATCAAAAATCCACTTTTCTTCAGCTCGCGATCGATCGCCACCCAGGCGCGATCGATCGCGAGATCGCACTGGACGAGGGGCCAAAATCTCCTTCTTGGCGATCGATCGCCACTTTTGGCGCGATCGATCGCCAGGCCCGCCGATCGATCGCCCAAAAGTGGCGATCGATCGCCAAATGCTTCTGGCTGGTACTGGACGCTCGCGATCGATCGCCAAGAACGGGCGATCGATCGCCGAGTGCTGTACATCGAATTTTCGCCATTAATGCTCATTTTTCAAGCTCCTTCACATACCACCCCAAAACCAAACTTCCATAAAACATCAATAACATCATAACCCACCAAAACCAACATAAAACACTTCAAAAATCATACCCCAACCATACACAACACATACCCAAACAAACCCACATAAAACATCAAAAACTTAACCCATTTCAACACCAAACATCATAAAACTTATAGGAATGGTTCCATACCTCTTGTAGGCTCCAAATCCTAGCAAAGATCACACAAATAAGGATTTTGTGGGACTTTCCTCCTCCTCTTTTGGTGAGTTTCGAAAATGGGGGGTAGGGTTTGGGGTTGGGAAGTGATTTGGGGATTTTTAAAAGGTGAGAGTAAAGTGGGGGGTTTAAAGTGATGGGTATGGGATTAAAAAGGGGTTGTAATGACTTAATAAAAAGTGTACCCCAAACTTAACATGATGTATAAAATACCCTACTTGGTATTTCAAAAGCATTTTTCAACAATGCTCTAAACTTCATTTAAAATTCCATCATCCTCATATTTGACAATTTAACACAATTAATCATGTTAACATCTTAATACCCAACACATAAATCTATCAATACATGATACATCATATAAACATAATTAATGTCCAAGTTACCATTAATTAATTTCGGGGCATCACAGTTGGAATGAGATTGGCAAGAGGCAATTTAAATAACCCGAGTTCGTAGAGAAAATGCAAGGAATGATTGAATTAATCCAAAACGAATGAAAGCAGCTCAGGACAGGCAAGCCAGCTATGCCAACAAGAGGAGAAGACCGTTGAAATTCCAAGCTGGGTACAGAGTATTTCTGAAAGTGTCAACCTTCCATGGGACAATGCGTTTTGGACACCGAGGTAACTCGCTATATTGGTCCCTATCAGATTGTGGAAAGATTGGATAGGTGGCATATCGGCCTTACCACAACAGTTATCGTTGATACATGATGTCTTTCATGTATCTATGCTAAGAAAATATGAACTAGAGCCATTCCATGTGTTGCAACCTGAGGAGATTGAGGTGGACAGTTCTTTGTCCTATGTGGAACACCCAATCATAGTCTTGGATAGAAAAGAGAAGATATTGAAGAACAAGACTATTCCTTTGGTACTCGTACAGTGGAGCCGGCAGGGCACGGAAGAGTCTACTTGGGAATTAAAGGCCGAGAGGCGACAAGAATGACCACACTTATTTGAAGGTACTCTTTTGTATTCCATGTCGAGTGCTTACGATTATTCGAGGTATCTATAAAAATCGAATGAATATAACCTATGTTGAATTCATGTCTTTTCTGGTTGGCAATGGGCTTGCCACCTTTCAAGAATCTCTTCCTCCCCACCTAGCAACTCACGCCCCTCCCACTTTAATTGCAAGACACTTTCCTCTTGGTCTTGAACAAAAAATCCTACTCTTCCTCTCCCCTAAATTTCGAAGCTACCCTCTCAAATTCCATGGAGAAAATTTTAGTCATATCTTACATGGAAGCATATAATTAAAGATGCATTGAGGAGAGAAGTAAGAACCTTCAAGAAGTTTTGTGGTTGGAGGCTTGGATTGAGTTTTGGTGGATTGATACTTGAATCTTCAGAATCTTCAAGGGATAATTCTCTTTTCAAGTTTACTTTTAGTTGGGTTTAGGTGTTAGGGTCGAAAATAATAAGCCTTAACAAGAAAAGTTGTTGTTAAATGTTTTGCAGTCAGATTTTAGTGTACATAGTTTCTAGAATTTCGAATTTTAAGCATGGTTAAGCTTCGAATTTGAATATGGTGTCCCATATGAAAATTGTAGTATTTTGACTTTAGCTTTAATTGGTCATCGAAATCAGCTAATTTGGAGTTAAAATGAGAAGTTATGATGATTTTATTAAACTGTGCACAAATCGAGTCTGCATGTTCATGCATGTCACATGCAGTATTTCTTTGAAATTCTGGAAAACATATGTTCAGAATTTAAAGTTGAGGTAAATAGAAAAGTTGTAGAACTTTGAATACGTTCAATTTGATAGTAAATTGAGATAATTTGGAGTTAGTATGCAAAGTTATGCTAGTTTTACTAAATGGTGTCAAATCTGGAAACATGGTACCTTCGAGTTATTAAGATGAGATGTTTTGATAAAAATGTACCTCAAGATGAACGAATTAGCTTAAAGCTCATAAAAGATGAATTGTAGAATTTTGAGTAATCTAAATCCTCCCACTGGAATCAGGTCATTTGGATGTCGTATGAATTAGTTATGAAGTTTTTATGAAAAATGGTCAAGCTAGAACATAGAATTTCCACTGTTTTACATAAATAATGTTTAGATCAACTTGATTTAGGTAAATGAACGAATTTGATGAAGTGTCAAACATATGAAATGTCACATGTTAAGTTCACTTTCAAGATCTTGGACCCATGTAAATTGGTTAACTATTGGAAAAGTTATGAGC
This sequence comes from Haberlea rhodopensis, assembly GCA_907163345.1. Classification (NCBI taxonomy): domain Eukaryota; kingdom Viridiplantae; phylum Streptophyta; class Magnoliopsida; order Lamiales; family Gesneriaceae; genus Haberlea; species Haberlea rhodopensis. The sequence continues at coordinate 1,404,685 of CAJQUN010000116.1, read as the reverse complement.
CAATTACTATGAGCATATAAGCTGAAATTTTAAGAAGTTGCTAAGGGTCAATGTTGAAATAATGAACTTGATATTATGTAGTATTGGAATACTTTGATAATATAATTGAGGTGCAAATAACCAGGTTGTGATATACCGATGTCAAATTGAGAAGTACGAAAGTCCTTAATTTTTATTTGCTCGGCTGAGGTACGTAGATGTGATGTTCCCGGATATGATTTATTTGTCATTATGTGATTCCTATGTGATTATATGACATGTTGAACTGCAGTATATGTGATTATATGATATATTAAACTGCATGATATGCGGTTACATGATATATTGAGCTGCATCATATGAGATTACACGATACATTAAGATGCATGGACATTGGAGATATCACATTGATCCTACTGTTCCTTTGATACCAATTGACTATGATGAGATCCATAGTGTCATATGGATGTTGGGCACGACGATAACAGACAGTTTATGTAGAAACTGTAGTTACGCGCGTTGTTGCCAGACCTAGAAACGAGGGATGCTGGGCACATCACTGCGTAGTGTGTGCCACCCTCTGCTCGACCTTGATAGTGTTGATGATCTTTCCTTTGATTCCGAACATATCGACACTTCGAGATTGTTATCACGTACATGCATTGCACTCATGCACGACAAGCATCTCATTACTTGTTTCTCGTACTAGGGTTACTGTGATACTCGTACATGATTAAGTGAATTACAACTTGATAATGGTAATTACAAAACTTATGTTGTACTCGGTGTTGAGATGAACCGGGTAGGATTTAATGATGTGTTAATCATAATTTTACTCAAATGGAATTGAGTAGCTTGTTAGAGAATCATTCTTAATATATATATATATATATGACATGAGTTAAAATCATTATACATGTTCATGTGAAATGATGAATTAATTTATTTTGCAAATTGAGGTTAGATGGTGTCGATTGAATCATTTAATTAGTCATGTAATTAACATGTTAAAGTTGAATGGTGGTGTTTTAACTTAAGCTTAGTCATGCCTTAATTCACTAGCTTAGAGGATAAGTGGATATGAAAGGCAAGGCATTGTCCACCACAACTTAAGTCTTGCACACACTTACACATGTGTACACCTAAAAATCTCTACCAAAAACTCCCAACTCTCCATCTTTCCCCATCACTTTCCACTCTCTTGGAAGCTTGAACTTGCAAGGAACTTGCATCTTGGACTTCTTTTGGAAGATCACAAAGGGTAAGAAGTTGGAAATGAAGAGTTGTGCATATTGGTAGTTGAGAATATTGTTTTCTTGAATTTGCTAGTTAATTATTTTCATGGCATGAATTTGATGTTGAGAAATGAAGTATAATATGGTGTTTTGGTGTATTGTTGTTGAGATATTAAGGTTATACAATGTATGTGTGTATGGTATGGATTATGTGCACATAAATTGAGGATTTTCGAAGACACTGGGCTCGGCGATCGATCGCCAGCCTGCACGCGATCGCGCAAACTAACCAATAATTGGGCGAAAAAGCAGCTCAACGATCGATCGCCGAGTTGGTCGAGCTCGATAGCGGCGAGGCAGTGAATTCTCGCGATCGATCGCGAGGTTCAGGCGATCGATCGCGAGTCTCAAATTTTTGAAAAATTGTTATTCCTCGAGGAATTGAGATGGCACCTAATATGACTTTTAATATTGAATTGTTGCAATTGTGTAGATCCTTCCCAAGCGGCAGGACAACGAATAGGATAATTTCTAACTCCGTAGAGAGACGTACGATCATCGAAGGTAAAAATGTATATTTGATATTGAATGATGCATTGTTGATGCAAGAATGGATACTTTGAGTATGATGTGTGTCGTCGTTATATCGAGTGATTATTATAATTCTTGCCGCTGTCATATCGAATCGAGGAATAGAATACTTTTCGCTATCATACCGTAGCGATGAAATGTAATACTTGCCGCTAATATGTCGAAGCGAAGATAATGCCGTTGTCATATTGAAGCGAGGGGTATTACGTATGCCGCTGATATGACGAAGCGATGTGTATTATAAATGCCACTATTATGTCGAAGCAAGGGGTATTAAAATGACACTGTTATAACAAGACTGTGAATATGGTGATTATTGTGATTATGTTCAATTGTGTCATGACATTTTAATGAACTATGAAATTGAGGAACTGTATTATAATATGATGATTATGGAAATGAGTTGTGGAACAGTGACAACCAAGGAGAGCTTGTAAATTGCATTAATACGGAAGTATTTCGTATTAACGATTATGCATTTTACTTTATGATCGTATTGATATGACTATGAATTGTTATATACTCATGTGATGTGGGTTGTTCATGTAGGAGCTTTTGGAAAGGAGAGCTAAGGCATGGGTTGACGTTTGAGCTGTGTGAGGAATACAGCTATCAAGTTAGAAAGACAAGGCGTATTTTGTTTAGCCTCTACGCATGTGTAGTGCAAAATCTATTAGTGACTACATTCATTTTGTTGGGAATGTAATTATATGGAATGGTGGTAGCCATCAATGCTCAGGACCTCAACATAAACTTTATTACTCTGATATATAAATAACTCTTTTGTTCTCTCAATCACGATTAAGGTAGAGCGGCATTACGTTAGTGGTATCAGAGCAGTGGTTAGATAGTCGGGGTTGAGCGAAGGGTAGAATTAGTGAACATGTCGGATAAACGTTCACTTATGAGCATGTTCATGCATTTTATGCATATTTGAGTATATATGTGCTATACGAACATGCTTGATAATGTTGATGTACATGTGTTGATGGCTAACATAAATTGTATTGTGTAAGTTGATTTTGGATTATTATTGTTAACCACTGCATTACAGCATGGCAGGAAGAAACTCTGTGAATCCCAATGAGGAAGTGGGAGATGCGATAAGCGTTAATGCGAGTATTGCACAGACTAATCCTATACCACCACCAGCTGTGGGTCTGGAGCAGATTGCACAACAACTATTACCAGGGGAATTGAGTCTGACTCGGTTTTTGGCATTTCAACCGCCAACTGGGGAAGAGGCAGAAGAGTGGCTTGAAAGGATCGGACAGATCTTTGTATCAGCACCCTGTGCCAATACTGCATGGCTGAGGTTAGCTGAGTATCAGTTGGCCAAGAAGTCGTCTACATGGTGGAAAACGACGGTAATGGAATTGAGAGCTCAGGGACAAATTGTAGACTGGACCTTATTCAGAACACGGTTTTTGAACCGATATTTCTCAGCCAACATGACAGTCTCTGATTACGCTCTACAATACTCATCGTTACTGAGGTATGTACATATTGCCACAAATGCTCATGCTAAGATGAGACATTTTCTGAAGGGCTTGAGGCCAATTCATTTGATGATGCTCTCACACTAGCTGAATTGGCAGAGATTGGGGTTGGTGCGTACAAAGATTTGGTACCATCACTAGCACCACACCAAAGACCAGCTCCTATGAGTTTGAAACCAAGACGTGACTAGTTTAAGTACGATGAAATTCATCAGCTATTCGATTCAGTGGTCGACAATCTGATTATCGCCATGTGGGAGATCGCAAAAGTAATGCTCAATCCAACAAGGGACAATCACAAGAAAGTAGGACTGGGGAGATTACCATTGTGGATGACAACATCTAATGCACGAATGCCCAGTTTGTTATGAATGTGGCAAAATGGGCCACATTGCTCGTAATTGTCCTAATCGCGGGGGACATCCATACTTCAGGGAAAATAGAGAAATATTTATTGATAGAGCAGTGCAACAGAGGCAGCAATTCATGCCTCGACAATCGGGGGGGTCAGGCATTAGGACTGCCCCAGGGACAAGTCTATGCTTTGACAAGGGAGCAGGCTGAGACAGCTCCAGAAGACGGGTAAGTGTTATTTATTTACTTACCCCACTTTTATTTTGATAGATACAGATGTCTCCCACTCTTTTATTTCTACTGAATTTGTTGAGAAATATCATATGTGCCCGTCTCCATTACCCACACCTCTTCTTGTCTCGACACCCACTGGAAGGAATGTGAGCACTACCCGAATATTATCTGATTGCCTCATTTATTTTGAGGGCAACAACTTGAGAACAGATTTGATTGTGTTGGAGATGATGTATTTTGACTGTATTGTGGGTATTGATGTATTGAACCGATATCAGGCAGTTGTGGATTGCCGTCAGAGGACAGTTCGTTTCCGATCTGATCAAGGGAGTCAGTGGACGTTTTATGGATAGGGTTCTCGTCCGAAAATACCATTGATATATGTTATTAGAATGTCACGGTTATTGGAACGTGGACATGCGGACTATACGAGTTATGTGATTGATGTCTCTGAAAAGAAGAAAGAGGTGAGGATTGAAGAGATACCAGTAGTCGCTGAGTTTGTTGATGTATTTCCGGAAGAAATTCCAGGTTTTCCACCAAGTCGAGAGGTTGAATTTGGAATTGAATTATTACCAGGCACGTCCCCTATTTCTCGTGCCCCTTACAGAATGGCACCGGCAGAGTTAAGAGAACTGAAGGTTTAGTTTCAGGAACTCCTTGACAGTCCCAGTGTATCGCCTTGGGGTGCGCCGGTTTTATTTGTGAAGAAGAAAGATGGTTCGATGCGTTTGTGCATTGATTATAGACAGTTGAACAAAGTGACGGTAAAGAATAAGCATCCTCTTCCACGAATTGATGACCTGTTTGATCAGTTGCAGGGAACGACGATTATTCAAAGATTGATTTGAGGTCTGGTTATCATCAAATACGGGTTAGAGAAGATGACGTTCAGAAGACAGCGTTTCGGACTCGTTATGGACATTATGAATTCTTGGTTATGCCATTCGGAGTAATGAATGCCCCAACTGTCTTTATGAGTTTGATGAATCGAGTGTTCCAACCATATCTTGATCGGTTTGCTATAGTATTCATTGATGATATCCTTCCAGGAACGAAGAAGAGCATGTGAGATATCTACGTGTAGTACTTCAGATTCTCCGAGATAACCAACTGTTTGCCAAACTCAGCAAGTGTGAATTCTAGTTGGATAGCGTAGTGTTTCTAGGCCAAGTAAGCTCCAGGATTGTGATATCAGTCGATCCCAGGAAAGTGGAAGCAGTGATGGAGTGGTCTGTACCTACCTCTGTACTCGAGATTCGAAGTTTTCTGGGTCTGGTAGGGTATTATCGACGCTTTGTCGAAAAGTTTTTGAAGATTGCTAAGCCGTTGACACATAAAAGAGTACCGTTCTATTGGTCTGAGGCTTGTGAGCAGAGTTTTCAAGAACTGAAACATCGATTGACGACTGCACCAATTTTAGTGATTCCCACAGAGAACGAGAGGTTTATCCTTTATACTGATGCGTCACTACAAGGCTTGGGTTGTGTGTTAATGCAGGAAAAACATGTGATAGCCTATGCTTCGAGACAGCTGAAATCACATGAGACTAGATATCCAGTTCATGATTTGGAATTGACAGCTATTATTTTTGCCTTGAAGATTTGGCGGCATTATTTGTATGGCACATCGTTTACAATATTTACGGATCAAAAGAGCCTGAAGTTTTTATTTACTCAGGCAGAGTTTAACATGAGGCAAATGATATGGATGGACCTATTGAAGGACTATGATTGTGAGATAGAATATCATCAGGCCGGGCTAACCTGACAGCTGATGCCTTGAGTCGAAAGGTGAAGTACACCGCTGAATATGTCATTCACATGTCGGCCTTGATGACTTCCTACTGCCAGTTGGGGGTATAATTTTGATGTGTCTGCGTCACCGGTACTTGTGTCCACATTATTAGCAGAACCGAATATTTTTGAGAACATCAGAAGAGCTCAGAAGTCAGACGCTGAAATACGAATATGGGTAACTGGTTCTTCAAGGACAGCCATCGAGATTCAGGATGGCTGATGATGTTACTTTAAGGATTGGTGATCGTTGGGTAGTCCCTGGTACATCCGGATTACGCCACGAGATTTTACAGCGAGCTCATAACAGTAAATTCAGTATCCATTCGGGCGGTAAGAAGATGTATAAAGACATGTGCGACCAGTTCTGGTGGAAGCGGATGAAGCGAGACGTATTAGCATTTGCAAAAAGATGTTTAATATGTCAGCAGGTGAAAACAGAGAGGCAGAGTCCAGGAGGTGAATTGAAGAGCCGAAATGGAAATTGGAGCACATATCTATAGATTTTGTGACCCATTTGCCACGGACTGCTTCGGGATTTCATGTCATTTGGGTGATAGTGGATAGACTGACTAAAGTAGCTCACTTTATACCTTACAGTATGACTTTCGCGTACTTGAGGATGGCCCAGTTGTACGTTCGTGATGTAGTAACACTGCATGTGATTCCGATTTCTATTGTATCTGATCGAGATCCGAGATTTACTTCTCACTTTTGGGAAGGTCTTCAGTCAGCTTTGGGATTTGAGGTAAGGTTGAGTACCGCATACCATCCCCAAACAGAGCTTACCATACAGACGCCCAAAGATATGTTGCGGGCTTGTGTGTTGGAGTTTGACCCTACATGGCAGGATTCAGTAGCCCTGGTGGAGTTTTCGTACAATAATAGCTATCAGGAGAGCATTCAGATGGCTCCATTTGAAGCCTTATATGGATGACATTGTAGATCTCCACCGTGCTGGGATGATGCAGATCATAAATCAGTCGGGCCGGAGTTGATCCAGGAAATGGATGAGAAACTGAAAGTGATTCAACTGAGAATGAAAGCAGATCAAGATAGACATGCAGCTTTAGAATTTCAGTTGGGTGACAAAGTATTCCTGGGTGTTAGTGCGTTTGGGATGCGAGGAAAATTGTCACCAAAGTATGTCGGCCATTATGAGATCTTGCAGCGTATTGACACTTTGGCTTACCATCTGGCTTTACCACCATCGTTATCTGGCATCCATGATGTGTTTCATGTGTCAATGTTGAGGAAGTATGAACCAGACTCGTCTCATGTTTTGCATCCTTCAGAAGTGTAGTTAGACTCTGATGTGTCATATGTAGAGCGGCTGGTTAGAATTCTGGATCGGGCCGATCATAGACTTCGGAAAAAAGTTATACCGATGGTTAAGTTCAGTGGGATCGTAGGGGTGTCGAGGAGGCAACGTGGGAGACGGGGCGACATATGATGCAACATTATCCGAAACTATTTTCTGGTATGTAATTTTGAGTTTTTATGATGGAAGTATGGGTGAGTTATGCAATTTCTGTGATGCCCCGAAATTAATTAATTGCAAGGCATTAATTATGTTTATATGATGAATCATGTGATAATTGATTTATGTGTTGGGTATTAAGATGTTAACATGATTTAATTGTGTTGATGCCCCTGTGGTAAGATGCCACACGACGGTTATGTTATGGTAAGATGACATACAATGGGGTAAGATGCCCTTATACATGAATAAGAATCAGGGATAACAAAAGAAGTTGAAGAACGACCAATAACTTTTACTTAACTAAGATGTTATGCATTGTTGTATGTCTTTTAATGTCATGTTAAGTAAATATGTTTATGCTCACGATGTGTTGTCCCTGTAGGTACACTTTTGGACCGAGGGCCTAGGGTCGGGTTCAGGAGGTGAGCTAAAAGGAGCAAGATGAATATAGGATGCAGGATTTTGATAGTCTCTACTCTAGGAGTAGTGTAAACCTATAGCTTTAACATTCATTATTGAGAATGTAATTAAATAGCTTTTGGAAATTTTATTTTGGCCTGTAATCTTCTTAGCTCAAGCTACAACCGGAACCCTTAAGAGGTTATAAATGCATGTTCTGTCCATTATATGTGTACTAATTGATGTTAAGGTAGGAAGACCCTACAATTTCGAGGTCGGAATTCATGTAGTGGGGAGAAATGCGATACTCGTAAATGATTAAGTGAATTACTACTTGATAATAGTAATTACAGACTTATATTTTTACTAGGTTTTGAGATGAACCGGGTAGGATTTAATCATGTGTTAATCATAATTTTACTCAAATGGAAATGAATAGCTTGTTAGAGAATCATTCTTTTGGAATGATATATATGACATGAGTTAAAATCATTATCCATGTTCATGTGAAATGAGGAATTAATTTATTTTGCAAATTGAGGTTAGATGGTGTTGATTGAATCATTTAGTAGTCATGTAATTAACATGTTAAAGTTGAATAGTGATGTTTTAACTTAAGCTTAGTCATGCATTAATTCACTAGTTAGAGGATAAGTGGATATGAAAGGCAAGGCATTGTCCACCACAACTTAAGTCTTGCACACACTTACACATGTTTACACCTAAAAATCTCTACCAAAAACTCCAAACACTCCCTCTTTCCCCTTCACTTTCCACTCTCTTGGAAGCTGGAAATGAAGAGTTGTGCATATTGGTAGTTGAGAATCATGTTTTCTTGAATTTGCTAGTTAATTATTTTCATGGCATGAATTTGATGTTGAGAAATGAAGTATAATATGGTGTTTTGGTGTATTGTTGTTGAGATATTAAGGTTATACAATGTATGTGTGTATGGTATGGATTACGTGCACAGAAAATTGAGGATTTTCGAAGACACAGGGCTCGGCGATCGATCGCCAGCCTGCACGCGATCGATCACGCGAACCCAACCAATAATTGGGCCAAAAAGCAGCTCAGCGATCGATCGCCAAGTTGGTCGAGCTCGATCGCTGCGAGGCAGTGAATTCTCGCGATCGATCGCGAGGTTCAGGCGATCGATCGCGAGGTTCAGGCGATCGATCGCGAGTCTCAAAATTTTGAGAAATTGTTATGCCTTGAGGATTTGAGATGGGACCTAATATGACTTCTAATATTGAATTGTTGCAATTGTGTAGAGCCTTCCCAAGCGGCAGGACAACGAAGAGGATAATTTCTCACATATCCTCACTTTTGGTGGAAAAAGGTACGTAGAGAGACGTACGAGCATCGACAGTAAAAATGTATATTAGATATTGAATGATGCATTGTTGGTGCGTGAATGGATACTTTGAGTATGATATGTGTCGTTGTTATATCGAGTGATGATTATAATGCTTGCCGCTGTCATATCGAAGCGAGGAATATAATATTTGCCGCTATCATATCGAAGCGAAGATAATGATGCTGTCATATTGAAGCGAGGGGTATTATGAATGCCGCTGATATGACGAAGCGATGGGTATTATAAATGTCGTTGTTATGTCGAAGCGAGGGGTATTAAAATGTCGCTGTTATAACAAGACTGTGAATATGGTGATTATTGTGATTAGGTTGAATTGTGTCGTGACATTTTAATGAATTGTGAAATTAAGTAACTGTATTATAATCTGATGATTATGGAAATGAGTTGTGGAACAGGGACAACCAATGAGAGCATGTTATATGCATTGAATACATGAGGTATTTCGTATTAACGATTATGCATTTTACTTTATGATCATATTGATGTGACTATGAATTATTATATGCTCAAGTGTTGTGGGTTGTTCCTGTATGAGCTTTTGGAAAGGAGAGCTAATGCATGGGTTGACGTTGTGAGCTGTGTGAGGAATAGAGCTATCAAGTTAGAAAGCAAGGCATATTTTGTGTAGCCTCTACGCATGTGTAGTGCAAAATCTATTAGTGACTACATTCATTTTGTTGGGAATTTAATTATATTTTGTATATGGAATGGTGATAGTCCTCAATGCTCAGGACCTCAACATAAACTTTATTACTCTGATATATAAATAGCTCTTTTGTTTTCTCAATCACGATTAAGGTAGCGAGCATTACAATTACTGATCCCCGTTGTGGGGGCTGTGTGATGTCCCCGAAATGATTAATTGCAATTAAGGCATTAATTATGTTTATATGATGAATTATGTGGTAATTGATTTATGTGTTGGGTAATAAGATGTTAACATGATTTAATTGTGTTGATTATTAAATATGAGGAAGATGTGAATTTAGAGGAAGTTTGTTGCATTTTATTAAATGCTTATAAATACCATGTTTGGGTATTTTATACATCATGTTAACTTTGGGGTGCAATTTTTATATTAACCTTTATAGCCCTCTTTCCCCACTATACCCACATTTTCACCACTTTACCAATCACTCATTTAACCCCCAAATTTCATCCCTCAACCCTAACCCCACACCATTTTCGAAATCTAGCAAAAGAGGGAGGAGGAATCTTCACAAAAACTTTGTTTGTGAGATTTATTGAAGGATTTGGAATCCTTAAGAGGTATGGAGCCCTTCCTAAAGTTTTTATGATGTTTGGTGTTGAAATGGGTTAGCTTTTGATGTTTTTATGTGGGTTGTTTTGGGGTATATGTTATTTATGGTTGGGGTATGATTTTTGAAGTGTTTTATGTGGGTCTTTGTGAGTTATGATGATATTGATGTTGTAGGAAAGTTTGGGTTTGTAAGGAATGAAGTGGAGCTTGAAAAATGCTCATTAATGGCGATTTTTCGTGGCTCAGTACTCGGCGATCGATCGCCCGTTTTTGGCGATCGATCGCGAGCCTCCAGTGCGCGCCAGTAGCATTTGGCGATCGATCGCCACTTTTGGGCGATCGATCGGCGAGCTGGCGATCGATCGCGCCAAAAGTGGCGATCGATCGCCGAAGACTCAAAATTTCAGAAACGGGCAGTGTGATCTCGCGATCGATCGGGACAACCCAGCGATCGATCGCGAGACACATAATTATGTGTTTTTGATGTTTTTGTGGAGTTTTTGGATATGGAACTATAATTAGCTTCTAATATCAATTTATATGGTTATGTAGAACCATCTCAGGTACCCACAACTTCACGGAGATAAAGTTCTACAACTTCTCCATCTTTTGGAATTAAGGTACGTAAGAAGCGTACGGGCATCGGACGGTAACACACTTCTAAACTGTGACTATGCATTGATTGCATAATTATTCATGATGTCTATGATGATGATTATGATAAGTAAGTTTATGATGATGATGTTATGATAAATAAAGATGATATGACGTTTACGATGATGATTATGATAAGATGATGATGTCTATATGACAATGATGCTTATAAGATGGTGATGTTTACAAGATGAGGATGTTTAAAAAATGACGATGTTTATGCTATGATGATGATGATGTATGTTTAACTATGTTATTAAGAATGGTTGAATGTCCGGTATGGCTAAGCGAGGAAGGTACTTGCCGCTCACATAACTAGCGAGGGGATACATCCGCTATCAAGGTGTAGCGAGGGGTATCATATTCCGCTAAGCGAGGAGATACATCCGCTATCAAGGCGTAGCGAGGGGTATCACAATTCCGCTTTATGTCGAGCGAGGGGGCCAATTGTGCCGCTGTCATAATAGAACCAGGATAGTCCCATTTCTAATTAACATTGTTGATTAAGAGCATATAAGTGAAGTACGATTTTAATCATTTATGTCAAGAACTAATGATTACATGCATGATTATGAAACAGGGACAACCAAAGAGGGTTAATACAAGTAACCAGGAAGTATATGTTACCAATTACTTTCATGCATTTATTTATATGTCATTACCTTGTGATGTTAAGTAACGATGTATATGCTCATGATGGGTTGTTCCTGTAGGTACACTTTTGGACTAAAGGACTAAGGGTCGGGTTGAGGCAGTGAGCTATGAGGAGCATGAAAGAAGTTATGATACAGGATTTTTGGATAATCTCTACCCTAGGAGTAGTGTAATTCTATCGCCTTAACATTCATTTTGAGAATGTAATTAATTAGCTGTTGAAATTTTATTTTTGGCCTGTAATCTTATTAGCTCAAAGCTACAACCGGTGCCCTATGAGGTTATAAATGCATGTTTAGTCCCTAATATGTTATTAAGATGATGTTAAGGTAGGAAGACCCTACAGGCTGTCATGTCTTTGTTGCTTGGGCATGACATGGTTTATAGGAGGACCTGTTTCTGATGCTCAGGATGAGGCATTTAGGAAAAACCGAGCTCAGTGATGAACGAGCGCATGTTCGATGTATTGTGTCTTGGTCCCAGTAAATAGTATTCTAAATTTTAAATAAATTAAATTCACTGGGGTATGCCTCGAGTATTTAGTATTTTGGAGTAATAAATTACTTGGAGACTTATTTGGTATTTGAATGACGAATGACATGCTAAATGTAAACTAACAATATATTTTCAATATTATGATATATGTAATATCGAAAAAAAATTAGGTCCACTTGTTAGTAAATTTTAAACAAATTTTTCGCTGTTTACGTAAAATAATCTGTGTGACAAGAAAACACTTGATTAGGACAGGCCCCTCACACTATTAGCATCCAAAAACTTTTTCTTCTAACTCTCACATATTTACCACACCTTTTTTCTAAATATGTTGTCTTTCATAGCTAGCAAACGCGGGACATGTAAGTAATTTGATGAGTAAAAGGTATAAAAATGTTGAACAAAATACCAAACGACACGAAGCTAATGATGTACTCTATCAGTGGTATGCGTGAATTGAAATTATTGGTTATGATACATTGAGTTGTGAAGACAAAAAGGCTAACCTCTTAGATTCAGCTGAGATCCCTACTAAGCATGCCAAGAACTGAAAAGGCAGCTTTGTGCAAAAGTTCCTTTTCCTGTTCTAAGGTGTTCTTCCTCTGATAAACAGAGTCTTTGGAGTTCTCTATCTCTTTCATAATTCCTGCAGAGTTCTGATCAATATCCCTGCAAATTTAAGGGTAAACGAGATTGAATTTAGAACACAATAAGGAATCACTATGCATGTAGCATACTTGATTTACAAAAAATTAGCGAAAACTTCAAGGCTGATACAGAGAGAAGCAGAGAAAAAAATAATTGTCGGAGAGTAAACATTGTGATGAAAATGCTAGTAACATTAGACAGTGAAAGCTAATCAAGACTTTAGCTTCCGTAAACAACAGTTTTGCTGCAGCAGAAAGAAATCAAGTGTTCCCGTAAGGTAGACTTGGTTGTTGAGCTCACTTTATCATACCAAGCATGTTGTCCATCATAGTTTTCACATTCTGAGAGAGATCTACATTCATTGCACAAACAAAACTTTCTTGTAAGTTAACGAGATAATTTTATGAATGTATAACGGAAAAAGGGAAGCACGGACTAGAAGATGTAGAACTGCCAAGAATTCACATTCTTGAAATTCTAGAAATGGGGAACGTTTCATTTCCAAAGTATGACCTTCATTATGTGACAATGGACGCGTTTAAAGCTCAATAGATAATTCAAAGAAACAGTATTTCAGCAGATGCGTATCTACTCACAAAATGCAATGTTCCTCTGCATACTAAATCTAAACAAAAACCTGAGAAAACTGACTGCAGTTTATACAATCAGCAGACCGAAGTGATTTATCTAACCATATTTATATCTCCTTTTGTTCTCAAAATCAGGTCTAAAACCTAAGCCTGACCAGTGCCGGGACTTCGGAATTGACAAAACAATCATTTTGAAATATTAAACCCAATACACTCCAAAATGGCAAAATCCACATAATTAGTTCGCTAATCAATTGAATAACGCTCTTTTTGAAAATTGATTCTGTCAATAGATTGAAAGTTAAGTGAATCTCTTATGAAGCTGTTCTTACTTAAATTAGTGGTCTACTGAGCTAAAATAAACAGCCAAATGTAATACATGATCATAAATCAATAAATCTTATTCTGAAAATAAACAATCGGATACAAAACTTACATAAACAATTACACATGCCGATCGATTTGATATTTAAACAAACTAATTCGAGAAACTCAAACAACAAATCTCTGCTTCACATTGAAATAAATCCAACTGACCATTATTTTAAACATAAACAGAATTACAAATCGAACATCAGAATAAGGACCATTACAAAATCAAGTAAGGCAAATAAATAACCAGGCATTTATTACCAAAAACGAGAGAATACAACTGAGACTCTTCCTCCGAGCGTTGAACGAGCTCCCCGCCGGAGGGAAGTGGTGATGACGTCATCATCCGCGAGCTGAGATGGAGAAAAAGAAAAATAAAATGTGGCGCGCTACTTGAATTGATGGGTTTATGTTGAAAAAGCAAAAAAAAAAAAACATTAGTGGGGCTAAAATATCCTCCTTTTAAAGATTAGTTCACGTATCCCTCTATTTGAAATTGTGAAATATCCTCTATTTGAAATGCAACTGTTTGAATTCCGGCCCATACCTACCGTAAAAACTTTATTCGACCCAATCGCCGAAAAAAATTCAAATCATTTAAATCTATTTTGAGGGAAAATGATTAAATTAGACATAGAACATACTGTCTTGTTCGCAAAATTTGGGGACAAAAAATCAAGGGTTTTTTGTACAAAATATTCGAGAAGAATTATTAATTTAACAAAATATTCGAGAAGAATTATTAATTTAACAAAATATTCGAGATTTTACACATTTTTAAACTAACCTAAAACGCCACTTTCATATGGCGACTTCAACGAAATCGCCATCTGAAATGGCGTCTTTAGTTGTTGGAAAAAAATTATTGAATGCGCCATCTGAGATATTTTTTTAAAAAGAATTATTGAAGGCGCCATCTGAGATGGCGCCTTTAATAAAAAATATTATTTTTGCTGAAAACGACATCTGTGATGGCGCCTTCTTAACTATAAAAGTCCGGCCGAACCCCTTCATTTTCTACACCGAAACGAAATCACATAACATTTATAGTTTTTTCCTCTGATTTTATCGTTGAAATTGTCGAATCTCAAATCTTAATTTGCCGCCCTTCAAGTATTTTTCTGGTAAAAATCTTGTTATATTATTGATTTTATCATCTTCCAGATTATATAAATTTGTTAAATTAAATTTATTAATTACTTGAAATATTAAATTTTTTTCAGAGATGTCGATTCAAATATTATTGTATTGTGGAGGTAATATATTACAAGATTCAGATACCATTAGATATGATCGTGGTCCATTAAGAGGTACCACAATATCTCGCACAATATTGAACAAAATATATAATATCGTTGGCATCGACCGCAACCAGTTCCTTCTGAAAATGTATGCAAGACACATGATCAGAGATTTTCCAGGCTACGACAGACAATTTTGCCATTAGATAATGATTATAATTTAGCATGGCTATTGGATTCAGAACAGGGTCATAGTTGCTTGGAAATTTACATAGAAACAGAACCACAAAAGTATGATTGTATTCTAGAAAATGTAGATTGTTTGCTTGTAGTTGCAGAAGGACTGACTACCTCTGGTAGAGATCCAGATGACGATCTCATAGATGTTGATGTTATTGCTCATGAGCCACTAGCAGACAGTTTTGCTTAATTGGGAAATGATATTCAGTCTGAACCAGAGGATATTCCGTCTGAGGATGATGCTGATGACGTTGAGGTTGACATTTGTGTCATGTCGAAACAATTGCAGATCAAGATGAGGAGATACCAATCACCCAAGAAGTGTCAGTTACTGTACCGGAGACAACCATGACAAATACTCATGTCCTTTATCCAACAATTTCATTCTTCTCAATGACACAAAATGGTGTTGAGGATGGTGAAGGTTTCAAAGTGCAAAAATGGTGATTTTCGTGGTACAGGGGCTGGCGATCGATCGCCCGTTTTTGGCGATCGATCGCGAGCAGGCAGTAGGCTCCAGAAGCCTTTGGCACGATCGCCCAAAAGTGGCGAGCGATCGCCGAAAGCAAAAATTTGTTGGTTCGGGCAGTGTGATCTCGCGATCGATCGGGACGTCTTGGCGATCGATCGCGAGACACACAAAAGTGTGTTTTTGGCTTTTTTGTGGAATTTTTGGATATTGGACTATAATTGGCATCTAATATTGATTTGTATGGTAGTGTAGAACCATCCCTGGTACCAACAACATCGAGGAGATAAAGTTATATAACTTCTCCACTTTTGAAACTAAGGTACGTAGTGAGACGTACGAGCATCGGACGGTAAAACGTGTCATACCTTTGATTATGTATATTGTGGATAGTGAATCCTTATACGTGATGGTATATGTGAATTGACTGTGATTTATTGTGATAATGGAATCAACTATTGTGTTTGATTAATGTGATGGAATTGATGAATGTTCCGGTAGCCTTTATCTCCGAGCGAGGGAGGTACTTGCCGCTGTCATATGAAGCGATGGTAATATGATATTTGCCGCTGTCATGTCTAAGCGAGGTAACATGCCATTGTCATTGTCGAAGCGAGGGATATCATATGATGCCGCTATATGTCGAAGCGAGGGGTCCTAAAATTCCGCTGTTGTATTGGGACCGGAACAGTCACAATTCTAGTGATTAATGTGGAATATTGTGGATATAATTGGAAACGCGTTATCGATCATTATATTGTGAACTAATGATTTTGTGCATAAGTTTGTGAAACAGGAACAACAATGGAATGTGTTAATGTGGTGATCAAGGAGCATATCTATTATTTGTCTCATGCGCTTAATTATTTTATTAAGTTGAATTGTGTTAAGTGGTGATATATATATGCTCATGGTGAGTTGTTCCTGTAGGTACGCTTTTGGACCAAAGGGGCTAAGGGTTGGGTTGAACTGTGAGCTGAAGGAGACATGAAAGAAGATAGAATACATGATTTTTGTTAGTCTTAAACATTCATTTTGGGAATGTAACTAACTAACTATCGAAGTTTTATTTTTTTGGCCTGTAATTACATTGAGCTCACATAACAACCAGAACTCTAAGATGTCTCTAATACATATTTAGCCCTGTTTATATCTTGATTTCACTGTTAAGGTAGAGAGGCCTTACATTAATGGTATCAGAGCAGTGGTTAGAGAACCTTGGAACGAGTGAAGGGTAGCCTTAGCAATAAGTTGGCTAGGCGTCTACTTTTAAACATGTTGTGCGCATATGAAGTATGTGACTGCTATGCTAACGTGTTATGGCTTTCCAACGATGTATTATGTGAATTGTTTTTGTATATTATTGTTAACCCTTGTGTTGCAGTATGGCAGCAAATGTCGATGTTGGTGATGCAGTAAGTGTAAATGCTAGTGCTAGGCACACAAATCCCCTACCGCCGCCAGCCTTGGGCGAAGAGCCGTCCGAACAGCAGTTATTGCCGGGAGAGCTGAGTTTGACTCAATTTCTAGCTTATCGACCCCCGACTTTCGAAGGGACTGAAACAGGGGAGAAGGCCGAGGAATGGCTAGAGAGGTTGGAGCAGATATTTGTAGCTGCCCCATGCGCAAAGACAGCTTGGATACGGCTAGCAGAGTTTCAATTGGCCAAAAAGGCGCTGATGTGGTGGAAGACCACAATGATTGAACAGGAGGCTCAGGGTCAGGAAATAAACTGGAAGCTGTTTAGGACTCGATTTCTGACCCGATACTTCTCAGCGGCGGCACGGCAGGCTAAAGAGAACGAATTCACTAGCTTAAAGCAAGGTACTATGCCGGTGTCTGACTATGCTCTCCAGTACTGTTCCTTACTTAGATATGTGCCTCATATCGCCACTAGCACCCAAGCAAAGATGAGGAACTTTATGAAAGGCTTGAGGCCGGAGTTGTATGATAGGGTGATCACTTATGGCCCTACTTGTTTTGATGACGCCCTGGCACGAGCTGAACTGGCAGAATTAGGAGTGGGTGCATATCCGACTGTGGCACCGCCTCCAGCACCATCACAGAGGCCGACCCCTGAAAACTTGAAACCAAGGGGCGATCATTTTAAGTCAAAGGGAAACTCATCATCTTCCAGATTCAGTGGTAGATGGTCGGATGCTCGTGGAAGGGGTGGTCGTGGAAGTAATGCTCCGCCTAGGGGACAGTCGCAAGCTAGCAGCTTCGAAAAAGTTAAGTGTTTTCTGTGCGGAGGACCCCATTCAGTGAAAGGATGCTCTGCTTGTTATGAATGTGGGAAACATGGTCACTTGGCCCGAAATTGTCCTAACCGGGGAGGGCCACAGAACACTATGGGGAGACCTTCAGACAGGCCAGCGCAGCAGAGACCACCATTTGCACCGAGGCCATTGGGAGGACAGCCGTTGGGGCCACCTCAATGGCAAGTGTATTGTGATATCCCTGAAATGATTAATTGCAATCTGGTGCATTAATTCAGTTTGTATGATTAATTATGTGGTAATTAATTATGTGTTGGAATTATTATGTGGAAATGCTTAGTCACGTGTTAGAGTGACCCGGGATAGCATTTCAGGGTGCATGTTGGGTATGTTGGGAATTATGGTTGGAAGCATGATTTATTTGCCTTGGTTAGCAATTAATTAGAAATCATGATTTAATTGATATTTTGGTGCATTTGGTTTAATGCTTTGGAAAATATCATGTTGGGGTGTTTTATACACCATGGGTTGTGGATTGCATTTTAATTAAACCCAACCCTTATAACCCCCCACCTTTACCAAATCACTCTTACTTTACCAAAATCAATTCCCACAAACCCTTCCCCTTCATTTTCGTTCTTGAGCTTTGGGGTGAAGAGAAGTCCTTGCAAAATCTTGTTTTGTGGAGTTTATTGGGTGATTTGAGATCCCCAAGAGGTATGGATACTCATGGTTGTTTTTGTCAGGTTTTGTTTAAGTTTGGTATGCTTTTGAAGGATTTTAAAATGGGTTTGTTTTGGGTTGTTGTGGTTTTGGTTGTATGTTGGATTTATACTTGTTTTGAAGTATATTTTGGTGGTTTATGTTGTATTGGATGTTGTTGGTTTGTTGGGTTAGGTGTTGGTATGGATTGGAAGGATTTTTTTGGTGCAAAAATGGCAAAAATCGCGCCTCTGTGCGAGGCGATCGATCGCCTGAAAAGAGGCGACCGATCGCCATGGGACAGTAGGCTTTTCGAAGGATAGGCGATCGATCGCCTAAAATGAGGCGACCGATCGCCGAGAGGCAGTAGCCAAATCAAAGGATAGGCGATCGATCGCCATGTTTGGCGCGATCGATCGCCGCAGTGAAAATTTTGAGGCGACCGATCGCCTGAGGGAAGCGATCGATCGCCGCCTGTGGATTTTTGGGAAATGATTTCTTTTGTCAAATTTTTGGTATTTGGCTATTATTTGGCTTCTAATATGGGGTTGTGTGATTGTGTAGAACCATCCCAGGTAGCAACGCAACCAAGGAACTGAAGCCATATCAAATCCACTTTTGGAAAGGTACGTAGAGGACGTACGGGCACCCAACGGTACATGTATCTTATATACTCATTGTTTATGCATTGTGGATGCGAGTATATATGTGGTATTGCATTGTGGATGCAAATACATGTTATGCATGATGTTTATAGATGCATATGATGATTATTGGTGCACATCCCATGAGTTGTGGTCATCCCTTGATGATTTTAATGCTTGCCGCTATTTGTTTGGTTCCGCTAAATGTGAAGTGAGGGGTGGGAGCGCCGCATGTCACATTTGAGCGTGGTTATCATATAGGGCGAGGAAAGGGTATTTGCCGCTCAATGAGAGGCGAGGGGTGGGAGTCCCGTATGTCCATTGAAGCGAGGTTATCCTATGCCGCCTATATGTAAATAAGCGAGGGGCACTAAAATACATTGTGATGGACAGACTAGGGATTGGTGATCAGTATTTGGTATTGATGAGCCGGTATATGTCATGACATGTTTGACCATTAAAAATAATCTATTGATTATACTCATGAGTTATGGTACAGGGACAACCAAACGGGAAGCGTTTGAAATGCATGGGAGAAACATGAAGTGTTTTATTATGATTATGCATTTACGCTTTATCTTCATATTGTATTGAATATGAATGATTATTATTGCTCATGTTTGGGGGTTGTCCTTGTAGGTACCTTTTTGGCATGATAGAAGGACTTGAACGGGTTGAGGTGGTGAGCCTTGTGGAGAATTCTTTTGAGGCAGAAAGGACAGGATTATTTTGGATAGTATCTACTCTAGGAGTAGTATAAAACTATAGTTGAACACATTCATTGATTGGAATGTAATTAATCCATTTGGTAGTCCTTATTTTTTTGGCAAGCTCATAAACTCAACACGTTCTTTTACACTCTGATTATTATGATAGCTCTATTATGTCTTGATTCCGCACTTAAGGATTAGGGTCCTTACATTAGTGGTATCAGAGCAGTGGTTAGAGAACCCGGGAACGAGTGAAGGGTAGCCTTAGCATGATTGGCTAGGTGCTTACATTTGAAGCATGTTTATGCATGTGGTGCATATTGATGTATATCCTGTTATACTAACGTGCTTATTCTCATTCCTATTATCTAACGGCATATATATATATTGCTTTGGAATTGTTGTTAACATTTGTGTTACAGCATGGCTGCTAATGAGGAGGTTGGAGATGTTGGTAGTGTGAACGCAAGTATTGGTCAAGTGAACCCTCTACCTCCACCGGCCGTAGGCATGGAACCCGTAGCTCAGTTATTACTACCGGGTGAGATCAGTTTGACGCAATTTCTGTCTTACCATCCGCCCCGGTTTGAGGGGACAGAGTCCGGAGAAGAGGCTGAAGAGTGGCTGGAAAGACTTGAACAGATCTTTGTATCGGCTCCTTGTGCTGTTACAGCTTGGCTGAGGCTGGCGGAGTTTCAGTTAGCTAAGAAACCTCTAATGTGGTGGAGGAGCACGGTGATGGAGCTAAGAGCACTAGGTGCTGTGATTGATTGGACACTCTTCAGGACTAGGTTTCTGAACCGGTATTTCTCCGCAGCGGCGAGACAGACGAAGGAGGACGAATTTACAAGTTTGAAACAGGGGATCAGGACAGTGTCAGACTATGCCACACGGTACTTTTCGTTGCTGAGGTATGTTCCCCACATTGCCACTAATGGGCACGCAAAGATGAGGAACTTTATGAAGGGGTTGCGACCGGAGCTCTATGACCGGGTTATCACCAATAACCTAACTTCTTTTGATGATGCTCTCACAAGGGCGGAGCTTGCCGAGCTTGGGGTGGGAGCTTATCCTAGTGCTATGCCACCACCAGTACCGCAACAGAGGCAGACTAATGACAGCTTGAGGCCCCGAGGAGAGCCATTTAAACCTCGTGGTGCCTCTTCATCTTCGCGATTTGGTGGAAAGAAATACTTTGGTCAGAAACAGGATAACAAGAAGAATTGGTCGGCCAATCGAGGGTCTTCACAAGGGAATAGGCCGGGAGAGCCTAGGTGCGACAATTGTGGAGGGCCACATTCTTCAAACAAGTGTCTTGCCTGTTATATCTGTGGCAAGATGGGCCACATCGCTCGGTATTGCCCCACCCGGGGAGGACAGTCAGAGTTTCCGGGCAACAAGCCGAGGTTTGATGATAGGACAGTGCAGCAGAGGCAGCAGTTTGGGCCTCGACCATCGGGAGGTCAGACAGTAGGACCGCCCCAGGGACAGGTGTATGCACTGACCAGAGAGCAGGCCCAGGCAGCTCCAGAGGAGGTGATCGCCGGTACGTGTCATTTATTTACGTACCCTGCTTTTATTTTGATCGATACAGGTGCCTCCCACTCTTTTGTATCTGTTGGTTTTGTGGAGAGACACCATATGCGCACGTCTTCTCTACCCACGCCTCTCCTTGTCTCGACACCCACTGGAAGAAATGTCGTTGCTGATCAGTTTTTGGCAGAGAGCCTCATTTATTTTGAGGGCAACGAATTGAGGTCAGACTTGATTGCGTTGGGCATGTCAGACTTCGACTGCATCTTGGGTATTGATGTTCTGAACAGATATCAGGCAGTGGTAGATTGCCGGCAGAGGACAGTGAAGTTCAGACCTGAGTTGGGCAGTCAGTGGACTTTCTATGGCAACGGTTCTCGTGCGAAGATTCCGTTGATTTCAGCGATCAAGATGACTCAGTTGTTGGAACGTGGCCACACGGGCTATCTCATTTATGCCGTGGACACGTCTGGGAAGAATAAAGAACTAAGAGTTGAGGATGTACCGGTAGTAGCCGAGTTCGCTGATATATTCCCAGAAGAGATCCCAGGATTCCCACCGGCTAGGGAAGTTGAGTTTGGGATCGAGCTGTTGCCAGGGACATCCGCTATCTCTCGTGCACCTTATAGGATGGCACCGGCTGAGTTGAGAGAGTTGAAAGAACAGTTGCAGGATCTCCTTGACAAGGGATATATACGCCCGAGCGTGTCGCCGTGGGGCGTACCAGTTCTCTTTGTGAAGAAGAAGGACGGCTCGATGCGGTTGTGCATCGATTACCGGCAACTGAATAGGGCTACAGTGAAGAACAAGTATCCTCTCCCAAGGATAGATGACTTGTTTGATCAGTTGCAAGGTACCAGGGTGTATAGCAAGATTGATTTGAGATCCGGGTATCATCAGATTCGAGTCAGAGAGGAAGATGTGCAGAAGACAGCATTCCGGACCCGATATGGACATTATGAATTCCTAGTGATGCCGTTCGGCGTGACGAATGCTCCAGCGGTCTTTATGAGTGTGATGAACAGAGTATTTCAGCCGTATCTTGATCAGTTCGTCATTGTGTTTATTGACGACATTCTCATCTACTCCCGGAGTGAGGAAGAGCATGTGAAACACTTGAGGACAGTGCTTCAGATTCTCAGAGAGCATCAGTTGTATGCTAAGCTCAGTAAGTGTGAATTTTGGCTGAGCAGTGTAGTGTTTCTGGGGCATTTCATATCGAGCAGCGGGATATCTGTAGATCCCAAGAAGATTGAGGATGTGATGGAGTGGGCTGCCCCCACTTCTGTGCCTGAGATCCGGAGTTTTCTTGGCTTGGCCGGGTATTATCGACGCTTTGTCGAGGGCTTTTCGAAGATTGCCAAGCCGCTGACGCAGTTGACTCAGAAGGGAGTGCCTTTCTTTTGGTCAGAAGCTTGTGAGGAGAGCTTCCAGGAATTAAAGCACCGTTTGACGACGGCGCCAGTGTTAGTGATCCCTACGGAGAACTCCAGATTTGTTCTGTATACCGATGCATCACTTCAGGGCCTTGGGTGTGTTCTGATGCAAGATAAGCATGTGGTAGCTTATGCATCGAGGCAGTTGAAGCCGCATGAGACCAGATATCCAGTTCATGACTTGGAATTGGCGGCTATCATCTTCGCCCAGAAGATTTGGAGGCATTACTTGTATGGTACTTCGTTTACCATATACACGGATCACAAGAGCCTCAAGTTTTTATTCACTCAGGCAGAGCTGAACATGAGGCAAAGGAGGTGGATGGACTTACTCAAGGACTATGATTGCGAGATAGAGTACCATCCCGGGAAAGCTAATTTGACAGCAGATGCTTTGAGCCGGAAAGTGAGGAGTTCTGCTGAGGACGTCATCCATTTGTCGGCTATGATGACCTCCTATTGCCATCTGGGCTATGATTTCGACATTGATGCATCACCTGTGTATGTATCGACCTTGCTAGCTGAGCCAGATATTTATGAGAACATCAGGAGAGCTCAGAGGTCAGACGATGAGGTTCAGAGGTGGTTATCTTTAGTACATCTTGGTCAGCCAACGAAATTCAGAGTGGCCGATGACGGATCTTTGAGATTGGGTGACCGTTGGGTGGTTCCGAGTACGCCGGAGTTGCGTGAGGGGATCTTGGAGCGAGCTCATAGTAGCAGACTTAGCATCCACCCAGGCGGGAAAAAGATGTATAAAGATCTCCGTGGTCAGTTTTGGTGGAAGAGAATGAAATCTGATGTCGTCGCTTTTGTAAAGAGGTGTTTGATCTGCCAGCAGGTTAAGGCAGAGAGACAGAGACCTGGCGGCGAATTGAGAAGCTTGGAGATACCGAAGTGGAAGTGGGAGCACATTTCCATGGACTTCGTGACTCACCTGCCGAGGAGTACTTCAGGCTTTGATGCTATTTGGGTGATTGTGGACAGATTGACTAAGGTAGCCCACTTTATTCCCTATAGCATGACTTTCACCTTTTTGAGGATGGCGCAGTTGTATATTAGAGATGTGGTGAGATTGCATGGGATCCCCGTTTCCATAGTGTCAGATCGAGATCCGCGATTCACATCTCATTTTTGGGAAGGTCTTCAGTCAGCCTTGGGAACTGAAGTCAGATTGAGCACTGCTTATCATCCTCAGACGGATGGCCAGACCGAGCGTACTATCCAGACGCTCGAGGACATGTTGAGAGCTTGTATTTTGGAGTTCGATGCCTCTTGGCAAGATTCAGTGCCTTTGGTAGAGTTCTCTTATAACAATAGCTACCAGGCGAGTATTCAGATGGCTCCGTTTGAAGCTCTTTATGGCAGACGGTGTAGATCACCCTTGTGTTGGGATGATTTGGACCGCAGATCGTTTGGAGGACCGGAGTTGATTCGGGAGATGGAAGAAAAGATAAAGACGATAAGGCAGAAAATGAAAGCGGCCCAGGACAGACAGGCAGCTTATGCAAATAAACGGCGGAGACCGTTGGAATTTCAGTTGGGAGATAAGGTCTTTTTGAAGATCTCGCCTTTCAGAGGCGTTGTGCGATTTGGGATGCGCGGGAAACTGTCTCCGAGGTATGTTGGACCGTACGAGATTTTGCAGCGCATTGGCACCTTAGCTTACCGACTGGCTTTGCCGCCTTCTTTATCTGGTATACATGATGTATTTCATGTATCGATGCTGCGGAAGTATGAGCCGGATCCGTCGCATGTGTTACAGCCTTCCGAAGTTCAGTTAGAGTCTGATGTGTCTTATGTGGAACGGCCTGTCAGAATTCTGGATCGAGCAGACCGTAGACTTCGGAACAAAGTGATACCTATGATCAAGATTCAGTGGGATCGCAGGGGTGTCGAGGAGGCTACGTGGGAGACGGAGCGGCATATGGTGCAGCACTACCCGGAACTATTCTCTGGTATGTGTTTATGTTTAGTTTCCTTTTGGGGTAAGTGCATGTGATTTCGAGGATGAAATCTTATAAGTAGGGGAGTATTGTGATATCCCTGAAATGATTAATTGCAATCTGGTGCATTAATTCAGTTTGTATGATTAATTATGTGGTAATTAATTATGTGTTGGAATTATTATGTGGAAATGCTTAGTCACGTGTTAGAGTGACCCGGGATAGCATTTCAGGGTGCATGTTGGGTATGTTGGGAATTATGGTTGGAAGCATGATTTATTTGCCTTGGTTAGCAATTAATTAGAAATCATGATTTAATTGATATTTTGGTGCATTTGGTTTAATGCTTTGGAAAATATCATGTTGGGGTGTTTTATACACCATGGGTTGTGGATTGCATTTTAATTAAACCCGACCCTTATAACCCCCCACCTTTACCAAATCACTCTTACTTTACCAAAATCAATTCTCACAAACCCTTCCCCTTCATTTTCGTTCTTGAGCTTTGGGGTGAAGAGAAGTCCTTGCAAAATCTTGTTTTGTTGAGTTTATTGGGTGATTTGAGATCCCCAAGAGGTATGGATACCTCATGGTTGTTTTTGTAAGGTTTTGTTTAAGTTTGGTATGCTTTTGAAGGATTTTAAAATGGGTTTGTTTTGGGTTGTTGTGGTTTTGGTTGTATGTTGGATTTATACTTGTTTTGAAGTATATTTTGGTGGTTTATGTTGTATTGGATGTTGTTGGTTTGTTGGGTTAAGTGTTGGTATGGATTGGAAGGATTTTTTTGGTGCAAAAATGGCAAAAATCGCGCCTCTGCGCGAGGCGATCGATCGCCTGAAAAGAGGCGACCGATCGCCATGGGACAGTAGGCTTTTCGAAGGATAGGCGATCGATCGCCTAAAATGAGGCGACCGATCGCCGAGAGGCAGTAGCCAAATCAAAGGATAGGCGATCAATCGCCATGTTTGGCGCGATCGATCGCCGCAGTGAAAATTTTGAGGCGACCGATCGCCTGAGGGAAGCGATCGATCGCCGCCTGTGGATTTTTGGGAAATGATTTCTTTTGTCAAATTTTTGATATTTGGCTATTATTTGGCTTCTAATATGGGGTTGTGTGATTGTGTAGAACCATCCCAGGTAGCAACGCAACCAAGGAACTGAAGCCATATCAAATCCACTTTTGGAAAGGTACGTAGAGGACGTACGGGCACCCAACGGTACATGTATCTTATATACTCATTGTTTATGCATTGTGGATGCGAGTATATATGTGGTATTGCATTGTCGATGCAAATACATGTTATGCATGATGTTTATAGATGCATATGATGATTATTGGTGCACATCCCATGAGTCGTGGTCATCCCTTGATGATTTTAATGCTTGCCGCTATTTGTTTGGTTCCGCTAAATGTGAAGCGAGGGGTGGGAGCGCCGCATGTCACATTTGAGCGTGGTTATCATACAGGGCGAGGAAAGGGTATTTGCCGCTCAATGAGAGGCGAGGGGTGGGAGTCCCGCATGTCCATTGAAGCGAGGTTATCCTATGCCGCCTATATGTAAATAAGCGAGGGGCATTAAAATACATTGTGATGGACAGACTAGGGATTGGTGATCAGTATTTGGTATTGATGAGCCGGTATATGTCATGACATGTTTGACCATTACAAATAATCTATTGATTATACTCATGAGTTATGGTACAGGGACAACCAAACGGGAAGCGTTTGAAATGCATGGGAGAAACAGGAAGTGTTTTATTATGATTATGCATTTACGCTTTATCTTCATATTGTATTGAATATGAATGATTATTATTGCTCATGTTTGGGGGTTGTCCTTGTAGGTACCTTTTTGGCATGATAGAAGGACTTGAACGGGTTGAGGTGGTGAGCCTTGTGGAGAATTCTTTTGAGGCAGAAAGGACAGGATTATTTTGGATAGTATCTACTCTAGGAGTAGTATAAAACTATAGTTGAACACATTCATTGATTGGAATGTAATTAATCCATTTGGTAGTCCTTATTTTTTTGGCATGTAATGCTTAAGCTCATAAACTCAACACGTTCTTTTACACTCTGATTATTATGATAGCTCTATTATGCCTTGATTCCGCACTTAAGGATTAGGGTCCTTACATGTATGCCCTCACCAGGGAGCAGGCTACAGCAGCTCTAGAGGAAGTGATAGCGGGTACGTGTCATTTATTTACGCACCCTGCTTATATTTTGATAGATACAGGTGCGTCACACTCCTTTGTCGACGAGTTTTGTGGAGAGGCACCGTATATGCACGACTCCGTCACCCACGCCTCTTGTGGTTTCGACACCCGCTGGAAAGAGTGTGACTGCAGATCGGTTTGTTGATGGCGGCCTCATTTATTTTGAGGGCAACGAGTTGAAGTCAGATTTGATTGTTCTGGGAATGTCGGACTTCGACTGCATTGTGGGTATTGATGTGCTGAACAGATATCAGGCAGTAGTGGACTGCAGTCAGAGGACAGTACGGTTCAGATCTGATTTTGGGGTTCGGTGGACTTTTTATGGGGATGGTTCCCGCTCAAGAATTCCGTTGATATTGGCCTTAAAGATGACTCAGTTATTGGAACGTGGGCATGAGGGTTATCTTATTTATGCCATTGACATTGCTGGAAAGAAGGAAGAGTTAAGAGTCGAAGATATACCCGTGGTTGCCGAGTTTGCCGATGTATTTCCGGAGGAGATTCCCGGATTCCCGCCGGTTAGGGAAGTTGAGTTCGGGATCGAATTATTACCGGGGACATCCGCTATTTCTCGTGCCCCTTACAGGATGGCACCAGCGGAGTTAAGAGAGCTGAAAGAGCAGCTACATGAACTACTTGATAAGGGTTACATACGCCCCAACGTATCACCTTGGGGTGCGCTTGTGTTATTTTTGAAAAAGAAAGATGGGTCGATGAGATTGTGCATCGACTACAGGCAATTGAATAAGGCAACTTTGAAGAATAAATACCCTCTTCCGCGGATCGATGACTTGTTTGATCAGTTGCAGGGCACGAGGTTGTACAGTAAGATTGATTTGAGGTCGGGGTACCACCAGATCCGAGTTAGAGAGGATGATGTGCAGAAGACAGCCTTCCGGACCCGTTATGGTCACTATGAGTTTTTGGTCATGCCGTTTGGAGTGACAAACGCCCCGGCTGTGTTTATGAGCTTGATGAACCGAGTGTTCCAACCCTATTTGGATCAATTCGTCATCGTATTTATTGACGATATACTTATCTATTCTCGGAGCGAGGAAGAACACATGAATCATTTGAGGACAGTGCTCCAGATTCTGAGGGACAATCAGTTGTATGCAAAGCTGAGCAAGTGTGAATTTTGGTTGAGCAGCGTGGTATTTTTGGGACATGTGATCTCTAGTGATGGGATATCTGTGGATCCCAGGAAAGTGGAGGCAGTGATGGATTGGTCTGCGCCTACATCTGTGCCCGAGATCCGTAGCTTCCTCGGTTTAGCGGGTTATTACCGACGTTTCGTCGAGGGATTCTCTAAGATCGCTAAGCCGTTGATGCAGTTGACTCAGAAGGGTGTTCCGTTTTCTTGGTCTGAGGCATGTGAGCAAAGCTTCCAAGAGTTGAAGCACCGGTTGACTACAGCACCTGTTCTGGTGATCCCCTCGGAGAACGAAAGGTTTGCTTTGTACACGGATGCATCACTGCAGGGTTTGGGCTGTGTACTGATGCAGGATAAGCATGTGGTGGCTTATGCATCGAGGCAGTTGAAGCCTCATGAGACCAGGTACCCGGTTCATGATTTGGAACTGGCGGCCATTATTTTCGCTTTGAAAATTTGGCGGCATTATCTTTATGGTACTTCCTTTACCATTTACACGGACCATAAGAGCTTGAAGTTCCTATTTACCCAAGCGGAACTGAATATGAGGCAAATGAGGTGGATGGACTTGCTCAGGACTATGATTGCGAGATAGAGTACCATCCAGGGAAGGCGAACCTGACAGCTGACGCCTTAAGTAGGAAGGTGAAGTATACGGCAGATGATGTTATTCAGTTATCGGCCTTGATGACCTCTTGTTGTCATTTGGGATATGACTTTGATTTAGATGCATCGTCGGTGCTGGTATCGACCCTATTGGCAGAACCGGACATCTTTGAACTTATCAGGAAAGCTCAGGTGATAGACGTTGAGGTACAGAGATGGTTATCATATTTGCGACTGGGTCAGTTATCAAAGTTCAGAGTGGCGGAAGATGGTTCCTTGAGGCTTGGTAACCGTTGGGTAGTGCCGAGGGCACCAGAGTTGCGTCAAGGAATCTTGCATCGTGCTCATAGTAGCAGATTTAGCATCCATCCAGGTGGGAGAAAGATGTACAAGGACTTGTGTGATCAATTTTGGTGGAGACGGATGAAAAGAGACGTTATATCATTCGTTAAGAAGTGCCTGATTTGCCAACAAGTGAAAGCAGAAAGGCAGAGGCCCGGAGGCGAGTTGAAGAGTTTAGAGATACCAGAGTGGAAGTGGGAGCACATCTCTATGGATTTCGTGACCCACTTGCCAAGGACTGCCTCGGGATTCGATGCGATCTGGGTGATTGTGGATCGACTGACGAAGGTGGCTCACTTCATCCCATATTGTATGTCTTTCACATACTTAAAGATGGCCCAGTTGTATGTACGGGACGTGGTGAGATTGCATGGCATCCCAGTCTCGATTGTGTATGATAGAGACCCGCAGTTCACATCACACTTTTGGGAGGGTCTTCAATCGGCTTTGGGTACAGAAGTGAGGCTGAGTATGGCTTATCACCCTCAGACAGATGGTCAGACAGAGCGTACCATACAGACGCTTGAGGACATATTGAGGGCATGTGTTTTGGAGTTCGATACTCCGTGGCAAGATTCAGTGCCACTTGTGGAGTTCTCTTACAACAACAGTTATCAGGCGAGCATTCAGATGGCTCCATTCGAGGCCCTTTACGGTCGACGATGTAGGTCACCGTTGTACTGGGAAGATTTGACTAGTAAGACGGTCGGAGGACCGGAATTGATTCGAGAAATGGAAGAGAAAATCAAAGTGATCCGTCAGAAAATGAAAGCGGCTCAAGATAGGCAAGCGACCTATGCTAATAAATGACGGCGACCATTGGAATTCCAAGTGGGAGACAGAGTCTTTCTGAAAATCTCACCTTTCAGAGGTGTAGTTCGTTTCGGTATGCGCGGGAAGTTGTCTCCGAGATATGTTGGGCCGTACGAGGTATTACAGCGCATCGGCACTTTGGCTTATCGTTTGGCCCTACCGCCGTCCTTGTCTGGTATACATGATGTCTTCCATGTATCTATGTTGAGGAAGTATGAGCCAGACCCGTCTCATGTGTTGCAGCCTTCAGAGGTTCAGTTGAATTCAGATGTATCCTATGTTGAACGGCCAGTCAGAATTCTGGATCGAGAGGATCGCAGACTTCGAAACAAGGTTATACCGATGGTCAAGGTTCAGTGGGATCGTCGGGGTGTCGAAGAGGCCACGTGGGAGACGGAACGGCATATGGTGCAGCACTACCCGGAACTATTCTCTGGTATGTGTTTATGTTTAGTTTCTTTTGGGGTAAGTGCATGCGATTTCGAGGACGAAATCTTCTAAGTAGGGGAGTATTGTGATGTCCCCGAAATGATTAATTGTGTTTAAGGCATTAATTGTGTTCATATGATTAAATATGATTAATTATGGTGGTAATTGCCTTATGTGTTAGAATTAATTGCCATGTGGAAATGCTTGGTCATGTGGGCTGGTAATTGGGTGTTTCAATGGCTTACATGTGTTGGTAGTCATTTATTTTGTGAAACATGCATTTAATTGGAATTTGGTGCATTGTGATGAAATGTGTTTAAAATACCATGTTGGGGTATAATTTACATCATGTTAATTGTTGGGGTACAAATTTAAATGAAAGTCTAACCCTTTACCTCACCTCCTTTTATTCCACTTTATCCCTTCACTCAAAATCCCCAATCTCTCCCAAACCCTTACTTCCCCCTCCAAACTCGATTTTGGCTTCTAAGTGGGAAGGAAGTGCTTGCAAAAGTTTCATTTTTGGTGATTCTTGGTAAGATTTAATGCCTAGGATGTTTATATATCACTTCTTGTTGTTCTTGAAGTGTTTGGTTTGAGTTTTGGTATGTTTTAAAAAGGGTTTGAAATGGGTTTGTTTGGGTTAGTGTGGTTTTTGGTGGGATGTTGGATTTTTAGTGGTTTCATGATGTGTGTTGAAGGTTTTAAGTGTTTTAATGTTTTTGAGTTGTTGGTATAAATGGTGTTGAGGATGGTGAAGGTTTCAAAGTGCAAAAATGGTGATTTTCGTGGTACAGGGGTTGGCGATCGATCGCGAGCAGGCAGTAGGCTCCAGAAGCCTTTGGCGATCGATCGCCACTTTTGGGCGATCGATCGGTGAGCTTGGCGATCGATCGTGCCAAAAGTGGCGATCGATCGCCGAAAGCAAAAATTTGTTGGTTCGGGCAGTGTGATCTCGCGATCGATCGGGACGTCTTGGCGATCGATCGCGAGACACACAAAAGTGTGTTTTTGGCTTTTTTGTGGAATTTTTGGATATTGGACTATAATTGGCATCTAATATTGATTTGTATGGTTGTGTAGAACCATCCCAGGTACCAACAACATCGAGGAGATAAAGTTATACAACTTCTCCACTTTTGAAACTAAGGTACGTAGTGAGACGTACGAGCATCGGACAGTAAAACGTGCCATACCTTTGATTATGTATATTGTGGATAGTGAATCCTTATACGTGATGGTATATGTGAATTGACTGTGATTTACTGTGATAATGGAATCAACTATTGTGTTTGATTAATGTGATGGAATTGATGAATGTTCCGGTAGCCTTTATCTCCGAGCGAGGGAGGTACTTGCCGCTGTCATATGAAGCGATGGTAATATGATATTTGCCGCTGTCATGTCTAAGCGAGGTAACATGCCGCTGTCATTGTCGAAGCGAGGGATATCATATGATGCCGCTATATGTCGAAGCGAGGGGTCCTAAAATTCCGCTGTTGTATTGGGACCGGAACAGTCACAATTCTAGTGATTAATGTGGAATATTGTGGATATAATTGGAAACGCGTTATCGATCATTATATTGTGAACTAATGATTTTGTGCATAAGTTTGTGAAACAGGAACAACAATGGAATGTGTTAATGTGGTGATCAAGGAGCATATCTATTATTTGTCTCATGCGCTTAATTATTTTATTTAGTTGAATTGTGTTAAGTGGTGATATATATATGCTCATGGTGAGTTGTTCCTGTAGGTACGCTTTTGGACCAAAGGGGCTAAGGGTTGGGTTGAACTGTGAGCTGAAGGAGACATGAAAGAAGATAGAATACAAGATTTTTGTTAGTCTTAAACATTCATTTTGGGAATGTAACTAACTAACTATCGAAGTTTTATTTTTTTGGCCTGTAATTACATTGAGCTCACATAACAACCAGAACTCTAAGATGTCTCTAATACATATTTAGCCCTGTTTATATCTTGATTTCACTTTTAAGGTAGAGAGGCCTTACATGTGATATCCCCGAAATGATTAATTGCAATTTGGGCATTAATTATGTTTACGTGATTAATTATGGCGATAATTGAATTATGTGTTGGAATTAATTATCATGTTGAAATGCTTAGTCACATGGTAGGCGTGACCCGGTAGTGCATTTCGGGATGCATGTTGTGCATGTTGGGAAAATTGGGTGTTAACATGGTTTATTCATGTTGGTTGTTAATTATTTGGAAAGCATGGATTTAATTGAGGTTTTGGGTGCATTTTGGTAAAATGCTTTTAAAATACCATGTTGGGGTATTTTATACATCATGCTAATAATTGGGGTACATGTTTTTAATTAAAAACCCACCCTTATACCCCACTACACCCCCCACTTTACATTCCACTTTACCAAATTCTCAATTTCACTCTCAACCCTAAACCCTCTTCCCATTTTCGAAATTGGCCAAAGGAGGAAGGAGAAATCTTCACAAAAGCTTGGTTTGTGAGATTTCTTGTGAGATTTGGAGTCCATAAGAGGTATGGAACCCTCCCTAATGTTTTAATGGTGTTTGGTTTTGAAATGGGTTGGCATTTTGGGGTTTATATGGGTTTGTTTTTGGGTATGTATTGTATGTGGTTGGGTTATGATTTTTGAGGTGTTTCATGTGGGTTTTATGGAGTTATTATGGTATTTGAGTTGTTGGAATGTTTGAGATTGAAGTGTGTGTAGTGGAACTTGGATTGTGCTAAAAAATGGTGAAGAATCGCGCACACAACAGGTGGCGATCGATCGCTGCAAACGGAGCGATCGATCGCCGAAGGGCCGTGGTGAAGTCTCTTGCGGGCGATCGATTGCTGGAAATGTCGCGATCGATCGCCGCAAGGCAGAGAGTTATGGCGATCGATCGCCATGTCAAGGCGAGCGATCGGTAAGGCTCGCGATCGATCGCCTCGACGCAGCGATCGATCGCCAGCAGCTGAATAGTGGGAAATGTAATTTTTTGACCGATTTTTGGTATTTGGCTATTATTTGGCTTCTAATATTGGGTTGTGTGATTGTGTAGAACCATCCCAGGTGGCGACGCAACCAAGGAAGTGAAGTCAAATCAAATCCCACTTTTGGAAAGGTACGTAAAGAGACGTACGGGCACCCAACGTACATGTTGTTGGGATATGCCCTAAGACAAATCATTGGATGATTGTTTGGACATACAATGTTTATGATTTTATGAATGGCAATTCATTATATATTATTCGTTTAACTGTGCAATGTGAATTAATATATATGTTAATGTCCTTAGAATAATATTGGATTATTCTTAAACATTGTCCCTAGTCAAGTATTATCGTGAACAGGATAATGATAATACATAGAGATTAGTATGTGTTGATTGATGAATTGTTCATTGATATGAGATATCAAATCAACACATGGGTACATGTTAGAGAACGATGTACTGGACAGACCCACCATGAGAATGCTTCATGGATAGTTATATGATTGTCATAAGCAATTCTCATAGTGATAATAATGTATGTAATCCTTACGACTTGTGATCATCAGAGATCCCAACATAAGGAGTTATGTATCTTGATATTGTCAAACGTTACCCGTAACAGGGTAAACTATAAAGGCGACTATTGGATACACTACGAATTATGTAGAGGGATGTTGACTGATCGAGATAGGATTTGTCCCTCCTATATAACAGGAGATGTGTTTGGCCCTTGATCAAGTGAGAACTAAAATGCATGGCCATGCTCGATATGAGATATCGAGCTTATTCTTTTATTCTAGTTCTACTTGGGGATCAAGAAATAAAGATTGAATATACGAGTATGACTATTCCATGACTCGTGTTCAATCTAAACACAAAGGACAAAGGGATTAAGTTACATGGTTAATATTATCACAAGTTCTAAGGTTATGTCGACTCAAAGACATTCTTGTAATTTGGGTAGCCTTGATGTGTTTCTAGACACCGCTCCTTGCTTGTAACGTAAAATGAGAGTTTATGTCACTGCCAACATTACAAGATCCTATCGGGTCGCACAAAAGATTAAATCGATATTGTGATGTCCAGATTATTATTAATCATTTGTTGGACTAAATATGATTTGGATTTTATTGATAATTAATTTTAGAATTAATTAGAAGTGGAATTGACCAAGTGAAGGTCAACTGGCAAATTAATCGGATCCTAAAATATTTTGTGATTGTAAAATATACTCCGATAATATTTTAGAGATAAATTAATTAAAATGAAGAATTTAAGTTTTGGGTTTTTGGGGTGTGTATAAATCCCAATCTTTTGTCTATAAATAATATGTCAGTGCACCGGCGACACTTCGATGTACAAAACCGGGTTAGGATACAAAAATATAAATATGTTTTGTTGGGCATTTTTCGGACACACACAGAAAAACATGTAAAAACACGCACAGAATCCCGATCCCCTCTTTTCTTTCTGCATCCCGCGCGATACCTGACCCTCGCCGCTAAATCGCGCGCGCCCGCCGCCGTCCGAGCTCTTTCCGGCGCGTCCGAACCGCCGCCGCCTTCGTCTCTCCCAGGCGCTTCTTTCCATACCAAGAACGCGAAGTTTCGTCGAGGATTGCGTCCGGATCATGCAAGGAAGCGCCGCGGTGAAAATCGCGATTTCGTCCGATTTTGGGGCGATTTTCTTCCAATTTTTTTGTGGGTAATCCCGCCGTACCTCAGTCGTTATTTACTTGAAATCCCTCGAATTTTTGATGAAGATTGGTTCGATTTTGCTAGCATTTTGGTAGGGTTGCTCGAGTGTGTGCAAGTGTGTGCAGCAGTGTGTGTGTGTGTGTGTGTTTCAGCGTGTGTGTGTGTGTCCAGCATGTGTTTGTGGATGAAGATGGTGTGTATGTATGTATTCCAACATGTATTGGTATAGGTACAAGACTTCTATATATTTTGTGCCTTGTGGTTGGATGATGTTTTGTTATTGTAGAAGGCAAACTTGGTTTGGTGTGGTGGGTTAAGGCGATAATGTGGCGATAAATTGAGTATGAACAATTGGGAATTGGATAGCATGAAAATGTTATTAATTGTAGGGATTTAATCATAACTCACATTATTGAACGGAAAATTGTTGAAAATGAATTGGTGATTAAATGTCGTGATTTAGTGTCATTGTTGTTAAAAGGTGAAGACTAGATTCATGCTAGTATGTGTTAACATGAAATAGAGTTTATGGTGATGTAAATACTTGAATGTGTATCATGATATGTATTGTTGACTTATGTCACTTTATTGAATTACCACCCTTAGTAGTGAGTTCTAAATCAAGAATTATGGAACCAATGCATCTTTAAATTGTTAAAGTTGAATCTAATCAATAAATGACTTTATGTAGGGATTAAGGGAATTGATTTAGAAGGGTAGAACTGTTTACATTGGGATAACCAGGTTCACATTGATGTTGAACTGTTTATGTTTGAGCATAAATAATATATTGTCATTGTATTGAATTCATAAGTGTTGTTGAGTATTACATTTTCAGTGACAATACTAAATTTGACATTATGAAGTGCGGGAGTTTGAAACAGGAACAGTGTGTGGAAGCCATACAAATTCGGAATTGTACAGGGAGTATACTTTATAAGTTTTGCATAATTTAAATTATTGCATTATGATTTTGTATGTTGATTTGTGATTGAATATTGAGTGGGAGTGTGCTCACCCTGTGTGGGGGCTGTTTCTGTTGAAACAGGTACAACAGGTACGATGCTGTTTTGGAGTACTAGGCTCGAACCTTGTTGGATGATGCTTCCAGAAGCATAGTATGTGATTGAGCCGATATACGAGGTTGAGCGGTTGGTATTTATACTAATTATATATCCGGATGTGTATCCGTTATTCGTTGCTCTTCTATGAGCACTTGTATGTGTATATGGACTGTATAAGGGTGTTGAAACCCACTTTTGTTGTCTTATTAGTGTGGTGTGTTCCCTGGCCGGGAATTTACTTGTGTTTCTATATTCTGTTTAATATTGCGTTGTCCCTGGTCGGGAATTATATTATGTGATGAGTTTTTATTTCTGGATAGCTCAGTTTGTGGGGAGACTCTGCCCAAATTTTTATAAAAACCCACAATGCAAAAGTGGTGTAATGGGGATGGTATTGGGTGAAACCCCTGAGTCTGTTTGTTGGTCTAGATGATCATATAATGTTGAACATTGGTTATGTCATGGGAAACATGTGATGATTCTTTTAAAGAATGAAAAGAAAATGAAAAATTTACACACATACGACGTCATAAATGAACAAATGATGAGTTTAAGTGTTGGGGCCTTACATTAGTGGTATCAGAGCAGTGGTTGCTCTTTGGGGCTGTTAAGGGCCTAGGAAGTTATTGATAGCACATAATTATGCATGATAGCATTAATGTTGTATGACACAACTAGTTGTTTGTGTGTTTTTATGATATGAAAAGTGGTGTTGCTAATCATTGCAATTGCAGGAATCGTGTAGAATGCGATGGGATGACATTAATGATGATGTCTAGCACTCCATATGTTATGTGCTAAGGAATCTGATTTTGTAGGAAAATCAGGAAATGGAAATGTGAAACGTACGGGCTTCGGACGGTAAAACGTGTTACACCTTTGATTATGTATATCGTGGATAGTGAACCTTACATGTGATGGTATATGTGAAATGATAGTGATATATTGTGATAATGGAACCAATTGTTGTGTTTGATTATTGTGGTAGAATTGATGAATGTTCCGGTAGCCTTTATCTCCGAGCGAGGGAGGTACTTGCCGCTGTCATGACTAAGCGAGGTAACATGCCACTGTCATTGTCGAAGCGAGGGGTCCTAAAATTCCGCTGTTGTATTGGGACCGGAACAGTCACAATTCTAGTGATTAATGTGGAATATTGTGGTTATATGGTATCGATCATTATATTTGTGAACTGTTGTATTAATCTGGATGCAGGTACATGGAGCTAGTGGAAGTTCCGGTAGTTGTTATATTCGAGCGAGGGAGGTACTTGCCGCTGTCATATGAAGCGATGGTAATATGATATTTGCCGCTGTCATGTCTAAGCGAGGTAACATGCCGCTGTCATTGTCGAAGCGAGGGATATCATATGATGCCGCTATATGTCGAAGCGAGGGGTCCTAAAATTCCGCTGCTATAACAAGACCGGAACAACCACATTATCGATATTGATAGCGATGTCTCATTCCGCTATATTGGTTGGCGATGGTTTATGCCGCCACGTGTATTGATAGCGATGTTTCATTCCGCTATATTGGTTGGCGATGGTTCATGCCACCACGTGTATTGATAGCGAGGTCTCATTCCGCTATATTGGTTGGCGATGGTTCATTCCGCCAAGTGTATTGATAGCGAGGTCTCATTCCGCTATATTGGTTGGCGATGGTTCATGCCGCCAAGTGTGTTGATAGCGATGTCTCATTCCGCTATATTGGTTGGCGATGATTCATGCCGCCACGTGTATTGATTAGCGAGGTCTCATTCCGCTATATTGGTTGGCGATGGTTCATGCCGCCAAGTGTATTGATAGCGAGGTCTCATTCCGCTATATTGGTTGGCGATGGTTCATGCCGCCAAGTGTATTGATAGCAATGTCTTATTCCGCTATATTGGTTGGCGATGGTTCATGACGCCATGTGTATTGATAGCGATGTCTCATTCCGCTATATTGGTTGGCGATGGTTCATGCCGCCAGGTATATTGATAGCGATGTCTCATTCCGCTATATTGATTGGCGATGGTTTATGCCGCCGGGTACATGTATAGCGATGCCTCTTTCCGCTATGTCAATGGTGATGGCTCATGCCGCCAGACATGTGTTTATCGATGGTGTATTCCGCTGATTCCATGGCGATGGTTCTTGCCGCCGATTATATATGTTGCGACGTCTCATTCCGCTATTCTGTTGATGGTGAGTATATCAATTTGTGTATTGATATGAAATCATATTTTGTGGAATATTTATGTTGAGAGCAGGGACAATTTAAAGGATCAAGTGTGGATCAACTGTGTACAGTAAGTGTTATTATATCTTATTGTTTTAAGAATGTATATTCATTGTGATTATGGATATTATGTATGCCAGTGTTGGCGATGAGTATCATGTACCGCCGTAGGGCGATGAAGATTGATGTATTGCTATTGTGTTAGCAGTGAATATTTTTAGTACCGCTATTGATAGGGTTGAATATTACGCGTTTTTAGGCTATGATATGTATATGTTTTGGTGTTGATTCTTGGATTATTTTACGGTTTATGGTATATATTTCTATATTTCAGGAATCAATGTTGAAATGCATAAAAGTAGAAGAAATGAACCAAAAATGATGAAAGAATGAATAAAGTTGAAGAAAAGAGGAAAAAACCAGAATCCAAGACACATGTTGCTCCTTTCTCCTCATATTACTATATGTTCGAGCCATGTTTTGGAAATGTGGTCCATATAAAAGTTGTAGAACTTTCTCTTATCTTCGCGTGGACAGCTGATTCATCAAATTTGGAGTTCATATGAGAAAGTTATGGCCAAAATACAAAACTCGCCAGAAGCTGAAAAAAGGCGAAGAAACATCATTGAATTAATTCAACAGGCGTAATTACGCCTACTTTGAGGCGTAACTACGCCTAGCCCACGGCTTTTGAAAATTTAAGTGGCGTAATTACGCCACTTTGGAGGCGTAATTACGCCTATCACGCGGGAAGCCAGATTTGTTGACACATCGACAGGCGTAACTACGCCACTTCAGAGGCGTAATTACGCCTGATGAATTTTGGAAATTTTGGACTGCTTTCCTTATTTGATGCACGGGATTTTTAAAAGGCAGGGAGGAGACCTACTCAAGAAGATCATCAGATTTTGAACCCTAGAACACTCACATACAGCCTCCATCTCAGCCCCCCTTTCCTTCACCACCCAACCTCACGCCTTCTTCACCCAAAATCCATAATACACGCCTCCACCTTCTTCTCCCCTCACTTTCCTTCACTTCATGTCCAGCCTCCATCCTTCTACCATCAATCCATCCTTCAACCCTTCACCCTAGGAATTGGAACAAGCCAACAAGGCGATAAAAAGAGACGATCGAGAAGGAAGCAAGAGAAGGAGCGAGGATCTACAACCGGAGTCGACGCTGGGAGTTTATTCTTACTTTTAAACTTTAGTTTAGTTTTATTTTCATTATATCATGCTTGGATTGTTGCAAGACATGTTTGAGTATTGGTATTTATTTATGAGTATGAACTAAGATTATTTATCGAGGCTAGGCGAACCTTTGTTATGAACCTTCGATTTGATGATTGAATTCTTATAGTTCTTTGCGTATATTTTATGTTCTTCATGCTTTTAGAGGATTGATCACCTTTGAATGATGTTAGTATCATAATTGAGATCAAGAGATGATTTTATGATACGGAATTAATAATTCATACCATGGATTTAAGACCGAGATCGAGAGATGACGTCAAATACATGCGTGATAGCCATAGATTTTTATAATTGAAAGCTAGGAGTTTTCATGGATCTTATGCAACATTGAATTGTTAAATAAGTGAACGAGAGTTACTTACTGCAATTCGGTGTTAGGTTTAATATAGCTCGAGAGAGTGTATTAGATAAATTGGGAGAACTCGTCACCTTAGAAATATTTGAATATTCAATCGAGAATTGTAGGGAATTACATTGGTGAGCCAAAGTCTCGATAATCTTATCTTGTGGATTTTTCTCGTTTACTTTTATTGACTTGGTTGGATTAGAGTAGTTTAATTTAGCTTAGTTTAATTATCAATTTATTATCGTAGGTTAAATATAGTTAAAAGACATCTTATTTGGTACTTACTTGTTAGTCTCTGTGGGTTCGACAATCCGTATCTTCCTATCTATACTAAAACTTGACACCGTGCACTTGCGGTCTAAAATCGCTAGATTGGAAATAATTGTTTAAAAAAAAGCGATCAAGTTTTTGGCGCCGTTGCCGGGGACTAACTTTAGTAATATCATACGAGAAGCTTTGAATATAATTTAACCATTTTTTTCTTTTGTATAAAAAAAAAAAAAAACTATATTTAATTGTTTTATTTGTTTTCCTTGCGAGGTACTTGTGATGCTTCATCAACAAGTCTTCACAAGATTTGCCCAACAATATTCAGAGCCGTTTTATGCAGCGTGGGGAAGATTCAATGAATTGGCCAACACATTCCGGTATCACAACTTTTCGAACTATACTCTCATGCAATATTTCTTCAAAGGGTTGGATGCACAGACACGAGAATGGGTATTCAGTGGAGCACTGGTGACTGGGAGTCCCCTGGTTGATAGAGATGTGGACAGTGTGTTGCATCTGTTCAATGATATGACGGACTTCGATCTTCACTGGCATTGTGATCCTTCACTACAAGGTTGGAGTCACCATTACCCACCGGAGCCTCACTACCCTATTGATACGCCACAACCATTTGAACATAGCGAAGAGAGGAGATATAGTTCTGCAGATATCACAACTCAGTTAGAGGATACCTTAGTAAGATTCATGGCATCAATCGATAATAGTTTGGAGTGCCAAACCAACTCTATGCGTCACCTGGAGCAGCAAATGGCGGTCCTCATGGAAACATTTTCAACTAGCTGCCAAGAGGAAGAGATGAGGGCTACAAATCAAGAGGCGACGAATCGAGTTTGGTTATATGATGACGATCACTCAACCAACCAAGTTTGGGGGAGTGATCCTCCTAGTGTGGAAGATTCAAAGGAACATGAGCCTCTTCAAGAGATTGAGCATACTTCAGAGATGTCATCCGAGGAGTTCCCATATGAAGATGAATCGAGTGTGATGTTGGAGAAGGAAGAGACTTGTGAAGATTCTGATTTAAGTCCATCGATGGAGACATGTTCTATGCCATATGTGGATCCATATTTTCCATCGATGCCAACTTCACCGCACTACATCCTGAAAGAGATAAAGCCGAGTCAAGAATCATTCTCCCATTCCTACCACTTCAAGATGAATGTTGTTGGAGCGACGAGCTTACACTGCTACAATCTTGCCAATCTTGAGGGCATATTGAATGAAGACCCATTAGTGGTATCATACGATACTTACTATGGGCGGCAGCCGCTCTTTGATGGTTGCTTCTGATGGTCAAGCCGAAGACCAAAAATCAGCGCTTCTTGGGAGGCAACCCAAGCGTATCCTTTTGTTATTTAGTTTTGTTATTTGATTTTCAGTTTTTGTTTTAGTTTTGCTCTCAAGTCGAATATTTTACCATTTGCATTCTTCTCTTGCTAGGTACTTGGTTGGAGCGATGAACCCCTACAACAGTGGAGCTTCAAAAGCAAATCTTCCTCAACCCTCATGCAAGCGTCTTGATCAGGGGAGTTCACTTTTTCCCTTTTGATTCTTTTAAACATTGAGGGCAATGTTTGATTTAAGTTTGGGGGAGTAGTAGCTTGCATGTTTTACTTGTTTTAACCACATGTTGTGTGCTTAATTGACACTTGAATCGTCCGATTATTATGAGCTAATTTTTTTTTTATGAGTTCAAACTTGAGAAAAGAATGAATTATAGTAGTGACTATTCAATGAGGATTTTGATCTCATTATGCATATGAACTTGATTTGTAATTGGACTTGTACATGAATATCCTAATTTGAGTTAGCATGTCAAGATTGAGGAATATATTGAGCACAATGAGTCATGATCTTGTGGATTGCATGTTGAATAGTGATAATTGTTGTGAACTTAATGATTTGTCTTGAGCATCTTAGAGCTATCCTAGAACTTATTTGATGATGACACTTTGAGGCGAAATTTTATAGTTACAAACTTGACTTGGAAATGATCTAGGCGATCTTTGAAACGTTTGAGCCTTTCAAGCTTACCATGATTCATATCAATCCCTAGTGTCCCATTTGAGCTTTATTGAAAAAAGAATGGTATATGCATTGCATATGATTAGACCCCCATTCGACATTCTTGGCAAACTCATTATACTTACCCTTATTTGAGCCTAAATGAAAAAGTTATCCTTACCCTAAGGGAGTATAATGAATATCATTCGATGCACTTGAATTATTATATCTTGATGAGCTTATTGAAAAAAATTGATGAATGAGAAAAGAAAAAGATAGACAAAAAAACCTTGAGAAAAAGATTGACTAAATAAGACCCAAAGTGGCCAAGGCTATAAAAGAAAAAGAAGAGAAGCTCGATGTGTGCAAAACATTTGAATTGTAAATGATTATACTCTCTTCTTTGCGCTTATCCTATCTTTTCTTTGAAGCCAACACCAAAGGCCTTACATTACAAGCTTAAAAAGTCCTTTTGATCCAAGTCTAGGGAGTAACTATCATTAGTGGAGAAGTTGTTTGAAAATAGGCCTATGTAATGCTTGATGATAATCTTGACTTTGAGTTGATTAGCATGATTTGATCTTGAATATGTGCTTGAAACTTGAGATTGACTAGAGCACACACACACATTCCGATTTTGAGAGATGTTGCTTGAATTAGGAGAAAACATGTCTTGTCAACTTTTGTATATGTGCATGAGATTTCTGAGAATAAGCAAGTCATGAAATAATTGTTTCAAATATCAAGAATGAACTCTACCTTATGATTTTAATGCTTAATCGAGGACAATTAAGTGATAAGTTTGGGGGAGTTGATAGGTACGCGTTTTTAGGCTATGATATGTATATGTTTTGGTGTTGATTCTTGGATTATTTTACGGTTTATGGTATATATTTTATATTTCAGGAATCAATGTTGAAATGCATAAAAGTAGAAGAAATGAACCAAAATGATGAAAGAATGAATAAAGTTGAAGAAAAGAGGAAAAAACCAGAATCCAAGACACATGTTGCTCCTTTCTCCTCATACTACTATATGTTCGAGCCATGTTTTGGAAATGTGGTCCATATAAAAGTTGTAGAACTTTCTCTTATCGCGTGGACAGCTGATTCATCAAATTTGGAGTTCATATGAGAAAGTTATGGCCAAAATACAAAACTCGCCAGAAGCTGAAAAAAGGCGAAGAAACATCATTGAATTAATTCAACAGGCGTAATTACGCCTACTTTGAGGTGTAACTACGCCTAGCCCACGGCTTTTGAAAATTTAAGTGGCGTAATTACGCCACTTTGGAGGCGTAATTACGCCTATCACGCGGGAAGCCAGATTTGTTGACACATCGACAGGCGTAACTACGCCACTTCAGAGGCGTCATTACGCCTGATGAATTTTGGAAATTTTGGACTACTTTCCTTATTTGATGCACGGGATTTTTAAAGGCAGGGAGGAGACCTACTCAAGAAGATCATCAGATTTTGAACCCTAGAACACTCACATACAGCCTCCATCTCAGCCCCCCTTTCCTTCACCACCCAACCTCACGCCTTCTTCACCCAAAATCCATAATACACGCCTCCACCTTCTTCTCCCCTCACTTTCCTTCACTTCATGTCCAGCCTCCATCCTTCTACCATCAATCCATCCTTCAACCCTTCACCCTAGGAATTGGAACAAGCCAACAAGGCGATAAAAAGAGACGATCGAGAAGGAAGCAAGAGAAGGAGCGAGGATCTACAACCGGAGTCGACGCTGGGAGTTTATTCTTACTTTTAAACTTTAGTTTAGTTTTATTTTCATTATATCATGCTTGGATTGTTGCAAGACATGTTTGAGTATTGGTATTTATTTATGAGTATGAACTAAGATTATTTATCGAGGCTAGGGGAACCTTTGTTATGAACCTTCGATTTGATGATTTAATGATTGAATTCTTATAGTTCTTTGCGTATATTTTATGTTCTTCATGCTTTTAGAGGATTGATCACCTTTGAATGATGTTAGTATCATAATTGA
This sequence comes from Haberlea rhodopensis, assembly GCA_907163345.1. NCBI lineage: Eukaryota > Viridiplantae > Streptophyta > Magnoliopsida > Lamiales > Gesneriaceae > Haberlea > Haberlea rhodopensis. The sequence goes on along the minus strand of CAJQUN010000116.1, from coordinate 1,360,474 downwards.
GATCAAGAGATGATTTTATGATACGGAATTAATAATTCATACCATGGATTTAAGACCGAGATCGAGAGATGACGTCAAATACATGCGTGATAGCCATAGATTTTTATAATTGAAAGCTAGGAGTTTTCATGGATCTTATGCAACATTGAATTGTTAAATAAGTGAACGAGAGTTACTTACTGCAATTCGGTGTTAGGTTTAATATAGCTCGAGAGAGTGTATTAGATAAATTGGGAGAACTCGTCACCTTAGAAATATTTGAATATTCAATCGAGAATTGTAGGGAATTACATTGGTGAGCCAAAGTCTCGATAATCTTATCTTGTGGATTTTTCTCGTTTACTTTTATTGACTTGGTTGGATTAGAGTAGTTTAATTTAGCTTAGTTTAATTATCAATTTATTATCGTAGGTTAAATATAGTTAAAAGACATCTTATTTGGTACTTACTTGTTAGTCTCTATGGGTTCGACAATCCGTATCTTCCTATCTATACTAAAACTTGACACCGTGCACTTGCGGTCTAAAATCGCTAGATTGGAAATAATTGTTTAAAAAAAAAGCGATCAAGTTTTTGTGTGATTAACGATGAATGCTGTTGTATCGCAATTGTGTTAGCAATGAGTATTGATGATGCTTTGATTGCAGATGGCAATAGAAGTTGTGCTATGTACAGTATGTTATTGCTCATTGCGTATATGTGATTTAGGCCCAAGAGGATATTGGATCGGTCCAGGAGGACAAAAATATCGAGGTAAACCGTTTCAGTTGGTTGAACATATTGATATATGTTGATTCGAGTTATTTTGTTGATTCATATTGATTCTGAAATCATGTACATGTAGAAAAGTTGATAATAGAATTGAAGTGGAACCTAGATGTGTCATTCATGTTTTATTGCGGTAATAAGGCAAGAAGGGGTGTAACCTCTGTGATAGCACTCTCATATCTACGGTGTGTAGTGACGAGATATTGAAAATAGATGTTAATCATTGTGTGACAATAATTATTGTTGTGAAAGCATGCTAGTTTTGTATGTGGTGGGATTAATAATTGATTAATCACCTATTATGTTGAATGGAATACAATCAGATAGACATGAGTTTAATGAGTGTGTCACGGGATGGCATGAGTATGTCACGGGATGACGCGTGATTACTACGAATGTCGTGTGTGGACATGTGTTCATTGTGAATATTCATGATTAATGAATTATTATGTTTCGAGGATGAGTTAAAGATTGATATAAATTGCGTCATTAAAGCATGCAACTGATCCTTATGTTAAATTTCAATCACCCTATGTGATAGTGTGCAGTAGCATGTTGTGTATAGAACAGCGAGAAACTTATGATGCAGGAATTAGTGTTTGATGACAGAAACATTATGGATGTCAAAATGCGTAAATGACAAGGTACGTGTTATGTTACTAGTATTTGAGAAATGCTAACGGGATTATTTTGGTACTTGTCCTATGACAGATAATAATTGGGTGAAGTAATATGGAAATGTTGATACTTAAGAGTATGTGAGTGCTGTGATTAACATGATATTATGGTGCCATTGTGTATTGTAGATGAATCCATCTACAAAGGTATGTCACGAACTATTCGATATTGATGTTGATGCCTGGTGTTAGACGAGTATAATCGTGACATGAAAATATTGGTGTTAAGCCATTTATCATGAATTGATACTGATGGTCTGTGTCTATTGGTGTGTATAATATGTATATACGTATGTGAGAATGACTAATGGGTTTTCTAGTCATTACCTTGCACCAGATAATAGCCAGGAGATGATATATGAAAGATTGATGCATAAAGGCTCAAGAGTACCGTTACTTCATACGGATGATAGTGATGATGTGGGGATAAGTTGCATACATTTGCAACGACACAGGTATGAAGTTAATTAGATAAATGTTGATGTATTGTCAAATATTCTTGAATATACATGAAAGCATGGATTGCATGATTTAACGAGATTATATGATGGGTACTGTGATAAAAGTATATGACGGGAAATAAGATTGTGCAATGGAATTGTGTCGATGAAAGTACACAGGTAGTGAGATATGACAAAGAAGCTTGACGGTTAAACGCTTCTTGCGATCGTTGGTGCAATGGGGCACATGTGTGAGCCATGATGATTCCGATGACTGTCGCCTTATGGATAGTAAAGTCTCTATCTTGAGCTATATATGGTACGTAAATTTTACAGTTGGCTTTTATGGTAAGCATGCGTTGAAATTTCGAGGACGAAATTTTATATGTTGGGGAGAATTGTGATGTCCAGATTATTATTAATCATTTGTTGGACTAAATATGATTTGGATTTTATTGATAATTAATTTTAGAATTAATTAGAAGTGGAATTGACCAAGTGAAGGTCAACTGGCAAATTAATCGGATCCTAAAATATTTTGAGATAGTAAAATATACTCCGATAATATTTTAGAGATAAATTAATTAAAATGAAGAATTTAAGTTTTGGGTTTTTGGGGTGTGTATAAGTCCCAATATTTTGTCTATAAATAATATGTCAGTGCACCGGCGACACTTCGATGTACAAAACCGGGTTAGGATACAAAAATATAAATATGTTTTGTTGGGCATTTTTCGGACACACACAGAAAAACGTGTAAAAACACGCCAGAATCCCGATCCCCTCTTTTCTTTCTGCATCCCGCGCGATACCTGACCCTCGCCGCTAAATCGCGCGCGCCCGCCGCCGTCCGAGCTCCTTCCGGCGCGTCCAAACCGCCGCCGCCTTCGTCTCTCCCAGGCGCTTCTTTCCATACCAAGAACGCGAAGTTTCGTCGAGGATTGCGTCCGGATCCTTGCAAGGAAGCGCCGCGGTGAAAATCGCGATTTCGTCCGATTTTGGGGCGATTTTCTTCCAATTTTTTTGTGGGTAATCCTCGCCGTCCCTCAGTCGTTATTTACCTGAAATCCCTCGAATTTTTGATGAAGATTGGTTCGATTTTTGCTAGCATTTTGGTAGGGTTGCTCGAGTGTGTGCAAGTGTGTGCAGCAGTGTGTGTGCGTGTGTGTGTTTCTGCGTGTGTGTGTGTGTCCAGCATGTGTTTGTGGATGATGATGGTGTGTATGTATGTATTCCAACATGTATTGGTATAGGTACAAGACTTCTATATATTTTGTGCCTTGTGGTTGGATGATGTTTTGTTATTGTAGAAGGCAAACTTGGTTTGGTGTGGTGGGTTAAGGCGATAATGTGGCGATAAATTGAGTATGAACAATTGGGAATTGGATAGCATGAAAATGTTATTAATTGTAGGGATTTAATCATAACTCACATTATTGAACGGAAAATTGTTGAAAATGAATTGGTGATTAAATGTCGTGATTTAGTGTCATTGTTGTTAAAAGGTGAAGACTAGATTCATGCTAGTATGTGTTAACATGAAATATAGTTTATGGTGATGTAAATACTTGAATGTGTATCATGATATGTATTGTTGACTTATGTCACTTTATTGAATTACCACCCTTAGTAGTGAGTTCTAAATCAAGAATTATGGAACCAATGCATCTTTAAATTGTTAAAGTTGAATCTAATCAATAAATGACTTTATGTAGGGATTAAGGGAATTGATTTAGAAGGGTAGAATCTTGTATCTTCATGGATCCCTTCTTTCGTGTCTTGGTTTGAATCACCTCGGTGTGGGTTTGAATAATTGTGGAACATGTTAATCGGCTTAATTGGATTGTTTTAGTTAGACACTGGTTGTATATTATTATACATACACCCTGCACTTTCTTTCCCTCTGTTGAACTTGCGTGTCTAGTGAACTGCTATGTGAGTTGTGCGTGATCTTGCACGTATGGGTGTGTGTATCCCGCATCATGTGTGTGATGTAGCGGATGGTGGGAGATGATGGGGTTTTGCATTGCCAATGTAATACCATGATTCATGTGAGGATGTGTGCATCCAAAGTGTTGATTATGATTTGATTCATAATATTGAGTTATTTGATTTGTGATATAGAAATGAAAGTAAGAACTATTTGATGGATGTTCATTGCTCGGATTATGAGCTAATATTGAATTGATGTTCGATATAGACTCTACAGGAGACTTCGGACGTTGATGATAGCTTGTTCATGTTGTCTACTATAAGGTACGTGGTGACGTACGAGCAGGTATATCTAGTATCTATACATTCATGTATACACGCAATTTTGAATATGATGATTCAGGTAAGTGTTTGACTTTAATAATTGAGCTCCATATACGAGTTATGGGGGACACGTAGTGGTACGTGATCCAATGTTACTTGTTGAGTAGTGATGCCGTGGGCATGAGCGATATGAGAAAGTATCGAGAATGAGATGGTGGGATAACCAGAGTTACATTGGGATAACCAGGTTCACATTGATGTTGAACTGTTTATGTTTGAGCATAAATAATATATTGTCATTGTATTGAATTCATAAGTGTTGTTGAGTATTACATTTTCAGTGACAATACTAAATTTGACATTATGAAGTGCGGGAGTTTGAAACAGGAACAGTGTGTGGAAGCCATACAAATTCGGAATTGTACAGGGAGTATACTTTATAAGTTTTGCATAATTTAAATTATTGCATTATGATTTTGTATGTTGATTTGTGATTGAATATTGAGTGGGAGTGTGCTCACCCTGTGTGGGGGCTGTTTCTGTTGAAACAGGTACAACAGGTACGATGCTGTTTTGGAGTACTAGGCTCGAACCTTGTTGGATGATGCTTCCAGAAGCATAGTATGTGATTGAGCCGATATACGAGGTTGAGCGGTTGGTATTTATACTAATTATGCATCCGGATGTGTATCCGTTATTCGTTGCTCTTCTATGAGCACTTGTATGTGTATATGGACTGTATAAGGGTGTTGAAACCCACTTTTGTTGTCTTATTAGTGTGGTGTCTTCCCTGGCCGGGAATTTACTTGTGTTTCTATATTCTGTTTAATATTGCGTTGTCCCTGGTCGGGAATTATATTATGTGATGAGTTTTTATTTCTGGATAGCTCAGTTTGTGGGGAGACTCTGCCCAAATTTTTATAAAAACCCACAATGCAAAAGTGGTGTAATGGGGATGGTATTGGGTGAAACCCCTGAGTCTGTTTGTTGGTCGAGATGATCATATAATGTTGAACATTGGTTATGTCATGGGAAACATGTGATGATTCTTTTAAAGAATGAAAAGAAAATGAAAAATTTATACACATACGACGTCATAAATGAACAAATGATGAGTTTAAGTGTTGGGGCCTTACAGATAAAGGGAAATTAAATTCATTGGATGAATTAATTAATTAAGAAGAGTCTTAATTAAAAGATTATAAGGATTTAATTAAATCATGGGTTTGGGCCCATGAGGCTTTAAGAAAGCCTTTAATTAAATAATATATAATAATAACAAGGTGATTATTTGTTAATCATTTTCCTTGATATCAAATATACCTAGCCACATTGCTTGTGAAGCTCTCGGCCGCCATCTCTCTTCTCTCTCTCGACTTCTTCATAGTCGACGTGAGGAAGAGTGAGTTGAAGGCCATCTTTTCGATTGTGAATCGAGTGTGCTTTGTTTATATGGTTTAAGAACAAATCTAGCACTTTGTTCTTAAACTATCCCTTTGTTAAATTTTATCGTGTGGATACCGTTGAGGCAAGACCTTGGAGGTGTTGCTCGTGACTCGGAGTTCGTTGGACGTGGTGCTTCGTGGAATCTGCTCAAACACGCTACAAGGGTGAGACTTTTGTAATCCTTTATCCGGTATGACAACCTATGTATAGATCCGTTGTCTTGTAATCCATAAAAATTTTATTCCGCTGCGTTGCTATGCATGATGGATTACTAACAGTGGTATCAGAGCCGTGTACAAGGCTCATATCGGATTTGTATGGTTAATTGTTTAATCATATTTAGATTTGTATTGCATGCTAATAAAACTGTATGTAATCATATATGATATGAGTAAATCGAGTTTGTGTAATTATCGTAAAATTATATTTGATATAATTAAAGTTTATTGTATACGATACATGAAGGCGCAAAACCGAGCCCAAAGCATGAGATGGTTCGGCCACCACCATCACAAATGACACACGGCTGCCACATGAGGGCTAGGGTTTTTCGAACCACCTTTGGCTCGAGATGGTTCAGCCGTTGTGGCTAATAATTGTGCATGGAAGTGTCGAAACAATGCTAGGGTTTAGAACTTATGGCTCGATTAGATGGTTGGCGGCTTTCTCCACATGAGAGCTAGGGTTTTTCAAACCCCTTGGCTCGAGATGGTCGAGCCCCCACTGTCATGAATCATGCATAAGCCGAGCCACCGTAGTTGGACTAGAGTTTCGAACCCTAATGCTAAGATGGCTCACGGCCGCCGCATAGAAGAGGCTAGGGTTTCGAACCCTTAGCCATTTTCGGCCCATGATGGTGCCGAGATGACTAGGGTTTCGAACCCTAGTCACATGCGTGGTGGGCCGTGGTTTTGGGCTAAGGTTCCATGACATGTGATGTCCCGAGCATACGATAATTTCATAAAATCTATTTTACAGTTTTATTGGGATTAAATTTTAAAATGTTTAGAATTTAATTAATTAATTGTTATTGCATGTTATATGTGTTGTTTGAGCATGGTGCATGGTTATAGCCCTTTTAACCTATTAGATAGGATTTGTGAATGTTTGTAATTTATAATACGACCTGCGTGTCGTGCCTTCTCTATTTTATTCTAAATGTTATCCCTCCCCTATGTTCCCCTTTAAATGTGAATCGAGGAATTCTCTATATTTGTAAATGTTATATAGTATAGTTTATTTATTGATGGTGATCAATGAAGATGGAACATGGTGCCGGGATGAGGAGGCCATTAACAAAATGGAGCCAGAGGAAGGTGCTTATGAAGTTACCTTAGGTTGACTCTTAGGATTTTCTCATTGGCTTGAGAAAATCGCTAGAAGGGGCTATAACCATGTCACGTTTAATTATGTATGTTGATGCATGATTTATCTTATGTTTTAGATTGATAATTATATTACACATATATGTAGATATGTATACACCTATATGTAGTGGACATATTTTAAATTATCAAACTAATCATGAGATCAATAAATCCCTCTAAAATATTAAGTTTTAGATGCCTTCCAAAATTAAAAGTACTCGTCAAAACTTCGATTGCACATGTGTGGGTTTGCCAAAGCAAAGCACCGTGGCAATCTTAGTAATGCGCGAAAGGATAAAAGTGATATCCGTTATACTTTAAATTGGGTACGACTTAACTAGGTTATCTCAATAGGATTGGGAACCTAGAGGCATGGGTTGGATAATAATTCATTTGATGAATTCAACAAAGTGTTGTTCGTCCATCTATCCAAGAATTACATGTGATGTAATTGACAAAGTGTTGTCTACCTAAATAACCGAGTCTTGGGCGATTAGTCAAAGCTAACTCAAGATTAGGCGAACTATGGATCTTGGCTCACGAAAGGTTTCGAGGGTTGATATTTTTTTAACAAAATAATGGGAGTATCATTTAATATAAGACCATGTTAAATGATTAAATCATAAACTTATTTTGCATATTTATATTGTAGATATCCATGGCAACTAACAATATAACAAGCACATTATCACTGCGATCGGTCCTTGAGAAGGACAAATTAAATGGGACAAACTTCCTAGACTGGTATAGGAATCTGAGGATAGTCCTCAAGCAAGAAAAGAAACAATATGTCCTAGAGGAACCCTTACCTGTTGAGGAACCTCCCCTGACGGCTACTAGAGCCGATAAAGATGCTTACAAGAAGCATCAGAATGACGCACTTGATGTTGGCTGCCTTATGCTTGCCACCATGAACTCTGAGCTTCAGAAGCAACATGAGGAAATGAAGGCGTTCGATATGATCGAACACTTAAAGCAATTGTACCAACAGCAAGCTAGACAAGAGAGGTATGACGTCTCTAAAGCGTTGTTCCAGTGCAGGATGGTAGAAAGAAGCCTAGTTGGAATTCATATACTCAAGATGATTGGGTACATTGAGAATCTGGATAAGCTGGGTTTTCCATTGGACCAAGAGTTGGCCACCGATGTGATCTTGCAATCGTTGCCTGAGAGCTTCAGTCAATTTGTAGTAAATTACAATATGACTGACATGGAAAAGACTCTACCACAATTGCTTGGTATGTTGAGAACATATGAAGCGAATACAAAGAAGACTAAGACCACAAATGTTCTTATTGTGAATAAGGGCAAAGGAAAGGCCAAAGCTAAAGGCAATAAGAAAGCAAATAAGGTCTTTGTTAAATCTAAGCCAAAGTCTTATGCACTGAAGACAAAGGGAGGGATAGCAAAGGAAGGGAACTGTTTCCATTGCGGTGAGACCGGTCATTGGAAAAGGAACTGCAAAGTATATCTGGAGGATCTCAAGAAGGGAAGTGTGACTTCCACTTCAGGTATTTTTGTTATAGAAGTCAATTTATCTACTTCTTCATCATGGGTATTAGATACTGGATGTGGATCTCACATTTGTGTAAATGTGCAGGACCTCAAAAAGAGTAGATTGTTGGCAAAAGGCGAAGTTGATGTCCGAGTTGGAAATGGAGCAAGAGTTGCTGCATTAGCTGTAGGGGATTATCATTTATCTTTGCCTTCTGGTTTATCGTTGATTTTAAAAGATTGTTATTTTGTGCCTTCAATTACCAAAAACATTATTTCTATTTCTTGTTTGGACAAGTATGGATTTTCATTTATTATAAAGGACAGCTGTTGTTCCATTTATTTAAATGATATGTTTTATGCTAGTGCACAAATGGTGAATGGTCTTTATTTACTAAATCTTGATATGCCTATCTATAACATAAGTACTAAAAGGATTAAAAATAATGATTGTAATCCGACTTATCTCTTGCATTGTCGCTTGGGCCACATAAACGAGAACCACATATCTAAACTTCATAAGGATGGAGTATTAGATTCTTTTGATTTTGAATCATATGAAACATGCGAATCTTGTTTAATGGGCAAGATGACTAAAGCCCCTTTCAAGGGACATGTTGAAAGGGCAAATGTTTTATTGGGACTAATACATAGTGATGTATGTGGACCAATAAGTACACAAGCTAGAGGTGGTTTTCAATACTTCGTTACATTTACTGATGACCTCAGTAGATATGGGTATGTGTACCTAATGAATCATAAGTATAAAACCTTTGAAAGTTCAAAGATTTCAAGAATGAAGTACAAAACCAACTTGGCAAAAGTATCAAAATCCTTCGATCAGATCGAGGAGGTGAATACTTAAGCCAAGAGTTTCATGACTATCTAAAGGAGTGTGGGATAGTCCCACAACTCACTCCTCCGTATACTCCACAATGGAATGGTGTATCCGAGAGGAGAAATCGAACCTTGTTAGACATGGTTAGATCAATGATGAGTCATGCAGATCATTCGATATCATTTTGGGGACATGCTCTAGAAACAACGATTTTCTTACTGAACCGTGTTCCATCTAAATCAGTGGAAAAGACACCATATGAGATATGGACTGGGAAGCGTCCTAGTATGTCTTTTATGAAGATTTGGGGTTGTGAGGCTTTCGTTAGACGTCACGCCACTAACAAACTTGGACCCAAATCTGACAAGTGTTTATTTGTGGGGTATCCTAAGGAAACGAAAGGATACTATTTCTATTATCCCACCGAGAACAAAGTAGTTGTTACTCGGACTGGTGTATTTCTTGAAAGAGAATTTATTTCTAGAAAAACCAGTGGGAGAAAAATTTAACTTAGTGAAGTTCAACCACAAGAAAACACTGAACCTGAGATTGAGATGGAAACAGAGCAGGCACAGCAAGCTGTTGTGGAAGAAGTACTGTGATGTCCGGGGATTAATGGTGTTAATCCCGGTGTGGTATTAATACTTGTTGGATTTTTTTTTAATTGTGGCAGTTAGGAATTAATTGCGGTTATGGGTCTCCCGAGGTTGTTAAATCGGGCATTTGGGATTGTTGGACCCAAAGGTTGGGATTGTATCCCCATTTTGGTGGAAAACCTATGAATTGGGTTTTTAGTGGGATTCGGTGTCCGGGGTGCCTTATGTTGGGGCTAGTCTGGGGATTTGATCTTGGAGAGAGAGTTTTTGAAAACATATGATTTTTAATGAATCATGATGTATTTGTGGAGGTATTGGTGTGTTGTGGTATTTTGGCTATATATACCCGTTGAACACAAGATTTCCGTCTTTTGGCACGAAATCACTCCTCTCCCTCTCTTATCGTGTAACTCCTCTTCCCCTAACCCTTATCTTTTCTCTTTGGAGAAAAGTGACCGGTGGCTCGGTTTAGGAGCCGGATTCTTCGAAGATAAGTTGGTAATCTCCTTCCCCTCGCTATTATCTTCGTTTTGATTGTGATTTTGTTGCTTTTGGTTGAGTTTTGGGTTTGGGTTGGTTTGGGTGATTTTGGTGAAAATCATAAAATCTTTTGGGTTTGTGTTAAATTGAGTTTAGCACCCTTGTTGGAGGTCTTTGTATTTGGTTTTTTTGTGGTTTTGAGTTGGGAGGAGTTGGGGTATGGTTTATGGAGGTTTCAAGCTTTTAAAAATGGGGGTTTTCGAGTTGCAGGGCTGCTGGATCGATCCGAAAATATTTTCGATCGATCGAGCATGGCAGAATGTGTTTTGTGGCGTTGGAACAGTGGACCGATCGATCGAGATTTTGACCGATCGATCGGAGGGTGGTTTCGATCGATCGAAATGAAATTTCGATCGATCGAGACGGCCAGTTTGTTGGTGCCTCTTTTTGTTGTTCTTGGCTCTTTTTGGGTGTCTTGCATGCTTCGCCCCGGGTTATTTTAAAAAGGTTAATTGTCATGGATTGACTATATTTTTGGGGTATTATGCATGCTTAGCCGGGAACTTTTATAATTTGGTTATCGTCATGGATTGACGATATGTTTGGGAGTTTTGAACGTGCTTGGGCACGTGGTTGCATGCTTATGCTTGATTGTGGGTTGTTTATGTGTTTTAGCACATGTTTCACGGGACATGGAACTCAAAGCCAGGCTTGACATGGACTACGGAATTCTAAGGTACGTATGACGTACGAGCATAGCCTATTATAATGTTGCAACTGTAAAATGCATGGTATGTGATAATTGCATTAAATGGGCATTGGAACACATGGTGTGTGATAATCGTGTTATATGGATGTTGAAATATGTGGCATGTGGTAATTGCATTGAATAGGTATTGAAATGCATGGTGCATGATACTTGTTATGAAGGATAACAATATGCATGGTAAATAATATTTGAGTCAAATGGTTATACATTGGGAACCATACGGTGCCGCTATTGAGCGAGCAATGATTTGGGATGCGATCGCCGTTGAGCGACCATCGGTTATGACGCCGCTATTGTTGAGCGTGCGCGAGGTTTAGTATGCCGCCATTGTGGAGCGAGCAATGAAACCGGAATATGGAATTATTGGTTAGATATATGTGATATCTATGGTCCTTTACATTATTTTTTTACCATATTGATCATGGATCTGGCATGATACAACGGTATTAGTTAATCTATGTGACGATTAACTGACTTTGGGAATTTGATGAGTTTGGTTATTTTGAGAACAGGGACAATACAGGGGATCCCGGATGAGGGTGTTACCATCCAGGGAGTATCATTTAAATTATAGCATTTACATTCTGTATTTGAATTGCAATGTTATGCTTATTGGATTGGTGGTATCGGTATGCTCACCCCGTGTGGGGGCTGTCTCTGTTGGGGCAGGTAACGCAGGTGCAGCAGTAGCTTTGGAGTTGAGCTCGGACTGTTGATAGAGGTACTTCCAGGATCGAGGTACCAGAGCTGGTTGAGTAAGTACACAGATCCAGTGTTGAGATCGAGCTGTGCTTGGGAGGTGCTTCCAGGGTTGAAGTACCAGTAACGGTATCCGGTAGAGTGTTTTATACATCAGATACACGCTTATTCATTGGGTGCTCTTATGTGAGTACAATTTTACGTGTATATGGAATGTATAAATGGGCTACGACTTCTCTCTGTTCATTTATGGTTTGCATGCATTAAATGTGGAATTATTAAATGAACTGAGAGCATGTTAGTGTATTATGAAGGTGCATGTCATATATGTAATCTTGGTTGGGGGGATTTGCATATTATGTGGGTTGAATGCAAGAAATTTTATGGATCACCAATATGGTGTAGCACTTGCACATGGCTTTCCCCATGAATTATGATTATATGCACTAATGGTATGGATTAATACACTAATAACGGGTTAAGGGCACGGGGGGTCCTTACATTAGTGGTATCAGAGCCAGGTTAGCTCTTTGGGGCTGTTGAGGGCCTAGGAAAATGACATTGGGAATGAGAAGCACATACTTATGCATGATGGTAGTTAGTGTTGCGTGGCACAACTATATTGCTTATGTGCATTTATGATATGTGTTCATAATTGGAATATGCTATTGCTAACCATGGTGGTTGCTGGGTCTTATGAGACATGTCCGATGCGTTACGGTTGCATAGATATACATCGGAGTGATGATTTTAATGCTTTGCCGCTAAATGTTGGAGCGAGGTGCATGAAAATACACTCATGGCGATGTTTATGGGAATATGGGTTATGCATTACGGTTGCATGCACGTCAAAGCGATGATGCCGCTGTCGTGTCGAAGCGATGGTAAATGCCGCTGTCACGTCGAAGCGATGATGCCGCTGTCGTGCCGAAACAATTATTGGAATACGGGATATGCATTACGGTTGCATGCATGGCATAGCGATGTGAATACTTGCCGCTGTCATATTATAGCGATGAAGAATATTTGCCGCAAATATGTCGAAGCGAAGGATAATACCCATGTCATATTACTATTGCGAGGGATATTACGCCGCTAATATGTCGAAGCGAGGGGTATTTCCGCTGTCATGCCAGAACGATGGTAAATGCCGCTGTCGTGTCGAAGCGATGGTAAATGCCGCTGTCGTGTCGAAGCGATGGTAAATGCCGCTGTCACGTCGAAACGATGGTACCACCGTCATGTCGAAGCGATGATGCCGCTGTCGTGTCGAAGCGATGATACATGCCGCTGTCACGTCGAAGCGATGATGCCGCTGTCATAACGTAGCGATGCAATCGGGAACAAAGTACTACATGAGTGTGAGTGCCTCTTGAGTCCGCGATTATTCCGCTATTTTATTGGCGATGGTTCATGCCGCCGGGTATTTTATTGGCGATGGTTCATGCCGCCGGGTATTCTATTGGCGATGGTTCATGCCGCCGGGCATTCTATTGGCGAGGGTTCATGCCGCCGGGTATTCTATTGGCGATGGTTCATGCCGCCAGGCATTATATAGCGATGGTACATTCCGCTACATCTATGGGATGGTTCATACCGCCGGATATCTATGGCGATGTCTTATGCCCGTGACTCTATGGCGGGGGATCATGCCGTTGATTCTATAGCGATGGGTTATACCGCTATGTGCGTAGCACCGGATTATGCCGCCTACGGTCGATGGGTGCTGCTTGTGTACCACTGTTGAACGATGGATACAGGTATTCCGCTATCTTGATAGCGATGAGGTATGGCATATTACTTTTGTTATCATTATTGTGAATATTATGTGTTGTTTTATACCATCATGTGTTTGACGATGAGATCATGAGTGTCGTGTATCGACGGGTACCGTCATGTGTTTGACGATGTTATTTGGGATGTCTATGTGGACGCGTGGCGTCGTTTTGGTGAATAAGACATTCATGTTATGTATTTGGTTGTATGGTTTGAGTGCCGATGGTGGGCACATGGTAGAGTCTGAGTCACTAGTTGACGAGACGCTTTTTGCCGAGCAGGTTTGCCCGATGGAACATTGGATGCATTGTACCGGTGAGGGTACCGCATCATGTTATAGAGGTAAAAATTTGTCGAGCAGTGATACCCTTGGGTATGCTCGCTGGGATGGCTAAGGCCAAGTGATTGGTGGTAAGAGTAGTCATTGAGGAAACTACTCGCTTGTTGTTGTGATGTGGAGAGGCATGGTTACACCCACCCTGAGGGTGTGGAATAAGTCCTAATGGATTAGGATTGCATGGTAGTTAAGCAAGGACACCTGGATGTCCATTGTGCTCGGTGTTTTATAGATATGTTGGGTGATGACCCACAACTGTAATGGTTTGTACGGTATGGTATACCGGGTTGAGACGTGTGTCTCTTTGGTAGGTTGGTATGGGCCTATGGGGCCAGCGGATCGCTAGCCAGGTATGGTTGCAATGTTTTAGTGTGCTTGTGATAGCCATTATACTACTCGTTGGATTCGAGTTCAGTGAATCGTATGATGAGACGATGAGGACTTTTAGTAGACTCTGGTAGTCTCTATGTGCATGATTGAGGCAGGGAATACCTCACGGAGACGTTTATACGTCGAATGTTTTGAGAGACTTGTTATGGGGCAGCTCAATTCTGTTGGGAATGCCAACGTGAGTGTCAACAAGTCGTTGTTAGCTCTGATTGAGCATCCTTGCATAGGAAATGCGACGGGAGTCACAATTGAAATTGTGGAGTATAGCTAGTGGGGTAACACTGCTATACTACTTTAATCTCCTGGAGAGATTTGGTTTGTACTGTCATGGAGACAGCTGGTATTGGTTGTGGGTTGATCGTAAATCAACCGGGGTAAGCGCTACTAGTCTCGGGCTATGTGATAGCTTCATACTTCCGGTGAGACGTTCGAGGAGACGTCTCCGGAGAATACTCAAGATTGTGTAGTACTATGGTCTTAGTACAGAGTATCTTTTGATGAGTATACATGGCGTATACGGGTTTCGATTTGGTAATAATTGCTTTGATGCACTATTTTGAACCAATTGAGTATTTCAGGGTTCCAGATATATCTTGGTATGAATATATCCAGTTTCCGATCGGTGGTTCGAGGTTGGAGGGTCATGGATTCATGACATTTTCCTTGAGAGCAAGGCAGTATTGATATACCTGCCGGTTGAATCTTTTGGGAGATTCGTTGTTTTGGTTCGTGTGATGGTGTTGTTGAAATCACACTCTTTGGTTTTGGTTTGTCAACCGTTATTCTCCGTGTAGTGAGAATAATCGAGGTTTGGCAGTGGTTTGGAATTTTGGGTATGTTTGGAGATACCCGAGTCTATTGCATTGAGGATGCATTTTGTGTTGGTGCGTGGGCATGTATGCCGTGTGTGTATACGAATGCCAACTTTATTTTATTCCTTGTTGAACGTCGAGTTGTATGCTCGGTTTGGTGAATCTCTGGTGGGAGATCGTGGTAATTGAGATTGGTAATCTCGATGGCACGATGTATTCTGAGGAATAATCGTGAGGTCCGTTTGACTTCCCTTGTGAGGACTTGTCGTGTTTTAGGACCATGGTAGTTCTTGTTAGATAATTCGATAGCCTTCCTGTTTTTAGGATTGTTAAATCCCAGGATGAACGAGGAATGGCCAGGATTCGGATTTGTTTAGTGTCGTGGATTGACACGTATGGCAGGAATGCAATTGTTTGTTTTGCATGACCTCTGTGGAACTTGAGACTTTGTGGAGTCTTAATGGTGTGTCAGGACCAAGATATGATTTCTTGGAACACCTTGTTTTAGACTTCTGCGGTGACGTGTTTTGTATGGATCAGTGACCGTG
Organism: Haberlea rhodopensis; assembly: GCA_907163345.1. Lineage (NCBI taxonomy): Eukaryota > Viridiplantae > Streptophyta > Magnoliopsida > Lamiales > Gesneriaceae > Haberlea > Haberlea rhodopensis. Next base: position 1,344,781 of record CAJQUN010000116.1, on the reverse strand, counting down.
GGTTACCCGATCCGGGTTACAAGTGGTATAACTACTCCTTTGGAGGAGATGGACTGGAAAGCAAAATCGGATTTTCTGTGAGTATACTGTTGTATACTAGTGGTCCTCATTATAACGATGCGTGTTAAGCGTCGTGGGCAAGTGATGGAGATATCATGGGATGATATCTATGTCAGAACCAAGGGAGATTTGGTTGATTTGCAGTCATGGCGGACTGACTTCTGGGATGATTCACATCGAGGTATGTTGTTATCTTTCGGGTTGTATTGGTTTTGGCGTTTGCTCTATTTTAGAGCTTGGTGCGAGATTGGTGTTCTCGCAGTTTATAATTCGATTCTAATATGGTCTAGAATCGGGGATGTGACTTTGTCTTGTTTGGGTAGTCCTGGCGTTACGTAGAGTACACCGGTGCAAATTTCGAGGACGAAATTTTATTAGTGGGGGATAATTGTGATGTCCGGGGATTAATGGTGTTAATCTCGGTGTGGTATTAATCCTTGTTGGATTTTTTTAAATTGTGGCAATTAGGAATTAATTGCGGTTATGGGTCTCCCGAGGTTGTTAAATCGGGCATTTGGGATTGTTGGACCCAAAGGTTGGGATTGTGTCCTCATTTTGGTGGAAAACCTATGAATTGGGTTTTTAGTGGGACTCGGTGTCCGGGGTGCCTTATGTTGGGGCCAGTCTGGGGATTTGATCTTGGAGAGAGAGTTTTTGAAAACATATGATTTTTAATGAATCATGATATATTTGTGGAGGTATTGGTGTGTTGTGGTATTTTGGCTATATATACCCGTTGAACACAGGATTTCCGTCTTTTGCCACAAAATCACTCCTCTCCCTCTCCTCTCCCTCTCTTATCATGTAACCCCTCTTCCCCTAACCCTTATCTTTTCTCTTTGGAGAAAAGTGACCGGTGGCTCGGTTTAGGAGCCGGATTCTTCGAAGATAAGTTGGTAATCTCCTTCCCCTCGCTATTATCTTCGTTTTGATTGTGATTTTGTTGGTTTTGGTTGAGTTTTGGGTTTGGGATGGTTTGGGTGATTTTGGTGAAAATCATAAAATCTTTTGGGTTTGTGTTAAATTGAGTTTAGCACCCTTGTTGTAGGTCCTTGTGTTTGGTTTTGTTGTGGTTTTGAGTTGGGAGGAGTTGGGGTATGGTTTATGGAGGTTTCAAGCTTTTAAAAATGGGGGTTTTCGAGTTGCAGGGCTGCTCGATCGATCCAAAAATATTTTCGATCGATCGAGCATGGCAGAATGTGTTTTGTGGCGTTGGAACAGTGGACCGATCGATCGAGATTTTGACCGATCGATCGGAGGGTGGTTTCGATCGATCGAAATGAAATTTTGATCGATCGAGACGGCCAGTTTGTTGGTTCCTCTTTTTGTTGTTCTTGGCTCTTTTTGGGTGTCTTGCATGCTTCGCCCCGGGTTATTTTAAAAAGGTTAATTGTCATGGATTGACTATATTTTTGGGGTATTATGCATGCTTAGCCGGGAACTTTTATAATTTGGTTATCGACATGGATTGACGATATGTTTGGGAGTTTTGAACGTGCTTGGGCACGTGGTTGCATGCTTATGCTTGATTGTGGGTTGTTTATGTGTTTTAGCACATGTTTCACGGGACATGGAACTCAAGCCAGACTTGACATGGACTACGGAATTCTAAGGTACGTATGACGTACGAGCATAGCCTATTATAATGTTGCAACCGTAAAATGCATGGTATGTGATAATTGCATTAAATGGGCATTGGAACACATGGTGTGTGATAATCGTGTTATATGGATGTTGAAATATGTGGCATGTGGTAATTGCATTGAATAGGTATTGAAATGCATGGTGCATGATACTTGTTATGAAGGATAACAATATGCATGGTAAATAATATTTGAGTCAAATGGTTATACATTGGGAACCATACGGTGCCGCTATTGAGTGAGCAATGATTTGGGATGCGATCGCCGTTGAGCGACCATCGGTTATGACGCCGCTATTGTTGAGCGTGCGCGAGGTTTAGTATGCCGCCATTGTGGAGCGAGCAATGAAACCGGAATATGGAATTATTGGTTAGATATATGTGATATCTATGGTCCTTTACATTATGTTTTTACCATATTGATAATGGATCTGGCATGATAGAACGGTATTAGTTAATCTATGTGACGATTAACTGACTTTGGGAATTTGATGAGTTTGGTTATTTTGAGAACAGGGACAATACAGAGGATCCCGGATGAGGGTGTTACCATCCAGGGAGTATCATTTAAATTATAGCATTTACATTCTGTATTTGAATTGCAATGTTATGCTTATTGGATTGGTGGTATCGGTATGCTCACCCCGTGTGGGGGCTGTCTCTGTTGGGGCAGGTAACGCAGGTGCAGCAGTAGCTTTGGAGTTGAGCTCGGACTGTTGATAGAGGTACTTCCAGGATCGAGGTACCAGAGCTGGTTGAATAAGTACACAGATCCAGTGTTGAGATCGAGCTGTGCTTGGGAGGTGCTTCCAGGGTTGAAGTACCAGTAACGGTATCCGGTAAAGTGTTTTATACATCAGATACACGCTTATTCATTGGGTGCTCTTATGTGAGTACAATTTTACGTGTATATGGAATGTATAAATGGGCTACGGCTTCTCTCTGTTCATTTATGGTTTGCATGCATTAAATGTGGAATTACTAAATGAACTGAGAGCATGTTAGTGTATTATGAAGGTGCATGTCATATATGTAATCTTGGTTGGGGGATTTGCATATTATGTGGGTTGAATGCAAGAAATTTTATGGATCACCAATATGGTGTAGCACTTGCACATGGCTTTTCCCCATGAATTATGATTATATGCACTAATGGTATGGATTAATACACTAATAACGGGTTAAGGGCACGGGGGTCCTTACAAGTACCTGCTCAAGAGACACAAGCCCAGCGTAGGTCTGTAATCAACAAGGTGACTTACTACTTATTGATGAGGATGAGCCGTCATCTTATCAAGAAGCTATAATGGGCACTGATTCTGAGAAATGGCAAGAGGCCATGAAATCTAAGATGGAATCCATGTATGCAAACCAAGTATGGACTATGGTTGATCCACCTGTAGGGGTACGACCCATAGGGTGCAAATGGATTTTCAAGAAAAAGACCGATATGGATGGTAATGTAGAAACCTATAAAGGTCGGCTGGTTGCAAAAGGATTCAAACAAATTCATGGTATTGACTATGACGAAACCTTTTCACCAGTGGCCATGGTTAAATCCATAAGGATCTTACTTGCAATAGCTGCATTTCATGATTATGAAATCTGGCAGATGGATGTCAAAACAGCTTTCCTAAATGGAAATCTGCTCGAGGATGTGTACATGACACAACCCGAGGGTTTTGTCGATCCAAAGGATGCTAGAAAGATATGCAAGCTACAACGATCCATTTATGGATTGAAGCAAGCTTCTCGGAGTTGGAATCTTCGTTTTGATGATGCAATCAAAGAGTTTGGTTTTATCAAAAACGTAGATGAACCTTGTGTCTACAAGAAGGTCAGTGGAAGCATAATCATTTTCCTAGTGTTGTATGTAGATGACATACTTCTCATTGGGAATGATATCCCTGCCTTACAATCTGTAAAGATTTGGCTAGGGAATTGCTTTTCGATGAAAGACTTGGGAGAAGCCACCTATGTATTAGGAATCAAGATCTACATAGATAGATCGAGAAGGCTTCTTGGTCTAAGTCAAAGTACATACATAGACAAAGTGCTAAAACGGTTTAGCATGCAAGAATCAAAGAAAGGATTCGTGCCTATGACACATGGTATTTATCTCTCGAAGGAACAATGTCCTTCAACAACAGATGAGAGACAATGCATGAGTAAGATTCCATATGCGTCAGCTATTGGATCTATCATGTATGCCATGATATGTACTCATCCCGATGTATCGTATGCTTTGAGCATGACGAGCAGATATCAAGTTGATCCAGGTGAAGGTCACTGGATTGCAGTCAAGAACATCCTGAAATACTTGAGAAGGACTAAGGATACATTCTTGATTTATGGAGGTGAGGAAGAGCTCAATGTAATGGGTTACACTGATGCAAGCTTCCAAATCGACAAAGATGATTTTCGATCGCAATCAGGATATGTGTTTTGCCTAAGATATGCAAAGTACCAACAGATGATAATGTATCTGACCCATTGACGAAGCCATTGTCACAGCAGAGGCATGATCGTCATACTAGATCTCTAGGCATTAGGTTTATGTCTGAGTGGTCTTAGTGCAAGTGGGAGATTTGTTGGGATATGCCCTAAGACAAATCATTGGATGATTGTTTGGACATACAATGTTTATGATTTTATGAATGGCAATTCATTATTATATATTATTCGTTTAACTGTGCAATGTGAATTAGTATATATGTTAATGTCCTTAGAATAATATTGTATTATTCTTAAATATTGTCCCTAGTCAAGTATTATCGTGAACATGATAATGATAATACATAGAGACTAGTATGTGTTGATTGATGAATTGTTCATTGATATGAGATATCAAATCAACACATGGGTACATGTTAGAGAACGATGTACTGGACAGACCCACCATGAGAATGCTTCATGGATAGTTATATGATTGTCGTAAGCAATTCTCATAGTGATAATAATGTATGTAATCCTTACGACTTGTGATCATCAGAGATCCCAACATAAGGAGTTATGTATCTTGATATTGTCAAACGTTACCCGTAACAGGGTAAACTATAAAGGCGAGTATTGGATACACTACGAATTATGTAGAGGGATGTTGATTGATCGAGATAGGATTTGTCCCTCCTGTATAACAGGAGATGTGTTTGGCCCTTGATCAAGTGAGAACTAAAATGCATGGCCATGCTCGAATGAGTCGATATGAGATATCGAGCTTATTCGTTTATTCTAGTTCTACTTGGGGATCAAGAAATAAAGATTGAATATACGAGTATGACTATTCCATGACTCGTGTTCAATCTAAACACAAAGGACAAAGGGATTAAGTTACATGGTTAATATTATCACAAGTTCTAAGGTTATGTCGACTCAAAGACATTCTTGTAATTTGGGTAGCCTTGATGTGTTGCTAGACACCGCTCCTTGCTTGTAACGTAAAATGAGATTTTATGTCACTGCCAACATTACAAGATCCTATCGGGTCGCACAAAAGATTAAATCGATAAAGGGAAATTAAATTAATTGGATGAATTAATTAATTAATTAAGAAGAGTCTTAATTAAAAGATTATAAGGATTTAATTAAATCATGGGTTTGGGCCCATGAGGCTTTAAGAAAGCCTTTAATTAAATCATATATAATAATAACAAGGTGATTAATTGTTAATCATTTTTCTTGATATCAAATATACCTAGCCACATTGCTTGTGAAGCTCTCGGCCGCCATCTCTCTTCTCTCTCTTGACTTTTTCATAGTCGACGTGAGGAAGAGTGAGTTGAGGGTCATCTTTTCGATTGTGAATCGAGTGTGCTTTGTTTATATGGTTTAAGAACAAATCTAGCACTTTGTTCTTAAACTATCCCTTTGTTCGATTTGATTGTGTGGATACCGTTGAGGCAAGACCTTGGAGGTGTTGCTCGTGACTCGGAGTTCGTTGGACGTGGTGCTTCGTGGAATCTGCTCAAACACGCTACAAGGGTGAGACTTTTGTAATCCTTTATCCGAAATGACAACCTATGTATAGATCCGGTGTCTTGTAATCCATAAAAAATTTATTCCGCTGCATTGCTATGCATGATGGATTACTAACACATGTATCTATTATACTCATTGATTATGCATTGTGGATGCGAGTATATATGGAATTGTGCATTGTGGATGCAAATACATGTTGAATTATGCATGGTGATTGTATATGCATATGATGATTGTTGGTGCACATCCCATGAGTCATGGTTATATAGAGTGATGATTTTAATGCTTTGCCGCTGTCACTTGAAACGATGATAGAATAACTGCCGCTGTCATATTGTAGCGAGGAAAGAATATTTGCCGCCAAATTTTGAAGCGAGGGTATTGCCGCATGTCGCATTTGCGTGAGGTTATTCAATGCCGCTAATATGTCAAGCGAGGGGTATTAGTGCCGTTGTCATGACAAGCGAGGTGCATTAAAATACACTATTATAACAGACTAGGGATTGATAATTGGTGATAATGGAATGGTGTTATGTCATGACATGTGTGAACCATTAAATAATCTATTGATTATACTCATGAGTTATGGTACAGGGACAACCAAAAAGGGGGCTTTTAAAATGCCTGGGAAAAACAGTAAGTGTTTTATTACGTTTTATGCATTTACGTCTTATATTCATATTGTGTTGGATATGGATTATTATATGCTCATGTTTTGGGGGTTGTTCTTGTAGGTACATTTTGGCATGATAAAGGGGCTAAGGCGGGTTGAGGCAGTGAGCTTGTGAAGAACGATTTTGATAAGAAAGGACATGATTATTTTGTATAGTGTCTACTCTAGGAGTAGTGTAAAAGCTATAGTGAATAACATTCATTTATATGAGAATGTAATTAATCCATTTGATAGTCCTTAACTTGGCATGTAATTCTTAATGCTCAAAGTCTCAACACGAACTTTTATACTCTGATAATGCATGTTAGCTCTAATTATGCCTTTAATCTGCATTTAAGGAACTAGGGTCCTTACATTAGTGGTATCAGAGCCAGGTTAGAGAACCCGTGAACGAGTGAAGGGTAGCCTTAGCATGATTGGCTAGGTGTTTACATTTGGGCATGTTTATGCATGTGGTGCATATTGGTGTATAAATTGTTATACTAACATGCTTATTATCATTTATGTTATCTAATGGTATAACATATGTATTGTTTTGGAATTGTTGTTAACCCTTGTGTTACAGCACGGCGGCTATGAACTTGGGGAACCTCAATGAAGAGGCAGGTGACGTTGGCAGTGTTAATGCGAGCATTGGTCAGACAAACCATTTATGTAAGGTCTTCCTACCTTAACATCATCTTATACACGTTTTATGGACTAAACATGCATTCATAACATCTTAGGGTTCCGGTTGTAGCTTTGAGCTAATAAGATTACAGGCCAAAATAAAATCTCAAAAACTAATTAATTACATTCTCAATAATGAATGTTAAAGCTATAGATTTACACTACTCCTAGAGTAGAGACTATCAAAATCCTGTATCCTATATTCATCTTGCTCCTTTTAGCTCATTGCCTCAACCCGACCCTAGGCCCTTCGGTCCAAAAGTGTACCTACATGAACAACCCATCATGAGCATGTACATCATCACTTAACATCATAAGGTGATGTCATATAAATAAATGCATGAAAATAATCGTAACATATACTTCCTGGTTAATCGTAATAACACGCTTAGTTGTCCCTGTTTCATAGTCATGCATATGGGTGTCTTACCCTATCGTATGGCATCTTACCATATCATAATCATCGTGTGGCATCTTACCACGTGTGCATCTTACCCTATCGTATGGCATCTTACCATATCATAAACATCGTGTGGCATCTTACCACGTGGGCATCTTACCCTATCGTATGGCATCTTACCATATCATAATCATCGTGTGGCATCTTACCACGTGGGCATCTTACCCTATCGTATGTCATCTTACCATATCATAAACATCGTATCATTGTATAAACATCATATAAACATCATCATTTCATAGACATCATCATCAACTTACTTATCATTATCATCATCATAAACATCGTAATTACTTATAAAATTATTGCGTAGTCATAGTATAAGAATATGTTACCGTCCGATGCCCGTACGTTTCTTACATACCTTAATTCCAAAAGTGGAGAAATTGGAGAACTTTATCTCCTTGATGTCGTTGGCACCTGGGATGGTTCTACACAACCATACAAATCAAAATTAGAAGCTAAATAATAGCAAAATACCAAAAAAATAATCAAAAATCATCATTTTTCACTTTTTAAACAGTGGCGATCGATCGCTACTTGAGGCAATCGATCGCCTCGCTTTTTGCCTTGCGGCGATCGATCGCTAAAAAATATGGCGATCGATCGCCTGTAGCGATTTTTGCTACTGGCCTTCGGCGATCGATCGCCTCATACCTGTTGGTGCGCAATTTTTCACGTTCTTTAGCATTTTGCAAGCTCCAAATCGCCTCATACCTGTTGGTGCGCAATTTTTCACCGTTCTTTAGCATTTTGCAAGCTCCAACTTATACCTTTCAAACCCAAACTTTCCTACAACATCAACATCATCAAAACTCACTAAAACCCACATAAAACACTTCAAAAATCATACCCCAACAACATACAACACATACCCAAAATAAACCCACATAAATCACTTCAAAATCACCCCATTTCAAAACCAAACATCATAAAAACTTTAGGAAGGGTTCCATACCTCTTGAAGACTCCAAATCTTAACAAAGATCTTAAAAACAAAGGTTTTGTGGAGCTTCCTCCTTCCTCCTTTGAAGAATTTCGAAAATGGGGTGAGGTTAGGGTTGTGGAAATGATTTGGGGATTTTAAGAGTTATTTGTAAAGTGAAGGGAAAAGGTATAGTGGGGGTATATGGGTTAATTTAATTAAACTTGTACCCATTAATTAACATGATGTATAAAATACCCCAACATGGTATTTTAAAAGCATTTACAAAAATGCATTAAACTTCCACTAAATCATGCTTTTTTCATAATTGACAATCAATACGATTAAATCATGTTAACACTTCATTACCCATCACATAATCAATTACCATGATAAATAATCACATAACCATCATCAATGCCCAAATTGCATATAATTAATTTCGGGGCATCACATTACTCCCCTACTTATAAGATTTCGTCCTCGAAATCGCATGCACTTACCCAAAAAGAAACTAAACATAAATCATACCAGAAAATAGTTCCGGGTAATGCTGCACCATATGCCGTTCCGTCTCCCACGTAGCCTCCACGACACCCCGACGATCCCACTGAACTTTGACCATCGGTATGACTTTGCTTCGTAATCTGCGATCCTCACGATCCAGAATTCTGACCGGTCGTTCTATGTAGGATACATCTGAGTCCAACAGCACTTCAGTAGGCTGTAATACATGAGACGGATGTGGCTCATACTTTCGTAACATAGAGACGTGGAAAACATCATGAATACCAGATAAAGACGGCGGTAGAGCCAAACGGTGCCAATGTACCGATACGCTGCAATACTTAATACGGCCCAACATACCTCGGTGATAACTTTCCCCGCATACCAAAACGAACTACACCTCTAAAGGGTGAGATTTTCAAGAAGACCTTGTCTCCTACTTGGAATTCTAACGGTCGTCGTCGCTTATTGGCATAGGCTGCTTGCCTATCCTGGGCCGCTTTCATCTTTTGGCGTATCATCTTAATCTTTTCTTCCATATACTTAATCATATCCGGTCCTCCGATCGCTTTACTAGTCAAGTCCTCCCAATACAACGGTGATCTACATCGTCGTCCGTAAAGAGCTTCAAAAGGGGCCATCTGAATGCTCGCCTGATAGCTGTTATTATAGGAGAACTCTACCAGTGGTAATGAATCTTGCCACGGAGTGTCAAACTCCAATACACATGCCCTCAACATATCTTCGAGCATCTGAATGGTATGCTCTGTCTGGCCGTCTGTCTGAGGGTGGTAGGCTGTACTCAGTCTCACCTCTGTGCCCAAAGCTGTCTGGAGACCCTCCCAGAAATGTGAAGTAAACCTTGGGTCTCTGTCAGACACAATCGAGACTGGAACCCCATGCAACCTCACCACATCCCGTACATATAATTGGGCCATCTTCAGGTATGTGAAAGTCATACAGTAGGGGATGAAATGAGCTACCTTCGTAAGCCTATCCACGATCACCCAGATCGCGTCAAGTCCAGAGACCGTCCTTGGCAAGTGGGTTACGAAGTCCATAGATATGTGCTCCCACTTCCATTCAGGTACCTCTAAGCTCTTCAGCTCGCCGCCAGGTCTCTGTCTTTCTGCCTTTACCTGCTGGCAGATCAAACATCTTTTGACAAAAGTCATAACATCACGCTTCATGCGTCTCCACCAGAACTGGTAGCATAAGTCCTTGTACATCTTTCTTCCTCCTGGGTGGATGCTAAACCTGCTGCTATGAGCACGGTGCAAGATCCCTTGACGCAACTCAGGTGCCCTCGGCACTACCCAACGGTTGCCAAGCCTCACGGAACCATCTTCCGCCACTCTGAACTTTGATGGCTGTCCTCGAAGTACTATAGATGACCATCTCTGAACCTCATCATCCGACCTCTGGGCTATCCTGATAGCCTCAAATATGTCTGGCTCAGCCAATAAGGTCGACACTCACACTGGCGATATGTCCACATCAAAATCATAGCTCAGATGGCAATAATAAGTCATCATAGCTGATAAACACATAGCGTCCTCAGCAGTACTCTTCACTTTCCGACTTAAGGCGTCTGCTATCAAATTTGCTTTACCAGGATGGTACTCAATCTCACAGTCATAATCCTTGAGTAAATCCATCCATCTTCTTTGCCTCATATTCAGTTTCGCTTGGGTGAATAAGAACTTCAAACTTTTATGGTCCGTATAGATGGTAAACAAAGTACCATAGAGATAATGCCGCCAAATATTCAAGGCGAAAATGATGGCCGCCAGTTCCAGATCATGAACTGGGTATCTGGTCTCATGAGGCTTCAACTGCCTCGAAGCATAAGCCACCACGTGCTTATCTTGCATTAACACGTAGCCCAAAGCTTGCAATGATGCATCTGTGTACAAGGCAAACCTCTTATTCTCAGAAGGAATCACCAACACAGGTGCCGTAGTCAAACGACGCTTCAATTCTTGGAAGCTTTCCTCACAAGCTTCGGACCAATAAAACGGGACTCCTTTCTGAGTCAGCTGTGTCAATGGCTTAGCGATCTTAGAGAATCCCTCGACAAAACGTCGGTAATAACCTACTAAGCCAAGGAAGCTCCGTATCTCGGGTACCGAAGTGGGTGCAGCCCACTCCATCAAAGCTTCAATCTTCCTGGGATCCACAGATATCCCGCTGCTAGATATAACATGACCCAAGAACACTACACTGCTCAACCAGAACTCGCACTTGCTAAGCTTTGCATATAACTGATAATCCCTGAGGATCTGGAGTACTGTCCACAAGTGCTCCACGTGCTCTTCCTCAGTCCGGGAGTAGATGAGTATATCGTCAATGAAAACTATGACGAACCAATCCAAATATGGCTGGAATACCCTGTTCATCAAACTCATGAAGACAGCTAGGGCATTTGTCACCCCAAAAGGTGTAGGGCCTCGCTACCCTAACAGTGTTATAATGTCATAAGAAGGACTAATCATGCATTAATAACATCTTAAGGTTCTGGTTGTTACATGAGCTAACAAGATTACAGGCCAAAATACAAAACATCAAAAATAATTCATTACATTCGCAAAAGAATGTCAACATTTAGATTTACACTACTCCTAGAGTACTATACTAATCATAACTTGAAACCTAAACATTCCTGTGTTCCTCGTAGCTCACTGCCTCAACCCGACCCTTAGTCCTTTAGTCCAAAAGTGTACCTACAGGGACAACACATCATGAGCATATACAATCTTACTTAACATCATAAAAACATCACAGTAAATGCATGAAATATTGGTTAAGTAAAAATGCTGGTTATTCATTAACTTCTTTTTGTTGTCCCTGATTCATATTCATGCATATGGGCATCTTACCCTGTGGCATCTTACCACATCATAACATTGTATGTCCTCTTACCATATGGGAATCTTACCCTGTGGCAACTTACCACATAATAACATCGTATGGCCTCTTACCATATGGGCATCTTACCACATAATAACATCGTATGGCCTCTTACCATATGGGCATCTTACCCCGTGGCATCTTACCACATAATAACGTCATATGGCCTCTTACCATATGGGCATCTTACCCCGTGGAATCTTACCACATAATAACATCGTATGGCCTCTTACCATATGGGCATCTTACCCCATGGCATCTTACCACATAATAACATCATGTGTATAAATAAACATCTTATAAACATCATCATTTCATCATGAATACTCATGCAATAAAAGCATAGTCGTAGTGTAAAGATGTGTTTTACCGTCCGATGCCCGTACGTCTCTTACATACCTTTTTAAAAGAAGGAGGAGTCAACAGACTTTATCTCCTTGATTGTGCTGGTACCTGGGATGGTTCTACAAGACCACATAATACCATATTAGATGCCTCAATATCATCTCATACCATAAACTTAACAAAATAAATCATCATTTTATTTTCAACATTCTGCCTCTCTCGATCGATCGGCCCCAAGGTCTCGATCGATCGAGAAACTGTGCACAAACAGTGCCCAAACACTCTGCCTCGATCGATCGATCGAAACATTTTACCGATCGATCGAGGAGCTTCACCGATCGATCGAGAAATCCCTCGATCGTTCGACGCCTGAATTTCAAACCATGCTTAAAAGCTTCTGCCTCGCTCGATCGATCGGTACAAAAATCTCGATCGATCGAGCACTCTGAAAATCGGGAGTTTTCCAGATTTTCGAGGACCTCATTTCATATCATCAAATCTACTTCATAATACTTGCTCAAACAAACATGTTAGGAACTTCATAAAACTTCCATGTAAGTACTTAAATCAAAGGTTTAACAAAACCTAAGCTAACATGCATCATAACATCATCAAAATCTTCAACCCCAACCAACTTATACAGAAAACAGAGCATGCTCTTCCTTGCCCAGATTTTGGAGCACATAGTTTCATAGCCAGAAATCTATCACATAAAACATGTAATATGCTCGAGCAAACATGCTAGTAGTTACATAATACTTCCATGTAATTACCCATAAAAAGGTTTCACCCAAACCTAAACTTAGCATGCATAAAAATCATTCAACAAAACCCAAACTCACTCAAAGACTCCGAAAAACAGAGTACCAACTTACCCCTCCCTTTTTGCTCCTATTTGCAAGGATTTAAACACTCTTCAACCCAAGCTTTTCCTTCCTTCTCCTACAGCTTACAGGCACGATTTTTGGGAGAGGAAGAGGGAGAGGAGGTGGAGTGGGGGAAGGAGAAGGGAGTATGGGTTGATAGCAAGTGGGGGTAGGGTGTATTTAGGGGAGGGTGGCCGACTTTGGGGGTGGGGTGGTGAGGGTTGTGGTGGTCATGTGGAGTTTAATTGTGTTCCGGTATTTAGTACGATGTATAAAATATCCTCACCCGATATTTTATAACTTCATTTAAATTAAAACATCCTTTAAAACACCCAACACGCCCCCTAATCATATCATCCTAACATAAATATAACCCCCAATTTAAATACACCACAACCCTTAAACATATCATAAATTATCATCATGGCAGATAATCAAATAACATTTCGGGGGTATTACATTACTCCACTACTTATAAGATTTCGTCCTCAAAATTCGCATGCATCACCATATCGAAACTAAACATAAAAACATACCAGAGAATAGTTCCGGATAGTGCTGCACCATATGCCGTTCGGTCTCCCACGTAGCCTCCTCGACTCCCCGACGATCCCACTGAACTTTGACCATCGGTATAACTTTGCTTCGTAGTCTGCGATCCTCTTGATCCAGAATTCTTGATTGGTCGTTCTACGTAGGACACATCTGAGTCTAACTGTACTTTAGTAGGCTGTAAGATATGAGACGGATCTGGCTCATACTTCCTTAACATAGAGACATGGAAAACATCGTGTATGCCAGATAAAGATGGCGGTAGAGCCAAACGATAAGCCAATGTACCGATTCGCTGCAACACTTCATATGGCCCGACATAACTCGGAGATAACTTTCCCCGCATCCCAAAACGAACCACACCCCACCCCTGAAGGGCGAGATCTTTAAGAATACCCTGTCTCCTAACTGGAATTCCAGCAGTCGTCGCCGCTTATTGGCATAGGCTGCTTGCCTATCATGGGCCGCTTTCATCTTTTGGCTTATCATCTTAATCTTTTCTTCCATGTCCTTGATCATAACCGGTCCTCCGACCGCTTTGCTAGTCAAGTCATACAGTGGTGATCTACATCGTCGTCCATACAGAGCTTCAAAAGGAGCCATTTGAATGCTCGCCTGATAACTGTTATTATAGGAGAACTCCACCAACGGCACTGAATCCTTCCACGGAGTATCAAACTCCAAAATACATGCCCTCAACATGTCCTCGAGCGTCTGAATGGTACGCTCCGTTTGGCCGTCTGTCTGAGGGTGATAGGCCGTACTCAGTCTCACCTCTGTACCCAAAGCTGTCTGGAGACCCTCCCAGAAATGTGAAGTGAACCTCGGGTCTCTGTCAGACACTATCGAAACTGGAATACCATGCAACCTCACCACATCCCGTATATACATTTGGGCCATCTTTAAGTATGTATAAGACATGTTGTAAGGGATGAAGTGAGCCACCTTTGTCAGCCTATCCACGATCACCCAGATCGCATCAAATCTTGAGGCCGTCCTTGGCAAGTGGGTCACGAAGTCCATAGATATATGCTCCCACTTCCATTCAGGTACCTCTAAGCTCTTCAGCTCGCCACCAGGCCTCTGCCTCTCTGCCTTTACCTGCTGGCAGATCAAACATCTTTTAACAAAAGCGATCACCTCACGCTTCATGCGTCTCCACCAGAATTGACCGCATAGGTCTTTGTACATCTTCTTTCCCCCTGGGTGGATACTGAACCGACTACTGTGAGCTCGCTCCAATATTCCTCTACGCAACTCTGGTATATCTGGGACTACCCATCGGTTGCCCAGTCTCAAAGAATCATCCTCAGCCACTCTGAACTTGGATGGCTGACCCTGAAGTACCAATGATGTCAATCTCTGAACCTCATCATCCAACCTCTGGGCCTTCCTGATTGCCTCAAATATATCTGGCTCCACCAATAAGGTTGACACTCGCACAGGCGACGTGTCTATATCGAAATCATAGCCCAGATGGCAATAAGAAGTCATCAAAGCTGACAAACACATAGCATCCTCAGCAGTACTCTTCACCTTCCGACTTAAGGCGTCTGCTATCAAATTTGCTTTACCGGGATGGTACTCAATCTCACAATCATAGTCTTTGAGTAAATCCATCCACCTTCTTTGCCTCATATTCAACTCTGCCTGAGTGAATAAGAACTTCAGGCTCTTATGGTCCGTATATATAGTGAAAGATGTGCCATACAAGTAATGCCTCCAAATTTTCAAGGCAAATATGATGGCCGCCAGTTCCAAATCATGCACTGGATACCTAGCCTCGTGTGGCTTCAGCTGCCTTGATGCATAAGCCACCACATGCTTATCTTGCATCAATACACAGCCCAAACCCTGCAGTGACGCATCCGTATACAAGGCAAATCTCATATTCTCAGACGGAATCACCAATACAGGCGCTGTAGTCAAACGATGCTTCAGCTCTTGGAAGCTTTCCTCACAAGCCTCAGACCAAAAGAAGGGGACTCCTTTCTGAGTCAGCTGTGTCAAGGGTTTGGCAATCTTCGAGAAACCTTCGACGAAACGTCGGTAATAACCTGCCAAACCGAGGAAACTCCGTATCTCCGGTACAGAAGTGGGTGCAGCCCACTCCATCACAGCCTCATCTTCCTGGGATCCACAGATATCCCACTGCTAGATATAACATGACCTAAGAATACCACGCTGCTCAACCAGAACTCGCACTTGCTGAGCTTTGCATAAAGCTGATGATCCCTGAGGATTTGGAGTACTGTCCTCAAGTGCTCCACGTGTTCTTCTTCAGTCCGGGTGTAAATAAGTATGTCATCAATGAAGACTATGACGAACTGATCCAAAAATGGCTGGAACACTCTGTTCATCAGACTCATGAAAACAGCTGGGGCATTTGTCACCCCAAAAGGCATGAGTAAGATTTCATAGTGCCCATATCTAGTCCTGAAAGCTGTTTTCTGAACATCATCTTCCCTTACTCGAATCTGATGGTACCCCGACCTCAGATCGATCTTACTGTAGAGCCTCGTACCCTGCAGCTGGTCAAACAAATCATCAATCCTTGGGAGCGGATACTTATTCTTTACTGTGGCTTTGTTCAGTTGCCTATAGTCAATGCATAGACGCATCGATCCATCCTTCTTCTTAACAAATAAGACATGCGCACCCCAGGGCGACATGCTAGGGCGTATGTAGCCTTTATCAAGGAGCTCTTGCAACTGAATCTTTAACTCTCTTAGCTCTGTTGGTGCCATCCTATACGGGGCACGAGAAATGCAGACGTCCCCGGTAGTAACTCAATCCCAAACTCGACCTCTCTCGTCGGTGGGAATCCGGGAATCTCCTCCGGAAAAACATCAGGAAACTCCGCCACTATGGGCACATCCTCAACCTTTAACTCCTTGCTCTTTTCCGCATTATCCACAGCATAGATAAGATATCCGGTATGGCCTCGTTCCAATAACTATGCCATCTTGACAGCAGATATCAACGGAATCTTTGGACGAGAACCATCCCCATAGACTGTCCACTGGACTCCCAAATCAGATCTGAACCAAACAGTCCTCTGTCTACAGTCCACAACTGCCTGATACTTGTTCAGCACATCGATGCCCACAATGCAATCGAAGTCTGACATTCCCAGCACAATCAAATCCGACCTTAACTCGTTATCCTCAAACTAAATGAGGCCATCAAAAACAATCTGATATGTAGTCAAACTTCTTCCAGCGGGGGTGGGGTCGAGACCATAAGAGGCATGGGCGACGGAGAAGTGCATTTGTGGTGCCTTTCAACAAAACTCGTTGACACAAAAGAGTGTGACGCACCTGTGTCTATCAATATAAGAGCAGGGTGCGTAAATAAAAGACACGTACCCGCTATCACCTCCTCCAGAGCCGCTGTAGCCTGCTCCCTCGTCAAAGCATACACCTGCCCCTGAGGTGGACCCGTCGGCTGACCTGTTGGGATATGCCCTAAGACAAATCATTAGATGATTGTTTTGACATACAATGTTTATGATTTATGAATGGCAATTCATTATTACATATTATTCTTTTAACTGTGCAATGTGAATTAATATATATGTTAATGTCCCTAGAATAATATTGTATTATTCTTAAAGATGTCCCTAGTCAAGTATTATCATGAATAGGGATAATGATAATTTGTAGAGACTAGTATGTGTTGATTGATGAATTGTTCATTGATATGAGATATCAAATCAACACATGGGTACATGTTAGAGAACGATGTACTGGACAGATCCACCATGAGAATGCAACATTGATAGTTATATGATCGTCACATGCAATTCTCATAGTGATAATAATGTATGCAATCCTTACGACTTGTGATCATCAGAGATCCCAACATAAGGAGTTATGTATCTTGATATTGTCAAACGTTACCCGTAACAGGGTAAACTATAAAGGCGACTATTGGATACACTACGAATTATGTAGAGGGATGTTGACTGATCGAGATAGGATTTGTCCCTCCTATATAACAGGAGATGTGTTTGGCCCTTGATCAAGTGAGAACTAAAATGCATGGCCATGCTCGAATGAGTCGATATGAGATATCGAGCTTATTCGTTTATTCTAGTTCTACTTGGGGATCAAGAAATAGAGATTGAATATACGAGTATGACTATTCCATGACTTGTGTTCAATCTAAACACAAAGGACAAAGGGATTAAGTTACATGGTTAATATTATCACAAGTTCTAAAGGTTATGTCGAGTCATTGACATTCTTGTAATTTGGGTAGCCTCGATGTGTTGCTAGACACCGCTCCTTGCTTGTAACGTAAAATGAGATTTTATGTCACTGCCAACATTATAAGATCCTATCGGGTCGCACAAAAGATTAAATTGATAAAGGGAAATTAAATTCATTGGATGAATTAATTAATTAAGAAGAGTCTTAATAATTATGAGGATTTAATTAAATCATGGGTTTGAGCCCATGGCTTTGTGAAAGCCTTTAATTAAATTGTTTATAATCATAACAAGGTGATTAATTAGAAAAACTCATTCCTTGATATTACAATAATCAAAACCTAAAAGCTCTCAAGCCTAAACCTCACGGCCGCCGCCTCCTTCCTCCTTCATCTTCACGGCCGACGTGAATAGTGATCGGAATGGCTGCCGTTTAAACGGTTTTGAATCGTGGGGTTGGTTTTGGTTCAAGAATAAGTCTAGCAACTTGTTCTTGAACGTCCATTGTTCATTTAATCGTGTGGATACCGTTGAGGCAAGACCCTGGAGGTGTTGCTCGTGACTCGGGATCGTTGGACGTAGTGCACCGTGGAATCTGCTCAAACACGCTACAAGGGTGAGACCTTCGTATTCCTTTATCCGATATGAAATCCTATGTATAGATCCATTGTTCTAGTAATCCAAAATTTTATTCCGCTGCGTTGTATGCTCTAAGGATTACTTACAGTGGTATCAGAGCCGTGTACAAGGCTCATATCGAATTTACGTGATTAAATCGTGTAATCATATTAGAACAAATATTGCATGCTTTAAAACTGTATTTTCATATATGATATGGAATAAATCAAGTATGTGAAAATCATCGTATAATATTATATATGATATAATTGACGGATCGAAATATTTGATAATTTGTGATCAAAACCGGAACATTGGCTTGTGTATGGCTCACGGCCGCTGCCATCAAAGGGCTAGGGTTTCGAACCCTAGTCACCATGGCTCGGCCGCCGCCTCCAATAGGCTAGGGTTTTGAACCCTATTCACATCAACTCTCGGCCGCCGCTTGGGCTAGGGTTTTTCGAACCCTTGGCTCGAGATGGTTAAGCCGTCACCGTCATGAACCGTCCATGGTTGGACCGTGGCTTGTGGCTCATGAATTTCGGTGTTTCGAACAAGTTGGCTAGATAAAAAATAAAGATGGTGCGAGGCGGCTAGGGTTTGGAACCCTAGCGCCGCCGCCGCTCGAGCCATGGTTCGGACATGGGCTAGGGTTTCAAACTCTAGGCCCATAATTGGTCCAGCCGTGTGTTTTTGTGGTTCGAACCTGTTGGGATATGCCCTAAGACAAGTCATTAGATGATTGTTTAAGACTTACAATGTTTATGGTTTTATGAATGGCAATTCATTATTATATATTATTCTTTTAACTGTGCATTGTGAATTAATATATATGTTAATGTCCTTAGAATAATATTGTATTATTCTTAAAGATGTCCCTAGTCAAGTATTATCATGAATAGGGATAATGATAATACGTAGAGACTAGTATATGTTGATCGATGAATTGTTCATTGATATGAGATATCAAATCAACATATGGGTACATGTTAGAGAACGATGTACTGGACAGACCCACCATGAGAATGCAACATGGATAGTTATATGATCGTCATATGCAATTCTCATAGTGATAATAATGTATGAAATCCTTACGACTTGTGATCATCAGAGATCCCAACATAAGGAGTAATGTATCTTGATATCGTCAAACGTTACCCGTAACAGGGTATACTATAAAGGCGACTATTGGATACACTACGAATTATGTAGAGAGATGTTGACTGATCGAGATAGGATTTGTCCCTCCTATATAACAGGAGATGTGTTTGGCCCTTGATCAAGTGAGAACTAAAATGCATGGCCATGCTCGAATGAGTCGATATGAGATATCGAGCTTATTCGTTTATTCTAGTTCTACTTGGGGATCAAGAAATAAAGATTGGATATACGAGTATGACTGTTCCATGACTCGTGTTCAATCTAAACACAAAGGACAAAGGGATTAAGTTACATGATTAATATTATCACAAATTCTAAAGGTTATGTCGAGTCATTGATGATAAGTGTATTTTATACACTTATATTTCTTCTTGTTTTGAATGGTTTAGTGTTAGTTTTCGATCAGAATTACGCTTTTGGTTTTGTTATGTGTTGTTTTACAGGAATCCAGCTAATTACATGTTTTGTGGACTAAAAGGGTGCAAATGACGGAAAGAACGGATGAATTGAAGCCAAAAATCTACACTTTGAATCAAAGCAACAGGCGTAATTACGCCTGTCTTGAGGCGTAACTACGCCTAGCTTACGGCATTTGAGCTTTTAAACGAAATTCTTGAGGCGTAACTACGCCTGATTTGAGGCGTAACTACGCCTAAGCTACGGCAATTGTGATTTTGAAGAATTTTAAGTGGCGTAATTACGCCACTTTTGAGGCGTAATTACGCCAGTCACGCGGGAAGCCAGACTTTGGACACGTCGACAGGCGTAACTACGCCACTTCGGAGGCGTAATTACGCCTGTCAAATTTTGGCAATTTTGGAGATTTCCTTAGTTGATTGCACGGGACTTTTAAAGGGTTTAGAGGAGGATTTTCGTAGGCTATTGAGACTTAGACATATTTTGGGAGTGAAGGAGGCTAGGGTTGAAGAACGGAGAAGAATAACGACGACGGCTCGGAGCAAAAAGTAGAGAATTCATCACGAGACGGCGGCGTTCATCGGAGATCGAAGAATAGCGTCAATTTGTTTTGTATCTCTAAACTTTTATCAATTTTTTATGGGTTATTTAAACATGTCTATGTGTTTAAATACTTCTAGCATGAGCTAATTTTATTTTCTAGGAGACGATGTAGCTTGTTTTGAAACTACGCTTATTATGAATTGATTGAAGTTTATTTGGATTTCCATATGGTTTATTTATGTTTTCCTGTTCTTAATGCTTTTAATCTACTGGCCATGGATTGAATGATTCCATATTTGTGATCTATCACTCGGGAGAGGGGGTTATGAATAGGAAAGAAGGAATTCGTATCGTGGTAGTTATATTGTTCGGAAGGCCTATAACTCCATAGAAGTCGTCATAGGAATTACTGCGCTTTTACAATTGTTTGATAATTAATCTTAGATAGGGATATCAAGATTAATGTTAGATAATTACTTCTGCTTAACACCCGGGAGGGGGAGTAGAAACAAATAAGAATTCTCGGCTAGTAAACTAGGAAATCCATAAAATGGAAATCGAGGAATGATAAGTGTAGTGGATGAACAAGTGAAATCGTACTCCTAGATTCGTCTCCAACTGATTTCTTTTCAACTCAATATTTGATCATCATTAGTTAATTAATTTCTATTCTTCGCATAACACTCAACTATTCGATTCTCTAAATAAAGCAAAGATTATTTTAATTCAGTACTTAGATTTAACTATTTAATCAATCTCTGTGGGTTCGACATCTTTCTATACTAAAACTTGACTACCGTGCGCTTGCGGTAAGGGATTTTTCGCAACAATTGACATTCTTGTAATTTGGGTAGCATTGATGTGTTGCTAGATACCGCTCAATGCTTGAAACATAAAATGAGATTTTATGTCACTGCCAACATTACAAGATCCTATTGGGTCGCACAAAAGATTAAATCGAGAAGGGAAATTACATTCATGGGATGAATTAAATAATTAAGAGGAGTCTTAATTAATAATCATAATGATTAATTAAATCATGGGCTTAAGCCCATGAGGCTTTATGAAAGCCTTTAATTAATTATATAAAATATGATTGCAAGGTGTTTTAATGAGTAAGACAACTTCATAACACAAAAACCCTACACAAGCTAATAAGCTCTCGGCCGCACACTTGAACTCTCGGCCTCCTTCAAAGTCGTGTGGTTCTTGTTTGTTTTCGAGCCATCTTTCGATTGTGAATCGAGTTAGCTTCGTGTATCGGTTTAATAACTTGTCTAGCAACTTGTTATTAAACCATCCCTTCACTCGATTTGATCGTGTGGATACCGTTGAGGCAAAACTCATTGAGTTTTGCTAGTGACTCGGAGAAGGCGTAGGACGTGGTGCTGCTCCGTGGATCCTGCTTCAAACACGCTACAAGGGTGAGACCTTCGTATTCCTTAATCCGATATGATAACCTATGTATAGATCTGCTGGTTTGTAATCCTAAAATTTTTATTCCGCTGCGTTGTATGCTCATAGGATTACTTACAGAACCATGGTGGTTAGTGATTTAGTCGTTTTAGTTCGTGGCATGTGATGCCCCGAGCGTACGATATTTTTCAAAATTCTATTTTACAGTTTTAATTAGAATTAAATTTAAAATGTTTAGAATTTAATTAATTAAATGTTAATGCATGCTTTATGTGTTGTTTGAGCATGGTGCGTGGTTATAGCCCTATGACCTATTAGATAGGATTTGTGGATGTTTGTAATTTATAATACGACCTGCGTGTCGTGCCTTCTCTATTTCATTCTAAATGTAATCCCTCCCCTATGTTCCCCTCGAATGTGAATCGAGGAATTCTATATCTTGTAAATAGTGTAGTTTATTTTATTGATGGTGATCAATGAAGATGGAGCATCGTTCCGGGATGAGGAGGCCATTCACAAATTGGAGCCAAAGGAAGGTGCTTGTGAAGTTACCTTAGGTTGACTCTTAGGATTTTCTCATTGGCTTGAGAGAATCGTTAGTAGGTGCTATAACCATGTCACGTTTAATTATGTATGTTGATGCATGATTTATCTTATGTTTTAGATTGATAATTGTATTACACATATATGTAGATATGTATACAACTATATGTAGTGGACATATTTTAAATTATCAAACTAATCATGAGATCAATAAATCCCTCTAAAATATTAAGTTTTAGATGCCTTCCAAAATTAAAAGTACTCGCCAATAACTTCGATAGTACATGTGTGGGTTTGCCAAAGCAAAGCACTGTGGCAATCTTAGTAAGACGCGAAAGGATAAAAGTGATATCCGTTATACTTTAAATTGGGTACGACTTAACTAAGTTATCTCAATAGGATTGGGAACTTAGAGGCATGGGTTGGATTATAATTCATTTGATGAATTGAACAAAGTGTTGTTCGTCCAACTATCCAAGAATTACATGTGATGTAATTGACAAAGTGTTGTCTACCTAAATAACCGAGTCTTGGGCGATTAGCCAAAGCTAACTCAAGATTAGGCGAAATATGGATCTTGGCCCACTAAAGGTTTCGAGGGTTGATATTTTTTAAACAAAATAGTGGGAGTATCATTTAATGTAAGACCATGTTAAATGATTAAATCATAAACTTATTTTGCATATTTATATTGTAGATATCCATGGCAATCAAACACATTATCACTGCAATCGATCCTTGAGAAGGACAAGCTAAATGGGAAAAATTTCCTAGACTGGCATAGGAATTTGAGGATAGTCCTCAAACAAGAAAAGAAACAATATGTCCTAGAGGCCTTGCCCGCTGAGGAACCTCCCCTAACAGCTACAAGAGCTGATAAAGATGCTTACAAGAAGCATCAGAGTGACGCACTTGATGTTGGGTGCCTTATGCTTGCCACCATGAACTCTGAGCTTCAGAAGCAACATGAGGAAATGGAGGCGTTCGATATGATCGAACACTTAAAGCAATTGTACCAACAGCAAGCAAGACAAGAGAGGTATGACGTCTCTAAGGCGTTATTTCAGTGCAGGATGGTAGAGGGAAGCCTAGTTGGAACTCATGTGCTCAAGATGATTGGGTACATTGAGAATCTGGACAAGCTGGGTTTTCCACTGGACCAAGAGTTGGCCACCGATGTAATCTTGCAATCGTTGCCGGAGAGCTTCAGTCAATTTGTAGTAAATTACAATATGACTGACATGGAAAAGACTCTACCTCAATTGCTTGGTATGTTGAGAACATATGAAGCAAATACAAAGAAGACTAAGGCCACAAATGTTCTTATTGTGAATAAGGGCAAAGGAAAGGCCAAAGCTAAAGGCAACAAGAAAGCAAAGAAGATCTTTGTTAAATCTAAGCTAAAGTCTTATGCACTGAAACCAAATGGAGGGATAGCAAAGGAAGGGAACTGTTTCCATTGCGGTGAGACCGGCCATTGGAAAAGAAACTGCAAAGTATATCTGGAGGATCTTAACAAAATAAATCATCATTTTATTTTCAACATTCTGCCTCTCTCGATCGATCGGCCCCAAGGTCTCGATCGATCGAGAAACTGTGCACAAACAGTGCCCAAACACTCTGCCTCGATCGATCGATCGAAACATTTTACCGATCGATCGAGGAGCTTCACCGATCGATCGAGAAATCCCTCGATCGATTGACGCCTGAATTTCAAACCATGCTTAAAAGCTTCTGCCTCGCTCGATCGATCGGTACAAAAATCTCGATCGATCGAGCACTCTGAAAATCGGGATTTTTCCAGATTTTCGAGGACCTCATTTCATATCATCAAATCTACTTCATAACACAACATACTTGCTCAAACAAACATGTTAGGAACTTCATAAAACTTCCATGTAAGTACTTAAATCAAAGGTTTAACAAAACCTAAGCTAACATACATCATAACATCATCAAAATCTTCAACCCCAACCAACTTATACAGAAAACAGAGCATGCTCTTCCTTGCCCAGATTTTCGAGCACATAGTTTCATAGCCAGAAATCTATCACATAAAACATGTAATATGCTCGAGCAAACATGCTAGTAGTTACATAGTACTTCCATGTAATTACCCATAAAAAGGTTTCACCCAAACCTATACTTAGTATACATAAAAATCATTCAACAAAACCCAAACTCACTCAAAGACTCCGAAAAACAGAGTACCAACTTACCCCTCCCTTTTTGCTCCTCTTTGCAAGGATTTAAACACTCTTCAACCAAAGTTTTTCCTTCCTTCTCCTACAACTTACAGGCACGATTTTTGGGAGAGGAAGAGGGAGAGGAGGTGGAGTGGGGGAAGGAGAAGGGAGTATGGGTTGATAGCAAGTGGGGGTAGGGTGTATTTAGGGGTGGCCGACTTTGGGGGTGGGGTGGTGAGGGTTGGGGTGGACATGTGGAGTTTAATTGTGTTCCGGTATTTAGTACGATGTATTAAAATATCCTCACTCGATATTTTATAACTTCATTTAAATTAATACATCCTTTAAAACACCCAACACGCCCCCTAAATCATATCATCCTAACATAAATTTAACCCCCAATTTAAATACACCACAACCCTTAAACATATCATAAATTATCATCATGGCACATAATCAAATAACATTTCGGGGGTATTACAAAAGGCATGACCAGGAATTCTGCCCATACCTAGTCCTGAATGCGGTCTTCTGAACATCATCTTCCCTTACCCGAATCTGATGATACCCCGACCTTAGATCGATCTTACTTTAGAGCCTCGTACCCTGCAACTGGTCAAACAAATCATCGATCCTCGGAAGTGGATACTTATTCTTCACTGTGGCTTTGTTCAGTTGTCTGTAATTGATGCACAGACGCATCGAACCATCTTTCTTCTTAACAAATAAAACTAGTGCACCCCAAGGCGATACGCTAGGGCGTATATAGCCCTTATCGAGGAGCTCTTGCAACTGAATCTTTAACTCCCTTAGCTCCGCTGGTGCCATCCTATATGGGACACGAGAAATGGCAGACGTCCCCGGTAGTAACTCAATCCCAAACTCGACCTCTCTCGTCGGTGGGAATCCGGGAATCTCTTCTGGAAAGAGAAAGTGAAAATAATTAGATTGAAACTTATGGGCGACGATGTCGATCGCCATTGTATTGGGATGATGTGGATCAGTCTTCCTTAACTGGACCGGATATGATTCATGATATGGAAGAGAAAGTGAAAATAATTAGATTGAAACTTAAAGCTGATAGACAGGCTGCGTATGCCAATAAGCGACGTAGACCACTTGAATTTCAAGTTGGTGACCGTGTGTTCTTAAAAATCTCACCTTTTAAAGGTGTAGTACGGTTTGGTAAGCGTGGAAAATTGTCTCCACGGTATTTTGGTCCGTATGAGGTATTGCAACGTATTGGTACGTTAGCATATCGATTGGCACTACCACCGGCTTTGAGTAGTATTCATGATGTCTTTCATGTGTCACTGTTGAGGAAGTATGAACCAGATCCGAGTCATGTATTACAGTTACCTGAGGTACAGTTGGATACAGATGTGTCGTATGAGGAACGACCGGTTATGATCTTGGATCGAGCTGAACGCAGGTTGCGTAATAAGGTGATTCCTATGGTTAAGGTACAGTGGGACAGACGGGGTGTCGAAGAGGCAACGTGGGAGACGGAGCAGCATATGATGCAACGATATCCGGATTTGTTTTCTGGTATGCTTTTAAAGTTTTATGATACTGTTGGTACATACGTACTGTATTGTTCCATACATGATCATGTTTCCTCGCTTCATGTAGTAGGATTGTTGAGTTGCGTATCTATACATGCAAGTTTGTATATGCCATTCGAGGACGAAATTCATTGAGTAGGGGAGAATTGTAATGCCTCGATTTGTGCTATACACGTGTGATATGATTATGGTGTAATTATATCAATTAGTGGTATGATATTGGGGGTTCGGGTGGAACCAAGAATGAAATAATACATGTAGCAAATGATATATGACAATGAATGACATATAGGACAATACATGTATAGTAGAATATAACATTGGTGTACATGTAGCATGCATTTGAAGGTGCATTAACATGTATATGTGAGTCATATGAGGTTGCATGTGAAGAGGTGGTTATATATTACAACATTCAGCATTCCTTCACACAATACACCATACTTCACCTACAAATCTCTACAAACCCCTCTTCCAACTTTTGCTTCCTCTTTACATCTTGTGCTTGGATTTCATGTGATAATCAAGCTAGGAAGCTAAATGAAGTGACTTCATCCTTTCTTGGTAAGAATTATATAGCATATGAAGTATATGGACTAGTTAAAGGAAAATGGAAACATGTGATTTTTATGGTGTATGCTTTGAATTGATACTTGTTCTCATGCAAAGATATTGAGTTGTATGAGAAGAGAAACATGTTGTTATGGTGCTAGAGTTTGCATAAAACATATTTTCATGTTGAAGTTCGAGTTGTAGGAGAAGAGCTTGGAAGATAAGCTCAAAATCGCCATGGTTTCAAAATTTTGTCATCGACCGATCGATCGCTAGGATCGGACCGATCGATCGGTAAAACAGGGGAAAGTTAAGGCGGTGCATGTACCGATCGATCGCTGAAAGCGACCGATCGATCGGTGAAATGCCGTAGCATTTTTTAGAAATTCAATTATTTAAGCGATCGATCGCTGGCTTTTGACCGACCGATCGCTAGGGTTACATGTTTGGACCGATCGAACGCTAGGGTGACCGATCGATCGGTAGACTTAAATGTTATATTTTGTAGTTTTTGATATTGAAGCCTCTTATAACATGGTCTATTGTTCATGTGCTTGTAGCATCATCACAGGGGACAGGGCAAAGAGGCAATTAGCTATCAACGCCTGATTTATCGCTTTTGTGTCGCTTTACAGGTACGTCTTGACGTACGGAGTATAGATATGATGCGATGATGATGTTATGGTTTTGATATCATATGATTTATGTTATCTTGTGTCATATGATTGGTAGTTTCATATGCATGTACATACATGGATTTCATATGATTGGGATGGAGGCCTTGATAGATATGTGTATATGCTTTGGTGAGAT
Organism: Haberlea rhodopensis; assembly: GCA_907163345.1. Lineage (NCBI taxonomy): Eukaryota > Viridiplantae > Streptophyta > Magnoliopsida > Lamiales > Gesneriaceae > Haberlea > Haberlea rhodopensis. Next base: position 1,317,167 of record CAJQUN010000116.1, on the reverse strand, counting down.
CATTGCCTCGATAGATATGCCTGGTGTGGTATATGCTTTGGCTGGGATCGTTGCCACGATAGATATACTACATATGCTTTGGCTTGAGAGATATACGCCTGGTGTGGGTATATGCTCTGGCTATTGTCACAGATGATGTGATGTCCGGGAATTATGGTGGTAATCTCGGTGTTGTATTAATCCTTGATGGATTTTTAATTGTGGCACTTAGGAATTAATTGCGGTTTGGCATCTCCCGAGGTTGGTAAATCGGGCATTTGGGATCGTTGGATCCCGAGGTTGAGATCGTATTCTCATTCCGGTGAAAACCTGTGAGTTGGTTTTTTTAGTGTGACTCGGAATCTCGGGTGCTTTGTGTTTGCACCGGTAGGGGGTTTTTGAGTTAGAGAGAGAGTTTTTGAAAACAGATGATTTTTAATGAATCATGATGTATTTGTGGGGCTATTAGTATCTCGGGGTATTTTTGCTATAAATACCAGTTGAACCCGAGATTTTAATTATCGGAACCATTTTCCTCTTCTTCTTCTCTCTCCCCGTACCCGCGCCATTCCCGATCCCCTTTTGACCCACGCCGCTTCCAGGCGTGCGCCCGCCGCCGTCCGGCCGCCGTTCGGCGCGTGCCACCCGCCGTTGGCTTCGTCTCTTCCAGGCGCTCCTATTCATACCATCAATTTGAAGTTTGGTCGCGATTTGAGCTCGGATTTCTGCAGAAAGCGCTAGGGTTCGAACTGGATTTATGTTCGATTTTGTGGCTCGATTTTGGTACGATTTTTGGGGCTCTTTTTCCAGTATTTTTGGGGCATTTTGTACTGCATTTTTTGTGTCGAAAATTTATGCTTTGTGATTCATAAAATTTGGTTGCCAATTGATTCGATTTGAGCGCTGGATTGCATGGTTTTAGTTCGAATTTCTTGCTGTTGGGCGGGTTAGGGTTCGAAAATTTGGGGTTTTGGCTTGGGGATGTTTATTCATATTGTTAATTGATTAATTCATGTTTTGGATGAATTATGGTGATTATTTGGGAAGGGTTTGTGTTGAGTTGAAAGAATTGGGTTTTTAAATAATTTTGGGTTGGTTGGTTTGAGGAGTGTTTATTTGTAGTGTTGGATGGTTTTGGTTGGTTTTATGTTATATTTGAAGTGGGTTTGAGTTGTAGGCGATTTGGTGTTGGAAGGAGCTCATTCATGGAGGTTCCTCGCGTTTACAGGGCTGCTCGATCGATCCGAAAATAATTTCGATCGATCGAGCATGGCAGAATGTGTTTTGTGGCGTTGGAACAGTGGACCGATCGATCGGGATTTGGACCGATCGATCGGAGGATGGTTCTCGATCGATCGAGGTGAGATTTCGATCGATCGAGCTGGCCAGTGTGGGTGCCCCTTAATATTGTTTCTTGGCTCTTTTGGGTGTCTTGCATGCTTTTCCCCGGGTTATTTTAAAAGGCTAATTGTCATAGATTGACATTATTTTTGGGGGTATTATACATGCTTAGCCGGGAATTTTTATAATTTGGTAATCGTCTTGGATGGACGATATGTTTGGGAGTTTTGAACGTGCTTGGGCACGTGGTTGCATGCTCATGCTTGATTATGGGTTGTTTATGTGTTTTAGCACATGTTTCTCGGGGCATGGAACTCAAGCCAGGCTTGACATGGACTACGGAATTTTAAGGTACGTATAACGTACGAGCATAGCCTTTTATAATGTTGCAATAGTGAAATGCATGATATATGGTAATTGTAATAAATGGGCATTGAAATGCATGGTGTGTGGCATTTACAATAAATGGGTATTGAAATGCATGGTATATGGTAACTGTGATAAATAGACATACATTGGAAATCATAGGGTGCCGCTTTCGAGCGAGCAACGATTGGGTGTTGTCGCCGTTGAGCGACCATCGGTTATGACGCCGCTATTGTTGAGCGTGCGCTGGGTTTAGAATGCCGCTATTGTGGAGCGAGCAATGTTATGGGAACATGGAATCCTGGGTTAAATATGTGTGAAATCTATGGCCTATATATAATGATTTTACACACTGATTATGGAACTGGCATGATAGAACTGTATTAGTTAATCTATATGGCGATTAACTGGCTTTGGGAATCTGATGAGTTTGGTTATTTTGAGAACAGGGACAATACATGGGATCCGGATGAGGGTGTTACCATCCAGGGAGTATCATTTAAATTATGGCATTTACATTCTGTAAATTTATGAATTGCAATGTTATGATTATTGGATTGGTGGTATTGGTATGCTCACCCCGTGTGGGGGCTGTCTCTGTTGGGGCAGGTATTACAGGTGTAGCAGCGGCTTTGGAGTCGAGCTCGGGCTGTTGGTTAGAGGTACTTCCAGGATCGAGGTACCAGAGCTGGCTGGATAGACGCTCAGATCCAGAGTTGAGATCGAGTGGCGCTTGGGAGGTGCTTCCAGGATTGAGGCACCGGTAACGGTATCTGGGAGTATGGTATTTTATACTTTATGTACACATACGATTATTTGGTGCTCGTTGGTGAGCGACGTATATGTGTGCATGGGTTGTATAAAAGGGCAAAGGTCTTTTCTTTTCATCTATATTGTGATATGCAATTATTTGGGAACTGCTAGATGAATTGAGAAGTAATTAGTGTATATCGGGAGTACATGACATGCTAAATGGTTTAGTTGGAAAAATGGAAATGGTATGTATTGGATTAAAAGGAAAAATCTTATTATCGGTATATTATGCTAATATAGCATATGGTTATTTTCCAACATAGATGGTTACATGTACATGATTATGGGATTTATGCGCTAATTACGGGTTAAGGGCACGGGGGTCCTTACATTAGTGGTATCAGAGCAGTGGTTAGCTCTTTGGGGCTGTTGAGGGCCTAGGAAAATATTAATGGGAATGAGAAGCACATACTTATGCATGATGGTAGTTAGTGTTACGTGGCACAACTATATTGCTTATGTGCATTTATGATATGTGTTCATAATTGGAATGTGTTATTGCTAACCATGGTGGTTGCAGGGTCTTATGAGACATGGGTTATGCATTACGGTTGCATGCATGGCGTAGCGATGTGAATACTTACCGCTTCATGGCGTAGCGATGTGAATACTTGCCACTGATATGAAGCGAAGAACACGACCGCTGTCATATCTTAGCGAGGGGTATTTCCGCTGTCATGTAAAGCGAGGGGTATTTCTGCTGTCATGATTAAAACGAGGAGTAATGGTGCCGCTGTCATACCGTAGAGATGAGAGAATATTTGCCGCTGATATGAAGCGAAGAACACGACCGCTGTCATATTGTAGCGAGGGATATTATTTGCCGCTGGTATGTCGAAGCGTGATAGCGATGAAGATATTTGCCGCTCATATGAAGCGAAGAACACGACCGCTGTCATATTATAGCGAGGGATATCATTCCGCTATTCTATTGGCGATGGTTTATGCCGCCAGGTATTCTTAGCGATGGGTCATTCCGCTATTCTATTGGCGATGGTTTATGCCGCCAGGTATTCTTAGCGATGGTTCATTCCGCTATTCTATTGGCGATGGTTTATGCCGCCAGGTATTCTTAGCGATGGTTCATTCCGCTATTCTATTGGCGATGGTTTATGCCGCCAGGTATTCTTAGCGATGGTTCATTCCGCTATTCTATTGGCGATGGTTTATGCCGCCGGGTATTCTTAGCGACGGGCCTTTCCGCTACATCTATTGGCGATGGTTCTTGCCGTCAGGTATTATATATCGATGGTACATTCCGCTACATCTTTTGACGATTGTTCATGCCGCCAGGTATCATATAGCGATGGTGCATTCCGCTACATCTATGATGATGGTTCATACCGCCGGATATCTATAGCGATTGTTCATGCCGCTGACTTTATGGCTAGAGGATCATGCCGCTGATTCTATAGCGATGGGTTATACCGCTATGTGGGTAGCACTGGATTACGTCGCCTACGAGCAATGGATGCTACTTATGTACCGTTGGTGGACGATGGATACAGGTATTCCGCTATCTCGATAGCGATGAGGTATGGCATATTACTTCTGTTATCAGTATTGTGATTATGGTATATTGTTGTGTACCGTCATGTGTTTGACGATGAGATTATGGATGTCGTGTGTCGACGGGAACCGTCATATGTTTGACGATGTTATTTGGGATGTCTATGTGGACGCTTGGCGTCGTTTTGGTGATTTATACATTCGTGTTATGTATTTGGTTGTATGGTTTGAGTGCCAATGGTGGGCACATGGTGGAGTCTGGGTCATTAGTTGACGAGACCTTTTGCCGAGCAGGTTTGCTCGATGGAGCATTGATGCATTGTACCGGTAAGTGTACCGCATCGTATTATGGAGGTAAATATTTGTCGAGCAATGATACCCTTGGGTATGCTCGCTGGGATGGCTAAGGCCAAGTGATGGGTGGTAAGAGTAGTCATTGAGGAAACTACTCGCTTGTTATTGTGATGTGGTGTAGGCATTGTTACACCCACCCTAAGGGCGTGGAATAAGTCCTAATGGATTAGGATTGCATGATAATTGAGCATGGACGCTGGGTTGTCCAGTGTGTTTTGGTGTTTTAGAGATATGTTGGGCGATGACCCACAACTCTAATGGTTTGTGCGGTATGGTATACCGGGTTGGAATGTGTGTCACGTTGATAGGTTGGTATAAGCCTATGGGACCAGCGAATCTTTAGCCATGTATTGTTGCAGTACTTTGGTGTGCTTGTGTTAGCCATTATAATGCTCGTTGGATTCGAGTTTGGTGAATCGTATGGTGATACGATGAGGGTTATGGTAGACTCTTGTAGTCTCTATGTAGCATGGTATTTGAGGTAGAGAATACCTCACGGGGACGTTTATACGTCATTGTTTTGAGGGACTTGTACTGGGACAGCTCAAGTTTGTTGGTATTACCAACGTGAGTGTCAACAAGTCGCTGTTAGCTCTAGTTGAACATCCTTGCATATGGCATGCAATGGGAGTCACAATGGTTTGTGAGATATAGTTAGTGGGGTGACACTACTATATTGATTTTGTCTCTTGGAGAGTTTTGGATTGTACTGTCTTAGAGACAGCTTGCATCGGTCGTGGTTTGATTGTAAATCAGCCATGGTAAGCATTACTGATGTTGGACCGAGTAATGGATTTCTTACCTCGGTGAGACGTTTGAGGAGACGTCTTCGGGGAGATGCTCGATTGTGGAGTACTATGGCATTAGTACAGAGCATCGTTGGGATGTGTATACATGGCGTATACTGATTTTGGATCGGGTAATGGTAGTATTGATGCACCACTCTAACCAATTGTGTATTTCTGGGTTCCGGGTTATGTTTTGGTATAAATATACCCGGGTCTTCCGAACGGTAGTTCGAGGATTGGAGAATCATGGATTCATGACTTTTTCCTTGAGAGGAAGACGGTATTATGATTCCTACAGGTTGAATCTTTTGGGGAGATTCGTTATTTTGATTCGTGTGGTGGTGATGTTGAAATCACACCCTTTGGTTTTGGTTTGTCAACCATCATTCTCCGTGGGGTGAGAATAATCGAGGTTTGACAGTTGGCTTTGGGATGTGGGTATGATTGGAGATACCCGAGTCTATTGCATTGCGTATGCATGTTGTGCGGTGTATGGGCATGTATGCCGTGTGTGTATACGAATGCCAACTCTATTTTTTTTGTTCATTGTTGAACGTGGGTTTAATTTGCTTGGGATGGTGAATCTCCGGTGCGAGATTGTGGGACTTTGAGATCAGTGATCTCGATGGCACGATGCATTCTTGATGAATGATCGTGAGGGCTGTTTGACTTCCCCTGAGGAGGAATTGTCGTGTTTTGGAACCATGGAAATTCTTGTTGGATAATTCGATAGCCTTCCTATTTTTAGGATTGTTGGATCCAAGGATAAATGAGGGATGGCCGAGTTTCGGATTTGTTTAGTGTCATGGTTGACACGTGTGTAGGAATGCAATGGTTTGCCTTGCATGTCCCCTATGGAACTTGAGACTTCGTGGAGTCTTGATGGTGTGTCGGGACCAAGATATGATTTCTTGGAACACACCGGTGCAAACATCCTCGATGATGTATTTTGTGTGGATCAGTGACCGTGGGTAACCCGGTCCGGGTTGCAAGTAGTGCAACTACTCCTCTGGAGGAGATGGGTGGTAGCGTTTATCGTGTACGCCCAAATTAACCCTTCTTCAGTTAATAACAAAAATATGTAGTAGTGGAAGTAGGGATCGATCTCACAGGGAAGGTAAATTTATTTTGTGTCAATTATCAAAGAACTAGTAACAATGGGGGGTTTGGACTTGATTACTACTACTTAGCAAATATCAAACTAATTAACGAGTCTAACTAAAATGATTAAAACTTATGGGATTAAAGCGATTCTTGGTTTTCAGGTACTTTTGGAAAATTATCTTTTAGTCATCAAATCAAAACATTCAAATTCTTTCAATTATCTATCGATTGGAAATTCAATTCCTACTCATCTTATTCGTAGTCAAAGAGAAAACAGCATTCAATTCAACCCTTACCAAATCTCTAATCACCACTACAGCCGTTAATGATTAAATCAATGATAGTTTTCAAAACTAATGAGTTCGACAAATCTAATCAATAAAAACTACAGCCGTTAGAATTGATTACTCAATCGTTTCTCCTAAGAATTCAATAACACCTACAGCCGGTTAATTATTAATCTTAGTTGTTTCTTAGCAAACTATCGATTATGTTATTGAATATTAGGTGATCGGTCTAATACACAAGCACAACAATCATGGAATTCGAATTCTGAGAAACCAATTGAAATCGAAGATTAATTCAACAATCAAACCGAATTTTCATAAAAGATTTAAATCCAAAAGTAGGTATCCCTTCAACCAAGAATCGAAGGGTTTTAGCCTAGCATAATTAAATCTAAAAGCAATAAAAATTCAATGGAAAACATTAAATAAATAAAGGAAAAGAAATTACTAATATAAATCACGATTCCGGCTTGTCAATTCCGGTTCCGTTCTTCGTCGTTCTTGAAGAAAACTTTGAAAGAAAATTAATCTAAAATCCTAAAATATTCTAAGAGTATGAAATTATTCTTAAAATGAGGTAAAAATCGTGTATATGAGGTATGGAGGCTGATGGAGTAGGGTAAAATCCATGTGGAAAGGAAAGAAATCAAGAATTTTAATTTTCCAAAATTCTATAGGCGTAATTACGCCTGAAAGTGGCGTAAATACGCCTGGTGACGTGTCACAAAATGGCTTTCTGCGTTTCTGGCGTAATTACGCCTCAGAATGGCGTAGCTACGCCTGTAATGCCGTAGCGTTGGCGTAATTACGCCTGTGAATGGCGTAATTACGCCTGTCCTCCATTTTTCTGGCGAGTTTTGTATTTTGGCCATAACTTTCACATACGAACTCCGAATTCGACGAGTCAGCTGTCCACGCGAAGATAACTCAAAGTTCTACAACTTTTATATGGACCACATTCCCAAAACTTGGCTGGAATACATAGAAATTTGAGGAGAAATGAGCAACATGTGTCTTTGATTCCGGTTTTTTCCTCTTTTCTTCAACTTTATTGCTTCTTTCATCATTTTAGCTTGATTTCTTCACTTTTCCCTACATTTACACAAATATACGATTAGGTAGCATATGTATCAATTTATCCATCAAAATATACCAAATCGTAGACAATTAAGCGTAATAGATGTGTCTATTTCTAGTCACATCAAACACCCCCATACTTACTCTTTACTCGACCTCGAGTAAACAATCAAACCTACAATATTTTTGGTTGGCTCATAGGTTCATAACAAAGCAACTTGTCCTCACTTTACTGCCTCAACAATTTTAACATGCATAATAATGAACGGCGGTGAAAAGTTAACAGTGGAACAAGTTCAATCCCTAAACATTTCGTACCCAACGAAGTAGTGAACGTGTGTGTGTGGTCATAAACAAGTGTTGTGTACAAATTATAGATTCAAAATATGCAAAGCCATAATAGTTCAAGTCATACACTAACACAAGTATAAGCTCACTTGCACACTCTTCTCCACTATCTTAGCTACTTTGCAAACACAAATCAAGTAGGTCTTTATTAGCTTGTAGCTTGGCCTAGGTATTGGCTTATGAAAGAAAGGGTAAGGATATTCAAACAAGAGAGTATGATGAAATGCACACTAAAAGCTTCTCTTCTTGTATGAATTTTTCAACTTTGTTCTTTTTCACAAGGTCTATTTCAACACTTTGCTTCTTTTGTGCCTTGGCTCCCCTTGGAGTCATATTTTTCATCTATTTTTCAAGGCATCCCTTTTTCTTTCATGCATTCCATTCTTTTGACAATTAAGCTCACAAATAAACTTCAATGATTCCCAAGTGTATTTGAATGAAATACATCATACTCCCTTAAAAGGTATGGATTAAAATTACATTTAGGCTTAAAGGGTAGGATGATAAGCTAGTCAAGAAATGTTGAATGGGGGTCTTTAGTATGCTTAGCATACTACCATTCTTTTACATTTAAGGCTCGAAATAGGTACTAGAGAATGATTTTGTTTACATGGTAGGCTTGAAAGGCTCAAACGCATCAAAGATTGCCTATATCACTTTCATGTTTGCAAGTAGTCTAGACATACGCCTCAAAGAGCATGTAGTTAAGTTCTAGCATGTATTAGAGACTTCTTAAGACTATCACAAAATTTACACAATCTTCACTAAGTGATGCACACTTCACAAGTCATGACAATAGTGTGCTCAAAATATTCAACTACTAAGTTAAAGCACACTTTGCATTAGAGTTCAAAGTGTTCCAAGGTTAACAATTCACCTATGTTCAAAAACATGCATGCTATCAATTAGGTTTCATCATGAGCTAGTGATTATAAGCATGCATTCATTACTAACTATGAGCTCAAAATTTTCAAATTTTTGATTTTTTTTTTTTTTTTTTGTATTTTGAAATAAGAAAAACAATAACACACCACTAATCCTCCCCCATACTTAAATCTTACATTGTCCCCAATGTAAGGCAAAAATACAAGAGAAAAGAAAAGTCTAACTAATAAAGCAATAAAAAATAAAAGGGAGAAAAGAAACTAACTCCCCTTGGGTTGCCTCCCAAGCAGCGCCTCTGTTTAACGTCGGTGGCCCGACGCCAGTCCTCTATCAAGGTGGTTGATGCAGTGTTGCTCTATCCTTCCTTAACCACCTCAATATCTTCTTCACTCCTCGGTATTTCGGCCTGTTGCCCTTTGAGTGGTCGTCCTCAGTCCTTACTCCTTCGGCACGTGATTGACATGGTCGATCCGGAGGATGCTTCTTTCCAATGGTACGATCCTGCAATTGAGAAATAAGAGGATCAGCAGTATCATGAGTAGATAAAGCAGCAATAGTATGAACAGTATGCACAGGAGGAGGATCCATACCTCTCTTCTCGTCAAGGCCATCAGTAGCCTTTCCCATTTCCCACAACTCATCATTATCAAAATCAGAATCATAATCATCATGTACATCAATAGCGTAACTAGAATGCTCAAGAGGTTTAATGGGTTCATACATGTTGAATTTTTCAATTTCACCATTAGACTCCATGGTTATCAAACCGCTATTCATATTGATTACTGAATTTGATGATTTCAAGAATGGTCTTCCTAAAATAATTAGACTAGAAGGATCACCATTTCTCATGTCTAAGACATAGAAATCGGCTGTGAAGACCAAATTCTTTACATGCACAACTACGTCCTCTATTATCCCCTTAGGTGTGACCATGGATTTATCAGCTAAGTGAATAACTGCTCTATTTCTTTTTAAAGGTCCCATCTTCAGTTGAGAGTACATTGAGTAAGGCAAGACATTTATGGACGACCCTAAATCGAGCATAGCCTTCTCAATCTTAATACCTCTAATCTCACATGGGATAAAGAACATACCTGGGTCCTTGCATTTAATGGGGATGCTTCTTTGGTTATCCGCCGAAACATTGTCATTGAGCTCGACCTTGGGCTGCCCCTTGTGTTCCTTGTTTCGATCCTCATTCACGGTTTCATGCAATGGGGCTTGCTCTTTGTAGCGTGGACTCATCTCGTAGAGGCCTTTGAGTCCGGCACCTTTCCTATTGTCCTTCAATGCTTGGGGGAAAGGGGGTGGTTCTTTATATTCAGAAAGTTTGTGGTACTTACCTCGTGGTTCCTCCCCTTGCATTGGCTCTTCAACATCTGTCTCTGTCTCCGTCATCTCTTCTTTTTGGGGTGGTGTCAGTACCACCTTTTCTTCAGCTGCATCTTCATTCACATTCACTGTGATAGCACTCACATTTTCCCGGGGGTTCATCTCTGGTTGTGATGGCAGTCCATTTGAAATCCTTGCTTCGATCTTGCTGATTGAAGTTGCCAATTGTCCCATCTGCGTCGTCAAGCTCTGGATGCTTGCCCTCGTCTCCTGTTGAAATTGTAAGCTATTTTCAGCAATAATTTGGATGCTATGTTCTAACCTGTCAGAGGGAGGGTGCACTGGCGGTGGTGGAGGTCGCTGATATGGCGGTCTGTAGGGTTGAGGTTGGTGCATCTGTGGGTTTCCATAGCCTTGGTTCGGATGGTCCCTCCACCCTTGATTGTAGTTGTTTGGTGGATGGTCATAATTCCTTTGTGGGGGACCTGGGAATCCTCCTGCAGCATTTACGTTCTCCGTGGTTGTCTCTTGTAGTGAGGGGCATGCGTCTGTGGAATGGTTCGCAGCCAGACAGATTCCACACGGCTTTGTCTTTCCTACATTTCCACCTGCCATACCACGCACAAGAAAAGTGAGGTCTATCAGTTGTTGTTCTAAGTTTGATACGTTTACTTCTTTTCTTTGCGGTTGTCCATGGCGCACAGATCCGAATTGTTGGGAGTTGGCCGCCATGTTAGCTATCAACCTTCTAGCTTCCTCCGCTGTTTTGTCTATAAATGCTCCTCCGCTTGCCGCATCCACTAAGTTCCTGTCAGAAGAAAGTAAACCTTCATAAAAGTATTGGATGAGAAGGTGTTCACTTATCTGGTGTTGTGGACAACTTGCGCACAACTTCTTGAATCTCTCCCAGTACTCGTGTAGTGATTCCTCGTAGAGCTGCTTCACACCATATATCTCTTTCCTCAAGTTCGTTGCCCGTGAAGCTGGGAAGTACTTTTCTAGAAATATTCTTTGTAAGTCAGTCCACGTGGTGATCGATCCGGATGGTAAGTAGAAGAGCCAGTCTTTTGCAGCGTCCTTTAGAGAAAACGGGAACGCTCTTAGCTTTATTTGATCCTCAGTGATTCCCGTCGGCTTCATGGTAGTGCACACCTGTAAGGACCCCATATACTTAACCCTTGATTAGTGTATTAATCATTAGGTGTGGCACATGCTTTCAATAAAAAGCCAATCGGGAAGCTCAGATAATACTTTACCATTGAATGGCAACTCTAAAATTTCTCTAATGATCAACGTTATAGAATCATCTCTACTAACATATAGACTCATAGAGTTGCCCATTACCATCCCATTTTGCCACTTTTCACATTGTGGACTTTTATAAAAATTTGGGCAGAGTCTCCCCATAAAATTGAGCTATCCCAAAACACAAGCACATCACATAATATAATTCCCGGCCAGGGAATACACAATCCTCATCAGAAAGCAGTAATACAAGTAAATTCCCAGCCAGGGAAGACACCACACATATGACAACCAAAGTGGGTTTCAACCCCCACATAACACACTAACGACTCTCATATCATTAGCAATTCTACCACAATTGCATGCAACATATAATGAAAGAGAGGAAGGCTCATGCCTTTATATACAACGCATATACAAGTAATCTTGCTCACATGCGAGCATCATGAATATGTATATAACCCTCATGGGTATATAAGTACTCTATACGATACCGTGCTCCATCAAGCCCTGGTACCACGATCCTGGGAGTACATCAAATCAACAGCTCGAGCTCATCTCCAAAGCCATCGATGTACCTGTTAACCTGCCCCAACAGAGACAGCCCCCAACGGGGTGAGCATACCAATTCCACAATTTCATAATCATAATGACATAATACATAATTTACGAAAATGTAAATATTGTGGAACATATGTGATACTTCCTGGATGGTATCATCCTCATCATGGCGTACCCCTGTATAACCCTGTTCTCAAAACAGATAAATCATCAAATCTTGAATATGCAGTTAATCATCATATTGGTTAACCCTAGCCAGTCTCAAATCAGTAACCTTTCATAACATCTTATTTTATTTGGCAATGATTAGTAACATTTCATAACATCATTTCATAACATCGTTTCATAACATCGTTTCATAACATCGCTTCATAACATCTTTTCATAACATCTTACTTAATCTAGCAATGATCATAATTCTAGATATCGTATTGAGATTTCCTTAACTTCCGATACTGGTTAATCACTTCTCTGATTAACTACGTCTCTGTTCCTATTTATTACCAATAGGGAATAAAATACAGATATCCTAGATATCTAATCAAATACCACCTTTTCATTTCTTACTTCAAGGTAACGTCATACTTTCGGTGTTTGCTCCGTAGCAACCACACCTCATCATTTGCTCGCTTCATAGCGGCACTAAGCATTCCACCATGTGAATCAACATAACGTAACCAAGTCCCGATACCATCATAGTAAAACATATCGTATATCTTAAATCATGCATCATACTTGTAAAACATCATTTAAATTATGCTCGTACGCTAAACGTACCTTAAATCCTCGAAGTCCGAGTCAAACCTTGCTCGAGTTCCATGCCCTGAGGAACGATGTGCTAACACGGTAAATAATTCACAATTATTTACGAACATGCAACCCATGCTCAAGCACATCCATAACCCTCAAAATATTGTCGACACACGACAATTAAACATCTAAAAGACCCGGGGCAGTGTACATGCAGGGAGGGAAAACGAATGCGGCATATCGAAAAATTGCCTAAGAACACCTTCAATAATTCGAACCCAACCAACACAAATCAAACCCGAATAATCACCATAATTCATCTAACACATGAATTAATCATTTAACAACAACAATAATCGCCCCACATGCCAAAACCCCCAAAATTCGAATTCAAGCCCTAACTTCAAATCCGATTCCTCAATTTCGAACACAATCAAGCATCATAATGCATTTAAACATGAAATAATCGAATAACAACATGAATCATCATCCTCATACCAAAAACCCAAATTTTCGAAACCCTAAGTCACGAAATCAGTGTTCAAATTCGAAACCATAAGCAACAAATTTTCGACCCATGAAAGTATGAAATCATCGTCTCAAAAGCAGCATAAAAACGCCCCAAAAACATCAGAAAAATCGTACCAAAATCATACCAAAATCGCGCCCCAAAATCGGATGAAATCCAGTTTTTGAACCCTACGCTTTTCTGGCAAATCCGAGCTCGATTCTTGACCAAACTTCAAATTGTTGGTACGTATAGAAGCGCCTGGAAGAGACGATCACGGCGGCGGGTCGGACGCGCCGAACGGCGGCCGGACGGCGGCGGGCGCACGCCTGGAAGCGGCGTGGGTCAAAAGGGGATCGAGAATGGCGCGGCTACGGGGAGAGAGAAGGAGGGGAAGAAAATGGTTCCGATAATAAAAATCTCGGGTTCAACTGGTATTTATAGCAAAAATACCCCGAAATAATAATATCCCCACAAATACGTCATGATTCATTAAAAATCATCTGTTTTCAATAATTCTCTCTCTAACTCAAAAACTCCCTACCGGTGCCCACACACAGCACCCGAGATTCTGAGTCCTACTAAAAACCCAACTCACAGGTTTTCACCGAAACGAGAATACGATCTCAACCTCGGGATCCAACGATCCCAACTACTCAAATAGACGAGCCCAGAAGGCCCGACACCTCGATTAAACTCCAATTCGCCACGTAAAACAACTTTACGGGTTATTAACACTCCGGGATTAACACCTATAATCCCTGGTCATCACATTATCCCCCACTAAAAGAATTTCGTCCTCGAAATTAGCACCGGTGTATCACGTAACACCCAGGCTACACAACAACCTGAAGCCATAACCTCGATTCCTGACCATATCAGAATCGTCTTAAAAACCTTGAGAATACCTCACATCAAACTCTGAAACAGAGCGACATAACAAAACCAACACCAACTCATCACCCAAGAGGCAAAACGTACCTCGATGCGGTTCATCCCAAAAGTCAGTCCCTCATGACTGTAAAACAACCAATACTTATGACCGTAGATCGGACAGTCATCCTTCGTTCTAATACCACTAGTAAGAACGCATCATGAATGACACCTCAACCGTGAGAATGTTGACCTCGTGTCAACTCTGAAGTGGAATAGACTTCCAAATCCATCATAACGTCAAAAAGCGTCAGCGCAACCCAACGCTAACAATCCAAAAGCAGTTAGTCAACTGAAACTGCGAGGATCTGAATCGCTCCCGATTCCATCGTAGATATCATTCAATGACATCTCTTATCATGACTCACGATGTCTAACATACATCGTTACGAGGGAAACATTGGCATACCACGGTGTACACATACCAAGCCTGGTTCCACTTCCAAACCTCCTCCATCAAATGATCAGTCGCATCATTGCAACTCAACTTGGGCAACTCACGGCCACAGATTCACATAAAAGACATCTCACAAGATGTCCACCTCCGGATATCCTAAGAATCACATCCTGATCATAAATAAACAATCGAGACTCCTCAGAGTTTCAAATTTGAAAGGACATGCAATAAACCCAATGCATCCCAAATACATGGATTCCCAGGCCAAAACAACGACGACTTGATGACTCTCTTGTTGGTACTTCAACATCATGAGCTGTCCCAGACAAGTCTCACCAAGATTTAAACATAAACATCTATACGTTCAGTGAGGCATACTCAACTTCAACTTCAAATGATGTGGTGACTACCAGAGTCCACCACAATCCACCTCGTATAACCTTACGATTTACCAAACTTGGTTCCAACGAGCAGTATAACGGCTCCAGCAAGCCCATCATGGTGCTGCATACACGCGGCAGACAAACTAGTCGCTGCCTCACTAGGTTTCACCTCAAACCTACCAATCAGATGGACGTTTCCGCACGGCATACCATACCATGGGAAGAAAATCAATAGAGTAGTGGGTCTTTACCCAACATTCCTCCAATGCTGAAATACCCTGGACACTCCAATGTCCCCATGCACTTAACATAACCTGATCCTACTTCCTTAGGACCCATCTTACATTCTCATGGTTGGTGTGACCATGTCTACCATATGTCCTATCAATAGCAAGCGAGTAATTCCTCCACGATTACTCCTGTCGTCAAAAACATGGCCAAAAGCCATTCCAACGAGCCTACCTCAAGGGTATCACCACTCGAAATACGATTACTTCAAACAATTTCTGCGGTACAATCACATGTACAGTGCGTCCATCCATTCCTCGAGCAACCCGCTCGGTATAAGGGCCACGTTAATCGGTGACGCACACACCACCTTGTGCCCGACATTGGCACCCAAGGCATACAACTGAAAACGTATACTCAACGCATTGTTCATCGTAATGATGATGCATGTCTAATAAGACATCTCCTACACTATCGTCATCGTCATCCTGTGACGACACAGGCCAACTCATGGTATCTAAGGCATTGCCAACTAGTGACAATACATGTCAACAATGACATCTAAACAACCCAGTCAACTCGTGACGGTCCATGCACATCAGCGTATGTCATCCACTATCATGCTAGTAAAATAGGCATAATAAAACATGTATATCAACGCAATACAGCTACAATAAAGCTAATAGAATAGCAATATCTCGTACCTCATCGCTAACAAGATAGCGGCATACCTGTCTCCGTCGCTAGATAATAGTGCGAAATCAGCACTCATCGCTCGAAGGCGGCATAATCCTGTGCTGAGTACATAGCGGCACTATCCATCGCTATAGAATCGACGGCATGATACCTCGTCATATAATAAGTGGCATGAAACCTCGCTATACACCTGAGCCTGAATCATCATCTACATAACAGCGGAAAGAGGCATCGCTATCAACATATCTGGTGGCACCAATCATCGTCAATCCTCATAGAAGAATGAGTCATCGTAAATCCACATAATAGCGGAATGGGACATCGCTATTAACATATCCGGCGGCATAAACCATCGCCAATCTTCGTAAAAGAGTGTGTCATAGTAACATAGCGGAATGAGGCATCGCTATCATCATATCCGGCGGCATAAATCATCGCCAATCCTCGTAAAAGAGTGTGTCATAGTAACATAGCGGAATGAGGCATCGCTATCATCATATCCGGCGGCATAAATCATCGCCAATCCTCATAAAAGAGTGAGTCATCGTAACATAGCGGAATGAGGCATCGCTATCATCATAAACATCATCATAATCATCATATCATCTTTACTCATCATAAACATCATCATAAACATCATATTCACATATATACTCACAACAAACTATGTTAATTAGAAATGGGACTGTCCCGGTTCCATTATGACAGCGGCACAATTGGCCCCCTCGCTCGACATAGCACATCGTATGATACCCATCGCTACGCCTTGATAGCGGATGTATCTCTTATACAGCGGATGATACCCGTCGCTACACCTTGATAGCGGATGTACCCCATCGCTCAGCGGATGATACCCATCGCTACACCTTGATAGCGGATGTACCCCATCGCTCATCAGCGGATGATACCCATCGCTACACCTTGATAGCGGATGTACCCCATCGCTCATCAGCTATGTGAGCGGCAAGACCTTCCTCGCTTGCCCATAATAACCACCGGACATTCAACCATTCTAAGTAACATAGTGAAACATACATTATCATCTTGTAACATCATCATCATATAAGCATCATCATCTTATAGCATCATTATCTTAGAGATAAAACAGTAAATGTACGAAATCATAGTTGAGTAAGCTTGCTGGTTATTCATTAACTTCTTTTCATTTTCCCTAGTTCATATTCATGCATATGGGCATCTTACCCTGTGGCATCTTACCACCTCATAAACATCATATCATTCTATAAACATCATATTAACATCATCATTACTTATCATAGTCGTCATCGTAAACGTCATATCATCTTCATTTATCATAACATCATCGTAAGTATCTTGTCATCTTTATTCATTATAAAATCATCTTCACCGTGAACTTACTTATCATAACATCATCTTAAACATCTTATCACTTTTTCATTCATTAAACACATCATCATGGCATCGTAAATTCTCATGCAGTCATAGTATGATCATAATATAGGAGTATGGCCTCTTACCATATGGGCATCTTACCACATCATAACATCGTAACACATCATCATAATCTCACTTGTCATAAACATCGTCATCATAGCATATTCGTCATAAACCTACTTATCAAAATCATTATCATCATAACATTATCATCATAATCATCATCATCATAAACATCATAAATACTTATGCATCCAATGCATAGTCAAAGTTAGGAGTGTGTTACCGTCCGATGCCGTACGCTTCTTACGTACTTTCCTTGCTTGCACATTATATGAACAAACACATTAGTATATTCAATAATAATTGAGACCATACCGAAGTAATCCACTGTCGGTTGTCTACCCAGTCTGTCCTCAGACAATACGTCATATCTTTCTTTTCCCTGATTTTCTTCCAAAATCAGGTTCCTCGGCACGTAGCATATAGAGTGTTAGACATCACTATGAATGTCATCCTATCGTGTTCCACACGATTCCTGCAACCACAATGGTTAGCAATACCACTTTTCATAACATAAAAGCACATAACCAATTAGTCATGTCGTATAACATTAATGCCATCATGCATAAAGATGTGCTATCAATAACTTCCTAGGCCCTCAACAGCCCCAACGAGCAACCACTGCTCTGATACCACTAATGTAAGGACCCCATATACTTAACCCTTGATTAGTGTATTAATCATTAGGTGTGGCACATGCTTTCAATAAAAAGCCAATCGGGAAGCTCAGATGATACTTTACCATTGAATGGCAACTCTAAAATTTCTCTAATGATCAACGTTATAGAATCATCTCTACTAACATATAGACTCATAGAGTTGCCCATTACCATCCCATTTTGCCACTTTTCACATTGTGGACTTTTATAAAAATTTGGGCAGAGTCTCCCCATAAAATTGAGCTATCCCAAAACACAAGCACATCACATAATATAATTCCCGGCCAGGGAATACACAATCCTCATCAGAAAGCAGTAATACAAGTAAATTCTCAGCCAGGGAAGACACCACACATATGACAACCAAAGTGGGTTTCAACCCCCACATAACACACTAACGACTCTCATATCATTAGCAATTCTACCACAATTGCATGCAACATATAATGAAAGAGAGGAAGGCTCATGCCTTTATATACAACGCATATACAAGTAATCTTGCTCACATGCGAGCATCATGAATATGTATATAACCCTCATGGGTATATAAGTACTCTATACGATACCGTGCTCCATCAAGCCCTGGTACCACGATCCTGGGAGTACATCAAATCAACAGCTCGAGCTCATCTCCAAAGCCATCGATGTACCTGTTAACCTGCCCCAACAGAGACAGCCCCCAACGGGGTGAGCATACCAATTCCACAATTTCATAATCATAATGACATAATACATAATTTACGAAAATGTAAATATTGTGGAACATATGTGATACTTCCTGGATGGTATCATCCTCATCATGGCGTACCCCTGTATAACCCTGTTCTCAAAACAGATAAATCATCAAATCTTGAATATGCAGTTAATCATCATATTGGTTAACCCTAGCCAGTCTCAAATCAGTAACCTTTCATAACATCTTATTTTATTTGGCAATGATTAGTAACATTTCATAACATCATTTCATAACATCGTTTCATAACATCGTTTCATAACATCGCTTCATAACATCTTTTCATAACATCTTACTTAATCTAGCAATGATCATAATTCTAGATATCGTATTGAGATTTCCTTAACTTCCGATACTGGTTAATCACTTCTCTGATTAACTACGTCTCTGTTCCTATTTATTACCAATAGGGAATAAAATACAGATATCCTAGATATCTAATCAAATACCACCTTTTCATTTCTTACTTCAAGGTAACGTCATACTTTCGGTGTTTGCTCCGTAGCAACCACACCTCATCATTTGCTCGCTTCATAGCGGCACTAAGCATTCCACCATGTGAATCACATAACGTAACCAAGTCCCGATACCATCATAGTAAAACATATCGTATATCTTAAATCATGCATCATACTTGTAAAACATCATTTAAATTATGCTCGTACGCTAAACGTACCTTAAATCCTCGAAGTCCGAGTCAAACCTTGCTCGAGTTCCATGCCCTGAGGAACGATGTGCTAACACGGTAAATAATTCACAATTATTTACGAACATGCAACCCATGCTCAAGCACATCCATAACCCTCAAAATATTGTCGACACACGACAATTAAACATCTAAAAGACCCGGGGCAGTGTACATGCAGGGAGGGAAAACGAATGCGGCATATCGAAAAATTGCCTAAGAACACCTTCAATAATTCGAACCCAACCAACACAAATCAAACCCGAATAATCACCATAATTCATCTAACACATGAATTAATCATTTAACAACAACAATAATCGCCCCACATGCCAAAACCCCCAAAATTCGAATTCAAGCCCTAACTTCAAATCCGATTCCTCAATTTCGAACACAATCAAGCATCATAATGCATTTAAACATGAAATAATCGAATAACAACATGAATCATCATCCTCATACCAAAAACCCAAATTTTCGAAACCCTAAGTCACGAAATCAGTGTTCAAATTCGAAACCATAAGCAACAAATTTTCGACCCATGAAAGTATGAAATCATCGTCTCAAAAGCAGCATAAAAACGCCCCAAAAACATCAGAAAAATCGTACCAAAATCATACCAAAATCGCGCCCCAAAATCGGATGAAATCCAGTTTTTGAACCCTACGCTTTTCTGGCAAATCCGAGCTCGATTCTTGACCAAACTTCAAATTGTTGGTACGTATAGAAGCGCCTGGAAGAGACGATCACGGCGGCGGGTCGGACGCGCCGAACGGCGGCCGGACGGCGGCGGGCGCACGCCTGGAAGCGGCGTGGGTCAAAAGGGGATCGAGAATGGGCGCGGCTACGGGGAGAGAGAAGGAGGGGAAGAAAATGGTTCCGATAATAAAAATCTCGGGTTCAACTGGTATTTATAGCAAAAATACCCCGAAATAATAATATCCCCACAAATACGTCATGATTCATTAAAAAATCATCTGTTTTCAATAATTCTCTCTCTAACTCAAAAACTCCCTACCGGTGCCCACACACAGCACCCGAGATTCTGAGTCCTACTAAAAACCCAACTCACAGGTTTTCACCGAAACGAGAATACGATCTCAACCTCGGGATCCAACGATCCCAACTACTCAAATAGACGAGCCCAGAAGGCCCGACACCTCGATTAAACTCCAATTCGCCACGTAAAACAACTTTACGGGTTATTAACACTCCGGGATTAACACCTATAATCCCTGGTCATCACAACACCACGTGGAATTCCATCAGATGCTTATGTGGGTTTTCACCTGCAAGACCATGAAAAGATGGCAATAAGTGAATTAAACCAGATTTGAGTTCAAAATTTACGTTATTGGCCAGAGCAGGGAAACTGATGCAGAGCGGTTGTTGATCCAAGGTAGGATTTGCGAGCTGCCTCAAGCTTTGATTTGCAGCCATGTTGTTCCTTTCTTCCTCTTCAAGCAGCCTTGCTTCTCTCCTTCTCTGATGTAGCGTCCTCTCAATCTCAGGATCGTAGTGAAAGTTATCTTCGTGATTGAACGATCCACCTGTACTCATTAACAAACCAAAGTAGTAATGCGGGATAAAAAAATAAAAAAAAAATCGACACAAATAAATGTTGCCCTCCCCGGCAACGGCGCCAAAATTTGGTAGCGTTTATCGTGTACGCCCAAATTAACCCTTCTTCAGTTAATAACAAAAATATGTAGTAGTGGAAGTAGGGATCGATCTCACAGGGAAGGTAAATTTATTTTGTGTCAATTATCAAAGAACTAGTAACAATGGGGGGTTTGGACTTGATTACTACTACTTAGCAAATATCAAACTAATTAACGAGTCTAACTAAAATGATTAAAACTTATGGGATTAAAGCGATTCTTGGTTTTCAGGTAACCGTACTTTTGGAAAATTATCTTTTAGTCATCAAATCAAAACATTCAAATTCTTTCAATTATCTATCGATTGGAAATTCAATTCCTACTCATCTTATTCGTAGTCAAAGAGAAAACAGCATTCAATTCAACCCTTACCAAATCTCTAATCACCACTACAGCCGTTAATGATTAAATCAATGATAGTTTTCAAAACTAATGAGTTCGACAAATCTAATCAATAAAAACTACAGCCGTTAGAATTGATTACTCAATCGTTTCTCCTAAGAATTCAATAACACCTACAGCCGGTTAATTATTAATCTTAGTTGTTTCTTAGCAAACTATCGATTATGTTATTGAATATTAGGTGATCGGTCTAATACACAAGCACAACAATCATGGAATTCGAATTCTGAGAAACCAATTGAAATCGAAGATTAATTCAACAATCAAACCGAATTTTCATAAAAGATTTAAATCCAAAAGTAGGTATCCCTTCAACCAAGAATCGAAGGGTTTTAGCCTAGCATAATTAAATCTAAAAGCAATAAAAATTCAATGGAAAACATTAAATAAATAAAGGAAAAGAAATTACTAATATAAATCACGATTCCGGCTTGTCAATTCCGGTTCCGTTCTTCGTCGTTCTTGAAGAAAACTTTGAAAGAAAATTAATCTAAAATCCTAAAATATTCTAAGAGTATGAAATTATTCTTAAAATGAGGTAAAAATCGTGTATATGAGGTATGGAGGCTGATGGAGTAGGGTAAAATCCATGTGGAAAGGAAAGAAATCAAGAATTTTAATTTTCCAAAATTCTATAGGCGTAATTACGCCTGAAAGTGGCGTAAATACGCCTGGTGACGTGTCACAAAATGGCTTTCTGCGTTTCTGGCGTAATTACGCCTCAGAATGGCGTAGCTACGCATGTAATGCCGTAGCGTTGGCGTAATTACGCCTGTGAATGGCGTAATTACGCCTGTCCTCCATTTTTCTGGCGAGTTTTGTATTTTGGCCATAACTTTCACATACGAACTCCGAATTCGACGAGTCAGCTGTCCACGCGAAGATAACTCAAAGTTCTACAACTTTTATATGGACCACATTCCCAAAACTTGGCTGGAATACATAGAAATTTGAGGAGAAAGGAGCAACACGTGTCTTTGATTCCAGTTTTTTCCTCTTTTCTTCAACTTTATTGCTTCTTTCATCATTTTAGCTTGATTTCTTCACTTTTCCCTACATTTACACAAATATACGATTAGGTAGCATATGTATCAATTTATCCATCAAAATATACCAAATCGTAGACAATTAAGCGTAATAGATGTGTCTAATTCTAGTCACATCAATGGGCTGGGAAACGAAGACTGGTTTCTTTTTGTGAGTATACTGTTGTATGCTAGTGGTCCCCATCTTGACGATGCGTGTCAAGCATCGTGGGCAGGTGGTGTATATCACGGTATGATATCTTTGTCAGAACCAATGGAGATTTGGTTGGTCTGCAGTTTTGGTGAACTGACTTGTGGGACGATTCACGTCGAGGTATGTTGTTATCTTTCGGGTTTGTATTGGTTTTGATGTTGCGCTATTTTAGGGCTTGGTGCGATACTGGTGTTCTCGCAGTTGTTAATTCGATTCTAAGGTGGTTCAGAATCAGGGTCTTGGCTTTGTTTTGTTGGTGTAGTCCTGGTGTTACGTGGAGTACACCGGTGCAATTTCGGGGACGAAATTTTATTAGTAGGGGATAATTGTGATGTTCGGGAATTATGGTGGTAATCCCGGTGTTGTATTAATCCTTGATGGATTTTTAATTGTGGCAATTAGGAATTAATTGCGGTTTGGCATCTCCCGAGGTTGGTAAATCGGGCATTTGGGATCGTTGGATCTCGAGGTTGAGATCGTATTCTCATTCCGGTGAAAACCTGCGAGTTGGTTTTTTTAGTGTGACTCGGAATCTCGGGTGCTTTGTGTGGGCACCGGTAGGGGGTTTTTGAGTTAGAGAGAGAGTTTTTGAAAACAGATGATTTTTAATGAATCATGATGTATTTGTGGGGCTATTAGTATCTCGGGGTATTTTTGCTATAAATACCAGTTGAACCCGAGATTTTAATTATCGGAACCATTTTCCTCTTCTTCTCTCTCCCCGTACCCGCGCCATTCCCGATCCCCTTTTGACCCACGCCGCTTCCAGGCGTGCGCCCGCCGCCGTCCGGCCGCCGTTCGGCGCGTGCCACCCGCCGTTGGCTTCGTCTCTTCCAGGCGCTCCTATTCATACCATCAATTTGAAGTTTGGTCGCGATTTGAGCTCGGATTTCTGCAGAAAGCGCTAGGGTTCGAACTGGATTTATGTTCGATTTTGTGGCTCGATTTTGGTACGATTTTTGGGGCTCTTTTTCCAGTATTTTTGGGGCGTTTTGTACTGCATTTTTTGTGTCGAAAATTTATGCTTTGTGATTCATAAAATTTGGTTGCCAATTGATTCGATTTGAGCGCTGGATTGCATGGTTTTAGTTCGAATTTCTTGCTGTTGGGCGGGTTAGGGTTCGAAAACTTGGGGTTTTGGTTGGGGATGTTTATTCATATTGTTAATTGATTAATTCATGTTTTGGATGAATTATGGTGATTATTTGGGAAGGGTTTGTGTTGAGTTGAAAGAATTGGGGTTTTAAATAATTTTGGGTTGGTTGGTTTGAGGAGTGTTTATTTGTAGTGTTGGATGGTTTTGGTTGGTTTTATGTTATATTTGAAGTGGGTTTGAGTTGTAGGCGATTTGGTGTTGGAAGGAGCTCATTCATGGAGGTTCCTCGCGTTTACAGGGCTGCTCGATCGATCCGAAAGTAATTTCGATCGATCGAGCATGGCAGAATGTGTTTTGTGGCGTTGGAACAGTGGACCGATCGATCGGGATTTGGACCGATCGATCGGAGGATGGTTCTCGATCGATCGAGGTGAGATTTCGATCGATCGAGCTGGCCAGTGTGGGTGCCCCTTTTTATTGTTTCTTGGCTCTTTTGGGTGTCTTGCATGCTTTTCCCCGGGTTATTTTAAAAGGCTAATTGTCATAGATTGACATTATTTTTGGGGGTATTATACATGCTTAGCCGGGAATTTTTATAATTTGGTAATCGTCTTGGATGGACGATATGTTTGGGAGTTTTGAACGTGCTTGGGCACGTGGTTGCATGCTCATGCTTGATTATGGGTTGTTTATGTGTTTTAGCACATGTTTCTCGGGGCATGGAACTCAAGCCAGGCTTGACATGGACTACGGAATTTTAAGGTACGTATAACGTACGAGCATAGCCTTTTATAATGTTGCAATAGTGAAATGCATGATATATGGTAATTGTAATAAATGGGCATTGAAATGCATGGTGTGTGGCATTTACAATAAATGGGTATTGAAATGCATGGTATATGGTAACTGTGATAAATAGACATACATTGGAAATCATAGGGTGCCGCTTTCGAGCGAGCAACGATTGGGTGTTGTCGCCGTTGAGCGACCATCGGTTATGACGCCGCTATTGTTGAGCGTGCGCTGGGTTTAGAATGCCGCTATTGTGGAGCGAGCAATGTTATGGGAACATGGAATCCTGGGTTAAATATGTGTGAAATCTATGGCCTATATATAATGATTTTACACATTGATTATGGAACTGGCATGATAGAACTGTATTAGTTAATCTATATGGCGATTAACTGGCTTTGGGAATCTGATGAGTTTGGTTATTTTGAGAACAGGGACAATACATGGGATCCCGGATGAGGGTGTTACCATCCAGGGAGTATCATTTAAATTATGGCATTTACATTCTGTAAATTTATGAATTGCAATGTTATGATTATTGGATTGGTGGTATTGGTATGCTCACCCCGTGTGGGGGCTGTCTCTGTTGGGGCAGGTATTACAGGTGTAGCAGCGGCTTTGGAGTCGAGCTCGGGCTGTTGGTTAGAGGTACTTCCAGGATCGAGGTACCAGAGCTGGCTGGATAGACGCTCAGATCCAGAGTTGAGATCGAGTGGCGCTTGGGAGGTGCTTCCAGGATTGAGGCACCGGTAACGGTATCTGGGAGTATGGTATTTTATACTTTATGTACACATACGATTATTTGGTGCTCGTTGGTGAGCGACGTATATGTGTGCATGGGTTGTATAAAAGGGCAAAGGTCTTTTCTTTTCATCTATATTTTGATATGCAATTAATTGGGAACTGCTAGATGAATTGAGAAGTAATTAGTGTATATCGGGAGTACATGACATGCTAAATGGTTTAGTTGGAAAAATGGAAATGGTATGTATTGGATTAAAAGGAAAAATCTTATTATCGGTATATTATGCTAATATAGCATATGGTTATTTTCCAACATAGATGGTTACATGTACATGATTATGGGATTTATGCGCTAATTACGGGTTAAGGGCACGGGGGTCCTTACAGATGAGCATGGTACTATGATATGTGCTGCTAATATGAAGATGTGATGTGGTTTCACTGACATATGAGCTGAATAGGCATATCATATGGGGCTCGTGATAATAGGGTGATTATTGGACATGTCATGACATAGTGCATTTGTGGATGCATGATACAGAACATTCACGTTAGATGATTATTGTGCTTTATCATTGATATTGATATTGTGTTTTGATATTGCACTGAGATAGTTGTTCTCTATACTCATTGTGTGAATGTTTCTGTAGGGACTCATAGACGTGGGAAGACGGGATGTGAGTCATTTTCCGCTGCGAGCTGAACCACTGCCTAGGAGTTATTTTGGATTAGGTTGTTACTTGTACATGTAATGTATAGTTGGTTAGGTTTTTATAACCTTGTCACAACTGAACTAGTTAGAAACTCTTAATCAGTGCATGTTTTTACTTAATTCAGACTCGCATATGTATGTTTAATTGATACATAATGGATTAAGTAATGAGGACCCCACATTAGTGGTATCAGAGCAGTGGTTCGAGAACGGGGTGAACATGGGTAGAGTAAGTGTATTAGGGAGTTACCTAAACACTTTGAGAATGATAATAGCATGTTAGGATTTGGACTATGATGTTATTCTAACATGTTATATAATTATGAATGTTATTGTTAACCCTTGATCTACAGCTATGACAGACAGAGGGTATCTGTGATGTCCGGATTTATTAATAATCATTCATTGGATTTAATTATGGTGTTTATATGATATGTCAGGATTTAATTTTGAGTATCGAATTTTGAAACGAAGTTGGGATGAATAATTCCGGGTGGAACTTGTATCGTAAATTAAATTTAAGAGGGGTTTTCTAACAATTATAAATTGGTAAATTTAATTTGGAAATGATTATTTTTTGTTGGAGATGATAGTTGGATGGTTGAGATTTAATCTAGGGTTAGACTTAAATAAAAGAAGGCAATTATCTCCCTCTCTTGGACCAACAAAAATCGAGCCCCCTCTTCTCCCCCTCACCCGCGTCGCCCCTCTCTTCTCTTATCCCTGTTCGTGCGCCATCTCCTCTCCCAGCCGATAGAAGCGATTCAGCTTAGTTTCAGACGCGATTTTTGGAGGTAAATCCTGTCTTGCACCTAATGCTTTCTCCTCCCTTGGATATCTCTCGGATAGGTTCGATTTTGTTAGGGATGGGAGAGAAATTTTTTGGGCGAAATGAGTTTGTTGCAGGGGGTGTTTGGTCCCTTGCTTAAACGATTTTTTTATTGTTGTTTCAGCTTCGATTTCCCTACTGTTTTGGGTCGATTTATCTGCTGCAATATGCTTTGAAATCTGCTGTTTGTTCATGCTCGAAAATATGTTGTTAACCTTTGATTTTTTATGCTGAAATTTGGTTCAAGAACCTACTGTTAATTGGCGCGTAAGGCTTGAGTTATGGATCGAATTCTGCTGTTGTTTTGGGGAAACTTTGGTTGTCTATTTTCTTTATTCCTGCTGATTTTGGATAAAAAATATTGCTGTTAGTTGGTGTGTAAGAACCTGCTGCTATGGCTTTAGAAATATGTTGCTAATTGGTCCAAGAATATTACTACTCGTTGGTTCAATAACTTACTGCAATGTGGTTCGATTTTCTGCAACATTTTGGTTTGTTTTTGTTGAAAAGTATGACTTGACTCTCTGCTGTATATGGTTCAAAATCATGCTGGTTTTTGGCTTCGAAATCTGCTTCTGTTTTGGGTTGATTTCATTGCTGAAAAGGGGAAGAAATTGTACTGAAATGAATTGTAAGATCTTGCTAAAATGGGCTGACTTGTTGGGGGATTTTATGGCCGAAATGAGGATGGTTTTAGACTTTAAAATCATGCTAATGAGGTGTTTGATAATATACTTAAGTGGTGTTCAAGTGTTGGCAAAAGCTCTACTAATTGTGTAGTGAGAAAGTCTACTTTATGGCTATGGTTGATTTTCTAATAACTTTGAGCATGTGTAATGTGTGAATGGTTGAGCTAGATACATCCTAATAGGTGTTATGACATGTATTAAAGTGTATATTAATGAATATACTTACATGTGTTCAATAGCATGAATTGGAGACTTTATTGAGTATTTGAATGACAATTCTATGAACTAACTGTATAGTTGATTTAAGCAATATAGATTGTCTTGATTTTGTGAATTTGCTTACTATATAGTCGAGTTGGAGATGACTCAAATATAAGATTATTGGCTTGTTTGTGTACACTATGAAGCCTGAAAATGAAGAGTGCTTAATGATATGAATTGCTTTGATTTCGAGCTAATATTGAATTGATATTCGATATAGACTCTACAGGAGACTTCGGACGTTGATGATAGCTTGTTCATGTCGTCTACTATAAGGTACGTGGTGACGTATGAGCAGGTATACCCAGTATTTATATATTCATATATACATGTGTTTTGAATGTGATGATCAAGGCTATGTAATTGAGTTTGGTAGTTGAATTGAATATACGTGGAATGGTGGACACGTAGAGGTACGTGATCCGGGTATACGAGTTGAACATTGATGCATTTGGCATGATCGATATGAGAAATGGTTGAGAATGAAATTTAATCGATAGGCATAGTTGCCTTGAATATGAGATTCGTTGTGATTGAGCATAAAATGTTGAATTGTGATTATAGTGAACCTATTGCATTGATGAGTACCATATTTTTGAAATGATACTGAGCTTGATGTTTTGAAAGTGTATAAGATTGAACAGGAACAGTTCGTGATGGCTATGCCGGTGCGAAATTGTACAGGGAGTATATTTTTATAGATTTTCAATAACCTTAATGGTTGCTTTACAATTTCGTATATTGATGTGTGTGGTTATTGAGTTGGAGAATGCTCACCCTGTGTGGGGGCTGTTTCTGTTGAAACAGGTACAACAGGTACGATGCTGTTTTGGAGTACTAGGCTCGAACCTTGTTGGATGATGCTTCCAGAAGCATAGTATGAGATTGAGCCGATATACGAGGTTGAGCGGTTGGTATATAGATACTAATTATGCATTCGGATGTGTATCCGTTATTCGTTGCTCTTCTGTGAGCACTTGTATTGTATATGGACTGTATAAGGGTGTTGAAACCCACTTTTGTTGTCTTATTAGTGTGGTGTCTTCCCTGGCCGGGAATTTACTTGTGTTTCCGTATTCTGTTTAGTATCGTGTGTCCCTGGTCGGGAGTTATATTATGTGATGTGTTTTTATTTCCGGATAGCTCAGTTTGTGGGGAGACTCTGCCCAAATTTTTATAAAAACCCACAATGCAAAAGTGGTTTAATGGGGATGGTATTGGGTGAAACCCCTGAGTCTATTTGTTGGTAGAGATGAACATATAATGTTGAGCATTTGTTTGTGACTTGGAATTATGGGAAACAAGTAATGATTCATTTTAAAGAATGAAAAGAAAATGAAAAATATATACACATACGACGTCATAAATGAACTAATGACGAGTTTAAGTGTTGGGGCCTTACGGTATCATGAGGATGTTGGGGATGCCATGAGTAGCAATGCGAGTGTGAGGATGGCGCCTGTGCCACCACCACCGATTGAGCAAGGGCCAGTGGAACAGGTATTGTTGCCTGGAGAATTGACGTTGACGCAGTTTCTGAGTTATCAGCCACCCAGGTTTGAGGGGACTGAATCAGGGGAACTGGCAGAGGAGTGGCTGGAACGTGTGGAACAGATCTTTGTGTCAGCACCGTGTGCCAAGACTGCTTGGTTACGCTTAGCTGAATTCCAATTAGCTAAGAAAGCTATGATGTGGTGGAAATCCACAGTGCTTGAGTTGAGGGCTCAAGGACAGACAGTTAACTGGGATGTGTTTAGAACGAAGTTCCTGGAGCATTATTTCTCTGTTGCTGCAAGGCAGAGGAAAGAAGATGAATTTACAAATTTGAGACAGGGATCAATGACAGTATCTGATTATGCTGTGCCTTATTCTTCTTTGCTCCGGTATGTGCCACATATTGCTGTCAACACCAAAGCTAAGATCAGACAGTTTGTGAAAGGGTTGAGGCCTGAATTATTTGATCGGGTAATGTCCAATAACCCTACATCATATGAAGAAGCGTTGACTAGAGCCGAGATGGCTGAGATTGCCGTAGGGGTATATACAGATGTTGGACAAGCCCAACCACCTACATCTGACAGTATGAGACCTAGAGGGGAACCATTTAAATCACCACGAGGTGGTGCATCTTCATCTAGGTTTAGTGGGAAACGTTTTGGATCACGGAAAGGGGATGACCGAAAATCTAAAGGACAGTCCCAAGGCATTAGTAGTAGTAGTGGACGAGGACTACATTGTTTTAAATGTGGAGGGCCACATTATCAAAGAAATTGTCCACAATTTGATACGGTGGTTTGTTTCCGTTGTGGGAAGCCAGGACATGTGATCCGTGATTGTCCTCAAGTGGGTGGATAACCTGGGAATGAGTGAAGGGTAGCCAACTTATTGCTAAGGCTACCCTTCACTCATTCCCAGGTTATCTAACCACTGCTCTGATACCACTAATGTAGGGTCTTCCTACCTTAACATCATCTTATACACGTATTATGGACTAAACATGCATTCATAACATCTTAGGGTTCCGGTTGTAGCTTTGAGCTAATAAGATTACAGGCCAAAATAAAATTTCAAAAGCTAATGAATTACATTCTCAATAATGAATGTTAAAGCTATAGATTTACACTACTCCTAGAGTAGAGACTATCAAAATCCTGTATCCTATATTCATCTTGCTCCTTTTAGCTCACTGCCTCAACCCGACCCTAGGCCCTTCGATCCAAAAGTGTACTTACAGGAACAACCCATCATGAGCATGTACATCATCACTTAACATCATAAGGTGATGGCATATAAATAAATGCATGAAAATTATCGTAACATATACTTCCTGGTTAATCGTAATAACACGCTTAGTTGTCCCTGTTTCATAGTCATGCATATGGGTATCTTACCATATCGTATGGCATCTTACCATATCATAATCATCGTGTGTCATCTTACCACGTGGGCATCTTACCCTATCGTATGTCATCTTACCATATCATAAACATCGTGTGGCATCTTACCACGTGGGCATCTTACCCTATCGTATGGCATCTTACCATATCATAAACATCGTGTGTCATCTTACCACGTGGGCATCTTACCCTATCGTATGGCATCTTACCATATCATAAACATCGTATCATTGTATAAACATCATATAAACATCATCATTTCATAGACATCATCATCAACTTACTTATCATTATCATCATCATAAACATCGTAATTACTTATACAATTATTGCATAGTCATAGTATAAGAATATGTTACCGTCCGATGCCCGTACGTTTCTTACGTACCTTAATTCCAAAAGTGGAGAAATTGGAGAACTTTATCTCCTTGATGTCGTTGGCACCTGGGATGGTTCTACACAACCATACAAATCAATAATAGAAGCTAAATAATAGCCAAATACCAAAAAATCATCAAAAATCATCATTTTCCACTTGTTAAACAGTGGCGATCGATCGCTACTTGAGGCTATCGATCGCCTCGCTTTTTGACTTGCGGCGATCGATCGCTAAAACATATGGCGATCGATGACCTGTAGAGATTTTTGCTACTGGCCTTCGGCGATCGATCGCCTCATACAGGGCGATCGATCGCCACCTGTTGGTGCGCGAATTTTCACAATTCTTTAGCATTTTGCAAGCTCCAACTTATACCTTTCAAAACCCAAACTTTCCTACAACATCAACATCATCAAACTCACTAAAACCCACATAAAACACTTCAAAAATCATACCCCAACAACATACAACACATACCCAAAATAAACCCACATAAATCACTTCAAAATCACCCCATTTCAAAACCAAACATCATAAAAACTTTAGGAAGGGTTCCATACCTCTTGAAGACTCCAAATGTAAGGACCCCCTTAGCCCTTAACCCCTAATTAGTGTATTAACCACTATGTGTGGCACATGCTTTCAATAAAAAAGTTAATCGGGAAGCTCAGATGATACATTACCATTGAATGTCAATTACAAAATTTTCCTTTAATACTCAATGTTATAAGATCATCATCCTAACAATAAAAGACTCATATGTTTGCCCTTTACCAACCCCTTGGTGCCACTTTTCACATTGTGAACTTTTATAAAAATTTGGGCAGAGTCTCCCCATAAATAGAGCTATCCCAAAGAAAAGCACAACACATAACATAATTCCCGGCCAGGGAACACATAATACTCATCATAATGCAGTAATACCAGTAAATTCTCAGCCAGGGAAGACACCACACATATGACGACAACAGTGGGTTTCAACACCCACATAATACACCAATGACTCTCATCATTTAGCAATTTAACCTCTAATTGCATGCAACCTCAAATGAAAGAGAGAAAGGCTCATGCCTTTATATACAATCCATATACAAGTAAAATCGTGCTCACATGCGAGCATCAGAATATGTATAAAATCCTCAGGTGTATATATAGGTACTCTATACGATACCGTGCTCCATCAAGCCCTGGTACCACGATCCTGGGAGTACCTCAAATCAACAGCTCGAGCTCAGCTCCACAGCCATCGATGTACCTGTTCACCTGTCCCAACAGAGACAGCCCCCAACGGGGTGAGCATACCAATACACAAAATCCCATAATCACAATAATGAAATTCATAATTTACAACAAAGGTAAATACAAATGAATTTAAATGATACTCCCTGGATGGCAACCTCATACGGGATTCCGTGTACTGTCCCTGTCCTCAAAATCATCAAACTCATCAAATCTCAAAAATCAGTAAATCAACACATTGATTAACTCATCGCATGCCTAATCCTCGAATATCAACAGATAGTGATTGAAAATTCATTAAACATGCAATTATAGATATCTCAATATCTAATACTGATTTCACAACCTCGCTATCAATCACAGATAGCTCAAATGCCTAGCATTTGTTTTACCAATGCTTCATTATACCTAGACATCTCAAATGTCTTATAATGAATACATGATTCCACGAACCTAGACATCTCAAATGTCTCATAATGAATACATGATTCTACGAACCTAGACATCTCAAATGTCTTATAATAGATACATGTAAACCCAGTACCCCTTATATCATGTAAGAGCCATCCTACTCTAGTGTCACGCACGCTACAAGCGGCGATATCAAGATTTGGGTCATTCCTTGGCTATATCAACATATATATATATAATCCTCATGCACGATTATTCAATGAAATCAAATTTCATTATGCATTCACAAATGCCCTAATATATAGAAATGCTCGTACGTCGCACGTACCTTAAATCTCCGAAGTCCGAGCCAAACCTTGCTCGAGTTCCATGCCCCGAGGAATGATGTGCTAACACGATAAATAATTCACAATTATTTATGAACATGTAACCCATGCTCAAGCACACCCATAACCCTCAAAACATTGTCAACACACGACAATTAACCTCTTAAAAGACCCGGGGCAGGTACATGCAGGGAGGGGAACGAATGAGACAATATCGAAATTTGTTCAAGAACACCCTACAAAAATCGAACCCTAATCTCACAATTTCGAACCCAATTAAGCATCAATAAACCTCAAAAACATGCAATAATCGAACAATTGCAAGAATCAATACCCTTGCCAAAAACCCCCAAATTTTCGAAATCAAACCCTACAATTTCGAAATAAAATTCGAACCAAAACTTCACAAAAGCAGGGGAAAACATCACAAGCATGGAAAAGAGGTAAAGGAGGTTACCCAATCGAAAAATCGGAAGAAATCGGACGAAAAATCGAAGAACCCTAGAAATTGAGGATCGACGCCTCCAGCCAAAATCCGACTTCAAAACGCGACGAAACTTCGAATTGACGGAGGGGAAAGCTGCGCCTCGACGAGACGAAGCCGGTGACAGGTCGCATGCGCCGAACGGCGGCGGGCGCACGGCCTGAAGCCGCGGGTGCTGGTCCAGACGGGAACTCGCGCGCGGGAGAGAGAGAGAAGAGAAATTGGGGCTGAAATGGAATTTTATGAAAAATTTTGGGTTCAATTGGTATTTATAGCAAAAATACCCCGAAAAATTAATAGCCCCACAATTACATCATGATTCATTAAAAATCATCTGTTTTCAAAAACTCTCTCTCTAACTCCAAAACCCCCTACCGGTGCTCACACAGCACCCGAGATCCCGAGACACATCAAAAACCCAACTCTTAGGTTTTTCACCCAAATGAGAATACAATCTCAACCTCTGGATCCAACGATCCCAACTACCCAGATAAACGAGCCCAGAAGGCCCAACACCTCGATTAAATTCCAAATCGCCACGTAAAACCACTTTAGGGATTATTAACACTACGAGATTAACACCTATAATCCCTGGTCATCACAATATCCCCCACTAAATGAATTTCGTCCTCGAAATTAGCACTGGTGTATCACGTAACACCCAGGCTACACAGCAACATGAAGCCATAACCCCGATTCTTGACCATATCAGAATCGTATTAATAAACGCGAGGATACTTACCTCACATCAAACTCTGAAACAGAGCGACTTACCAAAACCAACCTATCACCCAAGAGGCAAAACGTACCTCAATGCGGGTCATCCCAAAAGTAAGTCCCTCATGACTGCGAAACAACCGATACTTACGACTGTAGATCGGACAGTCATCCTTAGTTCTAATACAACTAGTAAGAACGCATCCTGAATGACACCTCAACCGTGAGAACGTTGACCTCGTGTCAAACTCTGGGATGGAATAGACTTCCAAATCCATCATAACGTCAAAGAGCGTCAGCACAGCTCAACGCTAATAATCCAAAAGCAGTTAGTCAACTGAAACTGCGAGGATTCGAATCGCTCCTGATTCTATCGTAGATATCATTCCATGACATCTCTATCAAGACTCACGATGTCTAACTTACCTCGTTACGAGGGAAACACTAGTATACCACGGTGTACACATACCAAACCTGGTTTCCACTATACAGACCACCTCCATCCAAGGAGCAGTTGCACCCTCTGCAACTCGGATCGGGCAACTCACGGCCACCGATCCACACAAAAGACATATCACAAGATGTCCACCTCCGGATATCCCAAAACCACATCCTGGTCGTAATAAACAATCGAGACTCCACAGAGTTTCAAAATTTGAAAGGACATGCAATAAACCTATTGCATCCTCAACGCTTGTGTCGACAGCGACACCCAACCAATCCAAATTCCTGCCATCCTTTGATAATCCTAGGATTTAACAATCCAAACTTGGAAGGCTATCACATAACTCGGAGGGAAACACCAATAATGAAATACCTTAACCCTCACAAGATAATCCCTCCTCAAGGGAAGTCAACTAACTTCACGATTATCCCTCATAATCATCGTGCCATGGAGATTCCCAATCTCAAGGTGTTCCATATCTCTCATCAAAGATTTAACCATCCTAAAATAGCATAACTCTATGCTTGACAGAAAGGAAATCAACTACTGGCATCCGTATACTCATCGGTATACCTGCCTAAGCACGAACACCTCATGCATACTCAATGCACTATGCTCGGGTATCTGCAACATACCCCTAAGCCCCAAACACAACCGTCAATCCTGAGTCATTCCCATCCAAAGGAGAATGAAAATCGACGATCAACAACACGGCGTGATTCTCAAAATCAACACCACAAGCACCAACTCATCGAATCTTTCAAAGATTCCCAAATAGGTATAATACTACCTCCTTCCTCACAAGGGAAGTGCCATCGAACTCGAGATCCACTAGTCTCGAACCACCGTTCGGAAAACTGGATACAATAACACCCATTGTATCCCTAATACACGGGTTCCCTTAGATTGAGTCAATAACGACCTGATGACTCTCTTGTTGGTACTCCAACATCCTGAGCTGTCCCAGACAAGTCTCACCAAGATTAAACATAAACGTATACACGTTTCAGTGAGGCATGCACAACCTCAGCCTCAACCTCAAATGACATGGTGACTACTAGAGTCCACCACAATTCACATCGTATCACCTTACGATTTGCCAACTTGGTTCCAACGAGCAGTATAACGGCTCTAGCAAGCCCCTCATGGTGCTACCCACACACGGCAGACAAACTGGTCGCTGCCTCTCTAGGTTCACCTCAAACCTACCAATAAGACGGACGTTTCCACATGGTATATCATACTATGGGAAGAAAACTCAATAGAGTAGTGGGTCTTTATCCAACATTCCTCTAATGCCGATACACCCTGGACACTCCAATGTCCCTATGTACTTAACATAACCTGATCCTACTCCCTTAAGACCCATCCTACACCCTCAAGGGTGGTGTGACCATGTCTACCACATGTCACATCGACAGAAAGCGAGTACTTTCCTCCATGATTACTCCTGTCGTCAAATCACATGGCCAAAAGCCATTCCAACGAGCATACCACAAGGGTATCACCACTCGTAATATGATCACCCCAAACGTAAGCTGCGGTACAATTACATGTACAGTGCATCCAACCATTCCTCGAGCAACCCGCTCGGTATAAGGGTCACGTCCATCGGTGCCGCACACACCACCTTGTGCTCGGTACTGGCACCCAAGGCATACCACTGAATACGTATACTCAACGCATCGATCATCGTAACGATGATGCATGTCTAATAAGACATCTCCTACACCATCGTCATCGTCATCCTGTGACGACACATGCCAACTCATGGCATCTAAGACATTGTCAACTAGTGACGATACATGTACATCAGCGTATGTCATCCACTATCATGCTAGTAAAATAGGCATAGTAAAACATGTATATCATGCATGCCAACTACAATAAAGCTAATAAAATAGCAATATCTCATACCTCATCGCTAACAATATAGCGTCATACCTGTCTCCGTCGCTCAATAATAGTGCGTAATCAGCACCCATCGCTCGAAGGCGGCAAAATCCTGTGCTGAGTACATAGCGGCAAAATCCCTCGCTATAGAATCGACGGCATGACACCTCGTCATATAATAAGTGGTATGAAACCTCGCTATACACCTGAGCATGAATCATCGTCCACATAGTAGCGGAAAGAGGCATCGCTATCAATACACCTGGCGGAATGAACCATCGCCAATCAATATAGCGGAATGAACCATCGCTATAAATATACCTGGCGGAATGAACCATCGCCTATCAATATAGCGGAATGAACCATCGCTATAAATATACCTGGCGGAATGAACCATCGCCATCAACCGTGTCCTCATAGAGAAATGAATATAAATCGACACATGAAATTATGGTTCCTCCTTCCTTTTCCAAGTAAGCAGAATTCTTGCTCCTTATGGAAATCCACGTAAGCGGAATTTTTCCTCGCTTCCTATGGAATCCATGTCAGCAGAATTCTTGCTTCTTATGGAATTGAGTCACTTATCAGTAGTGCATTTCAATGCTTCTTACTACTCCACATAAGCGGAATTTTCCTCGCTTCATATGGACCTTAGCGTAAGCATTGAAATCCTCACTAGGATAACCTGGACTCATGAAATATCAATAGTGCATTTCAATGCTTCTTACTACTCCATATAAGCGGAATTCTTCCTCGCTCATATGGACCTTAGCATAAGCATTGAAATCCTCACTTTATATTTCACAATATACATATGCAAAACGATGCGTATCAACATGTATCATATCATAATGCACTATCTTATGCATACCTTGATTTACCTTGTGTTAAATGACTAAACACATAATACATGTTGCCCTTGGGATGCCCGTACATATGTATAATCATCATTCCTTTTTGTACTCCATATTTCCTGTAACCTGCAACCATCAGGGTTAACAGCAATAGCCATATACGCTATGCATCAACATTCAATACATAATAAAAACACGTTATAAGAATGTATGGTTTCACAAATAAATGTCATGACATCCTTCCTCCTTAAATCCTTATTTCAATCCTGAGCCCTTATCATTAGTACATTTTAATTCTTCTTGCTACTCCATGTAAGCGGAATCCTTCCTCGCTTCCAATGGACCTTAGCGTAAGCAATTAAAATCCTTACTAAGATAACCTTGACTCCTGAGACCTTATCATTAGTACATTTTAATGCTTCTTGCTACTCCATGTAAGCGGAATTCTTCCTCGCTTCCAATGGACCTTAGCGTAAGCCATTAAAATCCTTACTAAGATAACCTTGACTCGTGAAATACACCTCATATATTTCACAACATACATATGCAAAAACAATGCATAATAACATGTATCATAACCTTAATGCACCACATTGCATTCATCATGTGTCAACAAGACAACATAAAGTACATGTTACCTCGGAAATATCCCTTCACCTGATTTTCTTAAAACCAGCTTCCTTGGCACATAACACACGGAGTGCCAGACATCCCTATTACTGCCATCCTATCGTGTTCCACACGATTCCTGCAACCACAATGGTTAGCAATACCACTTTTCATATCATAATAGCACATAAACAAATTGTTATGTCATACAACATTAATGCCATCATGCATAAATATGTGCTATCAATAACTTCCTAGGCCCTTAACAGCCCCAATGAGCAACCACTGCTCTGATACCACGAATGTAAGGACCCCCCTTAGCCCTTAACCCCAATTAGTGTATTAACCACTATGTGTGGCACATGCTTTCAATAAAAAAGTCAATCGGGAAGCTCAGATGATACTTTACCATTGAATGTCAATTACAAAATTTTCCTTTAATACTCAATGTTATAAGATCATCATCCTAACAATAAAAGACTCATATGTTTGCCCTTTACCAACCCCTTGGTGCCACTTTTCACATTGTGAACTTTTATAAAAATTTGGGCAGAGTCTCCCCATAAATAGAGCTATCCCAAAGAAAAGCACAACACATAACATAATTCCCGGCCAGGGAGCACATAATACTCATCATAATGCAGTAATACCAGTAAATTCCCAGCCAGGGAAGACACCACACATATGACGACAACAGTGGGTTTCAACACCCACATAATACACCAATGACTCTCATATCATTTAGCAATTTAACCTCTAATTGCATGCAACCTCAAATGAAAGAGAGAAAGGCTCATGCCTTTATATACAATCCATATACAAGTAAAATCGTGCTCACATGCGAGCATCATGAATATGTATAAAATCCTCAGGTGTATATATAGGTACTCTATACGATACCGTGCTCCATCAAGCCCTGGTACCACGATCCTGGGAGTACCTCAAATCAACAGCTCGAGCTCAGCTCCACAGCCATCGATGTACCTGTTCACCTGTCCCAACAGAGACAGCCCCCAACGGGGTGAGCATACCAATACACAAAATCCCATAATCACAATAATGAAATTCATAATTTACAACAAAGGAAAATACAAATGAATTTAAATGATACTCCCTGGATGGCAACCTCATCCGGGATTCCGTGTACTGTCCCTGTCCTCAAAATCATCAAACTCATCAAATCTCAAAAATCAGTAAATCAACACATTGATTAACTCATCGCATGCCTAATCCTCGAATATCAACAGATAGTGATTGAAAATTCATTAAACATGCAATTATAGATATCTCAATATCTAATACTGATTTCACAACCTCGCTATCAATCACAGATAGCTCAAATGCCTAGCATTTGTTTTACCAATGCTTCATTATACCTAGACATCTCAAATGTCTTATAATGAATACATGATTCCACGAACCTAGACATCTCAAATGTCTCATAATGAATACATGATTCTACGAACCTAGACATCTCAAATGTCTTGTAATAGATACATGTAAACCCAGTACCCCTTATATCATGTAAGAGCCATCGTACTCTAGTGTCACGCACGCTACAAGCGGCGATATCAAGATTTGGGTCATTCCTTGGCTATATCAACATATATATATATAATCCTCATGCGCGATTATTCAATGAAATCAAATTTCATTATGCATTCACAAATGCCCTAATATATAGAAATGCTCGTACGTCGCACGTACCTTAAATCTCCGAAGTCCGAGCCAAACCTTGCTCGAGTTCCATCCCCGAGGAATGATGTGCTAACACGATAAATAATTCACAATTATTTACGAACATGTAACCCATGCTCAAGCACACCCATAACCCTCAAAACATTGTCAACACACGACAATTAACCTCTTAAAAGACCCGGGGCAGGGTACATGCAGGGAGGGGAACGAATGAGACAATATCGAAATTTGTTCAAGAACACCCTACAAAAATCGAACCCTAATCTCAAAATTTCGAACCCAATTAAGCATCAATAAACCTAAAAAACATGCAATAATCGAACAATTGCAAGAATCAATACCCTTGCCAAAAACCCCCAAATTTTCGAAATCAAACCCTACAATTTCGAAATAAAATTCGAGCCAAAACTTCACAAAAGCAGGGGAAAACATCACAAGCATGGAAAAGAGGTAAAGGAGGTTACCCAATCGAAAAATCGGAAGAAATCGGACGAAAAATCGAAGAACCTTAGAAATTGGGGATCGACGCCTCCAGCCAAAATCCGACTTCAAAACGCGACGAAACTTCGAATTGACGGAGGGGAAAGCTGCGCCTCGACGAGACGAAGCCGGTAACAGGTCGCACGCGCCGAACGGCGGCGGGTGCACGGCCTGAAGCCGCGGGTGCTGGTCCAGACGGGAACTCGCGCGCGGGAGAGAGAGAGAAGAGAAATTGGGGCTGAAATGGAATTTTATGAAAAATTTTGGGTTCAATTGGTATTTATAGCAAAAATACCCCGAAAAATTAATAGCCCCACAATTACATCATGATTCATTAAAAATCATCTGTTTTCAAAAACTCTCTCTCTAACTCCAAAACCCCCTACCGGTGCTCACACAGCACCCGAGATCCCGAGACACATCAAAAACCCAACTCTTAGGTTTTTCACCCAAATGAGAATACAATCTCAACCTCTGGATCCAACGATCCCAACTACCCAGATAAACGAGCCCAGAAGGCCCAACACCTCGATTAAATTCCAAATCGCCACGTAAAACCACTTTAGGGATTATTAACACTACGGGATTAACACCTATAATCCCTGGTCATCACACCAAATCTAAACAAAGATCTTAAAAACAAAGGTTTTGTGGAGCTTCCTTCTTCCTCCTTTGAATAATTTCGAAAATGGGGTGAGGTTAGGGTTGTGGAAATGATTTGGGGATTTTAAGAGTGATTGGTAAAGTGAAGGGAAAAGGTATAATGGGGGTATATGGGTTAATTTAATTAAACTTGTACCCATTAATTAACATGATGTATAAAATACCCCAACATGGTATTTTAAAAGCATTTACAAAAATGCATTAAACTTCCACTAAATCATGCTTTCCTCATAATTGACAATCAATACGATTAAATCATGTTAACACTTCATTACCCATCACATAATCAATTACCATGATAAATAATCACATAACCATCATCAATGCCCAAATTGTATATAATTAATTTCGGGGCATCACAATTTACCTCCACCAGCTGTGGGCGTGGAACCAGTGGCTCAGTTGTTACTACCCGGGGAGCTTAGTTTGACTCAATTCCAGACTTTCCACCCGCCCCAGTTTGAGGGGACAGAGACAGGGGAAGAGGCTGAGGAGTTGCTTGAGAGACTGGAACAGATATTTGTGTCCGCTCCTTGTGCTAGGACGGCATGGCTGAGGTTGGCGGAATTCCAGCTAGCAAAGAAACCTTCCATGTGGTGGAAGACCACGATGATGGAATTGAGGGCCTAGGGTATGTTAATTGATTGGACTCTCTTCAGAACCCGGTTTCTGAACCGGTATTTTTATGCGGCTGCGAGACAGATAAAGGAAGATGAGTTCACAAACTTGAAGCAAGGAGGCATGACAGTATCAGACTATGCTATGCACTATTCTTCATTGCTGAGGTATGTCCCTCATATTGCCACAAACAGACATGCAAAGATGATGCACTTTTTGAAGGGGTTACGACCGGAGCTATTTGACCTGGTTATCACCAACAACCCCACTTCTTTTGATGATGCTCTTACGAGAGCAGAACTTGCGAAAATTGGAGTTGGGGCCTATCCTAATGCTGTACCCCCACATGTGCCACATCAGAGGCAAGTTACTGATAGCTTGAGGCCACGAGGGGAGTCATTTAAGCCTCGTGGTGCTTCTTCATCCTCTCGGTTCAGTGGGAAGAAATCTTTCAACCGGAAATAGGAAAATAGTAAGGGCAATCTATTGGCCAACCGGGGGCCTATGCAAGTGAATAGATCAGGGGAAACGAGGTGTGACAATTGTGGAGGGCCACACTCTTCGATCAACTGCCCTGCTTGTTACAGTTGTGGTAAGATGGGCCATATCTCTCGGTATTGCCCCACTCGGGGAGGACAATCGGACTTTCAGGCGAATAGGCCGAGATTTGATGACAGGACAGCGCATCAGAGGCATCAGGTTATGCCTCGACCATCGGGAGGTCAGACAGTGGGACCGTCCCAGGGGCAGGTGTATGCACTGACTAGAGAGCAGGCCCAGGCAGCCCCGGAGGAGGTGATCGCCGGTACGTGCCATTTATTTACGTACCCTGCTTTTATTTTGATAGATACAGGTGCCTCCCACTCTTTTGTATCTGTTGGCTTTGTGGAGAGGCACCATATGCGCACGTCTTTGTTACCCACGCCTCTTATGGTCTCGACACCCACTGGAATAAATGTTGTTGCTGATCAGTTTCTTGCGGATTGCTTCATTTATTTTGAGGGCAACGAGTTGAAGGCAGACTTGATCGTGTTGGGTATGTCAGACTTCGACTACATTGTGGGCATCGACATTCTGAATAGATATCAGGCAGTCGTGGACTGTCGGCAGAGAACGGTTCGGTTCCGATCTGATATGGGAATACAATGGACTTTCTATGGGAACGGTTCTCGTGCAAAGATTCCATTGATATCAGCGATCAAAATGTCTCAGTTGTTGGAGCGTTGTCACACGGGCTATCTT
Organism: Haberlea rhodopensis; assembly: GCA_907163345.1. NCBI lineage: Eukaryota > Viridiplantae > Streptophyta > Magnoliopsida > Lamiales > Gesneriaceae > Haberlea > Haberlea rhodopensis. The sequence continues at coordinate 1,274,344 of CAJQUN010000116.1, read as the reverse complement.
ATCTATGCCGTGGACACGACGGGAAAGAATAAAGAGTTGAGGGTGTAGGATGTACCCATGGTAGCAGAGTTTGATGATGTGTTCCCGGAGGAGACCCAGGATTCCCACCGGCTAGAGAAGTCGAGTTTGAATTGAGTTATTGCCGGGGACATCCGCTATCTCTCGTGCACCTTACAGGATGGCACCGGCGGAGTTAAGGAACTGAAGGAGCAGTTGCAGGAACTCCTTGACAAAGGATATATACGCCCTAGCGTATCGCCATAGGGCTCACCAGTTCTCTTTGTGAAAAAGAAGGATGGTTCGATGCGTTTGTGCATCGATTACCGGCAACTGAATAAGGCCACGGTGAAGAACAAGTATCCTCTCCCAAGGATTGATGATTTATTTGATCAGTTGCAAGGCACGAAGCTGTATAACAAGATTGATTTGAGATCCGGGTACCACCAGATACGGATCAGAGAGGAGGATGTGCATAAGACAGCATTTCAGACTCGGTATGGGAACTATGAGTTCCTAGTGATGCCGTTCGGTGTGATGAACGCCCCAGCTGTCTTTATGAGCTTGATGAACAGAGTGTTTCAACCATATATTGATCAGTTCGTCATTGTATTTATTGACGACATACTCATCTACTCCCGGAGCGAGGAAGAGCATGTGAAACACTTGAGGACAGTACTCCAGATTCTCAGAGATCACCAGTTATACGCCAAGCTCAGCAAGTGTGAGTTTTGGTTGAGCAGTGTAATGTTTCTGGGGCATGTCATATCTAGCAGTGGGATATCAGTGGATCCTAGGAAGATTGAGGCTGTGATGGAGTGGGTTGCACCCACTTCTGTGCCCGAGATATGGAGCTTCCTTGGTTTGGCCGGTTATTACCGACGCTTCGTCGAGGGATTTTCAAAGATCGCCAAGCCGTTGACTCAGTTGACCCAAAAGGGAGTACCTTTCTATTGGTCTGAGGCTTGTGAGGAAAGCTTCCAAGAGTTAAAATACCGATTGACGACGGCGCCTGTGTTGGTGATTCCTACGGAGAACACTAGGTTTGTTCTTTATACTGATGCATCGCTTCAGGGTCTTGGATGTGTATGCAAGATAAGCATGTGGTAGCTTATGCATCGAGGCAGTTGAAGCCGCATGAGACTAGATATCCAGTCCATGACTTGGAGTTGGCGGCTATCATTTTTGCCCTGAAGATCTGGAGGCATTACTTGTATGGTACGTTGTTTACCATTTATACGGATCACAAGAGCCTGAAGTTCTTATTTACTCAGGCAGAACTGAATATGAGGCAGAGGAGATGGATGGACTTGCTCAAGGACTATGATTGTGAAATTGAGTACCATCCTGGAAAAGCTAACTTGACAGCAGACGCCTTGAGCCGGAAAGTGAGGAGTACTGCTGAGGATGTCATACATTTGTCAGCCATGATGACTTCTTATTGCCATCTGGGCTATGACTTTGACATAGATATATCACCAGTGTATGTATCGACCTTATTAGCTGAGCCAGATATCTATGAGAATATCAGGAGAGCTCAGAAGACGATGATGAGATTCAGAGATGGTATCATTAGTACATCTTGGTCAGTCATCGAAGTTCAGAGTAGCTGACCCGGTAGTGCAATTCGAGATGAATGTTGTGCATGTTGGGAAAATTGGGTGTTAACATGGTTTATTCATGTTGGTTGTTAATTATTTGGAAAGCATGGATTTAATTGAGGTTTTGGGTGCATTTTAAAATACCATGTTGGGGTATTTTATACATCATGCTAATAATTGGGGTACATGTTTTTAATTAAAAACCCACCCTTATACCCCACTACACCCCCCACTTTACATTCCACTTTACCAAATTCCCAATTTCACTCCCAACCCTAAACCCTCTTCCCATTTTTGAAATTGGCCAAAGGAGGAAGGAGAAATCTTCACAAAAGCTTGGTTTGTGAGATTTGGAGTCCATAAGAGGTATGGAACCCTCCCTAATATTTTAATGGTGTTTTGTTTTGAAATGGGTTGGCATTTTGGGGTTTATATGGGTTTGTTTTTTGGTATGTATTGTATGTGGTTGGGTTATGATTTTTGAGGCGTTTCATGTGGGTTTTATGGAGTTATTATGGTATTTGAGTTGTTGGAATGTTTGAGTTTGAAGTGTGTGTAGTGGAACTTGGATAGTGCTCAAAAATGGTGAAGAATCGCGCACACAGCAGGTGGCGATCAATCGCTGCAAACGGAGCGATCGATCGCCGAAGGGCCGTGGCGAAGTCTGTTGCGGGCGATCGATCGCTGGAAATGTTGCGATCGATCGCCGCGAGGCAGAGAGTTATGGCGATCGATCGCCATGTGAAGGCGATCGATCGTAAGGCTCGCGATCGATCGCCTCGACACAGCGATCGATCGCCTCGACACAGCGATCGATCGCCAACAGCTGAATAGTGGGAAATGTAATTTTTTGACGGATTTTTGGTATTTGGCATTTATTTGGCTTCTAATATTGGGTTGTGTGATTGTGTAGAACCATCCCAGGTGGCGACGCAACCAAGGAAGTGAAGTCAAATCAAATCCCACTTTTGGAAAGGTACGTAAAGAGACGTACGTGCACCTAACAGTACATGTATCTATTATACTCATTGATTATGCATTGTGGATGCGAGTATATATGGAATTGTGCATTGTGGATGCAAATACATGTTGAATTATGCATGATGATTGTATATGCATATGATGATTGTTGGTGCACATCCCATGAGTCATGGTTATATAGAGTGATGATTTTAATGCTTTGCCCCTGTCACTTGAGACGATGATAGAATACTTGCCGCTGTCATATTGTAGCGAGGAAAGAATATTTGCCGCCAAATGTTGAAGAGAGGGTATTGCTGCATGTCGCATTTGCGCGAGGTTATTCAATGCCGCTAATATGTCGAAGCGAGGGGTATTAGTGCCGTTGTCATGACAAGCGAGGTGCATTAAAATACACTATTATAACAGACTAGGGATTGATAATTGGTGATAATGAAATGGTGTTATGTCATGACATGTGTGAACCATTAAATAATCTATTGATTATACTCGTGAGTTATGGTACAGGGAAAACCAAAAAGGGGGAGTTTAAAATGCATGGGAAAAACAGGAAGTGTTTTATTACGGTTTATGCATTTACGTCTTATATTCATATTGTGTTGGATATGGATTATTATATGCTCATGTTTTGGGGGTTGTCATTGTAGGTACATTTTGGCATGATAAAGGGGCTAAGGCGGGTTGAGGCGGTGAGCCTGTGAAGAACGCTTTTGATAAGAAAGGACATGATTATTTTGTATAGTGTCTACTCTAGGAGTAGTGTAAAGCTATAGTGAATAACATTCATTTGTTTGAGAATGTAATTAATCCATTTGATAGTCCTTAACTTGGCATGTAATTCTTAAGGCTCAAAGTCTCAACACGAACTTTTATACTCTGATAATGCATGTTAGCTCTAATTATGCCTTAATCCGCATTTAAGGAACTAGGGTCCTTACAGTGCTCGTCGACTTCCAATCACTGGCATTGTGGTATCATGAGCACATTTCAAGGACGATTCGAACCAATGTGGGGGGAGGAGTATTGGGACACCCCATGTTTTGAGTTGTACCACAACTCCACTCTGTGAAAAACCAGAAGAGTAGGTCAAGATCGAAAAACGTGCATTCAGAATGAGAGGAACTGGCAAAAGCCCGTGCAATATGGTAAATGGCTTCAACTCTCGAAATCAATAATCTTTTTTATCTATAATTGATTGTATGTTTATTGTGTAAATGATTGTACGTTATTGTGAAAATTATTGTACGTTGATTGTTCGTTTATAACACGAGTTTTGTATATATTTAATTGATCACAAAACAAACATTTTTCAAACATTTTTATAACTATCAAAATATTTACAAGTTGAATGCAACAAATGATATCAACGACCACGAAGCCTCATCTGTAAATGTCCTTCGGTACCACAACGAGGAGGAATAATCTCTCTTCGAACTCTTTCTCTCCTATCCACTTGCTCATTCTTCTGTTGTACCATAGGTACATCATTACGTGGATGATATGGTGTGAACTGGGGGAATACAACAGGTGATACGTCAAAACTGAGACCCGTAGATGTCGTATATGATTGTACAAATTCAACGACATATGTATCCTGCTGTGTGTAGATCGGAGCATATGGAGTGAATGGTGAATGATCAAACATAGGTGGCTCGGGAACATAATAACCAATATATACGTCAGTGCCAATGTAGATGGACCTGCCCCATCTGTCGGTATAGGTGTATACATAGATGGACCTGCCGCATCTGTCGAGATAGGTGTATACAAAGATGGACATGCAATATCACTCTCGCTGCGTGCATGGACCGGCTGTAGTGGTTCTTCATCATGCCCATGAACTTCTTCGTATGGTGGGAAGTTCCTGTCTCGTCGTTTACGAGCCACTTGCATCACATTTTGCGCTATTGCCCTATGATGCTCTCTCATCGACTCCATAAATGTTATAACAGATTCCCCATCAACAAGATAGCGATGCAACTAACACTTAATTGCTGCATCTGATCAATCTGAAAAGTAAATAACAGTAATTAAATTTTAATTTATAAATTCATATGACAGATTCTAAAGCAACTACAATCAAGGTTGGAGGGACCATCCGCACCAGGGATATGGGAATCAACAAATGAACCAACCTCCACCCTATAGACCACCATATCAGAGACCTCCACCACCGCCCGTGCACACCCCTTCTGATAGGTTAGAGAATATTGTTAAAGTCATTGCTAAAAATAGCCTACAATTTCAACAGGGAACGAGGGCAAGCATTCAAAGCTTGACAACGTAAATGGGACAACTAGCAACTTCTCTCAACAAGATTGAAGCAAGAATATCCAATGGGCTTCCTTCACAGCCGGAGGTGAACCCGAGGGAAAATGTGAGCGTCATCACTTTGATTAGGAGTGAAGATGAAGATGAGGAGAAGGTGGTACTGAAGCCACCCAAGAAAGAAGAGATGAAGGACACCGAGAAGGAGCATGAAGAGCTTATGCAAGAGGAGGAACCACATGGTAACCCCTCCACTCCATGAATATAAAATTGAACCCAACTCCCCCTTGCATTGAAGATGGACTGGAAAGACAAGGGTATCAAGGGACTCTATGAGACTTTTCCACGCTGCGAGGAAAAAGCTCCACTGTATGAGGCCATGAAGAAAGTGCCTCAATATGCTAGATTTTTTAAGGAGGTATGGAAAGTGGATAAGAGCAAGGAACGCAAAGGGTGCCCCAAGATTGAGTTAGGTGATAATGTTTCCGCGGTCATCCAAAGAAGCATTCCCACAAAGTGTAAGGACCCTGGTATGTTTTTTATCCCTTGTGTGATTAGAAATACTAGGATTTAGAAGGCAATGCTCGATTTAGGATCTTCCATTAATGTCATGCCTTACTCAATCTACACTCAACAGAAACCGGGACCTTTGAAACGAAATAATATTGTGATTCAATTAGCTGATAGGTCCACAGTTATTCCTAGAGGATAGTAGAGGGTGTACTTGTGCATGTAGAGAATTTCGTTTTCCCCACCGATTTCTATGTCTTTGACATGGAAAATGGTGACCCATCTAGCCCCATTATTTTAGGGAGACCATTCTCGAAAACCTCTAAATCTGTGATCGATGTGAATAGCGGCATGCTAACAATGGAGTTTAATGGCGAGGTTGCAAAATTCAACATCTATGACATTCTAGTTATGCTATTAACATCACTTAAAGTATAAAATTCATAACTAATTGAAAATGAGTCCAAATTAAGTCCTCTGTTTCTTTTAAGTCTATAAAATTAAAAGATCTACAATTTTTATTTGAAGAACGCGAACAAATTCGAAAGGAAAATTTGTCAAAAAGTTTGAAATTATACACTGCATGTGCATTTATAGTACATGCAGAGTCAAATTTGGCACTCCTTAGTAAAATTAGCACATCTCACTCATTTTAAATCCAACTTATCTCAAATTTTGACCACGGAAAGCCAACTTAAATATCTAATACTTTATCGTTCGCTCAAAGTCATATTCGGAGTAAGTGAATCGAAAATTTGAAACTATCTACTGCAAGAACATCAAAAATTTGCAGATTTTGTTTTAACAAAAAGACATCAACATTTTCATACTTCTTCCTAGATTTTCGACCCAATTTCAACAAAAATCAACTAAATATAGTTAAAAACAGATTCATACCCTTGTAGACTAAAAAATTCCACAATGGCTCATTCCTAGCTTGAACTCCTCCAAACTTGCTTCAAATTTGAAAATTCTTGCACCTTACGCACACCCTTTCCTTGTAGCTTCTAATTCTTAACTTGCATGTATAATTTAACCAACTCTTCCCATGGAATTAGAGAGAGAGAGGTTCGAAATTCTTGGAGGAAAGAAGAGGGAAAAATCTGAAATGGAAAATGGTAAAAAGGAGTTGCCTTGCATGGTGGTTTTTGCATGATTTGATGTAATGAAATTAATTGTAATTCCAAGGCTGAAAATCTGATGTTTGGGCGTGAGTTTCAAGATTTGTGTGCAAAATGTCATGCAGGAACCCACATGTCATGTGGTCTAAGTGTCCAAGTTAGTGATGTAGGATTTTAGTGCTCTAATCCAACTTAGTGTATGTTTTGTATGACAAAAATTTCATGGCACACACACATATATATATATATATATATATATATATATATATATATATATATATATATATATATATATATATATTTTGCTTTATTTTATCACAATCGATGCAAAGCTTCGTGATACTAAACACATCAATTCGAATTCACAGCTTTTAATCACCGGGTTTACTAACTCGAGGTTAATCGTATTTAATTAGTAACGGGGCCTCACAACAAGCTCGAGTTCATGAACATGATATCATGATTCTTTCAGCTTCAACTATCTCAAAGCATATGCATGCATCTCCTCATAATGCATCAGAACGTATTTCATATCTTTTACCAATGTATTTTAACAAAATCTCCCCCTGAACCAGTTAAAAAAAATCAACACTGGGGTTATAGTCCACATATGTTTCATTTTATGAAAACTACTTTCACACTCATCTGACCAAACGAATATTCAAATTTCTTCTTGGTCAACTGGTTAATCGATTAGGCTATCCTAGAATATCCTTCCATAAAAGCCTGTAATATCTGGCCAAACTTATGCAACTTCGTATCTTGAGTACACTTGTTGGTCTTTGCTAAATTATTACTACCTTTACTTTACTGGGATTAACAGATATCCGGCGAGATGGTATCACCTATCCCAAAACAACACTCGATTCAACCAAGATTTACATTTCGATAACTTGGTATATAATTTGAGCTTCACGAAGCATCTGAAGAACCAATCGTAGATGTTCTGTGTGGTTCCTTCTGGATCTCAAATACTCTAGTATCCCACTGATGAATATTATTACAATTCCGCCCAAAAAGTTATGGAATACTCTATTCATCAATTTCATAAACTCCACTAGTATAGTTGTCAGACCACACGGAATTACCAAAATTCAAAATGCCTATATCTGGTTTAACCAATTGCCTAGAGAACATTTCCCTTTCTGACTCAAACTGATGGTAACCATATTTAAAATCATTCTTCTTATACATCGAAATTCCTTACAACTGATCAAATACTTCTCGGTCTTAGGCAGTGGGTATTTTTTCTTGACAGTAGCCCTGTTCAACTGCCTTTAGTATATACACATCTTCATAATACCATCTTTCTTCTTCACGAACATCACTGATGTTTTCCCAAAGTGATATACTCAGACGTATGTACCCTTATCGATGATATTCTGTAACTATTCTTCTAAATTTGTCAACTCTTCTGATGACATTCCATACAGTACTTTCGATATCGAATCTATTCCTTGGCATCAACAAACAGCTTAAATCGATTCTTTTTCTAGTGGAAATTCTATTAGTTCCTCAGGAAAATCTTGGTAATTGTTCTTACCTCCAGGATATTGGTCAACCTCGACTATTCCTGATCAACATTAACTGCTTATTATCAAATATCCCTCATTTTCCAAATATCACAACAACAATATTTTCATAGCTGATAGCTTGCTATTTGTGGCTATACAGATTTCATTTGGATCCACAACACAGTCAAAAATTCCTTACGCCCTGAAATCATCTTACAATATCTCAAAATTTGTCAGAGTACCCATGCCCTTGATACAATCAAAATCATATATCAACACACCATTAAATCAAATTCACAATACAATCATCAAACTGTAAGATACAGTTCACTATTACATGTATGGATAGTATAATCCTCACTGCTGGTGTATTTTCCAAATCATAATAATCAATGCACATTTGATGAAATGTATGAAAACAATGCTTTTGTCTCAATCAAACTCGTGCAGTGTGATCGAATGCATGGCATGTATCTGCGATCACCAATACTGAAGCATCTCTAACCGTTCCTCTATCAAGGTATACTCTCTGGTCTATTAGAAAACCAAAAATAACTATCAAGTATTACCTCTGGTATGCAGGTAATGAACTGCTGTTGGAACGGAGTGATCAAAAAGAATAATCACTCTGATATCCACCCCTAGCTCAGGGTTTTTGTTGTTATGGATGCATCTGTTCCTGAGCACGTAACGAACATGCTATGACTGGCCACAATCGATATCACTTCCTATTATTCTTTTGCATGGATCAGTAGATACCTACATCCACAGTGACCTCAAAAAGATCTGGTATCCTACAATCTCTTAGCACCTCTAGAATTAATAAAACTAGATGAACTGGAGTGATACTTATGAAACTTTTCAAGGACTACTTGGATTATTCCAAATGATAGTCACTTTATTAACATTTAATCAAGTTCTAGCTAATCCGCACCACATTGGTGTCTTATCCTTTAGCCGAAGCACTTCTAATTCTAGTCTCTTCGCAAGTGAATAGCTATCGAGATTAAGCACATACTTCCATTTCTCAAGTCTATGATAATCGATTAGCATTTTCCATGTAATAAACATGGCCTTCTCGTAAACATCTTTTCCCGTATCAGAAAGAGGGAAAACTCGCTTCCATCACGACCATTACTCTAGATACTCTCATCTAGAAGAGTTCATATTGTAGTATTTATTCATAGTTTGGACACATAATGAATTACGACAGTCACCATATCCAAGTCCTTATTCAAACCAAATCTAGTTGTTTCTCTCAACAACTATACTTTAATCTTCAAGTGAAATATCACTAATTTCAAACTCATCAAGTTCTTCGAACTCAAATCCCGATGTCAATCCACAAAATGTGTTTTAAATAGTTTTAGTGTCATCCCACTAAGCACAAGGATCAAGTCCCAAAGTGATAAATAAATTCTCAATAATGGACTCATTATCACTATATTATAATTCAGTTAACAGTTTACAGTGGCTACATGTACGATAGATAGCTATTAAAGTCTGTATCACTGCTACCTGTCCAAACACTAACTGGCCTTCATAAACTCAAAACATCATATATATAAGTCTCAAGTTATAGATGTCATCATCACTTACTGTGATATCCCCGAAATACTTGATTGCGATTTGGGCATTAATTGTGTTATGTGATTTTTATGGTGATAATTAATATATGTGTTGGAATTAATTATCATATGGAAATGCATGGTCACATGGAAAGAGTGACCCGGGAGTGCATTTCAGGGTACATGTTGGTCATGTTGGGAGAATTGAATATTAGCATGATTTATTTGTTATGGTTATCAATTAAATGGAAAGCATGAGTTTAATTGCGATTTTGGTGCATGTTGGTGCAATGTTTTAAAATACCATGTTGGGGTATTTTTATAAATCATGATTAATAGTGGATGTGCAAATTTAATTAATTCCCAAATAACCCACTAATACCCCCCAACCCAACAAAAACCCATCACTCTTTCTTTTTCCCCAAAATCACTTCTCACAAACCCTTCCCTCCTCATTTTCGATTTTTAGCAAAGAGTGGAAGAGAAGTCCTTCCAAAAACTTGTTTTGTGGGATTTAGTGTGAGTTTTGGAGTCCCCAAGAGGTATGGGTACCTCCCTAATGTTTTTGTTGTGTTTGGATTGAGTTTGTGGTGGTTTTGATATGGTTTTGAAATGGGTTAATTTGGGTTGGTATTATTTGGTTGAATGTTGGATTTTTGAGATGTTTAAAGTGTATTTGGAAGGTTTTATTGTGTTTGATGTTGTTGGTTTGATGGTAGGGGAGTTGGTATGGATTGGAAATGAGTTTTGGAGCAAAAATGGCGATTTTTCGAAGTGCAGGACTCGGCGATCGATCGCCCGTTTTTGGCGATCGATCATGAGCTGGCAGTGTGCTCCAGTTGGCGATCGATCGCCACACTTGGACGATCGATCGGCGAGGTTGGCGATCGATCGCGCCAAGTGTGGTGATCGATCGCCGAAAGAGCAAAATTTGAGATTCGGGCAGTGTGATCTTGCGATCGATCGGCCCTTTGCAGCGATCGATCGCGAGTCACAAAATGTGATGTTTTTTGGTTATTTTGTGTAGGATTTTTGGTATTGGACTATTATTGGGTTCTAATATTGATTTGTGTGAATATGTAGAACCATCCCAGGTGGCAACACAGCCAAGGAAGTGAAGTCCTACAACATCCTACTTTTGGAAAGGTACGTAGAAGACGTACGGGCACCCAACGGTACATGTATCTAATATACTCATTGTTTATGCATTGTGGATGCGAGTATATATGGGATTATGCATTGTGGATGCAAATACATGTTGAATTATGCATGATGATTGTATATGCATATGATGGTTATTGGTGCACATCCCATGAGTCGTGGTCATCCCTTGATGATTTTAATGCTTGCCGCTATTTGATTTGTTGCCGCTAAATGTGAAGCGAGGGGTGGGAGCGCCGCATGTCACATTTAAGCGTGGTTATCATATGAGGCGAGGAAAGAATATTTGCCGCTCAATGTGAAGCGAGGGGTGGGAGCGCCGCATGTCCATTGAAGCGAGGTTATTCTATGCCGCCTATATGTAAATAAGCGAGGGGCATTAAAATACATTGTGATGAACAGACTAGGGATTGGTGATTGGTATTTGGTGATGATGAAATGGTATTATGTCATGACATGTGTAGACCATTAAATAATCTATTGATTATACTCATGAGTTATGGTACAGGGACAACCAAACTGAAAGCGTTTAAAATGCATGGGAAAAATAGGAAGTGTTTTATTGTGATTTATGCATTACGCCTTATATTCATATTGTGTTGAATATGAATGATATTATTGCTCGTGTTTGGGGATTGTCCTTGTAGGTACACTTTTGGCATGTAACTCTTAAGGCTCATAGTCTCAACACGATTATTTCACTCTGATACTTTATATTAGCTCTAATTATGCCTTTAATCCGTACTTAAGGAACTAGGGTCCTTACACTTAATCTACATCATCATTCGATCAGCAACTCTCAGTGCTAATAGATAAAAATTCTCAAATTCTCTAGGTTATATGCAACTCCGCATATTATAATACACAGAGATAAGACATCGATGACCCTGCTTAGTAATCCATTACATGTCTAAAATCTCATTATCTAACATGTAATCATAGCATGTAAGAGCATATAAAAACACGTCGCCAATTCCATGCACAAACAATTTTATTTGTGACTTGACTCAGTGTCTCAACTCTAGTTTGAGCATATCTCAGATTATGCTCTGATACCATAATGTGAGGGCCCGATCCTAATGTGGTGTTTAATTATCACGCAATGATTAATTTGCATAAAAAGCGGAAGATTTATTTCAAATGTCTTGTCAAATGGCCCTAAAAAATTTTCGCTTTTAGGTAATACATAGATAATGATACCAAAATATATATATATATATATATATATATATATATATATCTGTGTGTGTGTGTGTTTACGTATTCCATTCACAAGCAATACATCATCAACATAACACTTAAAGTATTTGAAAATGTTATAAGTCCAATACATCATACAAGAGCATACCCCGGTAAATTTATTCTCTTAAAAGTAGAGTAATACTACTGGGAAATGAAAACAATGCAAAAACATGAGCTCGCTCATCACAGAGCTCGGTTATCTCTAGATGCATCACCGAAAGCATCAGAACATTGCCCTCCTGCAAACCCTGCCATGCCCGAACAACAAAAGACATGATAGCCCCCACAAAGGGGGTCAGTACCACAGTCCGAAAAATAAATAAATCATGTCAAGAATGACAAAGTATCATGCAATGCATACCATGTATGAATGCGATGTATGAATGGGCACAAATAATCAAATATCAAGATACCAAAATCGGAGTCCAAAGGAAGGTATAATCAATCAATATCAAGCTCGAGCAAAGCGTGACAGCACACACACTTTGCCGGTAGCAACGCGCGTGACTGCAGTTGCTACCTAAACCACCTGTCATCACCGTCCCCATCGTCCCAGACACTCAGAGTAAATCAACTCAGTCAACATCAAGGTTATCAAAGAAGGGATAGATCAATATGATATGCCCATGAATCATCTATGCATCATATGACATATGCAACTCAACATGTCATGCAATCTCATGTGAAAGTCAATACATATCATGTAATTCACATAAGAAAATCAGTTATCGCATATAAATCAAGTAAGGTCATACATTAGCATCATTACACGTCTTTGCCAGACGTCATGATAAAACACATTCCAACGTACATCGGACCAATGCTATATCTCCCGAGTACTCCTCAAATCAACCTCAAGATTTGTTAACCTGGTCAGTTACACCTCAATTATATCATCAAAGTGTTCAATTATTTACAATATCAAGTTTATAATCCAATCATTGACCCTTAGAAAATTTCTTAAAATTCAGCTTACATGCTCATAGTAATTGCCTCATAAAGTTTTCAATACTTCACCAAATTACATGGGTCTAATTTAGGTTGAAAGCTAACTCAAAATATGACATTTCATATGTTTGACACTTTCCCAAATTTGATCATTTGCCTAAGGCAAATTGGGTCTAAACATCACTTATGCAAAAGAGAGAAATTTCTATGTTCTAAAGTGGGCACTTTTTGTAAAAACTTCATAACTAATTCATACAATATTCAAATTACCTGATTCTAGTGGGAGGATTAGCTACCTCAAAATCCTACAATACATCTTTTATGAGCTTTAAGCAAATTAGTTCATCTTGAGGTACATTCTTTGAAAAACATTACAGCCTAAAAACTCATAAATACCCTATTTCCAGATTGCATAGTTGTTGGTAAAATTAGCATAACTTTTTGATATGAACTCGAAATTGAGTGAGTCTAATTCCAAATACAAGCTAACACTGAATAATACAACTTATAGAGCCTAAAACTTCAAATTCGTAGCCATATATTCCTAAAAAATTGAAGAACACGATGCATAAAAACTCGCATGCACTGAAATTTCAGATTGTACACAATGTACTAAAACGACCATAACTTTTTCATCTTAAATCCAAATTAGCTGATTTTGGTGGCCAATTAAAGCTATTCTACAACTGTTACAAGAGTCATCTTCAAATTCAAAGTTACCATGCGTAAAACTCGAATGACCAGACTATATGTACTGCCTACTAGCTGAAACAGATTTGACAGCAACTTTTCTTCTACATTTCTCATGTCAAGTGTGAGACCTCGTTAACTAACAACGTTATAAGGTGCAATTAAGAGAACTAATCATACATAAATCAGAGTAATTGACCGTGTTGATGCCCTAAGCTTAAGAGTTACAGTACCAAAAATTTCAAAAAGGAATTAGTTACATTCCTAACAAAAGAGTGTGAAACTATAGTTTTACTCTACTCTATGTAGAAACTATACAAAAAGGGAGATTATGTTCTGCTATCCCTGAAGCACTCCTTACAGCTCACGCATCAACCCCGACCCTGGTTCTCCATGCCAAATGCACCTACAAGGACAACCCCCAACACATGAGCACATAATAATTCATATTCAACACAATATGAATAAGATCGTAAATGCGTAAACCATAAATACAAAATACTTCCTGTATTCCAATGCATTTAAAACGCCCCCTTTTTGGTTGTCCCTGTACCATAACTCATAATCGAATCAATGAATGATATTATGGTTTTAAACAAATGTCATGACATATTTCAATTCCTCAAATCACCAAACCAATCCCTAGTCCGTTTATCACAATGTATTTTAATGCCCCTCGCTTCACATATAAGCGGCATAGAATAACCTTGCTTCACATATAAGCGGTACTCCCACCCCTCGCTTCACATTTTAGTGGCAAATATTCTGTACTCGCTTCATATGATAATCCTCGCTTCCATGTGACATGCGGTACTCTCACCCCTCGCTTCACATTTAGCGGCACAAAATAAATAGCGGCAAGCATTAAAATCATCAAGGTGATAACCATGACTCATGGGATGCGCATCAACAATCAACATATACATATGCAATCATAATGTATGGATCAACATGTATTTGCATCTACCATGCACAAATCAATGCACACTTGCATCTACAATGCATATCCCAATGCGTATATAAATTACATGTTACCGTTGGGTGCCCGTACGTCTTCTACGTACCTTTCCAAAATATGGTATTTTTATAGGACTCTATCCCCTGCGAGTTGTGTGGCTATCTGTGAAGGCTCTACACAAGCGTACAACACAATATTAGATGCCAATAATAGCCCAATACCAAAAATCCTACAATAATTAATCAAAACACAACATTTGGCTTCTCGCAATCGATCGCCAATAAGCCCCGATCGATCGCGAGATGTTACTGCCTCATTGCCCAAAAATATGTCTTCCGCGATCGATCGCTGAAGTTGTGCCGATCGATCGCGCCAAACTCGCGATCGATCGCTGAAGTCTTCTGCCTCGCACCCTAGTGCTCGCGATCGATCGGGAAGAACGCGCCGATCGATCGCCGAAGTCTGCAATCGCGAGAAATCACCATTTTCGAACACATTTCAAAAACTAACATAAAATACACAATAAACCATCATATTCCAACAACTCAACACACCAAATACACCAATATACTACCATGTAGCTACCCAAAACAATATTC
Organism: Haberlea rhodopensis; assembly: GCA_907163345.1. NCBI lineage: Eukaryota > Viridiplantae > Streptophyta > Magnoliopsida > Lamiales > Gesneriaceae > Haberlea > Haberlea rhodopensis. Next base: position 1,259,186 of record CAJQUN010000116.1, on the reverse strand, counting down.
TCAACAAAAAGCTACTACACATGCCATTTCTCACACAAATAAACATAAACTCAACCAAAACTTAAACCATAAACATTACATGATTCCATACCCTTTTTGCTCCACTTTTGCAAGGTTTTTAAGCAATTAAATACCAATCCTCTTCCTCCTCCTTGTGGCTCAGATGATGGACGAAAAATTGAGGGAAGAAATGGGTTGAGAATGAGTGGTGGAAGGTTGAGTGAGAGGGGGTCAAATGAGGTATGGGGGCAGCTGAAATCTGCAGAATTAGGTATGGGTTGAGGGAGGTGGTTGGATGGTGGGTTATGTTTTTGTCCCGGTATTTAGCATGATGTATTACAATATCCTCACATGATATTTTATATTATTTATTCAATAAAATACTTCAAATTCCAATTAAACATGCTTCACCAAAACGAACAACACCCACCCCAAAATAATCATGCCATAACCCAAATTCCCAACATATATCACATGCACCCTGAAATGCATTACTAGGCCATGACCACCACATGACTAAGCATTTCCCAATATTAATAAATCATCATCAATAAATTAACACCATAATCCTCACATAACGTAATTCATGTTCAATTATACATAATCATTTCGGGGATATCACAATACTCCCCTACTTATAAGATTTTGTCCCCGAAATCAGCATGCACTTATCCAAAACAAAACAAAACATAAATCACATACCAGAAAATAGTTCCGGATAGTGCTGCACCATGTGTCGCTCCGTCTCCCACGTGGCCTCTTCGACACCCTACGGTCCCACTGAACTTTGACCATAGGTATCACTTTGTTCCAAAGTCTGCGGTCTGCACGATCCAGGATTCTAACAAGCCGCTCCACGTAAGATACATCAGACTCTATCTGAACCTCAGAAGGTTGCAACACATGAGAAGGATCTGGCTCGTACTTCCGCAACATGGATATGTGGAACACATCATGGATACCAAACAGAGAGGGTGGTAAAGCCAGTCGGTATGCCAAAGTACCAATACGCTGTAAAATCTCGTACGGTCCAACATACCTCGGAGACAATTTCCCCCGCATTCCAAATCGCACCACAGCTCTGAAAGGTGAGATCTTCAAAAAGACCCTATCGCCCAACTGAAATTCTAACGGCCGACGCCGTTGATTAGCATACGCTGCCTGCCTGTCCTGGGCTGCTTTCATTTTCTGCCTTATCACCTTTATCTTCTCTTCCATTTCCCGGATCAAATCTGGTCCGCCGACTGATTTGCGATCCGCGTCGTCCCAACATAACGGTGACCTACAACGTCTACCGTAGAGAGCCTCAAAAGGAGCCATCTGTATGCTTGCCTGGTAGCTATTGTTGTAAGAAAATTCTACCAAGGCTACTGAATCCTGCCAAGAAGCATCAAACTCCAACACACATGCCCTCAACATGTCCTCGAGCGTTTGGATAGTACGTTCGGTCTGGCCATCCGTTTGAGGATGTATGCTGTGCTCAACCTCAATTCTGTACCCAAAGCTGACTGAAGACCTTCCCAGAAGTGAGATGTAAACCGTGGATCTCGATCGGACACAATCGAAATAGGGATCCCGTGCAGTCACACCACGTCTCGAACATATAACTGTGCCATCCTCAAATAGGTGAAGGTCATACTGTATGGAATGAAGTGAGCCACTTTAGTCAATCTGTCTACAATCACCCAGATAGCATCAAAACCCGAAACGCTCATCGGCAAGTGGGTCACAAAGTCCATGGATACGTGTTCCCACTTCCATTCAGGTATCTCTAAGCTCTTAAGCTCACCACCAGGCCTCTACCTCTCAGCCTTCACCTGCTGACAAATCAAGCATCTCTTAACGAATGTAGTAACATCTCGTTTCATTCGTTTCCACCAAAATTGGCCACATAAATCCTTGTACATCTTTCTCCCGCCCGGGTGAATACTCATCCTGCTGCTATGAGCTCGCTGTAAGATCCCCTTACGCAACTCCGGCGTATTCGGAACCACCCATCAGTCACCAAGCCTCAAAGAACAATCCTCAGCCATCCTGAACCTTGATGACTGACCCAGACGAACCACCGATAACCATCTCTGGACCTATTCGTCTGCTCCCTGAGCCTTCTGGATGTGATCATAAATATCCAGCTTAGCTAATAAAGTTGATACACATATCGGTGAAGCAGACACGTCATAATCAAAACCCAACTGACAGTAGGAAGCCATCATAGCTGACAAACACATGACATCCTCTGCTGTGTTCTTCACTTTCCGACTCAAAGCGTCGGCTGTCAAATTTGCTCTACCCGGATGGTACTCGATTTCACAATCATAGTCTTTCAGTAGGTCCATCCATCTTCTTTGTCTCATATTCAGCTCAGCCTGCGTAAACAAGAACTTCAGGCTCTTGTGATCCGTGTAGATGGTAAATGATGTACCATATAAGTAGTGTCGCCATATCTTCAAAGCAAACGCTATAGCCGCTAACTCCAAGTCATGGACTGGATACATCGTCTCATGCGGCTTCAACTGCCTTGATGCGTAAGCCGCTACATGCTTATCCTGCAGCAGCACGCATCCTAAACCCTGAAGGGATGCATCAGTTTAGAGAACGAACCGCTTGTTCTCCCTAGGAATCACCAATACTGGTGCCGAAGTCAATCTGTGCTTCAACTCCTGGAAGCTCTTCTCACAAGCTTCCGACCAAAAGAATGGGACTCCCTTTTGAGTTAGCTGTGTCAGTGGTTTGGCAATCTTAGAAAACCCTTCGACGAAGCATCGATAATACCCGGCCAAACCAAGAAAACTCCGAATCTCGGGTACTGAAGTAGACTTAGACCAATCCATTACTGCCGCTACTTTCCTGGGGTCTACTGATATCCCATCTCTAGAGATAATATGACCCAGAAATGCTACGCTGTTCAGCCAGAACTCACACTTGCTGAGTTTGGCGTACAACTGATGATCTCTGAGAATCTGAAGCACCGTCCTCAAATGATTGGCATGCTCCTCCTTACTTCTCGAATAGACAAGAATGTCGTCAATAAATATGATCACGAACTGATCAAGATACTTATGAAATACTCTGTTCATCAGGCTCATAAAGACGGCCGGGGCATTCGTCAGACCAAACGGCATAACTAAGAACTCGTAGTGCCCATACCGAGTCCGAAACGCTGTCTTTTGAATGTCATCAGCTCTAACCCGTATCTGATGGTATCCTGACCTCAATTCAATCTTGGAATACAGTTCTATGCCCTGAAGCTGATCAAATAGATCATCAATCCATGGAAGAGGGTACTTATTCTTAATCGTCACCTTATTCAACTGACGGTAATCGATGCACAAGCGTATCGAACCATCCTTTTTCTTTACAAACAGGACTGGTGCACCCCAAGGCGATACACTGGGACGTATATATCCCTTGTCGAGAAGTTCCTGTAACTGTACTTTCAGCTCCCTCAGTTCCGCCGGTGCCATCCTATAAGGAGCACGAGAAATAGCAGATGTCCCTGGTAGTAACTCAATCCCAAACTCAACATCTCTGATCGGAGGAAATCCTGGAATTTCATCCGGAAACACATCGGTAAATTCCGCGACTACCGGTATATCCTCAATCCTCAACTCTTCCTTTTTCTCCGATACGTCCACGGCATAAATAAGATAGCCAGTGTGACCCCGTTCCAACAACCGTGTCATCTTAACTGCTGAAATCAACGGAATCTTCGGACGGGAACCGTCCCCACAGAAGATCCACTACAATCCCTGATTGGATTGGAAACGTACCATCCTCTGGCGGCAATCAACCACGGGCCTGATATCTATTCAGCACATCAATGCCCACAATACAATCAAGGGAAATTTAGGTTTAGGTGCACTTACCAAACAAGTTTTTCATATAAATCTCCATTTTAAAAAAGTGTGCAGATAAATGCATGGTGGAAAAATATCTTCTCATTTAAGTCCACTTTTCAAATTTATGATTTTAAAAGGTTTATTTTCATACCAAAAATACCCTTTTAGGAGTAAACCCTAAAATCTAATGGAACAGTGTGAAATTTTATTTGGCTGCGCATTGGCTGCGCATTGAGTTCATGTTCGATCGTTTCTCCAAGTAAAAACATCGATTATAATTTCAATTGAATCGTTTTAGCGAGGCATTTACGATTGCTGTCTGGTTTTCGTTCCTGGTAATCGATTTAGAGAAGTCACAGAAGGTATTTTATACTTTTGTGAATTTTTTTTGCTTTCGTATATGTTACGATGGATTTGGATTTATGATTCTATTGAAATGTAGAGATGAAACGCAAGTTTTGAATGTGAATCCCACATTTTCATACAGTGAGTTAAAATCTATTGCAATTGGTAAATGGTTTGATTACAACTCTGATGCAATGACTTTAAAATATTCTGTACCTGGACATCCTAAATGTTGTTTGAGTAATGATGATGATATGAGAAATATGTTTATTCTGTGTAAGATTATAGATGTTCAATTGGTGACAATTGATGTTTATGATGAAAAAAATGCATATCATGGAGTTTCTTCGGGAAGTATGAATTGGCAGACTGTCGATGGTGGTGGCACTGTGCCGATTCAATGTGGTGGTGCATGCGAGACAGATGTGCTCGGAGATAATGTAAGTGAATTACGTGCACAGGGATGTAACTCATCTTCAGGATATGATTCTGACCTTCAAATGTGTAATTCTAAAGGCAAAGAGAAGTTGTTGTTCTGTTCTAGTTGGGCATCGAATATTAGTAGGGTTGGGCAACAGTTTAGTGGTGGTGTAGAAGAGTTTCGATGTGAATTAAGTAAATATTCGGTTGAGGTTGGGTTTGATTTCAACTATGTAAAAAACAATAAAGATAGGGTAATTGCCGAGTGTGCTACAAAACATGATGAGGGCTGTGGTTGGTTTGTGAATGCTAGTGTATCAAGAATAGATAGGTCTTTCTACATAAGAAAATTGCAAAACATGCACACATGTGGGCTGAGAGTGATGAAGAACAAATCAAAAAGGATGAGTTCAGTTCTGATATCTGAAATTATTGCGGAACGAGTGTTTTCAAATCCAACCTTCTTTGCAATCGATGTATGTGAGTTAATGAAGAGAGATTACGGCTTGGATATAACGTACAATAAAGCATGGAGAAGTGTTGAGAAAGCTAGATCTATTGCTTTTGGAAATTATGATGAGTCGTTCCAAGAACTGAATTCATATGTTCACTCGGTGAGAACGATAAATGTTGGAAGTTTTGTAAAGCTTGAAGTTGACGACAACAACCGATTTTCCCGTTTGTTTGTTTCGTTCCGTGCTAGTATTGACGGTTTAAATATTGTTGTCAAATGTTATTCCTTGATGGAACGTTTCTTAAATCCAGATTCAATGGCACCCTTCTGTCTGCTACGGCTAAGGATTGGAGTCAAGGTAAATTGACTGTTTTAAATTGCAACAGTTGTGGTTTACATGCACCAGTTGTGATTTACATGCACCAGTTATAATAACATGCACCAGTTATGATTTACATGCACCAGTTATAATTACATGCACCAGTTATGATTTACATGCACCAGTTATGATTTACATGCACCAGTTATGATTTGCATGCACCAGTTATGATTTTGAACCAGTTATGATTTACATGCACCAGTTATGATTTACATGCACCAGTTTTCATTTACATGCACCAGTTATCATTTACATGCATCAGTTATGATTTACATGCACCAGTAATGATTTACATGCACCAGTTAAGATTTACATGCACCAGTTATCATTTACATGCATCAGTTATGATTTACATGCACCCGTTATCATTTACATGCACCAGTTATCATTTACATGCACCAGTTATGATTTTGCACCAGTTATCACTTACATGCACCAGTTATCATTTACATGCACCAGTTATGATTTACATGCACAGTTATGATTTACATGCACAGGTATATAATTTACATGCACCAGTTATAATTTAGATGCACCAATTACCGTTACAAAATTACATGCACCAGTTATGATTTACATGTACCATTTATGATTTACATGCACCAGTTATGATTTGCATGCACCAGTTATGATTTACATGCACAGGTATATAATTTACATGCACCAGTTATAATTTAGATGCACCAATTACAGTTACATAATTACATGCACCAGTTATCATTTCCATGCACCAGTTATGATTTACATGCACCAGTGATAATTACATGCACCAGTTATAATTACATGCACCAGTTATAATTTACATGCACCAGTCATATAATTTACATGCACCAGTTATGATTTTGCACCAGTTATCACTTACATGCACCAGTTATCATTTACATGCACCAGTCATCATTTACATGCACAGTTATGATTTACATGCACAGTTATATAATTTACATGCACCAGTTATAATTTAGATGCACCAATTACCGTTACAAAATTACATGCACCAGTTATGATTTACATGTACCATTTATGATTTACATGCACCAGTTATGATTTACATGCACCAGTAATTATTTACATGCACCAGTTATGATTTACATGCAACAATTATGATTTACATGCACCAGTTATGACTTTGCACCAGTTATGATTTACATGCACATGTATATAATTTACATGCACCAGTTATAATTTAGATGCACCAATTACAGTTACATAATTACATGCACCAGTTATCATTTCCATGCACCAGTTATGATTTACATGCACCAGTGATAATTACATGCACCAGTTATAATTACATGCACCAGTTATAATTTACATGCACCAGTCATATAATTTACATGCACCAGTTATATAATTTACATGCATCAGTTATAAATTAAACGCACCAGGTATGATTACATGCACCAGTTATAATTTACATGCACCAGTTATCAGTTACATGCACCAACTATCTGTAAATAAAGTAGATGCACCAGTTATTATTTACATGCATCAGTTAAAATGCATCAGTTATAATTTACATGCACCCGTTATAATTACATGCACCAGCTATGATTATGATGCATCATTTATAATTACATGCATCAGATACCAATGTCATGTACCAGTTATAACTTATGGTTTTATCTCGTAGGTTTGTTCCCGTTGGCTTTTGCTATAGTTGACTCTGAGAACTATGATAATTGGCGTTGGTTTTTATCTTGTTTGACTAATATTTTAGATAACGGGGAAGATGTTGTATATATATCTGATCGTAATGTCGGTTTGATGGAGGCGCTGCCAGTTGTTTTTGGAGCTTCTCTGAAACACTTTTTTTGTTTATACCATTTAAAGTGAAACTTGCGTGACAGATATTCTGGCAAACACTTTTCAAACAATTTTCGTGAGAGGTTATGTTTCCTGCTGGACGAATGTGCATATTCCCCGACGGTGGCAATTTTTAATGAGAAACTCACTATTTTAAAACGAGAAGGCGGACAAAATATGGAATATTTTTTGCAGGGACTTTCATTGGATAAGTGGACAAATGCATATTCTACTGGGATGAGATATGGAGAGATGTACTCAAATGCAGCGGAGTCCTTCAATTCATGGATCTTAGATGCAAGGGGTCTTCCTATTACCCATATGGTTGACTGTATTAGAGTTAAGTTGATGTGTTTGTTTTCTGATAGAAGATTACTGGCATGCAAATGGAGTGGGGTGTTGTGAGCTCGGATGGGAAAGAAATGGACATCTTATGTAAATGAAGGTCGTGCTTGGAATGTGAAGATGTCTTCGCATTGCTACTTTGAAGTGTTTTCCCGCCCTGCAGTTACTGTTCGCCTTGACAATCAAACATGTTCATGCTACAAGTGGCAGTTGGATGGATTCCCATGTCCTCATGCTATTGCTGTATTCATGAGGAATAAAGTGCAAATAGATGAAGTGGTTGACAAATATTTCCATGTTAGTACGTACAGGCTATGCTATGAAGGAGTCATTTTACCCGTTCCAAGACATACCAAAGGTAATGTTCCTTTGATGGGTATGGAAACAAATGTTTTACCACCGCAAACAAAAAGGCAACCAGGTCGTCCAAAGAAGAGAAGAATTCGATCTAAAGGGGAAAACATTAGATAGTTCCGTTGTAGTCGTTGTAAAAAACATGGGCACAATAAAAAAACTTGTAAAGAGCCTATTTGCTGATTTTCGAAAAAAAAGAAAAAATTTACGCAAATGCAATTTTTAACAAATGATTGTGTATCAGTTATAAATGTAAATTTTTTAGTGCAGCGATTAATTTTCATGTACCAGTTATAATACATACGCACCAGGCGTATTATAAATACAATATGATTTACATGCAAAAGTTATAATTTAAGAAAATAGTTATAATTTACATTCACCAGTTATGATTTACATGCACCAGTTATGATTTACATGCACCAACTATCATTTACATGCACCAGTTATGATTTACATGCACCAGTTATGATTTATATGCACCAGCTATGATTTACATGCACCAGTTATGATTTACATGCACCAGCTATGATTTACATGCACCAGTTATGATTTACATGCACCAGTTATGATTTACATGCACCAGTTATGATTTACATGCACCAGCTATAATTTACATGCACCAGTTATGATTTACATGCACCAGTTATAATTTACATGCACCAGTTATGATTTACATGCACCAGTTATGATTTAAATGCACCAGTTATGATTTACATGCACCAGTTATGATTTAAATGCACCAGTTATAATTTACATGCACCAGTTATGATTTACATGCACAGTTATAAATACATGCAAAAGTTATTATTTACATGCACCAGTTATGATTTACATGCACCAGTTTTCATTTACATGCATCAGTTATAATTTACATGCACCATTTATAATTTAAATGCACCAGTTATGTTTTACATGTACCAGTTATATTTTAATGCACAAGTTATAACTACATGCACAAATTATAATTTACATGCACCTGTTATGATTTTTAGGCAACATCATATTTTCATGCACCAGTTATAACTAACATGCACAAGTTATGATTTACATGCACCAGTTATATTTTACATGCACCAGTTATCATTTTCATGCACGAGTTATAATTTACATGCACCAGTTATAATTTACATGCACCATTTATGATTTACATGCACCATTTATGATTTACATGCACCAGTTGTAATTACATGAAACAATTAAAATTAGATGCACAAGTTAGCATTTATATGCACCAGTTATTATTTACATGCACCAGTTATATTTTACATGCAGCAGTTATCATTTTCATGCACCAGTTACTTTTACATCCAGCAGTTATGATTTACATGCACCAGTTGTAATTACATGCAATAATTAAAATTAGATGCACCAGTTATCATTTATATGCACCAGTTATTATTTACATGCACCAGCTATAACTAACATGCACCAGTTATGATTTACATGCACCAGTTATATTTTAATGCACCAGTTATCATTTACATGCACCAGTTATAATTTACATGAACCAGTTATTATGTACATGCACTAGTTATCATTTACATGCACCAGTTATAATTTACATGCACCAGTTATTATGTACATGCACCAGTTATAACTACATGCAAAAGTTATGATTTACATGCACCAGTTATAACTACATGCACCAGTTAAAATATGATGCATCAGTTATGATTTACATGCACCAATAATAATTACATGCACCAGTTACAATTTACATGCACCAGTTACAATTTACATGCACCAGTTATAATTTACATGCACCAGTTATGATTTAGACGGACCAGTCGAAATTTACAAGCACCAGTAATAATTTACATGCACCATTGAAAATTAGATGCACCAGTTTTATTTTACACAGGCTAAAGATTCTGTTTATCATTTTTGTAACAAATTTGAATCATGAATAATCATCTTCGCCATCTTTACCCTGTAATCTGTATTGTAGTCCACACTACAATGCTTTGGCACCGGCTGTCCTCTCATAATCTTTTCCATGTTCATGCAAACGAAGACACCATAGTCGACGGACCCAGATTTCTGTTGTGCAGCTTCTATATATGACTCAATTTGAAATATTTTTTCACTAGGAGTATATTGTATACCCTTTGATATAGGGTCATCCTCAATCACTCTATGCATAGATTCTTCGACATATTCTTTCTGTAAATTGGGTACGAGTTCAAATTCTTTTGTCAGCATACTTATAATAATTTAGAAAATAACTCTTAAAATGTAACTTAAATTACCAGTATTTTGGCCTTCTCGAAGTAGTGATCAGTTTCATCTTCCCTGCGTGGCCTTATTGAGTTGTAGTGTGTCCACTTCGATTCTTGCAAGTCAAATACGAGCAATGTCCAATGGTAGCCAGTAGTCACCGATGGATCCTCACGGCCACATGTGTTTATAGGAAAAATAAGGAATCTATATTCCATGGCTTGGGCAATCTTTCCATTTATTTGGTGTTTTGCTGCCTCTTCGCAATATATCTCTCGTGATCTCCTTGCAACGTGCTGTCAAGCAGCACGTAGAAATTTAATAAACATGATTTTTATAAGAAATTAAAATTACTAACTTGTGTTTTATTACCCAAGACAAGCAATCAAAAACGTAGTAAGTCTTCCTTTGCCCTAATTTCTCAAGCTGCCTATCAATAAGGATGCTCCAGCAGTCAACAATCTGAAAGGTGTGATCAGACATTTTGCAATGAGTTAATTGAATATCAAGAAAATAGACAAGTGAACAACTCTTTTGATAAACCGTTTACATCGTTAGGAATTGAAAGTCCGTTAAGTATGGCTCCAATATATTTAACAGGTAATTGTTTTGCTGCCATATTGTCTCGCCAAATCACTGCCCTGCACACAATGATAAATTGCAACATTTATTGGTTTAATCTAGTTGAATTAATTTACTTTTTAAAAGAATAAAACAAGTCATACCATTGTCCATGATCCTTGTTGAATTTCAGTAACCAATCTTTTTCTTCGTTGGTCAACCGTTTGAAGATGACATTTCGTGGTTTGAACTTGAAAGGCTCGTCATCCTTATTGTCTTTAACGCGTGTTGCAACCACAAAATTATCATCATCTTGCAATGCTATTTTATCTTTACTGGCTTTTTTGGGTTGATCTTTTTCTTTTACAGTAGAGCTTTTTTGTGTTGACCTCCTAGCCCTTTTCAAGGAGGGGTACGTATGGTCACGATCTTTATGGGCCATTCGGTCCAATCTGTTCTTAATTCTTTTCACCATTGATGTCTGTGCCTCGTTTAATTTCACGAGTTCTACATTTTCCTCGCACAACATCATTGCAGCTGTTTTTGTGCTGCTCAAGTCGTTGTCAACTGCTTCCTTATCCTTTTTTAAACTTTCAATTCGAGCATGTAGCTGTGCAACGATGTTGTCGAGTTCCTCCTTTTGTTTCAGAACTTCGTTATTTCTGGCATGCAATTCTTTCAGGTCTTCTTCTTTCAGCATGATCATTGTTCTTGCTTCTTCCAGCTGTGTTCTTAATTCTGCATTGTTGAGCAACTGGACATCATGCTCAGAAACAAATGAGTCAAATTTCACCTTCAACTCTTTTAACTCATTTTCCCTTCTCATAAGTTCCTGCTTTGTTTCTTGGAGTTGGGTGGCCAATTCCGCGGATTGAATAAAATCTGGATTTTGAGTTGAATCCAATGGTTCTTCACTTGCCATATTCACATCTTCATGAAATTCATCTCCTTCTCCATCAGTAGCAAACAAAGATTCCTCACCATAACTTTTGTCAGCAACATTAAAGAGTTGCGTCTCGATCTCGTTATGAACAAACACTTCAACCAACATATCCTCATTGGACATGTCAACATCATCATATAAATTTTCGCCATGTGAATGTTCAGAAAGATCAAGCAGTACCTCAGCAATTGTTGCATCAGGGAAATATGCAACTTCTTCTTCTTCATATTCTCTTAAGTCAAATTCGGGTTCTTCATTAAGACTTACAGCTCGATGTTCTTGTCGTTCTGCAACAGATGGTTCTTTATTTTCAATATCTTGTTGCAGGAGTTCAGCTTCCTCAGTTGTCAGTTGTAAAAAGCTTTCCAATATCTGGTGCACCAGTTATATTTCAAGCACCAATTATAAATTTCATGCACAAGCTATATATCATGCAACAGTTATCTTTCATGCACCGGTTATGATTATGATGCACCAGTTATAATTGTATGCACCATTTATAATTGTATGCACCGGTTATGATTTACATGCACCAGTTATGATTTTGAACCAGTTATGATTTACATGCACCAGTTATGATTTACATGCACCAGTTATGATTTAAATGCACCAATTATGAATTACATGCACCAGTTATGATTTTAATGCACCAGTTATAATTACATGCACAAGTTATGATTTACATGCACCAGTTATCATTTACATGCATCAGTTATGATTTAAATGCACCAGTTATGATTTACATGCACCAGTTATTATTTTGCACCAATTATGATTTACATGCACCAGTGATGATTTACATGCACAAGTTAACATTTACATGCACCAGTTATCACTTACATGCACCAGTTATGATTTACATGCACCAGTTATGAATTTGAACCAGTTATCACTTACAGGCACCATTTATCATTTACATGCACCATTTATGAATTACATGCACCAGTTATCATTTACATGCACCAGTTATCATTACATGCACCAGTAATGATTTACATACACCAGTTATGATTTAAATGCACCAATTATGATTTACATGCACCAGTTATGATTTTAATGCACCAGTTATGATTTACATGCACCAGTTATGATTTAAATGCATAGATATATGATTTACATGCACCAGTAATGATTTACATGAACCAGTTATGATTTTGCACCAGTTATAATTTACATGCACCAGTTATGATTTACATGCACCAGTTATGATTTACATGCACCAGTTATGATTTAAATGCACCAATTATGAATTACATGCACCAGTTATGATTTTAATGCACCAGTTATAATTACATGCACCAGTTATGATTTACATGCACCAGTTATCATTTACATGCATCAGTTATGATTTACATGCACCAGTTATGATTTACATGCACCAGTTATGATTTTGCACCAATTATGATTTACATGCACCAGTGATGATTTACATGCACCAGTTATGATTTACATGCACCAGTTATCACTTACATGCACCAGTTATGATTTACATGCACCAGTTATGAATTTGAACCAGTTATCACTTACAGGCACCAGTTATCATTTACATGCACCATTTATGAATTACATGCACCAGTTATCATTTACATGCACCAGTTATAATTTACATGCACCAGTTATCATTACATGCACCAGTTATGATTTACATACACCAGTTATGATTTAAATGCACCAATTATGATTTACATGCACCAGTTATCATTACATGCACCAGTTATGATTTACATACACCAGTTATGATTTAAATGCACCAATTATGATTTACATGCACCAGTTATCATTACATGCACCAGTTATGATTTACATACACCAGTTATGATTTAAATGCACCAATTATGATTTACATGCACCAGTTATGATTTTAATGCACCAGTTACAATTTACATGTGATGACCTGGGATTGGAGATGTTAATCCCAGAGTGTTAATAACCCCTAAAGATGTTTTACGTAGCGATTTGGAGTTTAATCGCGGTGTTGGGCCTTCTGGGCTCGTCTATTTGAGTAATTGGGATCGTTGGATCTCGAGGTTGAGATTGTATTCTCATTTCGGTGAAAACCTGTAAGTTGGGTTTTTAATGCGTCTCGGGATCTCGGGTGCTTGGTGTGGGCACCGGTAGGGGGTTTTTGAGTTAGAGAGAGAATTTTTGAAAACAGATGATTTTTAATGAATCATGATGTATTTGTGGGGCTATTAGTATTTCGGGGTATTTTGCTATAAATACAAGTTGAACCCGAGATTTTTATTAAAAATTGCATTTCAGCCCCACCTTCCCTCCTTCTCTCTCTCCCCGCCGAAACCCGCCTGCTACAGTTCCCCCGCGCACGAAAACACCGCGCCCGCCGCCGTCCGGCCGCCGTTCGGCGCGTGCGACCTATCACCGGCTTCGTCTCGACGAGACGCACCTTTCCCCTCCGTCAATTCGAAGTTTCATCGCGGTTTGAGTTCAGATTTTACAGAAGAGCGGCGATCCCCAAATTCTAGGGTTTGTCGATTTTGGTCGATTTTCCTTCCGATTTTCGATTGGGTAACGTTCTTTACCTCTTTTTCGTCCCTCTCATGTAATTCCCTGCTTTATTTGGTGGATTTATGTTCGAATTTAAAGAACTTTAAGGGTTCGAATTTTAAAGGCTTGTTTGGTTCGAATTTATGCATTTTTCGTGGGTTAAGGTTCGAAAATTGTGATTTTTGGCAGGGGTGTGGCGATTCTTGTTATGGGTCGTTTATTACATGTTTTAGATGTATAAGGATGTTTAATTGTGTTCGAATTTATGGCTTTGAATTCGAATTTTGGGGATTTTTGGCAAGGGTGATGATTCTTGCTATTAATGGTTTAATTCACTTTTTAGATGAATTATGGTGTTTAATTTGGGTTCGATTTGTGAGATAATGGTTCGAAAATTTGTAGGGTATCCTTGAACAATTTTCGTTGTTGTCTCATTCGTTCCCCTCCCTGCATGTACTCTGCCCCGGGTCTTTTAAATGATTTATTGTCGTGTGTTGACGATATGTTGAGGGTTATGGGTGTGCTTGAGCATGGGTTGCATGTTCGTAAATAATCGTGAATTATTTATCGTGTTAGCACATCATTCCTCGGGGCATGGAACTCGAGCAAGGTTTGGCTCGGACTTCGAGGATTTAAGGTACGTTTAGCGTACGAGCATAGCTTAAATGATGTTTTACAAGTATGATGCATGATTTATACTACATGAAATGCTTTACTAAGATGGCACCGTGACTTGGTTACGTTATGTTGAATCACATGGTGAAATGCTTGGTGCCGCTATGAAGCGAGCAAATGATGGGTGTGGTCGCTACGGAGCGAACACCAGTAGTATGACGCTACTTTGAAGTAAGAAATGAAAATGTGGTGTTGATTAGATATCTAGGATATCTGTATTTTATTCCCTATTGGTAATGAATAGGAACAGAGACGTAGTTAATCAGAGAAGTGATTAACTAGTATCGGAAGTTAAGGAAGTCTCAATATGATATCTAGAATTATGATAATTGCTAGATAAAGAAAGATGTTATGAAATGTTGTTAATTCGAAACTGGTTAGGGTTAACCAATATGATGATTAACTGCATATTCAAGATTTGATGATTTATCTGTTTTGAGAACAGGGTCATTACAGGGGTACGCTAGGATGAGGATGATACCATCCAGGAAGTGTCACATATGTTCCACAATATTTACATTTTGTAAATTATGTATTATGTCATTATGATTATGAAATTGTGGAATTGGTATGCTCACCCGTTGGGGGCTGTCTCTGTTGGGACAGGTGGACAGGTACATCGATGGCTTTGGAGATGAGCTCGAGCTGTTGATTGGATGTACTCCCAGGATCGTGGTACCAGGGCTTGAAGGAGCACGGTATCGTATAGAGTACCTATATATATATATATATACACCCATGATGGTTATACACATGATTATGATGCTCGCATGTGAGCACGATGGTACTTGTATATGGGTTGTATATAAAGGCATGAGCCTTTCTCCCTCTCATTCTATGTTGCATGCAATTAGATGTAGAATTGCTAAAGGATTATGAGAGTCATTAGTGTATGTGGGTGTTGAAACCCACTTTTGTTGCCATATGTGTGGTGTCTTCCCTGGCTGGGAATTTACTTGATATTGCTGTATTCTGATGAGTATTATGTTTTCCCTGGCCGGGAATTATGTTGTGTGCTGTACTTTTATTTCGGGATAGCTCTATTTATGGGGAGACTCTGCCCAAATTTTTATAAAAGTCCACAATGTAAAAAGTGGTGTAATGGGCGAACTCTATGAGTCTCTTGTTGTTAGGATGGTAAACTTTTCACATGGTATGTTAAAGAAAACTTTGTAATTGCCATTCAATGGTATATTACCATCGGAGTTCCCGAATGATTTTATGGAAAGTATGTGCCACACAAAATGATTAATACACTAATCAAGGGTTAAGTATTTGGGGTCCTTACATTAGTGGTATCAGAGCAGTGGTTGCTCATTGGGGCTGTTGAGGGCCTAGGAAGTTATTGATAGCACATATTTATGCATGATGGCATTAATGTTATATGACATGACTAATTGTTTATGTGCTTAAATGATATGAAAAGTAGTATTGCTAACCATTGTGGTTGCAGGAATCGTGTGGAACACGATAGGACGGTATTAATAGCGATGTCTAACACTCTATATGCTACGTGCCAAGGAACCTGATTTTGGAAGAAAATCAGGGAAAAGAAGGATATGATGTATTGTCTGAGGACAGACTGGGTAGACAACCGACAGTGGAATACTTCGGTATGGTCTCAATTATTATTGAATATACTAATGCGTTTGTTCATGTAATGCTCAAGCAAGGAAGGTACGTAAGAAACGTACGAGCATCAAACGGTAACATATTCCTAAACTATGACCTTGCATTAATTGCATGAGTATTTATGATGATGATTATAATGATGTTTACGATGATGTTTACGATGATGATGATCATGATGATGTTTATGATGACGTATATGAGAGTGGGTAAGATGCCCCTGTGGTAAGATGCCACACAATGTTTATGATATGGCAAGACGCCATATGATTGGGTAAGATGCCCCTGTGGTAAGATGCCACACAGTGTTTATGATATGGTAAGACGCCATATGATTGGGTAAGATGCCCATGTGGTAAGATGCCACACGATGATTATATTATGGTAAAATGCCATATAACAGGGTAAGATGCCCATATGGTAAGAGACCATACAATGTTATTATGTGGTAAGACGCCACAGGGTAAGATGCCCATATGGTAAGAGACCATACAATGTTATTATGTGGTAAGACGCCACAAGGTAAGATGCCCATATGGTAAGAGACCATACGATGTTATTATGTGGTAAGACGCCACAGGGTAAGATGCCCATATGGTAAGAGGCCATACAATGTTATTATGTGGTAAGACACCACGGGGTAAGATGCCCATATGGTAAGAGACCATACAATGTTATTATGTGGTAAGACGCCACAGGGTAAGATGCCCATATGGTAAGAGACCATACAATGTTATTATGTGGTAAGACGCCACAGGGTAAGATGCCCCTATGGTAAGAGACCATACAATGTTATTATGTGGTAAGACGCCACAGGGTAAGATGCCCATATGGTAAGAGACCATACGATGTTATTATGTGGTAAGACGCCACAGGGTAAGATGCCCATATGGTAAGAGACCATACGATGTTATTATGTGGTAAGACGCCACAGGGTAAGATGCCCATATGGTAAGAGGCCATACGATGTTATTATGTGGTAAGACGCCACGGGGTAAGATGCCCATATGGTAAGAGGTCATACAATGTTATTATGTGGTAAGACACCACGGGGTAAGATGCCCATATGGTAAGAGGCCATACGATGTTATTATGTGGTAAGACGCCACAGGGTAAGATGCCCATATGGTAAGAGGCCATACGATGTTATTATGTGGTAAGACGCCACGGGGTAAGATGCCCATATGGTAAGAGGCCATACGATGTTATTATGTGGTAAGATGCCACATGGTAAGATGCCCATGTGCATGAATATGAACCAGGGAAAATGAAAAGAAGTTAATGAATAACCAGCAAGCTTACTCAGCTATGATTTCGTACATTTACTGTTATAGCTATAAGATGATGATGTATAAGATGATGATGTATAAGATGATGATGCTTATATGATGATGATGTATAAGATGATGATGTATAAGATGATGATGCTATAAGATGATGATGCTATAAGATGATGATGCTTATATGATGATGATGTATAAGATGACGATGCTTATAAGATGATGATGTTATATGATGATGATGTATAAGATGATGATGTATAAGATGATGATGCTTATATGATGATGATGTATAAGATGATGATGTATAAGATGATGTATAAGATGATGATGCTTATATGATGATGATGTATAAGATGATGATGCTATAAGATGATGATGCTATAAGATGACGATGCTTATAAGATGATGATGTATAAGATGATGATGCTATAAGATGACGATGCTTATGTGATGATGATGTTATAAGATGATGATATTTATGAAATGATGATACTCATATGATGAAGATGTTATAAGATGGTGATAATTATAAGATGATGATTTTAATCATTCATGTCAAGAATTAATGACTATATGCATGGCTATGAAACAGGGACATTGGAGTGTCCAGGGTGTATAGGCATTAGAGGAATGTTGGGTAAAGACCCACTACTCTATTCATTTTCTTCCCACAGTATGGTATGCCGTGCGGAAACGTCCATCTTATTGGTAGGTTTGAGGTGAACCTAGAGAGGCAGCGACTAGTTTGTCTGCCGTGTGTGTGCAGCACCAAGAGGGGCTTGTTAGAGCCGTTATACTGCTCGTAGGAACCAAGTGTGGCAAATCGTAAGGTGATACGATGTGGATTGTGGTGGACTCTAGTAGTCACCATGTCATCGAGGTTGAGGTTGTGCATGCCTCACTGAAACGTGTATACGTTATGTTTAATCTTGGTGAGACTTGTCTGTGACAGCTCATGATGTTGGAGTACCAACAAGAGAGTCATCAAGTCGTCGTTGATTCGATCTGGGAATCCATGTATTTGGGATGCAATGGGTTTATTGCATGTCCTTTCAAGTTTGAAACTCTGAGGAGTCTCGATTGTTTGTTTATGACCAGGATGTGGTTCTTGGGATATCCAGAGGTGGACATCTTATGAGATATCTTTTGTGTGAATCTGTGGCCGTGAGTTGCCCAATTTGAGTTGCAATGATGCGACTGCTCCTTCGACAGAGGAGGTTTGAAAGTGGAAACCAGGTTTGGTGTGTGTACACCGTGGGATACTAGTGTTTCCCTCGTAACGATGTATGTTAGACATCGTGAGTCATGATAAGAGATGTCATTGAATGATATCTACGATGGAATCGGGAGCGATTCGGATCCTCGCAGTTTCAGTTGACTAACTGCTTTTGGATTGTTAGCGTGGGTTGCGCTGACGCTTTTTGACGTTATGATGGATTTGGAAGTCTATTCCACTTCAGGGTTGACACGAGGTCAACGTCCCCACGGTTGAGGTGTCATTCAGGATGCGTCCTTACTGGTTGTATTAGAACGAAGGATGATTGTCCGATCTACAGTCGTAAGTATCGGTTGTTTTGCAGTCATGAGGGACTGACTTTTGGGATGACCCGCATCGAGGTACGTTTGCCTCTTGGGTGATATATTGGTTTTGGGTAAGTCGCCCTGTTTCAGAGTTGATGTGAGGTAAGTATCCTCGCGTTTATTAAGACGATTCTGATATGGTCAAGAATCGAGGTTATGGCTTCATGTTGTTGTGTAGCCTGGGTGATATGTGATACACCGGTACTAATTTCGAGGACGAAATTCTTTTAGTGGGGGATATTGTGATGACCTGGGATTGGAGATGTTAATCCCAGAGTGTTAATAACCCCTAAAGATGTTTTACGTAGCGATTTGGAGTTTAATCGCGGTGTTGGGCCTTCTGGGCTCGTCTATTTGAGTAATTGGGATCGTTGGATCTCGAGGTTGAGATTGTATTCTCATTTCGGTGAAAACCTGTAAGTTGGGTTTTTAATGCGTCTCGGGATCTCGGGTGCTTGGTGTGGGCACCGGTAGGGGGTTTTTGAGTTAGAGAGAGAATTTTTGAAAACAGATGATTTTTAATGAATCATGATGTATTTGTGGGGCTATTAGTATTTCGGGGTATTTTGCTATAAATACAAGTTGAACCCGATATTTTTATTAAAAATTGCATTTCAGCCCCACCTTCCCTCCTTCTCTCTCTCCCCGCCGAAACCCGCCTGCTACAGTTCCCCCGCGCACGAAAACGCCGCGCCCGCCGCCGTCCGGCCGCCGTTCGGCGCGTGCGACCTATCACCGGCTTCGTCTCGACGAGACGCACCTTTCCCCTCCGTCAATTCGAAGTTTCATCGCGGTTTGAGTTCGGATTTTACAGAAGAGCGGCGATCCCCAAATTCTAGGGTTTGTCGATTTTGGTCGATTTTCCTTCCGATTTTCGATTGGGTAACGTTCTTTACCTCTTTTTCGTCCCTCTCATGTAATTCCCTGCTTTATTTGGTGGATTTATGTTCGAATTTAAAGAACTTTAAGGGTTCGAATTTTAAAGGCTTGTTTGGTTCGAATTTATGCATTTTTCGTGGGTTAAGGTTCGAAAATTGTGATTTTTGGCAGGGGTGTGGCGATTCTTGTTATGGGTCGTTTATTACATGTTTTAGATGTATAAGGATGTTTAATTGTGTTCGAATTTATGGCTTTGAATTCGAATTTTGGGGATTTTTGGCAAGGGTGATGATTCTTGCTATTAATGGTTTAATTCACTTTTTAGATGAATTATGGTGTTTAATTTGGGTTCGATTTGTGAGATAATGGTTCGAAAATTTGTAGGGTATCCTTGAACAATTTTCGTTGTTGTCTCATTCGTTCCCCTCCCTGCATGTACTCTGCCCCGGGTCTTTTAAATGATTTATTGTCGTGTGTTGACGATATGTTGAGGGTTATGGGTGTGCTTGAGCATGGGTTGCATGTTCGTAAATAATCGTGAATTATTTATCGTGTTAGCACATCATTCCTCGGGGCATGGAACTCGAGCAAGGTTTGGCTCGGACTTCGAGGATTTAAGGTACGTTTAGCGTACGAGCATAGCTTAAATGATGTTTTACAAGTATGATGCATGATTTATACTACATGAAATGATTTACTAAGATGGCACCGTGACTTGGTTACGTTATGTTGAATCACATGGTGAAATGCTTGGTGCCGCTATGAAGCGAGCAAATGATGGGTGTGGTCGCTACGGAGCGAACACCAGTAGTATGACGCTACTTTGAAGTAAGAAATGAAAATGTGGTGTTGATTAGATATCTAGGATATCTGTATTTTATTCCCTATTGGTAATGAATAGGAACAGAGACGTAGTTAATCAGAGAAGTGATTAACTAGTATCGGAAGTTAAGGAAGTCTCAATATGATATCTAGAATTATGATAATTGCTAGATAAAGAAAGATGTTATGAAATGTTGTTAATTCGAAACTGGTTAGGGTTAACCAATATGATGATTAACTGCATATTCAAGATTTGATGATTTATCTGTTTTGAGAACAGGGTCATTACAGGGGTACGCTAGGATGAGGATGATACCATCCAGGAAGTGTCACATATGTTCCACAATATTTACATTTTGTAAATTATGTATTATGTCATTATGATTATGAAATTGTGGAATTGGTATGCTCACCCCGTTGGGGGCTGTCTCTGTTGGGACAGGTGGACAGGTACATCGATGGCTTTGGAGATGAGCTCGAGCTGTTGATTGGATGTACTCCCAGGATCGTGGTACCAGGGCTTGAAGGAGCACGGTATCGTATAGAGTACCTATATATATATATACACCCATGATGGTTATACACATGATTATGATGCTCGCATGTGAGCACGATGGTACTTGTATATGGGTTGTATATAAAGGCATGAGCCTTTCTCCCTCTCATTCTATGTTGCATGCAATTAGATGTAGAATTGCTAAAGGATTATGAGAGTCATTAGTGTATGTGGGTGTTGAAACCCACTTTTGTTGCCATATGTGTGGTGTCTTCCCTGGCTGGGAATTTACTTGATATTGCTGTATTCTGATGAGTATTATGTTTTCCCTGGCCGGGAATTATGTTGTGTGCTGTACTTTTATTTCGGGATAGCTCTATTTATGGGGAGACTCTGCCCAAATTTTTATAAAAGTCCACAATGTAAAAAGTGGTGTAATGGGCGAACTCTATGAGTCTCTTGTTGTTAGGATGGTAAACTTTTCACATGGTATGTTAAAGAAAACTTTGTAATTGCCATTCAATGGTATATTACCATCGGAGTTCCCGAATGATTTTATGGAAAGTATGTGCCACACAAAATGATTAATACACTAATCAAGGGTTAAGTATTTGGGGTCCTTACATTACATGCATCAGTTATAATTTACATTTATGATTTACATGCACCAGTAATGATTTACATGCCCCAGTTATGATTTACATGCACCAGTTATGATTTTGAACCAATTATGATTTTGCACCAGTTATAATTTACATGCACCAGTTATGATTTACATGCACCAGTTATGATTTACATGCACCAGTTATGATTTTGAACCAGTTATGATTTACATGCACCAGTAATGATTTACATGCACCAGTTATCATTTACATGCACCAATTATCATTTACATGCATCAGTTATGATTTACATGCACCAGTAATGATTTACATGAACCAGTTATGATTTTGCACCAGTTATCATTTACATGCACCAGTTATATAATTTACATGCACCAGTTATATAATTTACATGCACCAACTACAATTACATAATTACATGTAACAGTTATGATTTAAATTCCCCATTATGATTTAATGCACCACTTACAATTTCACTGTTTAGATCCTTCAATTCAATTGAGCTTAGCTTTTTGTACAAATCTCCGAGATTCCATTTCATGAATCTGGGGAACAGATTCGCATCCACTGGATCAATTATCTTCGTTTTCTCGCATAGACAATACTATAAAAAAAATGTTAGTCAATGTTATTAACAAACCAGGGATATTAATTGCAAAAAAAAATTTGTACGCAACGTACCGGTATCAACGGAACACAACCAGAATGTTTTTCATTGTTGAATTCTATCAGGCTGCTCAATAAATTGTTTAAAATGTGTTCCGGCCAATTGAGGGTGCATATTCAATGAACAACGTTGCAAGTATGTACAAAACAACCAAACGAGCAACATCATTGACATCTGTAATATCCTGGCTTCCCACCTTAGAAATCAATTTCTTGTAAATTAAGCTCTTGCTCATTCTGTAATCCCGTAATTTCTCTTTCTCGGGGAAGCATCTAGTTAGGAATGTTGTACATGGGTTGTCTACCATATGCGTGTCAATGTCCTTGTTGCCATCTCTTATTCCAAAAATTACTCGAACATCACTCGTAGTAATGGTTATTCTATGCTCCCCAAGATGGAATCCTTGAGATTCCTTGTGGAAACAATCTATTATTTTCTTGATTGCCACATCCCGTTTCTTGCAATGTTTCAATTCCACCCTGTTGGCTTGAATAGCATTAACCATATGCCAAAAGGGCGTACGCTGCAACACTTGTAAATGTTCATCTCTGAGTTCAATTTTTTTCAGATCAATCACTACTGTTTGCAGGTTAGATCTGTATAATGATGTCTTATGCGATATTTTGCTAATTTCTTCCTCTGTTGGCGAGGATTCAAGTGGTGCTGTAATGAAACAAATACGAGTGACATTAAATTAAACATTTCACACAATAACAATTTAGTTCATCGTTACAAGCCCTAGTTGGGGGAAAAATCCGAATCAATACAGAAATCTCATTACAAACCTGAATATTTCAAGAATATACATAACATGTTTACAGAACTCAGTAGAAAATTACAAGAATTCGAAAAATGTTATACATACCATGTTTTGTTACACGCGTGTGTCGATTCGTCTTCCTCTTCTCAGCCATTTTCTGCAAATTTTTGAGCGACTCTGGAGCCATGTCTTATCGTCTTACAGATTACGATTTTGGAATCTTAAAGGAAGTATAGTTGGATTGCGTTGGATGGAAGAGACTTTGGTATTAAAATCGAAAAGTTTTAGAAACGAATTCAAAATCGATGTAAAATGAAGTGAGAGAATTTGAATTGTGTCAGAGTGAATGTAATGTACCGGACGTTGCAAATCGGAAGAGAATGGTTTGCCGCCTTTGGTTTAACAGTAGTAAGGGTATATATGTATTTTTGGCCCAAAGACCTAAAGAGTTTAATGTTTTTTTCTTAGACTAGCTTCAACAAATTTCAATCATAATGTACCGGCCTGATTTTTTCCCTACAATCAAAGTCTGTCATATCCAGCAAAATCAGATCAGCCCTCAAATCATTGCCCTCAAAATAAACGAGGCAGTCAGATAGCAGTCGATCCACAATCACATGCCTTTCGGTGGGTGTCGAGACCATGAGAGGCGTGGGCAACGGAAACGGGCACATATGGTGTCTCTCAACAAAGGCAGAAGATATGAAAGAGTGGGAAGCACCTGTATCTATCAAAATAAAGGCAGGGTAAGTAAATAAATGGCACGTACCAGCAATCACCTCCTCTGGGGCTGCCTCTGCCTGCTCTCGAGTCAGTGCGTACACTTGACCCTGCTGTGGTCCCACTGCCGGACCTCCCAGTGGTCGGGGCACAATCTGCTGTCTCTGAGGTACTGTCCCGTCATCAAATCTCGGCCTACTCGGTCCAAAGTCCATCTGTCTTCCCTGACCGGGGCAATACCGAGCGATGTGGCCCATCTTGCCACAACTGTAACAGCTGGACAATCACGTGGCAAGTGCGGTCCCCCACAGTTGTTACACTTGCTTTCTCCTGTCCTATTTCCATGCGCTGGTCCTCGATTACTTGGCATATTATTCCTCCTATTTTCTTGCTTCTGATTCTGAAACCTCTTCCCACTAAATCGAGAAGATGAAGAAGCCCCACGAGGCTTAAACTAGTCTCCTCGTGGCTTCAGACTGTCTGCAACTGGTCTTTGTGGTGGTATAGGTTCCTTGTACACACTCACTCCAATCTCTGCCAGCTCCGCTCTAGTCAGAGCATCATCAAACGAGATGGGTTTGTTGGAAACAACCCGGTCAAAAAGCTCCGGTGTCAGACCCTTTAGGAAATGCCTCATCTTGGCGTGACCATTTATAGCGATGTGAGGCACATACCTCAGCAGTGAAGAATACTGCATGACATAATCTGATACAGTCAGGCTACCCTGTTTCAAAATAGTGAACTCGTCCTCTTTCAATTGTCTGGCAGCTGCAGAGAAGTACCGATTAAGGAATCGGGTTCTAAACACAGTCCAGTCCACCAACATACCCTGAGCCCTCATTTCCATAACTGTTGTCTTCCACCACATGTTAGACTTCTTTGCTAATTGAAACTCTGCCAACCTTAGCCAGGCAGTCCTTGCACAGGGCGCTGATACAAATATCTGCTCAAGTCGTTCTAGCCACTCCTCTGCTTCTTCCCCTGACTCAGTTCCCTCAAAGAGCGGCGGATGGTAGCTCAAGAACTGGGTCAAACTAAGCTCCCCTGGTAGCAGTATCTGTGCACTAGGCTCTACGCCTACAGCAGGTGGCGACAGAGGATTCGTCTGAGCAATACTGGCATTGACACTGCCTACATCTCCCACCTCTTCATTGAGGTTCTCCAGATTAATAGCCGCCATGTTGTAACACAGGGGTTAACAACAATACCAAAATCAGTTCATAATATAAGCCGTTAGATAACAAAAGTAATATTATTCATAAGCATGTTAGTATAACAAATTATACGCAAAGTATGCACTACATGCATAAACATGCCCACCAATGAATACCTAACCAACTTGTTTCTAAAGGCTACCCTTCACTCATTCACTGGTTCTCTAACCACTCCTCTGATACCACTAAATGTGAGACCCCGTTAACTAACAACGTTATAAGGTGCAATTAAGAGAACTAATCATACATAAATCAGAGTAATTGACCGTGTTGATGCCCTGAGCTTAAGAGTTTCAGTACCAAAAATTTCAAAAAGGAATTAGTTACATTCATAACAAAAGAGTGTGAAACTATAGTTTTACTCTACTCTATGTAGAAACTATACAAAAAGGGAGATTCTGTTCTGCTATCCCTGAAGCACTCCTTACAGCTCACGCATCAACCCCGACCCTGGTTCTCCACGCCAAATGCACCTACAAGGACAACCCCAACACATGAGCACATAATAATTCATATTCAACACCATGTGAATAAGAGCGTAAATGCGTAAACCATAAATACAAAATACTTCATGTATTCCTATGCATTTAAAACGCCCCCTTTTTCGTTGTCCCTGTACCATAACTCATAATCGAATCAATGAATGATATTATGGTTTTAAACAAATGTCATGACATATTTCAATTCCTCAAATCACCAAACCAATCCCTAGTCCATTTATCACAATGTATTTTAATGCCCCTCGCTTCACATATAAGCGGCATAGAATAACCTCGCTTCACATATAAGCGGTACTCCCACCCCTCGCTTCACATTTTAGCGGCAAATATTCTTTCCTCGCTTCATATGATAATCCTCGCTTCCATGTGACATGCGGTACTCCCACCCCTCGCTTCACATTTAGCAGCACAAAATAAATAGCGGCAAGCATTAAAATCATCAAGGTGATAACCATGACTCATGGGATGCGCATCAATCAATCAACATATACATATGCAATCATAATGTATGGATCAACATGTATTTGCATCTACCATGCACAAATCAATGCACACTTGCATCTACAATGCATATCCCAATGCGTATATAAATTACATGTTACCATTGGGTGCCCGTAGTCTTCTACGTACCTTTCCAAAATATGGTATTTTTATAGGACTCTATCCCCTGCGAGTTGTGTGGCTATCTGTGAAGGCTCTACACAAGCGTACAACACAATATTAGATGCCAATAATAGCCCAATACCAAAAATCCTACAATAATTAATCAAAACAAAACATTTGGCTTCTCGCGATCGATCGATCGATCGCGAGATGCTACTGCCTCATTGCCCAAAATCTGTCTTCTGCGATCGATCACTGAAGTTGTGCCGATCGATCGCGGCATCGCCGATCGATCGCGCCAAACTCGCGATCGATCGCTAAAGTCTTCTGCCTCGCACCCTGGTGCTCGCGATCGATCGGGAAGAACGCGCCGGTCGATCGCCGAAGTCTGCAATAACGAGAAATCGCCATTTTCGAACACATTTCAAAAGCTAACATAAAATACACGATAAACCATCATATTCCAACAACTCAACACACCAAATACACCAATATACTACCATGTAGCTACCCAAAACAATATTCTCAACAAAAAGCTACTACACATGCCATTTCTCACTCAAAATAAACATAAACTCAACCAAAAACTTAAACATTAAACATAACATGATTCCATACCCTTTTTGCTCCACTTTTGCAAGGTTTTTAAGCAATTAAATACGAACCCTCTTCCTCATCCTTGTGGCTCAGATGATGGACGAAAAATTGAGGGAAGAAATGGGTTGAGAATGAGTGGTGGAAGGTTGAGTGAGAGGGGGTCAAATGAGGTATGGGGGCAGCTGAAATCTGCAGAATTTGGTATGGGTTGAGGGGGGTGGTTGGATGGTGGGTTATGTTTTTGTCCCGGTATTTAGCATGATGTATTAAAATATCCTCACATGATATTTTATAGTATTTATTCAAAAAAATACTTCAAATTCCAATTAAACATGCTTCACCAAAACGAACAACACACACCCCAAAATAATCATGCCATAACCCAAATTCCCAATATATCACATGCACCCTGCAATGCATTACTAGGCCGTGACCACCACATGACTAAGCATTTCTCAATATTAATAAATCATCATCAATAAATTAACACCATAATCCTCACATAACGTAATTCATGTTCAATTATACATAATCATTTCGGGGTATCACATCAAGGCATCAAAATTCGACCATTAATCCTACATGCAAGTTAATAAAACTCAAGTTTCATTTTATACCTCACTTTATGTTGAAGATTTGAAGCACAATCCAATCCCTTGAGTCAACCAAGCTCTTAATCTTCAAAACACTTGAAGATTCTATGTTTCTTTCTTTCTACCTTCCTAGAACTAAACTTGCATGGAAGTTTTAGCATTTTTCTAGCATTTTTGGAAGGAGTTTGGCTCGAAAATAAGGAGAGAAATCTGATGTTTTTGAAGGAGAAATGAATCAAGTTTAAGTATAAAAAAAAAGATAATACTGGCATGGGAAACAATGCCAACCAACCCATTTTTTAACAATTTTAAGGGTTAAGTGATCCATGTGTCTACAATAATTAAATGTTTCTTGCATGGCACTTGGCTATGTAAAAATATATGTATTGATGTGTATTTTGATGTATTTTATCTCAATTAGAAATAAGATGTTGTGACCTGAAACATCTTAATTCGAAATCTTAACTTTTAATCACCCGAATTTGCTTAAACATCGTTAATTCGGATTAATCATAATTAATTAGCAGCGGAGCCTTACAGAATATCTTATATTTGAGCACCTTGTACGAGTCTTAATTGACACAGGAGCATCATGTCCTTACACCAAACTTTGTTGATGAATATTCGTATAATAACTACAAGAGACCTTATAGTATCAACATTGACTAATAGATATATTATATCCAGTCATATCGGATTAAGTTGTATATTGTGAGTTGGTGATAGTATCTACTAAGTCTCATATTCATGGACTTAGAGGAATATATTAAATACATCATGGGTTATACTAGTGAACTTTTACTTATTATGATTTAAAATAAGTCGAAATATTTGAGTGCATTTGGCTAATCTATTGGAATAAGAATATTTAAACCTAAACCCAATGAATTTTAGCTATGTAATAATGATTTTGGATAAAATCAGATAAACTGTGAATGATAATAAGTTTCCTGTCGATGCTTCAAAGAAATTTTATCTTGGTATACATAGAGAATTATTGTATGCCATTTCTTGGTGCGGAAAATTGATCGATTGGGAATTAGAGTCCAATTATTTGTTGGTAATAAATTGTATTGATTTAATGATATGATGTTGAAATAATATAATATGATTTCTTGGGCTTATTGATGTCTAAATTGTGTGATTCATCTAAAGTATATGGTTATTCATGCTTTGGATTTAAGATCTGATGTTATAGGCCTTGAAATAAAAATAAATACTAAGTTTCGGCGTGTTTAGGGAACTGGAGTTAAGCCAAGAATGTGGTTCTGTAAGTAATGAAATTATTCCTAAACTGTTCTTTGGGAATAGAGATTTGAATTACACTTTATGAGCTAAATAATTGAAGTGTAGCGTCCATTGAAGATTAGATCGATTTGAACTTTGGGAGCTTTGACAGGCCTATTGCTAAAGTTGCAATAAGAATTTAATGATTTTGAATTCAATAGTTTGGGAACTAAGAAAATGTGTGTTTCCATAATTTGTATTTTGTAGAGGTTTAAGTCTTTTGAGGACTAAGTTTTGAACCTAGTGAAAATCATTGGTTCTAATTAGTGAATAAATGAGAGAAATTATTCTCTAGGAAATCAAGTTGGTATCTTCATATACAAGTTCATATGAACGTTATCATTTGATATAAGCTGTGAATGAATAAATTGTTGAATCTAAGTTGAACTTATTCATGTGCCTAGAGATTGCCCTGATATAACTAATTTAAGTTGGACAATGGGTATCGATGGTGAAATTTTATGGAATTTTAGTTTTTGATTTCAGTGAGTCGAAAAGAAAGTTACGATCTTTAAGAACTGACTGAGAATAATTATGAAGATTCCTGAGAATAATTATGAAGATTATGGGTGTGGCCGGCTATTAAAATAGCCGACCTATTACCAAGTTGACCAAGAAGAATTGAAATTTCATTTTGTCAAATGCGTGTGGAAGTAGTTTTCATGAATTAAATCAAGGGAATTTGTAGTTTGTGCTAATGCATCTGTCAGAGGTTTGTGATATGTTCTGATGTAGCACTGTAAGGTTATTGCTTATGCTTTCAAAACCTTATGAGTCTCGATAATCGCTTTTATTTTAAACAGAAAATTCAAGTGTAGCGATTTATTACCGCAAGTGCACGGTGTCAAGTTTTAGTATAGATAGGAAGAATACGGATTGTCGAACCCACATGGACTAACAAGCAAGTACCAAATAAGATGCTTTTAACTATATTTAACCTATGAAATTGAATTAATAATTCAACTACTAATTGTGATATCCCCGAAATAATTAATTGCAATTTGGGCATTAATTATGTTTATATGATTAATCATGGTGATAATTGATTTAAGTGCCTGAATTAATTATCATGTTGAAATGCTTAGTCACATGGTAGGTGTGACCGAGAATGCATTTCGGGTTGTATATTGTGCATATTGGGAGAAATGGGTGTTGGCATGATTTAATTGTGATGGTTGGCAATTAATTGGATATCATGAATTTAATTGAGGTTTTGAGGTGCATGTTGGTGCTGTGATTGAAAAATACCATGTTGGGGTATTTTGGACATCATGCTAATTGTTGGGGGTACAATTTTTATTTGTCATATATTAACTTTACCCCACCCTCACCCAACTTTACCATTTACTCTTTAAATCCCCAAACACTCTCCCAACCCTAACCTTTCTCCTATTTTCGTTTTTGGCTCAAAAGTGGGAGAGAAATCCTTCCAAAACCTTGATTTGTGGAATTTGTTGGGAGATTTGGAGTCTCCAAGAGGTATGGATACCTCCTTGTTGTTTTTGTAGTGTTTGATTTGAGTTTGAAATGGTTTTGAAGGGTTTTGAAATGGGTTTGTTGGGGTTGGTGTTATTTTGGTTGGGTGTTGGATTTTTGAGTATATGAGAATGTTTATTGAAGGTTTTTAGTGGTTTTATAATGTTGATGTGCTAATGTTTGAGTTTGTTTGATTTGGGGAAGAAGAAGGATGAATAGTGCCCAAAAATCGGGCATACAGGACTCGACGATCGATCGGGACTTTCTACCGATCGATCGCGAGTTACAGGGGAGAAGGCAGTAGCCTTCAGCGATCGATCGCGAGTTTGGCGAGATCGATCGGCGAGGTCGCGATCGATCGGCGCAAACTCGGCGATCGATCGCGAATTGAAAAATTTTGTTGGACGAGGCAGTGTAGTCTCGCGATCGATCGGGGCTATATGGCGATCGATCGCGAGAGACCAAAATGGGTGTTTTTGATTATTTTTGTGGGATTTTTGGTATTGGACTATTATTGGGTTCTAATATTGATTTGTGTGAATGTGTAGAACCATCCCAGGTGGCAACACAACCAAGGAAGTGAAGTCCTACCACATCCTACTTTTTGGAAAGGTACGTAGAAGACGTACGGGCACCCAACGGTACATGTATCTAATATACTCATTGATTATGCATTGTGGATGCGAGTATATATGGAATTATGCATTGTGGATGCAAATACATGTTGAATTATGCATGATGATCGTATATGCATATGATGATTATTGGTGCACATCCCATGAGTCGTGGTCATCCCTTGATGATTTTAATGCTTGCCGCTATTTGATTTGTTGCCGCTAAATGTAAAGCGAGGGGTGGGAGCGCCGCATGTCACATTTAAGCGTGGTTATCATATGAGGCGAGGAAAGATATTTGCCGCTCAATGTGAAGCGAGGGGTGGGAGCGCCGCATGTCCATTGAAGCGAGGTTATTCTATGCCGCCGATATGAAAAGCGAGGGGCATTAAAATACATTGTGATGAACATACTAGGGATTGTTGATTTGGAAATTGGTGATGATGAAATGGTATTATGTCATGACATGTGTGGACCATTAAATAATCTATTTGATTATACTCATGAGTTATGGTACAGGGACAACCAAACAGGAAGCATTTAAAATGCATGGAAAAAAAAACAGGAAGTGTTTTATTATGATTTATGAATTTACGCCTTATATTCATATTGTGTTGGATATGAATAATATTATTGCTCATGTTGGGGGTTGTCCTTGTAGGTACATTTTGGCATGAAAAAGGGGCTAAGGCGGGTTGAGGCGGTGAGCTTATGAAGAACACTTTTGAGAAATGAAGGACAGGATTACTTCTGTATAGTGTCTACTCTAGGAGTAGTGTAAAGCTATAGTTGATAACATTCATTTTTGAATGGGAATGTAATTAATCCATTGATAGTCCTTGAATTGGCATGTAATTCTTAAGGCTCATAGTCTCAACATGAACATTTAAACTCTGATGATATATGTTAGCTCTAATTATGCCTTTAATCCGCACTTAAGGAACTAGGGTCCTTACATTAGTGGTATCAGAGCAGTGGTTAGAGAACCCGGGAACGAGTGAAGGGTAGCCTTAGCATGATTGGCTAGGTGCTTACATTTGAAGCATATTTATGCATGTGGTGCATATTGTTGTATATACTATTATACTAACATGCTTATTATCATTCCTGTTATCTAACGGCATTTATATATTTGTTTTGGAATTGTTGTTAACCCTTGTGTTACATCATGACGGCTATGAACTTGGGAAACCTCAATGAAGAGGTGGGCGACGTTGGCAGTGTTAATGCGAGCATTGGTCAGGCAAACCCTTTACCTCCACCAGCTGTAGGCATGGAACCAGTGGCTCAGTTGTTGCTACCTGGTGAGATCAGTTTGACTCAGTTTTTGTCTTACCACCCGCCCCGGTTTGAGGGGACAGAATCAGGAGAGGAGGCTGAGGAGTGGCTAGAAAGGCTTGAACATATATTTGTATCCGCTCCTTGTGCTGTTACAGCATGGCTGAGGCTGGCGGAGTTCCAGCTGGCAAAGAAACCTTCCATGTGGTGGAGGAGCACGGTAATGGAACTGAGAGCACAGGGTGCATTGATCGATTGGACGCTCTTCAGAACCAGGTTTCTGAACCGGTACTTCTCTGCGGCGTCGAGACAGATGAAGGAAGATGAGTTCGCAAACTTGAAACAAGGAAGCATGTCAGTGTCAGACTATGCTATGCACTACTCTTCGTTGTTGAGGTATGTTCCACACATTGCCACCAATGGACATGCGAAGACGAGAAATTTTCTGAAGGGATTATGGCTGGAACTATTTGACCGGGTTATCACCAATAACCCCACTTCCTTTGATGATGCTCTTACGAGAGCAGGACTTGCGGAGATCGGAGTTGGGGCCTATCCTAATGTTGTACCCCCACACGTGCCACAACAGAGGCAAGCTACTGATAGCTTGAGGCCCCGAGGGGAGTCATTTAAGCCCCGCGGTGCCTCTTCATCCTCACGGTTTAGCGGAAAGAAATCTTTTGGTCGGAAGCAAGAGAACAAGAAGAACAATTGGCCGACCAACCGAGGGCCTATGCAAGGAAATACATCGGGGGAGTCAAGGTGCGACAATTGTGGAGGACCTGCATTCTTCGAATAATTGCCCTGCTTGTTATAGTTGTGGCAAGATGGGCCACATTTCTCGGTATTGCCCCACTCGGGGAGGACAGTCAGATTTTCAAGGGAACAGGCCAAGATTTGATGACAGGGCAGTGCACCAGAGGCAGCAGTTTGTGCCTCGACCATCGGGAGGTCAGACAGTGGGACCGTCTTAGGGGCAGGTGTATGCGCTGACCAGAGAGCAGGCCCAGGCAGTCCCGGAGGAGGTGGTCGCCGGTACGTGTCATTTACTTATGTACCCTGCTTTTATTTTGATAGATACAGGTGCCTCCTACTCTTTTGTATCTGTGGGCTTTGTGGAGAGACACCATATGCGCACGTCTTCTCTACCCACGCCTCTTATGGTCTCGACACCCACAGGAAGTGTTTTATTATGATTTATGCATTTACGCCTTATATTCATATTGTGTTGGATATGAATAATATTATTGCTCATGTTTGGGGGTTGTCCTTGTAGGTACATGTTGGCATGAACAAGGGGCTAAGGCGGGTTGAGGCGGTGAGCTTATGAAGAACACTATTGAGAAATGAAGGACATGATTACTTCTGTATAGTGTCTACTCCAGGAGTAGTGTAAAACTATAGTTGATAACATTCATTTTTGATTGGGAATGTAATTAATCCATTGATAGTCCTTGAATTGGCATGTAATTCTTAAGGCTCATAGTCTCAACACGAACATTTAAACTCTGATGATATATGTTAGCTCTAATTATGCCTTTAATTCGCACTTAAGGAACTAGGGTCCTTACACTAATTAATTAAATTAACTACTAATCCAAGCAAGTCAATAAAAGTAAACAAGAAAAATCCACTATAGAAGATTATCGAGACTTTGGCTCACCAATGCAATCCCTACAATTCTCGATTGAATATCCAAATATTTCTAAGGTGACGAGTTTTCCTAATGCATTCGTTATACTATGCTCCAGTTATAACAAGTCTAATATTAATGTTGCAGTAAACCACTCCCGTGTCCTTATTGAACAATTAATATCGAATAACGATCTATGAAAACTAATGGCCTTCGATTTTGGTAAATCTATTGCTATCACACGTTTGCTAGATTTTACTTAGTCCGTCTCAACCTAAAACCCACGGTATAATTTACTCTATCGTATTGCAATATCCTATGGTCAATTCAATAACAATCATTCAAGGGTGATCAATCCCTCAAAAGCATGAAGATCAATAAATTATACACAAAGAATTAAAGGATTTCAATCAAAGAAATCATCAAATCATAGGTTCTTGACAAAGGATTCACCTAGCCTCGATAAATAAAATTAGTTCCTCATAATAAATCAAAACACAACAAACTTAAGAATTAAAGACAAAGAAAAACTCCCAGCGTCGACTCCGGTTGTAGATCTTTGCTCATTCTCTTGCTTCCTTCCACATGCCTCCTTCATCTCACACCAAACCACACGTCCATACAAAAACTTGATCGCTATTTATTTAAACAGAAAATTCAAATGTAGCGATTTTACCTCAAGTGCACGGTGTCAAGTTTTAGTAGAATGATAATATAAGTATGAGTGTCGAACCCACGAGGACTAGGAAATAAGTACCAAACTCTACTAGTTTAACTATATTTAGCCTACGAAAATTGGTTATAATTAATTAACTAAAAAGTGACTAATTAAATCAATAATAAACCCAAACAAGCAATAGAGAATAAGAATAAAATCAATAGAGACAATTATCAAGACTTTCGATTCACCTATGTAATTCCCACAATTCGCCTATTAGTTAAGAATTAAATTCAAACAATCTAAAGTGACGAGTTTTTCTAATTCACTTGTTATACCTTGGTCCGGCTATAACAAATCTAATACTAACGTAACAATAAGCCACTCTCGTATCCTTATTGAACAATTAATATTGTAAATCGATCTATGAAAACTACTAGCATTCAATTTTGGTAAATCTATTGCTATCACACGTGTGCTAGATTTTACTTGGTCCATCTCAACCTAAAACCCACGGCAAAGATCACTTTATCGAATCACAATATCCTATGGTCAATTCAATTGCAATTTAATATCATTCAAGGAAGGCCAAACCCTTAAAAGCATGAAGAACAATGATCTAAACACTTAGATATATAAGAATCAATCAAAACATTAAAATTAAATCATGGGTTCATAACATGGGATCCCCTAAATCTTGACAACAAACTTAGCCTAGCAACATATTCAATATCAAATGCAAAATCATGTTTTTCAACAACAAAAGCATAAAGAAATTAAATAGGAACACAAAGTTTAGAAATACTTATAAACTAGCGATGTTGAATCGCGTCGTCGACCGTAGCTCCGTCTATTGCTTTTATATGCGGTACGTGAATCTTCACCAACCCGGTGCTGCTGTTCTGTACGTGCATTGCTCTTCAACTCCTTTCTGCTCACGTCTTGATCGTTCCTGCTCTTGACGTCCGTTGCCTCACGTCCCTCTTTTATTTACGTAAACTCTTCTTCTTCGTTCCCTCTTTTGTTCCCGTCACTCTCTGCTGCCTCTTAACTCTTTCTGTCAATATGATCTCCTCTCCCGTAACTCTGGCTACTCTAAATCTTTACCTCACTCTGATATCGTGCTTTCTCACGTCTCTTCTTTTCACTTCCCTTGCTCACGTCTCTTCTAATATCTCTTTTTGCTCCTCCCGTTTCTTTCTGTCCGTGCGTGATCTTCACAGGATTTATGTGAATTTCTCTTTCGAAAATCCCCTCTTCCCTCACGTCTCTTGCTCTGATATCCGTATTGCTGTTTCTGCACGTCACTCTTCTCAGAATTTTGTCTCTTCAGTCTTCGTTTTTTCTCCATCTCTGAAGTGCCCTACGTCTCACGTCGATCTTCTCTTATCTGTATCTTGCTGCTGTCTCCTATCTCTTCGTAACTCTTCTTCTCGTTAATCTCCTTTGCTCACCTTCTGATATCTATTCCCGTATTCGCTGCTCTTTTCTTCAATTCTGAACTAACGTCTCTTTTCTGTTTCTTCCTGATTATCTTTTATGTTTAGATCTTGTACGTCTCCTTTAATGTTCAAAACTCTTGTACGTGAATTTCGTAAATATGCTCTCGGCTTTTTGCTTCCCGGATGACTCTTCCTTTATAATTATATATTATAATATCATATATTATAATATAATATTGCATCTATGTTCGATAATATCCGGTTGTGCTTGGTTTGGTTCTTTTTATCATTTTAAGCTTAATTCTTCAACTTTTATGCATTTGGACCTGAATTCGTGAAATAAACAAATATATACCAAAACACGTAATAATTTCTAAAAATCACTACAAAAAAGCCCCTAATCTTATATCAAATTAAGTGTTAAAATCACACTTATCAACTCCCCCAAACTTAAACTTGAACGTCTCGAGCAAGAAATAAGATCACAAATTAGAGTTCGATATTAAAGATTCAAATAAACCAATTCATAGTCAATCATGTAGCTCAGACATCTCACTTACAGACGAACAAAAATAAATTAGAAAGTTTAACAAGTTGTGTTTTCTCCAAGATCAAGCAACATGTCGCCAAATTAGAACGTGCGTGTGTGCTATTGTCACTTTCAAGTTTCATGCAATTTTCATAGA
The DNA here is from genome assembly GCA_907163345.1 of Haberlea rhodopensis. NCBI lineage: Eukaryota > Viridiplantae > Streptophyta > Magnoliopsida > Lamiales > Gesneriaceae > Haberlea > Haberlea rhodopensis. Next base: position 1,222,302 of record CAJQUN010000116.1, on the reverse strand, counting down.
TCAAATCATGCTAGGTAATGAAAGTTAAGATTATCATTGAGCACCCCATAGTCCTATTTTCAAACACTTCTTCATTAATGTAGTCACTCCCTCAACTTGGATCAATAGGTCTTTTAAAGCTTGTAATGTTAGGCCTAGGTGTTTGGCTTCAAAGAAAAGATAGGGTAACACAAAGAAGAGAGTACAAGTATGTAATGTTCATATTTTTAGCACAAAATTGAGCTTCTATTCTTTTTTTCTTTTAGCCTTGGCCACTTTGGGTCTTAAATAGATAAAAAAAAAAAAATCGCAAGGCTCTTCTATCTTTTTATTTTCTCATTCATTAATTTTTTTCAATAATAAGCTCATCAAAATATAGCAAATTCATGTGCATCTAATGAGATTCATTATACTCCCTTTAGGTAATGATGGATTCTTTCAATTTATGCTCATAAAGGTGGGTATAATGAGTTGCCAAAAAAATATTTATTGAATGGGGGTTAATAGTATGTTAGACATACTCCATTCTTTTTCAATAAAGCTCAAAAATGGGACACTAGAGATTGATATATATAATGGTAAGCTTAAAAGGCTCAAACTGTCCAAAGATCGCCTAGATCATTTCCAAGTCAAGTTCACAACTATAAAATTCGCCTCAAAGTGTCATCATCAAATAGTTTCTAAGGTACTCTAAGATGCTCAAAAACAATTCATTAAGTTCACAAAACATTCACTACTACAAGTGCAATTCACAAGATTATGACTCAAATGTGCTCAAAATATTCCTCATCTTTGGCATGCTACTCAAAACAAGATATTCACAAACAAGTTTTACAACCATCAAAACTTAAGTTGACATGCAAAGTGAGATTAATATCATCATGGAATAGAGACCAATACTATGATTTATTCTTATCTTACTAATTGAACTCATTTTCAAGAAAATTTTGTTGGTGCTCAATAAACGATCAATTTCCAAATAAGAAGCATGACACACTAATGCACTCCCCCAAACTTAGTTCAGGCATTGTCCACAATGTAATAAGCATGAAAAATAAGACAAAGCATTTACCGTTGACAACGACCGTCAGTTATCGTTGTCGAATTCCTCGTCAGCTCGTGGGGCATATTGTTGGACAGATCACAACACGCATGGAGTCTCTCAAAATCAAAAACAAAAACAAAAACAAACCAAAATAAACTAAAACAAAGCAAAGGGTTAAGAAAGAGTTCTTGATTTATAGTCCCAAGCTGAACTTTTTACCGTTTACGCTCAAGTGTCGCTAGGGCCAGTAGGGGGTGATTTCACATCATCCTTGTGGTAGTGTCGTAACCACTTTTCTTTGACCGTGAACAGCGCCCCGTGGTCATCTCTCATTTTGAAGGTGTCAAATGGTAGAACATCGACAACTTTGAACGGTCCAGCCCATGGTGCGTCAGACTTCCATGGAAAAAGTCTCATCTTTTTCCTATTCATTAACACCGAGTCTCCTACACCGAATTTACCTCCACTTTGTTGGCCATTCGATGTGACATCCACCTTCTTCTCACTCTTAACCTGCATCGCATCAACAGATAGCGTATCAATTATATTAACAATAAAACATCAGTGCTCAGTGCGTGTAGTGTTCACAACTTTGAATATATCATAAGTAACTTGATCCCCCCTACTCGGAGGATCAACTTCCCTTCTTGGACATCAATCAACGCCCTTCCAGTATATAGGAATGGTCTTCCTAATATCAATGGCATGTCCGCCTCCTCCTTTATGTCAAGCACCATGAAATCCACCGGAATGGTGAATTTGCCAACCTTGACCGGTACATCCTCCACTATCCCATGAGGGTACTTGATGGACTTGTTTGCCATCTGCAATGAGACATTGATTGCTTTTAGCTCTCCTAAGCCCAGCTTCCTGTACACAGACAAAGGTATTAAATTAACACTTGACCCCAAATCACATAGAGATTTATTGAAAGATTTAGAATTGATTTTGCAAGGTATAGTGAAACTCCCTGGATCCTTTAACTTTGGAGGTGAAACATTTTGAATGATAGCAGAACACTCCTCAGTTAAGTTTATCATCTCATGCTCTCCCAGTTTCGGCTTTTTTGACAGAATCTCCTTTAAAAAAACTTAGCATAATTCGGCATGTGCCGGATAGCATCAATGAAAGGCATCTCAATATGACGATTCTTAATCAATTCTAAAAATTTAGCATCAATCTTTGCTCTCTGATACGCAGCGGGGAATGGGAGCGGGATCTCTACCTTAGTAGGTGTGATGGGTGTAGAGGTCTTAGCAGACTTGCCTTTGTCGTGTGTTTGTTCCTCTTCTTGCTTGATGTCCGCCTCGCCTTTAAGCGCAATGTGTGCATCCTTCTTCTCAGTGACCTACTTTCCCCTCCTCAACATGATAGCATGGACTTGCTCCCTAGGTTTCGTCTCAGCGTCACTAGATAGTGATACTTGTGCTCGTTCGGCTACGATTTTTGCTAACTGTCCCACTTGGACTTCCAAGTTCTTTATCGACGCCTCGTGATTCTGGAATCTAGTTTCCGTCGCTGTGATGAACTTGGTCAACAGCTCCTCCATGCTTGGCTTTGGTGCATACCCCGGTGGTGGTTGGGGATAGTTCCTCGGTCCAGTATTGTACGTATTTGGGTAGGGGTAGGTCTGTGGTGGTCGGTTCCATACAAAATTAACAGCTTCATTAGTAGTAATGAATGGGTTACCAACCTGGCATTTAGTGCTCGGATGTCCTCCTTGGCAAAGCTCGCATGTAACGGTTTGAACTTGCATTACATGCATGCTCAAACTATCCATCTTCTTGTTAAGCGCTTCCAATTGGGCAGCTATGGCAGTGACTCCACTTACTTGATGCACTCCAACTTGCTTCTTTGGCACGTTCCTTTCAGACTGCCATTGACAGCTATTAGCAGCCATCTCCTCCAACAGCGTATAAGCCTCCTCCGGCGTCTTCCTCATCACAATTCCTTCTGACGCTGCATCAATCATAGAACGGTTATTCGTAGTGTTTATCGCGTACGCCCAAATTAACCCTTCTCAAGTTAATAGCAAAAGTATGTAGTAGCGAGAGTAGGGATCGATCCCACAGGGAAGGTAGTATTTTTTTCATGTCAATTTAAAAACGAATAGTAAAAAGGGGGTTTTGAGTTGAATGATACTACTAAGCAAATTTTAAGAATTAAACTAATTAACGAGATTAACTAAAACGGTTAAAACTTATGAGAGTGAAGCGATTCTTGGTTTTCGGTCAACTTTACTTTTGGGAAATTCTCTCTTGATCATCAAATCACTAACATTCGAATTCTTTCAATCATTCATCGATTGTAAATTGAATTCCTACCCACCTTAATCGTAGTCAAAGAGAAAATAGCATTAAATCCGACCCTTATCAAATCTCTAATCAAAACTACAGCCGTTAATGATTAAATCAATGATAGATTTCAAAACTATTGAGTTTGATAAATCTAATCAATAGAAACTACACCCGTTAATGATTGATTACCCAATCGTTTCTCCTAAGAATTCAATAACACCTACAACCGGTAATTATTAATCTTGATTGCTTCTAAATTAGCTATCGACTATGCATGTGAATACTAGGTGATCAATCTAATAAACAAACACAATAATCATTGAAATAGATACCAAGAAACAGAATTGAAATCGAAATTAAATTCAATAAACAAACCAAAATTCTCACAAGAGATTTAAATCCAAAAGCAAGTATCCCTTCAACCAAGAATCTAAGAGTTTAGCCTAGCATAATTGAATATAAAAATAACAAAAACTGATTCGAAAACATTAAATAAACAAAGGAAAAGAAATTACTAAGACGAATCACAATTCCGGCTTGTCGATTCCGGCTCCGTTCTTCGCGTTGTTCTTGACAAAACTTGAAAGAAAAATCTTCTAAAAACCTAAAAATATTCTAAAGTATGGAATTCTCTCCCTAAGAGGTGATAAAAATTGAGTTATGGGGTCTTGGAGGCTAATAACTAGGTTACAATCTTTTAAACATGGTAAAAGACTTAATTTCCAAAAATTCGGACTCTTTGGCGATCGATCGCCCCTTTTATACCGATCGATCGCTTCGTTTATTTTTTTCAGCAAAACCCTAGAGGCGATCGATCGCCACTTTATAGCGATCGATCGCTTCCCTCCAGTAGCCTCAGGCGATCGAGCCTAGAATCACCGATCGATCGCTGCTTCGTTAGTTTTGTTGCTCAAGTTTCTGTCCAAGGGCGATCGATCTCCTCTTCATGGCAATCGATCTCTTCCTTCAAAATTACGTTTTTGCCCTTTTCTTGATCAATTTTGAGTCTTTGTCATGTCCATGTCTTTTCTTGGTCTTTACACATCATGTTTAGCTCGTTTTCGTCGATTGTACCTACAATTACACAAATATACGATTATGTAGCATACGTATAAAATTATCCATCAAAACCTACCAAATCGTAGACAATTAAGCGCTAAAGATGTGTCTATTTCTAATCACATCAAACTCCCCCATACTTACTCTTTAATCGAACTTGAGTAATCAAATAAAACTACAATATTTTTGGTTAGCTCATAGGTTCATAACAAAGCAACTTGTACTCACTTTAATACCTCAACAATTTTAACATGCACAGTAATGAAAGGCGGTGAAAAGTTAACAGTGGAACAATTTCAATCCCTAAACATTTCATACTCAACAAAGTAGTGAACGTGTGTGTGTGGTCATAAACAAGTGTTGTGTACAAATTATAGATCCAAAATATGCAAAGCCATAATAGTTCAAGCTGTAAGTAATCCATCATGCATAGCAACGCAGCGGAATAAAATTTTTATGGATTACAAGACACCGGATCTATACATAGGTTGTCATATCGGATAAAGGATTACAAAAGGTCTCACCCTTGTAGCGTGTTTGAGCAGATTCCACGAAGCAGCACCACGTCCAATGCCTTCTTCGAGTCATTAGCAAAACTTATCAAGTTTTGCCTCAACGGTATCCACATGATCAAATCGGGAGAAGGGATGTTCAAGAACAAGTTGCTAGACTTGTTCTTAAACAAACAAAACCCTCACGGTTACTATAACCGAACAAGGACGACCGTGAAGATCAAGGCGGCGACGGCGATGATCTTCGAACAAGCGGCGCCCGAGAGCTCCTAGAGGTTTTAGGTTTTATGATATTGAAAGCTTCTAATCAAAAATTAACCTTGCATATCATTATATAGGATTTAATTAAAAGCTTTCATAAAGCCTCATGGGCTCAAGCCCATGATTAATAATTTAATCCTTATAATTATTAATTAAGACTTCTCTTAATTATTTAATTCATCCCATGAATTTAATTTCCCTTCTCGATTTAATCTTTTGTGCGACCCGATAGGATCTTGTAATGTTGGCAGTGACATAAAATCTCATTTTACGTTACAAGCAAAGAGCGGTGTCTAGCAACACATCAAGGCTACCCAAATTACAAGAATGTCAATGACTCGACATAACCTTTAGAACTTGTGATAATATTAACCATGTATCTTAATTCCTTTGTCCTTTGTGTTTAGATTGAACACGAGTCATGGAATAGTCATACTCGTATATTCAATCTTTATTTCTTGATCCCCAAGTAGAACTAGAATAAACGAATAAGCTCGATATCTCATATCGACTCATTCGAGCATGGCCATGCATTTTAGTTCTCACTTGATCAAGGGCCAAACACTTCTCCTGTTATATAGGAGGGACAAATCCTATCTCGATCAGTCAACATCCCTCTACATAATTCGTAGTGTATCCAATAGTCGCCTTTATACTTTACCCTGTTACGGGTAACGTTTGACAATATCAAGATACATAACTCCTTATGTTGGGATCTCTGATGATCACAAGTCGTAAGGATTACATACATTATTATCACTATGAGAATTGCTTATGACACTCATATAACTATCCATGTAGCATTCTCATGGTGGGTCTGTCCAGTACATCGTTCTCTAAGATGTACCCATGTGTTGATTTGATATCTCATATCAATGAACAATTCATCAATCAACACATACGAGTCTCTACGTATTATCATTATCCCTATTCATGATAATACTTGACTAGGGACAATGTTTAAGAATAATACAATATTATTCTAAGGACATTAACATATATATTAATTCACATTGCACAGTTAAACGAATAATATATAATAATGAATTGCCATTCATAAAATCATAAACATTGTATGTCAAAACAATCATCCAATGACATGTTATAGGGCATATCCCAACAAATCTCCCACTTGCACTAAGACCACTCAGACATATACCTAATGCCTAGAGATCTAGTATGACGATCATGCTTCTGCTGTGACAGTGGCTTCGTCAATGGGTCAGATACGTTATCATCTGTTGGTACTTTGCATATTTTAACATCTCCACTTTCAACGATTTCTCGAATGAAATGGAAACGCCTAAGTATGTGCTTGGATCTTTGGTGAGATCTAGGTTCCTTAGCCAATGCGATCGCTCCATTGTTGTCACAATAGAGTTCTATCGAATCTTTAATGCTAGGCACCACTCCAAGTTCAGAATGAACTTCCTGATCCAAACAGCTTCCTTTGCTGCATCCGAGGCAGCAATATACTCAGCTTCCGTTGTAGAATCGGCTACTGTCTCTTGCTTTGAACTCTTCCAGCTCACAGCACCTCCATTTAGGCAATACACATATCCAGATTGCGATCGAAAATCATCTTTGTCGGTTTGGAAGCTTGCATCAGTGTAACCCATTACATTGAGCTCTTCCTCACCTCCATAATTAAGAATGTATCCTTAGTTCTTCTCAAGTACTTCAGGATATTCTTGACAGCAATCCAGTGACCTTCACCTGGATCAACTTGATATCTGCTCTTCATGCTCAGAGCATACGATACATCGGGACGAGTACATATCATGGCATACATGATGGATCCAATAGCTGACGCATATGGAATCTTACTCATGCGTTGTCTCTCATCTGGTGTTGAATGACACTGTTCCTTCGAGAGATATATACCATGTGTCATAGGCACGGATCCTTTCTTTCATTCTTGCATGCTAAACCTTTTAAGCACTTTGTCTATGTATGTACTTTGACTTAGGCCGAGAAGCCTTCTCAATCTATCTCTATAGATCTTGATTCCTAATACATAGGTGGCTTCTCCCAAGTCTTTCATCGAAAAGCAATTCCCTAGCCAAATCTTTACAGATTGTAAGGCAGGGATATCATTCCCAATGAGAAGTATGTCATCTACATAAAACACTAAGAAAATGATTATGCTCCCACTGACCTTCTTGTAGACACAAGGTTCATCTACGTTTTTTATAAAACCAAACTCTTTGATTGCATCATCAAAACGAAGATTCCAACTCCGAGAAGCTTGCTTCAATCCATAAATGGATCGTTGTAGCTTGCATATCTTTCCAGCATCCTTTGGAGCGACAAAACCCTCAGGCTGTGTCATGTACACATCCTCGAGCAGATTTCCATTAAGGGAAGCTGTTTTGACATCCATCTGCCAGATTTCATAATCATGAAATGCAGCTATTGCAAGTAAGATCCTTATGGATTTAACCATGGCCACTGGTGAAAAGGTTTCATCATAGTCAATACCATGAATTTGTTTGAATCCTTTTGCAACCAGCCGACCTTTATAGGTTTGTACATTACCATCCATATCGGTCTTTTTCTTGAAAATCCATTTGCACCCTATGGGTCGTACCCCTTCAGGTGGATCAACCAAAGTCCATACTTGGTTTGCATACATGGATTCCATCTCAGATTTCATGGCCTCTTGCCATTTCTCAGAATCAGTGCCCATTATAGCTTGTTGATAAGATGACGGCTCATCCTCATCAATAAGTAGTAAGTTACCTTGTTGAGTCACAAGAAATCCATATCTCTGTGGCTCCCGGTGTTCTCTTACAGACATACGCTAGGCTTGTGTCTCTTGAGCAGGTACTTCTTCCACAACAGCTTGCAGTGCCTGCTCTGTTTCCATCTCAATCTCAGGTTCAGTGTTTTCTTGTGGTTGAACTTCACTAAGTTCTATTTTTCTCCCACTGGTTTTTCTAGAAATAAATTCTCTTTCAAGAAATACACCAGTCCGAGCAAAAACTACTTTGTTCTCGGTGGGATAATAGAAATAGTATCCTTTCGTTTCCTTAGGATACCCCACAAATAAACACTTATCAGATTTGGGTCCAAGTTTGTTAGTGGCGTGAAGTCTAACGAAAGCCTCACAACCCCAAATCTTCATAAAAGACATATAGGACGCTTCCCAGTCCATATCTCATATGGTGTCTTTTCCACTGATTTAGATGGAACACGGTTCAGTAAGAAAATCGCTGTTTCTAGAGCGTGTCCCCAAAACGATATCGGAAGATCTGCATGACTCATCATTGATCTAACCATGTCCAACAAGGTCGATTTCTCCTCTCGGATACACCATTCCATTGTGGAGTATACGGAGGAGTGAGTTGTGGGACTATCCCACACTCCTTTAGATAGTCATGAAACTCTTGGCTTAAGTATTCACCTCCTCGATCTGATCGAAGGATTTTAATTCTTTTGCCAAGTTGGTTTTGTACTTCATTCTTGAAATCCTTGAACTTTTCAAAGGTTTCATGCTTATGCTTCATTAGGTACACTGACCGCTTTATTTTTAAACAAAAGATATTTCAAAGAATGGTTTGAAGTGATTCTACCGCAAGTGCACGGTTGTCAAGTTTTAGTATAGTGAAAATTAAGTACAGGTTGTCGAATCCACAGGGACTAACGTATAAGTACCAATTAAGATTAATAAAATTATATTTAGCCTACGATTTAAGAAGTTTGATTAACTAGAGCTAAATTAAACTAAAGAATAAAGATTTAAACTAGAAATAAAGAAAAGAAATGGTTCCGGAAATGCAAAGGTAAGTTACTCGAGAAAATTACCGAGTTCGTCGTTCAATTATGTTATCTCTAATGATTCAATGGAATTCTCAGTTTATCAACCAATTGATTTTAAAGGTGAACGGTTTTCACTATTATTCGATACACTCTCTCGAGCTGTAACGAAACTAACAATAAATTAGAACAAGTCACTCTCGTGCACCTATTTACTAATTCAAAGTTGCATAAATTATCAAAACCTTATAACTCTAAATCTCTCGATTCCAAGTTCTCACACTTACTTCCTTCTCGTCTGATGCATCCACTGGATAGATAAGGTAGCCCGTGTGGCCGCGTTCCAATAACCGCGCCATCTTAACCGCTGATATTACCGGAATCTTTGGACGAGAGTCGTCCCCATAAAAGATCCACTGAAACCCCTAATCAGACAGAAAACGTACAATCCTCTGCCGGCAGTCTACCACAGCTCGGTATCTGCTCAACACATCTATGCCGATAATACAGTCAAAGTCTGCCATCTCTAACTGAATCAGATCGGCCCTCAGATTATTGCCCTCAAAATAAATGAGGCAATCAGACAATAGCCGATCCGCAATCACATGCTTCCCCGTGGGTGTCGAGACCATAAGAGGCGTGGGTAACAGAGACGAGCACAAACGGTGTCCCTCCACAAAAGCAGTAGATACAAAAGAATGGGAAGCACCTGTATCTATCAATATAAGTGCAGGGTACGTAAATAAATGGCACGTACCAGCAATGACCTCCTCTGGGGCTGCCTCAGCCTGCTCCCTGGTCAGCGCATACACCTGTCCCTGCGGCGGTCCTGCCGTCTGACCTCCCTGTGGTCGTGGTGCGAACTGCTGTCTCTGTGGTGCCCTCCCAGCATCAAACATCGGCCTATTCGGCCCTGAGACTGTCTGACCTGCCCGATTGGGGCAACCTCGAGCAAAGTGGCCCACCTTGCCACAGACATAGCAACCCGGACAGTCCCGTGACAAATGCCATCCCCCACAGTTGCTACACTTGCTTCCCACAGTCTTGCTCCCTTGTGTGGGTCCCTTATTGTTCTGCTTCTGACCCTGAGACTTCTTCCCACTAAATTTGGAAGATGATGAGGCTCCACGAGCCTTGAACTGATCCCCTCGTGGCCTCAGACTATCAGTAGCAGGCCTCTGTGGTGGTACTGAAGGGGGTACAACATCCTTGTACGCGTCCACCGCAATCTCCGCTAACTCTGCCCGTGTCAGGGCGTCATCAAATGAACTGGGGTTGTTGGAGATAACCCTATCAAATAGTTCTGGCTTTAATCCCTTCATAAAGTTCCTCATCTTTGCATGGCTGCTGACAGCAATATGAGGTACATACCTCAGCAGTGAGGAATACTGCATAGCATAGTCCGACACTGACATGCTACCCTGCTTCAAAGCATTGAACTCGTCTTCCTTTAACTGTCTGGCAGCAGCCGAGAAATACCGGTTAAGGAACCGGGTCCGGAATACAGTCCAGTCAACTGCCACACCTAGAGCTCTCAGCTCCATCACCGTGGTCTTCCACCACATAGCAGGCTTCTTAGCCATCTGAAACTCGGCTAACCTTAGCCAGGCCGTGCGTGCACAGGGTGCAGTCACAAGTATCTGCTCTATCCGTTCTAACCACTCCTCAGCTACTTCACCAGACTCAATCCCCTCAAACATGGGCGGATGGAAACTCAGAAACTGCTTCAAACTGAGCTCCCCTGGCAGTAACATCTGTACACTGGGCTCCACGCCCACAGCAGGTGGTGGTAGAGGATTCGGCGGAGCAATACTGGCATTCCTACTGTCCATATCCCCTATCTCCTCATTGGGGTTCTCCGGATTAATCTCAGCCATGCTGTAACACAAGAGTTAACAAAATACCAAAAGCAGTTCATAATATAAGCCGTTAGATAACAAGAGTATCATATTCAAAGCCTGTTAGTATAACACTTATACAACCATATGCATCACATGCATAAGCATGCCCAAATGAATACCTAGCCAACTTGTCTCTAAAGGCTACACTTCACTCTTCCCTGGTTATCGAACCACTGCTCTGATACCACTAAATTTGAGACCCCGTTATCACATCAAGTTACTAAGGTGCAATTTAGAGAACTAAACATTCATGTGAATATATCAGAGTAACGTATCGTGTTGATTGACCTGAGCTTTAGAGATTACAGTACCAAAATGTTTCAAAAAGGAATAACACAATTCCTACAAAGGCACTACATTATAGTCTTACTCTACCCAGTAGAAGCTATACAAAATTTCTCTAACATGCTAATCCTGTAGCACTCCTTACAGCTCAGCAAATCAACCCCGACCCTGGTTCTCGTCAACAAAAGCACCTACAAAGACAACTCCCCAACACGTGAGCATAAAACAATTCATATTCAACATAATATGAAAGTAAAGCATAAATGCACAATCCTAAATACAAGCACTTCCTGTATTTCCTGCATTTATAACGCCCAATGGTTGTCCCTGTACCATAGTTCATAATAAAACACATTATATGAATGTATGGCTTTACAAATGAATGTCATGACATTTCCTCTTTTTCTTGAGTCAGTCATCATCAGTTATTTTAATGCTTTCTTAATCTCAATCAAGCGGTATCGCATACACGCTTCATCATACTAGCGGTATCTCTTCCTCGCTTAGTATGGTATACCTCGCCTCCATGTGCCAGCGAGCCTCCCCCCACCCGCTCCACATGCGCAGCGGTAAAGCATAAGCATTAAAACCTTAACTGTGATCGCCCTGACTCGTGGAATACACCTCTTTATCCCACATCACAATATGCAACAACAATGCATAATATGCAACACAATGCATAATAACATGTATCATAATCTTAATGCATCACATTGCATTCATCATGCGTCACACAGACAAACATAAGTACATGGTACCGTTGGGATGCCCGTACGTCGCTTACGTACCTTTCCAAAATGTGGTGTGTTGCAGGACTCTATCCCCTGCGCTGTGTAGCTACCTGTGAAGGCTCTACACCAGTGTACAACACAATATTAGATGTCTCATTACAATCCAATATCAAAACTTTAACAAAATATAACAAATTATATTTTTCAACATTCTGGGTCTCTCGATCGATCGGCCCCTCTTCCCGATCGATCGAGAAGACTCCTAAAAACAAAACCAAGATTCTGCCCCGCTCGATCGATCGAGAATAATGCCGATCGATCGAGATGCTCTGTTCGAGAAATGCCAACCCAGAATTCTCGAACACCTGAAATCACACCCTTAAATCCAACATGTAAGACATACAACATGCCCAAAACAACATGCTATTAGTTACAACACACTACCCTGAGTGTATCCATACCAAAATCACACCCCAAACATAAGCCCATATGCATAAAGGACGACCATTTACACAAGTACTCGATCATCTTTTCGGAAACAGGGCAACACATTTTTATTTCCAGATTTCCTGAGTACTTCATTTCATGCTATAACAACTATCACATATAACATAAAGCATGCTCGAACAAACATGCCAAGGGCTTTACAAAACTACCATGCATAAACTCAAATCGAAGGTTGATGTGACTAGAAATAGACACATCTATTGCACTTAATTGTCTACGATTTGGTATATTTTGATGGATAAATTGATACATATGCTACCTAATCGTATATTTGTGTAAATGTAGGGAAAGGTGAAGAAATCAAGCTAAAATGATGAAAGAAACAATAAAGTTGAAGAAAAGAGGAAAAAACCGGAATCAAAGACACATGTTGCTCCTTTCTCCTCAAATTCCTATGTATTCCAGCCAAGTTTTGGGAATGTGGTCCATATGAAAGTTGTAGAACTTTGAGTTATATTCGCGTGGACAGCTGACTCGTCGAATTCGGAGTTCGTATGTGAAAGTTATGGCCAAAATACAAAACTCGCCAGAAAAATGATGGACAGGCGTAATTACGCCATTCACAGGCGTAATTACGCCAACGCTACGGCATGTCTAGGCGTAGCTACGCCATTATACGCGTAATTACGCTGAAGACTTTTGGAAAATTAAAAAACTTGATTTCTTTCCTTCCCACATGGATTTTACCCTACTCCATCAGCCTCCATACCTCATATACACGATTTTTACCTCATATTAAGCATAATTTCATACTCTTAGAATATTTTAGGATTTTAGATTAATTTTCTTTCAAAGTTTTCTTCAAGAACAACGAAGAACGGAACCGGAATCGACAAGCCGGAATCGTGATTTATATTAGTAATTTCTTTTCCTTTATTTATTTAATGTTTTCCATTGAATTTTTATTGCTTTTAGATTTAATTATGCTAGGCTAAAACCCTTCGATTCTTGGTTGAAGGGATACCTACTTTTGGATTTAAATCTTTTATGAAAATTCGGTTTGATTGTTGAATTAATCTTCGATTTCAATTGGTTTCTCAGAATTCGAATTCCATGATTGTTGTGCTTGTGTATTAGACCGATCACCTAATATTCAATAACATAATCGATAGTTTGCTAAGAAACAACTAAGATTAATAATTAACCGGCTGTAGGTGTTATTGAATTCTTAGGAGAAACGATTGAGTAATCAATTCTAACGGCTGTAGTTTTTATTGATTAGATTTGTCGAACTCATTAGTTTTGAAAACTATCATTGATTTAATCATTAACGGCTGTAGTGGTGATTAGAGATTTGGTAAGGGTTGAATTGAATGCTGTTTTCCCTTTGACTACGAATAAGATGAGTAGGAATTGAATTTCCAATCGATAGATAATTGAAAGAATTCGAATGTTTTGATTTGATGACTAAAAGATAATTTTCCAAAAGTACGGTTACCTGAAAACCAAGAATCGCTTTAATCCCATAAGTTTTAATCATTTTAGTTAGATTCGTTAATTAGTTTGATATTTGCTAAGTAGTAGTAATCCAGTCCAAACCCCCCATTGTTACTAGTTCTTTGATAATTGACACAAAATAAATTTACCTTCCCTGTGAGATCGATCCCTACTTCCACTACTACATATTTTTGTTATTAACTGAAGAAGGGTTAATTTGGGCGTACACGATAAGCGCTACCAAATTTTGGCGCCGTTGCCGGGGAGGCGTTGTATATTTTTGTGTTAATATTTTCTGTTTATTTTTTTTTCTTTCCCTTTCTTTTCCCCCACCGCTACTCTTGTTTGTTCGTGCTTATAGGTGGATTTATGAAAAATCGAATCTTGCCATGACGGAGTATAGTAGCTTAGACGAGTTGGAGTATCTTGTGCAACAGCTTGGCGTAGGGATTGGACAAAGTGCATACAACTCAAGTTGGAGTGATCATCCCAATCTCAACTATGACAATCAATGGATGAGCCCACCTCCACCCTACATGCAATCCAACCTACCGCCATACATACCGCAATACCCGCCATGGCCACAACAACCTCAATATCATACCCCTGGTGAGTCTTTAGAGGATCTTGTTTCAAGACTTAATGATAGTACTTTGCAATTTCAACAGGAATTCAGGGCTAGCACTCAGAATTTGGGTAACCAAATGGAGCAACTAATAAGATCGGCCGATCGGATAGCAGCACAAAAGGAGACCATGATTGCATTCGAATCATGGAGTGATGAAGAAGAGGAGACTATGGAGAAGGTGGTACTGATGCCACCCGGGCTAGAAGAGGAGACACATGTGCCAATAGAAGAAAAGGAGCTTGTACATCCTACAACTCCAAATGGTATGTTTCCAACTGAGAACTATGTTGATTACTTAGATGAATCATGTGCTGTGGAAGAGGAGTCGGCGAAAGAATACTGTGATGAAATGGATCATTGGGACTATTTTTTCGAAGACAACATCACCTTGGACAGTGGCAAAGAGGTAGAAACTCCAGCAACGATGATACTGAGGCCATCAATACTTGAACAACAAATAGAGATCGAGGTGGATAACAAGGAATCTCACCAGAATGAGATTCCCAAAGGCGAGCATAGGGGACCACAAATTAAAGGATGCCATGAGGTAGATCTTGATCGACCTCAACTGACTTCTTTGGAGGAAGGCGACATAGTGAAAAGACAAAAACCCTCCAAGAGGTTCAAGGCAAATAGGCATCGTCTTAAGCGAGAAGGTTGGCGTCGGGCCACCGACGTTAAACAGAGGCGCTGCTTGGGAGGCAACCCAAGGGGAGTTAGTTTCATTTCTCCCTTTTATTTATTTTTTTGCTTTAGTAGTTAGATTCTCTTTTCTTGTATTTTTGCCTTACATTGGGGACAATGTAAGATTTAAGTATGGGGGAGGGATTAGTGGTGTGTTATTGCTTTTCTATTACAAAAATACAAAAAAAATCAAAAATTTTGAAAATTTTGAGCTCATAGTTAGTAATGAACACATGCTTAGAGTCACTAGCCCATGATGAAACCTAATTGATATCATGCATGCTTTTGAACATAGGTGAATTGTTAACCTTGGAACACTTTGAACTCTAATGCAGATTTTACTTTAACTTAGTAGTTGAATATTTTGAGCACATTATTGTCATGACTTGTGAAGTGTGCATCACTTAGTGAAGATTGTGTAAATTTTGTGATAGTCTTAAGAAGTCTCTAATACATGCTAGAACTTAACTACATGCTCTTTGAGGCGTATGTCTAGACTACTTGCAAACATGAAAGTGATATAGGCAATCTTTGATGCGTTTGAGCCTTTCAAGCCTACCATGTAAACAAAATCAATCTCTAGTACCCTTTTTGAGCCTTAACATAAAAGAATGGGAGTATGCTAAGCATACTCAAGACCCCCATTCAACATTCCTTGACTAGCTTATCATCCTTCCCTAATGAGCCTAAATGTGATTTTAATCCATACCTTTTAAGGGAGTATGATGTATTTCATTCAAATGCACTTGGGAATCATTGAAGTATATTTGTGAGCTTATTTGTCAAAAGAATGGAATGCATGAAAGAAAAAGGAATGCCTTGAGAAAATAGATAAAAATATGACTCCAAGGGGAGCCAAGGCACAAAAGAAGAAAAGTGTTGAAATAAACCTTGTGAAAAAGAACGAAGTTGAAAAACTCATGCAAGAAGAGAAGTTTTAGTGTGCATTTCATCATACTCTCTTGTTTGATATATCCTTACCTTTCTTTCATAAGCCAATACCTAGGCCAAGCTACAAGCTAATAAAGACCTACTTGATTTATGTTTGCAAAGTAGCTAAGATAGTGGAGAAGAATGTGCAAGTGAGCTTATACTTGTGTTAGTGTATGACTTGAACTATTATGGCTTTGCATATTTTGAATCTATAATTTGTACACAACACTTGTTTATGACCACACACACACGTTCACTACTTTGTTGAGTATGAGATGTTTAGGGATTGAACTTGTTCCACTGTTAACTTTTCACCGCCTTTCATTACTATGCATGTTTTAAATTGTTGAGGCATAAAAGTGAGGACAAGTTAGTTTGTTATGATGCTATGAGCCAAGCAAAAAAATATTGTAGTTTTGATTATTTACTCGAGGTCGAGTAAAGAGTAAGTATGGGGGTGTTTGATGTGACTAGAAATAGACACATCTATTGCACTTAATTGTCTACGATTTGGTATATTTTGATGGATAAATTGATACATATGCTACCTAATCGTATATTTGTGTAAATGTAGGGAAAGGTGAAGAAATCAAGCTAAAATGATGAAAGAAGCAATAAAGTTGAAGAAAAGAGGAAAAAACCGGAATCAAAGACACATGTTGCTCCTTTCTCCTCAAATTTCTATGTATTCCAGCCAAGTTTTGGGAATGTGGTCCATATGAAAGTTGTAGAACTTTGAGTTATATTCGCGTGGACAGCTGACTCGTCGAATTCGGAGTTCGTATGTGAAAGTTATGGCCAAAATACAAAACTCGCCAGAAAAATGATGGACAGGCGTAATTACGCCATTCACAGGCGTAATTACGCCAACGCTACGGCATGTCTAGGCGTAGCTACGCCATTATACGCGTAATTACGCCTGAAGACTTTTGGAAAATTAAAAAACTTGATTTCTTTCCTTCCCACATGGATTTTAGCCTACTCCATCAGCCTCCATACCTCATATACACGATTTTTACCTCATATTAAGCATAATTTCATACTCTTAGAATATTTTAGGATTTTAGATTAATTTTCTTTCAAAGTTTTCTTCAAGAACAACGAAGAACGGAACCGGAATCGACAAGCCGGAATCGTGATTTATATTAGTAATTTCTTTTCCTTTATTTATTTAATGTTTTCCATTGAATTTTTATTGCTTTTAGATTTAATTATGCTAGGCTAAAACCCTTCGATTCTTGGTTGAAGGGATACCTACTTTTGGATTTAAATCTTTTATGAAAATTCGGTTTGATTGTTGAATTAATCTTCGATTTCAATTGGTTTCTCAGAATTCGAATTCCATGATTGTTGTGCTTGTGTATTAGACCGATCACCTAATATTCAATAACATAATCGATAGTTTGCTAAGAAATAACTAAGATTAATAATTAACCGGCTGTAGGTGTTATTGAATTCTTAGGAGAAACGATTGAGTAATCAATTCTAACGGCTGTAGTTTTTATTGATTAGATTTGTCGAACTCATTAGTTTTGAAAACTATCATTGATTTAATCATTAACGGCTGTAGTGGTGATTAGAGATTTGGTAAGGGTTGAATTGAATGCTGTTTTCCCTTTGACTACGAATAAGATGAGTAGGAATTGAATTTCCAATCGATAGATAATTGAAAGAATTCGAATGTTTTGATTTGATGACTAAAAGATAATTTTCCAAAAGTACGGTTACCTGAAAACCAAGAATCGCTTTAATCCCATAAGTTTTAATCATTTTAGTTAGATTCGTTAATTAGTTTGATATTTGCTAAGTAGTAGTAATCCAGTCCAAACCCCCCATTGTTACTAGTTCTTTGATAATTGACACAAAATAAATTTACCTTCCCTGTGAGATCGATCCCTACTTCCACTACTACATATTTTTGTTATTAACTGAAGAAGGGTTAATTTGGGCGTACACGATAAGCGCTACCAAAGGTTCACCACAAACCCTTCTAACACGCATGGTACCACCTCCTCAAAATCACTCCCTAACCATATTTTCCCAGAAAAACAGGGCATACACCTACCCAGATTTCCGAACACCCTTCTTTACATGCTTATATCCTCAACATAAAACATGCAACATGCTCAAGGAAAAATACAAAGAGCCTCACAATAACACCATAAAAGCATTTAAATCAAAGGTTTCAAGAAACCTAATCTAACATGCCGTTTTCTCGCCACCTAAAAACATGTACTCCAACAAGTTTAAAACAAAAACAGAGCATGGTTTCTCACCATACTTTGCTCCGATTTTTGAAGGGTTTCCCGGCGATGAAAAGGGGCAAGCTCCTCAGATTATTGCTTAGCAAGTGCTGGTGAGGAATTGGGAGAGAAGGGTCGAGATTTGGGATGGCTGAGAGTGGTCAAATGATTGAGCCAAGTGGGGTGTAAAGTCAGCAAGTGTACAGGTTGATTGGCATGGGTTGGGAGGTGGTTGGGTATTGGGTGGTTTGATGTGTTATGTTTTGGTCCCGGTATTTAGCACGATGTATAAAAATATCCCCACATGATATTTATAGTATTTTCTCATTAAAATACTTCAATTCCCGTTAACATGCTTTACCCAAAACAACAACACATACCCCAAAAACCCAACATATATCACATGCGCCCTGAAATGAAACTCCCCAATAATACTAATCCAAACCCATGAATTAATACCCAAATCATCATAATTTAACTCAAATGATTAACATCACAATAATCATTTCGGGGATATCACAGATGTTAATCCCGGAGTGTTAATAACCCCTAAAGTTGTTTTACGTGGCGATTTGGAGTTTAATCGCGGTGTTGGGCCTTCTGGGCTCGTACATTTGGGTAGTTGGGATCGTTGGATCCAGAGGTTGAGATTGTATTCTCATTTGGGTGAAAAACCTAAGAGTTGGGTTTTTGATGTGTCTCGGGATCTGGGGTGCTTTGTGTGGGCACCGGTAGGGGGTTTTGGAGTTAGAGAGAGAATTTTTGAAAACAGATGATTTTTAATGAATCATGATGTATTTGTGGGGCTATTAGTATTTCGGGGTATTTTTGCTATAAATACCAGTTGAACCCGAGATTTTAATTGGAAAAATCATTTCACCTCCTTCAGCCCATCTCTCTCTCCCCGTCCGCGCCCATTCCCGCCGCCGTTCGGCGCGTGCGACCCGCCACCGGCTTCGTCTCGTCGAGGCACAGCTATCCCCTCCGGCAATTGAGAGTTTCATCGCGTTTTGAAGTCGGATTTTGCAGGAAAGCGTCGATCCCCAATTTCTAGGGTTTATCGGATTTCGACCGATTTACTTCCGATTTTCGATTGGGTAACCTTCCTTACCCCTTTTCCATGCTTGTCATGTTTTCCCTGCTAAATTTGGTGGTATTGGTTCGAATTTATTTCGAATTTCGTAGGGTTTGGTTCGAAAATTTGGGGGTTTTTGGCAAGGGGTGTTGATTCTTGCTTTGTTAGTTAATTCACATTTTAGATGAATTATGGTGTTTATGTGGGTTCGATTTGTGAGATAAGGGTTCGAAATTTTGTAGGGTGTTCTTGAACAATTTCGATATTGTCTCATTTGTTTCCCTCCCTGCATGTACCCTGCCCCGGGTCTTTTAAATGGTTAATTGTCGTGTGTTGACAATATTTGAGGGTAATAGGTGTGCTTGAGCATGGGTTACATGTTCGTAAATAATTGTGAATTATTTATCGTGTTAGCACATCGTTCCTCGGGGCATGGAACTCGAGCAAGGTTTGGCTCGGACTTCGAGGATTTAAGGTACGTTTAGCGTACGAGCATAGCTTAAATGATGTTTTACAAGTATGATGCATGATTTAATATACATGAAATGTTTTACTATGATGGCACCGGGACTTGGTCACGTTATTTTGATTCACATGGTGAAATGCTTGGTGCCGCTATGAAGCGAGCAAATGATGGGGTGTGGTTGCTACGGAGCGAACACCGATTGTATGACGCTACTATGAAGTAAGAAATGAAAATGTGGCATTTGAGTAGATATCTAGGATATCTGTATTTTATTCCCTATTGGTAATGAATAGGAACAGAGACGTAGTTAATCAAAGAAGTGATTAACTAGTATCGGAAGTTAAGGAAATCTCAATATGATATCTAGAATTATGATAATTGCTAGATAAAGAAAGATGTTATGAAATGTTGTTAATTTGAAATTGGCAATGGTTAATCAATGTAATGATTAACTGGATATTTGAGATTTGATGAGTTTGTCTGTTTTGAGAACAGGGATATTACAAGGGTAAGCCCGGATGAGGATGATGCCATCCAGGAAGTATCACATATGTTCCACAATATTTACATTTTCGTAAATTATGTATTATGTCATTATGATTATGAAATTGTGGAATTGGTATGCTCATCCCGTGTGGGGGCTGTCTCTGTTGGGACAGAGGAAGAGGTACATCGATGGCCTTGGAGTTGAGCTCGAGTTGTTGATAGGACGTACTCCCAGGATCGTGGTACCAGGGCTTGATGAAGCACGGTATCGTATAGAGTACTTATATACACCCGAGGATTTTATATACACATTTATGATGCTCGCATGTGAGCACGATTATACTTGTATATGGGTTGTATATAATGGCATGAGCCTTTCTCTCTTTCATTATATGTTGCATGCAATTAAGGGTAGAATTGCTAATGATATGAGAGTCGTTAGTGTATTATGTGGGTGTTGAAACCCACTTTTGTCGTCTTATGTGTGGTGTCTTCCCTGGCTGGGAATTTACTTTTGTGTTCTGTATTCTGTTGAGTATTGTGTATTCCTTGGCCGGGAATTATATTATGTGATGTGCTTTTGTTTTGGGATAGCTCAATTTATGGGGAGACTCTGCCCAAATTTTTATAAAAGTCCACAATGTAAAAAGTGGCAAAAAGGGGATGGTAATGGGCGAACTTGATGAGTCTATATGTTGTTACGATGATGATCTTATAACATTGAGTATTAAAGAAATTTTGTAGTTGCCATTCAATGGTAAAGTATCATCTGAGTTTCCCGATTGATTTTATTGAAAGCATGTGCCACACATAATGATTAATACACTAATCAAGGGTTAAGTATATGGGGTCCTTACATGTGGTGCCACTGGTAAGGGAGTTTTACACAAATCTTCGAGCTGTTCGACCAGGGCACCAAGTAAGTGTTTATGTTCGAGGGAAGGATGTGTTGGTGGATCGAGCCGCAATCAACAATATTCACCGGATGCCTTTAATTCACAACTGTGCATACCAATCTTTCAAGAATAGCAGGATTGATTACGATGAGATATTGACAGTTATTGGCAAGCCGGGAGTGGATTGGCAAAGGAATGATAAAGCAGAGCCACAGTTGGTTCTAAAGAAACATTTGAAGCCAGAGGCCCAAGCATGGTTTTCATTTGTCGCCTCGCGGGTCATGCCATCGACCCACACTTCTGAGGTGACAAAAGACAGAGCGGTCCTGGTATATGCCATCCTCTCAGGGAAGGAAGTGGACTTCGGCGAGATCATCAGTGATCACATTCAAGAGATTGGGAGCAGCCCACCGACCTCCGCACTACCGTTTCCATCCACGATCACTGCTTTATGTAAGCGGTACGTAGTGACATGGGGGGAAGACGAGGAGCTACTTCCGCCGAAGACACCGATCAAAGTGGACGCTCCACCACCTCCTACGGGCCGACGAAGACTTTCGGACACTACACAAGCTGGAGCATCATCCTCTGCTGCAGAACATACACGTGTTACTTTGGACTCTCTTCATAGGGATCTCCAAGATATTCGCCTGGAGCAGCAGAGCATTCACAGCATGCAGCGGGACATTCATAGCATGTAGAGAGCATTGCAGATGGACCATGAGCAGGTAGCTCAGCGACAGATGGAGTTCATGCACTATCAAAGTGCATGGAACACTGCCATGGCCCAGGGCTTTCCAAATTTCCAGTTCCCGCCGTAGCCGCACTTTGCACCTTATCATCCGCATGCACCTCCACCTTCTGAGTACCCACCATTTCCGCCATATCAGGGCGAGGAGCACCACTACCCAGTCCCCCCTCCGGAGCATGATGAGGACGACGATCAGTGACGATCGTCGTCATGGTATGTGTCTTTGCCTGTGCATTCATTTTTCTTGTTCATTGAGGGCAATTCACATGCTAAGTTTGGGGGGGGTTTTGAGTATTTGTATATATCTTGCTTTTGCACATTCTGCTACTTGTCTTGTTTCTTTTCCTAGCATTACTTCATGATTTTG